>CM064326.1:45896859-47096859 GCA_032595735.1 Pelochelys cantorii | reverse complement strand
CTGTTGAGACATGATTGTGCCATGATGGATTGAAACCATGTTTGTATTTTCAGCACTCACATTGTTTTAACTCACATACAGCACTGGTTGCCAGTACCATCAAAATATTTTTATCAACTTCACCACTTTGGAAAACAGATGACATTTAGTGTGGCTGAGCAAACATTTTTGAATTGACTTCAAACAGTTTGCAATAGATAAAGCTGAGTAATCAGCAGATTCTACTTGAAATCAGAACCAAACAACCAAAGAACATCTTGCACCTGCATTTTTCTTGTTTCTAGTTATGAGAGTTTCAAGGCTGAATAATTTTGTAGTTTCTGTTCAAATCCTGTTTAATGCTGGACACTGTACAGTTAATTATTTTAAAGCAGATGTTCTTCTAAAAATACATGCTATATATGGAAAGCTGAGGTCACCTGTCCCTAGTTGTATTTCTTTGAGAACGTCTCTTTCTTGGAAACTCAGGCATGTCAACTATCTATAACCTTTTCCCAGAATAAGCGGTGGCTTTCATCCAGTTGGAGGGACTGCAGTGATCATCATTTTCATAAGAAATTCACCTTCAGCTACTGAAATGTCTCATCCTGAAGACTGGACAGATTGTCTACCATATTTAGGATTTTCCAACTTAGCACAACAACCAGGGCATTAAAAAACTTGTCCATTTTAGCTGCAATACCACCAATTTGAGTTCCACTTTCAGGATTCATTGTATCCTTTGTAACTTCCCAAGCTGCAAACAGTGCAAGATAGTTCTCAGAAATAGAATCCAGCGCTACTGCACTGAGTCCCCCTTGCTGGACAGAGGTCATGGATGCCTGGTAACGTACTTAAAACTTCATGTTTGAGGTTCTCAGACACAGTATCTCATCTGGATGAGGTTTTAAGTTTTATGATTCCGTAAACAAATGTACCAGTATCTCTTCTGTTAGTACTATTTTTAACTTTCCTGGGTATACCAACTTCAAGGCATGTGTGTACTAGATCACGTGTACTAAACTGTGTGTACTAAACCAAAGTTCATTTTTTATACAGAAAATCTGTAATTTTTTAAAAAAAAACAAACTATAAATTTTATAGAATCCCTCAGACACTTGTGCTCATTTTGTACCAATTAATATTTTTTATGTTGGGTTGAACTGACTCAGCAGCAGGTGTTTCTCCACATGTAAAAACAAAGCAATGAAGTAAATGATTACAACCATCAATGTGAATCCAAATTCAGATAAATATAAAATTGTCAATTGGAATAAAAAAAAAAACCTTTCAAAGTTTCAGTTACAAGTTTGGGATACTGATGTTTCTGCACCAGCGAAAACATGCACACATCTTCTGAAGAAAATAAACATTTGAAATGTTTTATCAGATAAAAGCTCAATCAGTTTATCTTAAGGGCTTCTTGTAAATTCAGCAGACTTGATACTCTTTTGTCGAACAGATTCATTATCCACATCTTGCCAAGTTAGTCATCAGGTGGGAAGTAATCCTGGAGCTGCTTTTTAAATTGAAGTACATGTTCAGTCATAATGTTTAATTGTTTCACACTTGCCAAGAGCAATCAATTCCACAGACCTTGCAACTCAGAGGAGATGGCTTGAAGTTTCTACTCTAAGCTGAGCAGACCAGGCTCCAAGCTTATTTACATAGATTCTCACTTTGCCTCCCAATACAATTATATTTGTGTGTCAAACTCTTATTCTGTAAGCCAACTGAAGAAATCATGATGGACTGCTGAATGATTTAGCAAAAGATGAGTCCCGATCCTGCAGGAACATAAGTACTTAATCTTGCAATTCAGAAAGTTTGTTCAACACTTGCATATTTTCTTCAACAGCAGTGTCTGAACTATATCAAACAAAAGTTAAGAACTGCACTTTGAGCCTGAAACATCTGTTGATTCATCAGGCAGGAACTCGCACCATTTAAACTTTTTTTCCCCCCCCATCTGCTCACTAATGCCATCAGCCATTTCATTTAATATATCTCAAAATTATCATTTAATAAAGGAATAGCTTTAAGCTTATTTGCCTCTTCAAAGACAAGGATGCTTGTAATCATATCTAATGCTACAGGAATTAGATTCTCAGCTACTGAATATGCCTTGCATGTTTGGGCAATATGAAGTGACAAAATATGAAGCGTCAAGAGCATTCTTACTGATATTACTTGTATTTGACATCAGTGTTTGCTGGCTACTCAAGCTGTTCAATTTTCTCTTACAGAACTTAAGAGGCTTGTTCTTTAACTGAATGTTTACTTTCCAAATGCCAAATTAATTTTGAAGATTTCATGCTTTCAGCACTTTGCGCTTTAAACACACACAGGTTTATTTTCAGCCACTGTAAAACCAAACATTAAATAGCTACAATCATATTTCCTGCACTTCACCTTCTTCACTGCATTCTGTGAAGAAATTGGCTGAGCGCTTTAGAAAAATTTATCCATTGCACAAGATGACCTCACTGAAAAGTGTGCATACACTATTTGCTAGCCATGAAGACCACCACCACTGTCTGGACAGGAAGCAACACTGTTGCATGAAGCCTGCTACTAATGATGACAGCTATTTTGGGGGATAAAAAATCTCTCCGCTTTAGTATGGGAACTGAATTTACTCAATATATTTGCATAGGTTTGAAATATTAGTTTATTAATGCTGCTGGGACAGTATTATTCACAATTTACTTATCTCTCTATATAAAAAATTTCCTTGCAGGACAACAGAATCAAGTCATCACGTCAGCATCAACAGGCGGGTGGAGGGAGGCAAGAGTGACAGAGATTTCTCCCAGTGACACTGCAATGCCGGGTGAGGAAGCAGCAGCAGCGAGGGGGGCCCTGGGCTCAGTTCGCCATGGCCTCTTACAGTGAGCACTAGCTGGAGTGCGCAGCGCCCTGCTGCTGGGGAAGCCAAGGAAGCTTGGAGCACTGCAAAGAGGAGGGGAAACCCCCTCACTCATCGCCCTGCTGAGCAGTGGGAAAAGCCTTCTTGAAGTGTGTCCCTGCACTGTTGTTCCCCTAGCTGGGGGAGGGGCAAGGGAAATGGCAGTATGTTGGGACCTTTGGGGCTTTCTCCGTCCCCTCTCCCGCAGGAAGCCTGTGCTGGTGCTCCAGCCTCCCTCTCCCCCCACCCAGGCTGAAGTGCCAGCATCAGCTTCCTGAGGGGCGGGGGAAACAAAGCCCAGAGAGGCCCCCCACTTACTACCACTTTCCTTGCCTCTCCCCCGGCTGGAGCAACAGCAGTGCAGGAACACACTTCAAGAAGACTCTTCCCGCTGCTGGGCAGAGTGGTGAGTGAGGAGGGTGGGAGTGCGGGGTCTCAGCTTCGGGGGGGTGGGGGAGGCTGGAGCGCCCGCACAACCCCAACCCCCTCAGTCACTGCCCTGCCAAGATCCCACACCCCCAGCCCCCTCACACATTTAACATAAGAAAGGCCGTACTGGGTCATACCAAAGGTCCATCTAGCCCAGTAGCCTGTCTGCCGACAGTGGCCAGCACCATGTGCCCCAGAGAGGGTGGACCGAAGACAATGATCAAGCGATTTGTCTCCTGCCATCCCTCTCCAGCTTCTGACAAACAGAGGCCAGGGACACCATTTCTATCCCCTGGCTAATAGCCTTTTATGGACATAACCTCCATGAAATTATCTAGCTTCTCTTTAAACTCTGTTATAGTCCTAGCCTTCACAGCCTCCTCTGGCAAGGAGTTCCACAGGTTGACTACACGCTGTGTGAAGAGGAACTTTCTTTTATTAGTTTTAAACCTGCTACCCATTAACTTCATTTGGTGTCCTCTAGTTCTTCTATTATGGCAACTAATAAATAACTTTTCTTTATCTGTCCTCTCCACGCCACTCATGATTTTATATACCTCTATCATATCCCCCCTCAGTCTCCTCTTTTCTAAACTGAAAAGCCCCAGTCGTTTTAACCTCTCTTCATATGGGACCTGTTCCAAACCCCTAATCATTTTAGTTGCCCTTTTCTGAACCCTTTCCAACGCCAAAATATCTTTTTTGAGGTGAGGAGACCACATCTGTACACAGTATTCAAGATGTGGGCATACCATAGTTTTATACAGGTGCAGTAAGATATTCTGTGTCTTATTTTCTTTCCCTTTCTTAATAATTCCTAGCATCCTATTTGCCTTTTTGACCGCCGCTGCACACTGTGGAAGTTTTCATGGAACTATCCACGATAACTCCAAGATCTCTTTCCTGATTTGTCATAGCCAAATTAGCCCCATCATACCGTACGTATAATTGGGGTTATTTTTCCCAACGTGCATTACTTTACACTTATCCACAATAAATTTCATTTGCCATTTTGTTGCCCAGTCACTCAGTTTGGTGAGATCTTTTTGGAGTCCCTCACAGTTTGCTTCTGTCTTGACTATCCTAAACAGTTTGGTATCATCCGCAAACTTTACCACCTCACTGCTTACCCCTTTCTCCAGATCATTTATGAGTAAGTTGAACAGGATTGGTCCCAGGACTGACCCCGCCGAGACGCCACACCCCTGCTCCATCACTCACTCCCCCCAAGCTGAGACCCTGCACCCCCCACCCTGCTCGATAACCACCCCACCGAGAACCCCCACGCTCCCGACCCCCTCAGTCACCGCCCTGCCAAGACCCCACACTTCCAAGCCCCCTCACTTGTCTCCGCCATCGAGACCCTGCACCCCCAGCCCCCTCCTTCACCCCTTCCACTGAGATCCTGCACCCCCCAAGCCTGCTCCTACAATCCTCCTCCATGGCCAGACACCTAACCCCAGAATGCTCCCTCCCCCCAACCAGACACTTACCCCCAGCATGCTCCTGCCCCCTCCCCTGCTCTTGCCCCCAGAGAGAGGGGGGCTGGCTAGCATAACTCTCATTCTCTCTGGCCATGAAAGTTGCCAGAGAGGAGGGTTGGTAAGCGCAGTGCGGGGTGCACAGTCCCCTAGTTCAGTCAATTTTTTCCAGTCTTAGTGTGGGGCAGGTCACAATTTTTTTTAAGTCCAAATGGGGTCAGCATCATCATCATAGCATTGTCTGCAATTGTTGATGCTCAGATTTGTATGCTATAATATATCTGATATTATTTCCTCCACTGATGTACAGGCAATATTGTGCAATTCAGTGACCTCTTCATGAACTTCCACGTTATCATCCACATAGTGCAGGCAAAACAGATTTCTCCAACAAAAAGCAAGTGTTGTTTCTTCAAGCATAATTCACTCTCCAGAAATTCACTTTCCAGAAATTCTCAAGACATATCCCTCACTATTTTAAGAACCATAATATCAATAATCTTATTTTGAATAACTAAACTTGTTTTGACTTTCAGCCACCTGTAAATATCAAGATCATATTCTGCTTGCAAACAAAGCAGCTGAATGAAGTTTCAGTCAGTCAACCTCACCACATAAGGACCTATTTTTGATTTTTTCAGTATAACTGTCTTGCATATACAAGTCTTTGTCTGGCAAGGGAGCGTATATTTAAAATATTCGAGGCAGCTTACAAAATTTTTTAACACACAATATAAATATATATATATAAAAAATTAAAATACGAGATCCCAGAGGAACATAAAACCTAAGACATCTCGAGAGGAGGAATACACACACACACACACACACACACACACCCAATGAAAGCAGGAATAAAAAGGGTGGCTTTAGCCTGATGCTGAAACAATGCTAACGTTGGCGCCATGCAAACATCCTGGGGACGAGAATTCCACACCCTGGGAGCAAAAGCTGAGAAGGCCCTATTCCACATAGACGTTAATCTTATCTCCATAAGTGGGGGAACACTGAGCAGAGCCTCCCAAGCGGACCTCAATCCCCGGACAGGTTCATATGAGAGAAGACGGTCCTTCAGATACCCCAGACTCAACCCATTTAGAGCTTTACAGATCACAACCAAGACCTTAAATTGTGCCCCAAAACCTACCGAAGCCAGTGCAGCTGGCCGGAGCACTGGCATAATGTGCTCCGTATAACAAGTATTAATTAAAACTCGAGCAGCTGCATTCTGGACCAGTTGAAGTTTCCAAAGACTCTTTAGAGGCAGCCCCACAAAGCGCATTACAGTAATCCAGTCGGGATGTAACAAGAGCATACTATTTAGTATTTTCATTAGCAGGGTTCGACGAACCGCAGCGAGATCTACTCGCCAGCCCCACACCACGCATGCGCCAGACCAGCACTGCACATGTGCGCAGTGCCAGTGAACGGGGCGACCGGCTGAAATCTACTCGCCACAGGCTTGTTCCACAAAATTACACACAGGGAAAGACCTAAGAAATGGTCTCAGAAACGCTAACAGTATCAGGCAACTGACATTTCATTCCTCTTGCTGGTAATGGCAGACAGTGCCCCGTACTACAAGCAGCAGAAGTCCATTCACTTGTTGGAAGTGTAATTTCCTCCTCTTTGAAGAAGCCATGTTTTAAATCATTTTATTTTAGTGATACACTTGGAAATATACTTTTTGTACTTCACCAGTCACTATTCAGTAAGAATGTCCTAGAACTGCAGAATTAAAAACAAAAAACCACACAATCCTCACTAATAAACTCTGAAAACATTTATTTGACTCCTTAGCTCTACTATGTCACTTAGTTTTTTCTAGAACACTATTGTGGCAGGATGAAGAAAGGTAATACCTGATTGTTGATTACACTGGAAAACATTTACTTTTGTATCCCTCTTGGGTTCCTACTTCATCCAGAGATGCCAACGAGGAAAGATGATGACGACGACAACAACAACAAACTAAAACTGAAGGAAGGCATGCTCTTTTTTCCTCCAACTCTCATCCCCACCAAATAAAAAAATAAAGTCATCTATGCCCATGCCTATGTTGTGGGATCCTTGACCATGACTAAGAAAAGGTGTATTTGGTCACAAACTGAAAATAAGCCAACACTGCAATTTTTAAACAGAAGTGTTTGAATCAGCCCATTGCTAGAAGGTAAGAGGCACTGCCTTCCCAGTTGCCTCCCACTTATCTTTTACAGTCAGAGAAACACCTAACATGAACTGTAGTACTCTGAGCAGTACTGATGCAGCTCCCCTACACCATATGGAAGGAAATGGACTAGTAACTTCATTGCTTATTCTCTCAAGCAGGCTGTTGAAGCCCTAAGGAGAGCAGGATAGGAACTCAGTTGGCTCTGCCTCAGCCTCGGAGAGTACCTAGCAAAGGACAGCTCCCCTCCATCTAGGGCAGCCTGACAGAGTGGAAAATGAGAAGTTACCGCTCCCTGATTTCCTATTCCAGTCCCTACACAGAGAGCAGTCTTCATTTCAGGAACTGACTATACCCACCAAGGAACCATGCACTGCTGGAGACAATCAGTGTTCAGCATGCTCCCAGCCACTTCTATCCTTGCCCTATATGAGACTATGGGGAGG
The DNA here is from genome assembly GCA_032595735.1 of Pelochelys cantorii. Taxonomy (NCBI): domain Eukaryota; kingdom Metazoa; phylum Chordata; order Testudines; family Trionychidae; genus Pelochelys; species Pelochelys cantorii. The sequence goes on along the minus strand of CM064326.1, from coordinate 47,089,449 downwards.
GACACATAGGAGCCATACATCATCTCTTGCTTAAATATTCTTGCAATGAGTATGTGGTTTCTGCTCCCCAGGTGCTGCTCAGGTGACAAAGGGTGCACAGCAGTACAGATACCATACTCCAAAGCAGAAGTTCTCAAACTTCATCATAGTGAGCCTTCCTGAGTTATGAAAAAAAAATTACTGCACCTCCCCATAGTTTCTTAAAACACTGAAAAATCTTATAATGTTGCAAAACTAATAAAAATAGAGATCTGTTCAATTATAGATCAGAATGAATTTCAGAAGTATTGATTTTTAAGTACAAAAACTGCACAAATGGAAGCAGATAAAACTTCACAAACACTTTAGAAACATGATGCCAAACAATGGTATATATTAATTCAATACAATATCCATCTGTGAGGGACTGCTGAGGATGTCAGCTCAGGGTTAATTGCTCAAAACCAGGGCTGCTTACAGCCCTCGACTACAGACCTTTCCCAAAAAAGGCCACAAACCAGTAACACAGAGAGCTTCAGCTGCCAACCTGGCCAGCAGGAAGCCTCACAATCAAAACCTCTCAGATACCCCAGCTCTCCCTGTGCCACAATCAACCCCGGCCCATACACATAGGTGAGGAGTTATAAAACCCGATCTCACCAACTCCGAACAGATCCTCCTGGTCCTAAAGAACCAGACACAGTCCCTGGTCAATTTACACTTTAGATCTTATCCACAAGAGCATGCTGAGCCAATCCTTTAGAATCTAAAATCTAAAGGTTTATTAATAAAAGAAAGAAAAGGTTCAGAGCAAGATTGTAAAGGAAGAATACATTACATACATCAATTACCAAGTTCTCAATGCAGGTTCTTAGCAGAGGTGTTACAAACTGCTAGCTTAGAAGTCTCTGGTGTACATCCTGTATTAGGATGGGTCACCAATCCTTCCCGGCTCTCTGTCCCGAGCAAGGCTGCATCTGGAATCAGTAGCAAGATTGAAGACAAGATGGAGACAAGGTGGGAGGGGTGTGTTTATTTCCTCATTGTACAACATAGTGGAATTTGGAGTTCCAGTGTAGAAAGGAGGAGATGTAAGTCATCTTCAACAGCAAGCTGGGAGCAATACTTTGTTTTGATTGTGGTTAATGCTGAGAAGGATGACTCACAGGTAAGTGGGTGAAAAAGGAATGAAGGTTTTAAGAGCCTGATTTGTAAAAATTGAGATCCCACTGAAGATGCAACAGTCTTCAACGGGTATTTGTGAAAATTTGTGCTGAAGTTCCTTGTTGCTTCACAGAACTTTAACTGACCATTATTAGCACATCTAGCTCCTACCTGAAAGGATGGTCCTGGATGTTTCAAACATAGCTCAGCAATACACACACACATATATAAATAAAATCTTCATAACTACACACACAGTGACAGCACATACAATCAAACAGGCTACTAATTTCAATAGATCAAGACTTAAAATGATACCTCACAAGGCATACTTTATATAAAATCATTATACGATACAGGTGAAAGTGTGTTCTAGAGCGCTGCCAGAGCCTCCCTTTACACATTCCCACACCTCTAGTGGTAGGTGCACACCTTAAAGAGCCACTGCCCCCACAAGTATTTTAGTTATGTTTATGACACACACACAGATTTTTTTTTTTTTATATAAAGTATGTTCAACAGCCAGGCTAAAACAAGTCAGACACCACTGCTCTGGACTCTAGCAGAACAGAATCTGACTCTCATTCAGTTCCTGACTATCTTTAAGAAAATTATGTAAATACATTTTGATAATCATCACTAAGAATGATTTGTAAGGAAGATGCTAAGATGGTTTCCCTAACCACCCAGACAAAAAAAGATTATTGTGGGAAATGTTTCTTTTGCCCAACCAAAATAATCTTCCAGAATCAAACCATTTTTTGGCTTGACTGATCAATCATACTTAAGGGAAGTAGGAGAAAGTGTGTGCCAGGAAGTTCTCCTATACAGGGAAAATAACCTATTACTTTAATGACTTGAAATAATGACAATGCATAAAATACTTTTCAAAGATTAAATGCTTTTGATTAAAAAACAAAAAACATTACATTTCAAAATACGCTAATTATAATGAAATGTGAAATTATGGCAATCTTGGGTAAGGTCTAAACTTATTAAAATCAATTAAAACTATTTAAATGTATACATTTATATGGTATTCCACTAAACAGTGGACTGAAGAGACATGCAGAAGGTGTGGACAAGGGGGGATCCAGTGGATATAGTATACTTACATTTCCAGAAAGCCTTTGACAAGGCCCCTTACAAAATGCTCTTAAGTAAAGTAAGTTGTCATGAGATAAGAGAGAAAGTCCTTTCATGGACTGATAACTGATTAAAAGACAGGAAACAAAGGGTAGGAATAAATGGCAAATTTTCAGAATGGAGAGAGGTAACTAATGGGGTCCCCCAAGGGTCTGTCCTGGGACCAATCCTGCTCAATTTATTTATAAATGATCTAGATGAAGAGGTAAACAGTGAGGTACCAAAATTTGCAGATGATACCAAGCTGCTCAAGACAGCTAAGACCAAAGCAGACTGTGAAGAGCTTCCGAAAGATCTCACCAAACTAAGTGGGCAATCAAACAGCAAATGAAATTTAATGTTCATAAATGTAAAGTAATGCACATTGGAAAAAATAATCCCAGCTACATGTACAATATGATGGGGACTAATTTGGCTGCAACTACTCAAAAAAGAGATCTTGGAGTCATTGTGGATAGTCCTCTGAAAACATCCATGCAGTGCACAGCGGCAGTCGAAAAACCAAATAGAATGGTAGGAATCATTAAAAAAGGGATACAGATTAAGACAGAAAATATCTTATTGCTTCTATATAAAACCATGGTGTGCCCACATCTTGAATATTGCGTACAGATGTGATCACCTCATCTAATAATAGAGATAGAGAGAGAGAGAGAGAGAGAGACAGACATTAGAAAATAATTAGGGGTTTGGAACAGGTCCCATGTGAAGAGATAAAGACTGGGACTTTCCATCTTAGAAAAGAGGAGACTAAGGGAGGATATGATAGAGATCAATAAAATCATGACTGGTGTGGAAAAAATGAATAAAGAAAAGTTATTTACTTATTCTCACAATATAAGAACTAGGGGTCACCAAATGAAATTAATAGGCAGCAGATTTAAAACAAACAAAGGGAAGCTTTTCTTCACTTAGCGCACAGTCAACCTCTCAAACTCCTTGCCAGAGGATGTGGTGAAAGCTGACTTTATGTAGCTCTTTTTTTGAACCCTGTTAGATTGATGGAGGTTAGGTCCATCAGATATTCACTGCTCTACAGCCAAAATGCTTCTGAAATAAATGTAGTCAAACTTTACTAATTCTGGGTCACTGAGAACGAAAATGATGCTTAAAATTGTTGATTGGCTCTAGTTTTCAAGATATGCTATTGGGTCAGTATATACGACCCTTGACTTGGGAATGGCGGAGGATAAGTGAGTTATAAAGGGAAGGGATCTCAATTTAAACCAGAAATGACTAAAATACATCTTTGACTCGATCTATGAATAAATCTATGACTGGGTTTGGACAGTACTTGCTCTTTAGGCAAAACAATGAATGATGCAATCTGAAGCTGGTATTGTGTCATACATGATACGAATTGCATCATGTTATTCCTAGAAGTCATGGATGATGCAATCATAACGAAGCTTACATCACTCTGCTGAACAAATTGCCCTATATCAGCTCTTGAAATCATACAGTGTCGTGCTCTCTTATTTGTCAGTGTTTGATTTTGCAAAGGAACACATTTCTGTTTAGCCAAAGTGAGCAGAGATGCCTCGTACTTGTGTGAACAGTGCAGATAACTTCTGCTATGTTTGTGGTGAAGTGACTTTTGCATCACAAAAGTGCAGTATAACCACTATGGTTAAGGCAGCCTATCACCTTTATTTTGGCTGCAAAACTGGAGATCAGGACAAGAGGTGGGCCCCACACATATGCTGCAACACTTGTGCAACAAATCTTCGCCAGTGGTTGAACAGGAAAAGGAAATCTATGCCTTTTGCAGTGCCAATGATTTGGAGAGAGCCAACAGATCATACCAGCAATTGTTACTTCTGCATGGTGCCTCCAGTTGGGAAAGGTGTGTCAAAGAAGAAAAAGTGGACTGTGCATTATCCAACTATTCCATCAGCTATACGCCCAGTACCCCACGGAGAAGGACTGCCGGTTCCTGATGCACCAGAATCACAAAGTACTGCCGTTTTCTCTGCGAATGTGATAGTCGTGCAAGAGATTCCCACTACATCAAGATAGATTGGCCACTCCGACAGTCATTGGAGCCTGGGAGGAAAAGTGTTCAGCATCCACCACTTGTTGAATCAAGGAAGATTTTGTTACCACCCTTACACATCAAGCTGGGTCTGATGAAGAACTTTGTCCAGGCCATGGACAAAACACAAGCAGCTTTCAAGTACCTCCGTGGAAAATTTCCAAGGTTAAGTGAAGCTAAGATAAAGGAAGGTGTCTTGTCTTTGTTGGTCCTCAGATTCGTGAACTTTGAGATGATGCATTTGACCATGCACTGCGTGGCAAGGAAAAGACGGCATGGAAAGCCTTCCAGTTAGCGGCAATAAATTTTCTCGGAAACGAGGCAGACAACTACAGGTTGTTGGTGGAAAACCTCCTCAAGGCATACAAAAGCCTTGGTTGCAACATGTCGCTAAAGATACATTTTTTGCACTCTCATCTAGATTTTTTTTCCACCGAACTGCGGAGCAGTGAGCGACACGAGCACGGCGAGCGATTTCACCAGGACATTGCAACAATGGAAAAACGCTATCAGGGCAAATGGAGCCCATCAACGCTTGCACACTATTGCTGGACAGTGACAAGAGATGCTCCATTTAATGAATACAAGAGACAAGCCAAGAAACGCCGAGTAGACAGTGAATAGGACTAAACTATGTACATAATAGTTTTTTGCCTTTTGTTTCAGAATAAATTTTATTTATATAACCCTTTTGCTGATTTTTAAAGTGTTACATAAACAGGACAGGTGAAATATGATCATGTAAAGCAACCATAAACACATGAAAAGACCTAGGTTTACAATTTATGATTAAAACTCTACTATCTACACAATATACCTAGATGTAAAATGTAAAAACTTAAATATCTTGGAAACAGTAGCCAATCAGTTGTTTTAACTGCCATATTTGAATTCAGCACATCAAAATACATAATAAATAGCACATTTTATCTCTGAAGCAGACAACTTCTAAAAAATTGTAGACCAGTGTTATTAGCCAGGATAGGTAGGAATGGTGTCCCTAGCCTCTGTTTGTCTGGAAATGAGTGACAGGGGTGGGATCACGTGAGGATTACCTGTTGTGTTCCCTCCCTTTGGGGCATCTGATATTGGCCACTGTCAGCAAACAGGATACTAGGTTAGATGGACCGTTGGTCTGACCCAGTATGGCCATTCTTATGTGTGTTGAATATACCGAAAACTATTTCCATAACATTGTTTAAATTACAAAAGGATAGCTGCTCTATTGCTGATATTGTTGAAATTTGGACAGAACTTCAAATGTAGAAAAAAAAAAAAATCAACAAAAAGTTAAAATTATAGGCAATGAAGCAGCAATTACTCTGCCTCATTTTCATGCCACTGTTATACCTTGGGCATCTAAAAATTAAGACAACTACACGGAATTTCAGAGCTAGAGGTGAACCATGTAAGCAGTACAAGTTTGCCACTAAAGTTTTTAAGAAAGGCAAGCTACTGAATTGGTGGAAATCACTGGTTAAGCACTTGGAACCAGACACTAAATGGCACTAACAGAAAAAAAAAAACTATTGTTTTCAAAAGTTAAGAAAACATTTTTAAACTTGGATTAGTTCACTCTAAATTAAGACACCAAATGGGAGATGAAAAGGCAAAGCTCATTTTCTTCTTCCAACCTATGAATATAAACAGTGTGGGAGAGGATGAGATTTATGAGTTCTCAAACCCTGAAGGATTTAGTGACCAGGAAGTTATCAATTAAAATTTACAACTCTAGATAATGCTTCCTTTGTTTAATAAGTCATTTTTAAATGCAGAATACCTCTTTATCAACAACTTTTTTTCTTTATGTATCTAGCATATTCAACTTAATTTTATTTAACAATTCAAAGTTTAAATGCTGTTGTGCATTTAATTGAATTCAAATGCAGCTTGATACAAGCTTAAAAACAAAAAAGGAAAAAGAAATGTGTCAGTCACCAATGTCAAACATGAAAAAGTAAAGAATTGTTCGGAATAAAGACATGTTAATTTATAAAACTGCTTAAATAAGTGTGTACGGATATAGTATATTCTGGTTAGCAAAAAAAAATCCAAATTTAATGCAGAGGCTATAAAAAGTTACAAAACAACATGTTTTAATTTGCATTGCTTGTTGTAACCATTAACTTGTCTTTAGGAAAATAAGTGAAAATGCAAAACCATTCACTTAAATCAAGGTTTTCTGCTTTACCTATTTAAAGAATGAATTAAAATCAGTGATTTAACCACTGGCTTAAATCACGGTACCCTACCCCAGAGCAAAACCGCAAAAGAAAAAAGGAACTGCACAAAAACCTAGGTAAAATATGGAACTAGAGCACTGAGATGCAAAGCAAGCTTTTCTCACAAGTTTTTGCCCATCCAACTTAGTCCTGATCATGCATAAAACCACCATACCAATTCACAGAAATCCCCATTTCACTGCAAAGTTAAACTGCACAGGCATTTTCCTGATAGCAAAATACTCCCCACCAGCCAAAGCAAAAGTGTAGACAGTTAAAATTACTGACCATTACCCATTATATAATTCAATGGGTAAGTTTGTGACTCTTGGTACTTCAATTACTCTTAATTTCATCTATGGAGCATTCCTAATCTGATCTCATAATAGACTATGGATAGACTGCAAACCAGAGACCCCCACATTTGTGGAACTGCTATTTACAGTTCCACGTAGTTGCAGGTCTCCTGTCCCAGCCTGGAGGGGAGGACGGGGGAGGAGTAGCAGGGGCCAGACCCCACAGTGAGTTCCCTGCAGCCCCAGCCCCCACAGTGAGTTCAGGAGCCACAAGCTCACCACAGGCCTTGGAGCCATGGCTCCCAGTATTCACAAATTTCACCACTGGCGGTGGATGCGGGAATGCATCTACCGTGAATGGTAAGGGTTTCCTGTATCTAGAGAACAATGACGTTGCACAGTCTATTGCTGACTGTGGTGATTACAGTGCATATAAAATTCCAGAAGGAATTAGGCTGTATTACATTACTACAGAGCAGTTTACTATTGAAGTTCTGGGCAAATATTATGAAGAAAGTACAAGTTAACGAGACCACCTAAAGACAAAGCTAACAAAGTCAAAAAGAAAAAAGTTAGGCAACAGTGAATAAATCAAATGGCAATGCACTACTAATACAGATTGTCCCAATACAAACTGTCAGGATAGGATGGAGGAATTGTCTTCCTATGTTTTTGGACAGTGTCTAGCACTGTGGGGCAACGATCCTATAACCCATTTCACCTCATGGCTCCAAGCCAATAAAGTCAATGTAATATAGGTTTGTTTGTATTTTTTTAACCTGTTGATAGGACATATAGCCCTGTTTTACACTAGCGAGTTATTTCGAAATAACAAGCAGAGTGTCCACATTATTAAGACCATTGTTTCGAAATAAAAGGCTGGTTATTTCAAAATAACTCCTGCTTTCCACTAGGAACAACACTTATTTCGGGAGTTATTTCAAAATAATTTCCTAGTATAGACATGCCCATACATAAAATCTTGTCTAAACTGAAACACACTCAATTTAATATACTTTTAAAGAGAAATCAACTGAAGGGCAGGTAATACCCCCCTATTTGCTCCTTAAAGTTTTATTCCAAGTCCTCAGAAGTTTCTTTCAGTGCTCCATCTAAAAAGGGGGAAGGATTTTCTTGTGTTAAAATTACACAAGTGAGTGGGTCAGGAGTTTTGGGTTGATTTCCTGTGTAACGAGAGGCAAGGCACTTCACTTCTCTGTACCTCATCTGAAACTTACCTGTCTAATAGGTCTGAGGAAAGGATCAGTTTTTTCATACCTATGAAGCCTCAGAAGTTCTGTATAAATACGCATTAGAAACGGATATTTCAGTGCATGAAATCTTACTGTAAGCAAGCCATAGTTCCTTTATGCTTCTTCTTTATCATTACGTAAATTCAACAGGAAAAAATAAGAAGCAAGGCAGTGTACATCACTGGAGAATTTTTAAAGAACAATATTCTAATAGAAGATCAATACAACATTCAAGCAAAATTATGTAAGAGGCAGACTTCATGTTTATCATGTTGAAGAAGTATGGGGTTGCCAGGATGAGGAGGGAAAGAGGGGGAGGGAAAAGAGGAGAATATTGCAATTGTATCTCTTACTATGGTATTTCAATTAACAACAGAATTCAGTTTTACATGAGTACTGAAACTGTTCTACCAAAATAAATGGGGGAGTTGGTTTACTCAAAAACAGACTTGTTCAAAGTACTCAAGTTGAAGAAGAATTAACTATTATCTATCTATATATTTAGAATGTGTCTGTGTGTGAGTCCGTCTGTCTGAGAGTCTGTTTGTTCAAGAACTCCTTCTGAACAGTAAGAGCTACGGCCACCAAATTTGATATGCAGCTTCCTCTTATTCTAACTTAAAGCAAGATCAAGGTTTGATTGTGCCAGGACAATGGGAAGTCCCTGGAATGGGACTGTCTTCCAGAAGATGGAAAGGGAAGGGGCAGGGAAGAGGGATAGTCACAATGGCCATTGGGGTCAGAGAATGCATGAGAGAACTATACTACAGAGTGACCACTGGGGGCATCCACACCATCAAGGGAGTGGCCAGCAGGGGCTGCGGCTCACCACCTTGCCTGCCACTAAATGGGGTAAGTAGCCCCCATGCCCCAAACCTTCCCACCCCGACCTTGGCTGCAGAGCTGGAGGGAGAGGAAGAAGGCCCCTAGTTGACAGGGGTAGGGGGTAGAGGAAAGGACCCACCAGCCAGGGGGAGAAGAGACCCCCCAACCCTGTCTCCTGGACCCTGTGCCCCACAACCTTCTACCCTGCCCCGCCCACACACACAACTGACAGGCACTTTCTGAACTCCTGCACCCCCCACACAGCCAACCCCTGCCCTGAAGGACCTGGGCAATGTAAGGTAAGTCTTCGAGTAAGGTAGTGGTTACCAACCAGTAGATCAAGCCTCTGACAGGCTATCCTAACTGGTTTGGCCAAGAGACTGTTATCAAGTGCCAGCACTTCAACTGCCCCTCCCCCCATGGCTGCACATCTCCTGCCCTTTGCCTTGGAGATGTCTCACCAGGAGCCCCCTGCTTTTATTTATTTATTTATTTTTAACAGGACAGGGGAGGGAGAAGAGGGGTGCTGATGTCAATGGGCCTCCTCTCCCACTTTGTGTCCCCTCTCTGCTCTGCGGAGATAGGATACAACAGGACTTGGGATGGAGTTTGCTGGCTGCTTTTCGGAGTGGTTCAGGGCCAAGACAGGAGTGAGCTTACCTGAGGTAAGCAGTGCCCAGCTGGTGCCCACATCCTGAAACCCTACCCCAGCCATGAACCTCCTCCTGCACCCCAAGCTCCTACCCTAGCCCCGAGCACCCCTGCATCCAAACGTTCTCCCAGAGCCTGCACCTAGAACCCCCTCAGACACCCCAATTGCCTGCCTCAAGCTCAGCTCAGAGCCCCTCTCACACTCCAAATCCCTTAATCCAAGGCAAGAGCTTGCACCCCAACCCTCTGCCCCTGCCTGGTGATAGTGAGGGAAGATGGGGAATGGAGTGAGCAGGGCCGGGGCCTTGGAGAAGGGGCACAAAGGAGGCAAGGCAAGAGTATTTGGGTTTCAGGTAGATCTTGGATTGCACTTACATTCAAAAAGTGATGTCATGCATAAAAAGGTTGGAGACCACTGTAGTAAGGATATAAAGCAAGGTAAGTTTTCTAAGCAAAGATGGCCACCCTAGAACAATGCTTGTTCATCTGAACTGTGCTGCTTATATTATAGCCAAGTTCTCTACCAGGGTAACACATCCTTATCTACTATATATTTGAGAATATCCATTTGCTTGTTCAAGAACTCCTCCTAAATGGCAAGAGCTAGGACCACCAAATTTGGTATATACCTTCCTCTTAAAAGCTTAAAGCAAGGTGTGGGTTTGGTTGCACTAGGATTGCCCCAGCCCAGTGCCTTCCACCCCTCAGACACCTCTTTTCCTGCTTTGTCAGGGAGCATGGGGAAAATGCACAGTTCACTACATTCTTCACTCTGGTTGGGAAGCATTGGGGGCACACAGACCTGGACCTGCCCCAGCTCAGGGACATGCACCCCTCCCCCAGCTGTGCCCACTAGAGCTGCAGTGGCCATGGAGAGGTGCTTCTGACATGGCTCCAAGCTGCTGTGGTGAGAGGAGGCTGGGGTAGTCCTCCCTCCCCTGGGCAGCCTGCATACTGAACCCCTCATTCCCAGTCCCACCCAGAGCAATGATTTCAATGAAGCTTGGACATTTTCATTTTATTTTCCAGATAACAAAATTTAATTGAGGTAAGGACCTGAGCAATGCTGGGTAAATCTCCTAGTAATAAAATATAAGAATGCTCACATGCAAGTCTGAAAACAAATGATTTGTCCACAGCAAGTGACTCAGCCTACATTCCAGTTCGGGACTCCAACCCACTTCATAGCTCTTTCCTGTATCCAGAGCACAATAGTATTTTTTTTTCGATCAATCCTGTCTTTAGCTCAGATATCTGGATCCATTAGGTGTTGGGGAGATGAAGGAAGCGCTGAAGGCACTGAAAATAAGTTACTGAGCTACAACTCTTTGGAAGCTTGAAATTGGAATTTAATCTGCCATATACAAATGCAGGTGTTATTGTAGAGATGCTTGGCTCTCAAATAATGAAGGTTTATTTCAAAATGAAGAGCTACACAGACAGATGAAATACAGGAAGCTCAATTGTTGAGGAAACTTACATTTTTAAATGGAAATTTATTACATATGCAAGTCAAGCCTCCCTACTTCCTCTGATGACCCCAGTATTTAAATGTGTGTAATGAAACACTATACTCTAGAAGATTTCTTTTTAATTAAGAAGACTGGCATTTATTAATTTTGCCTTGAAAATGCATTACATGATTATATTAAATTATTTTATTAATTAGATGCACAGATGGCAGTTTATAATATAACATTGCTCATTAGTGTAAGGCTGCTGGCATTGTTTGTTCTTGTATATAAACACACACAAAACAGATATAAAGAATATAAATAGGTAAGATGGAGAGGAACCATACAGCCCTCTCTGGCCCAATACATGTTACAGCACTTATTTCATTCTATAAGGGTATATCTACACTACAGCGTTATTTCGAAATAACACGTCTACACACAAAATGCATTTCGAAATAGCATTTTGAGTGGACGCTGAATCGCATTTAAGGCCGGACGGAACCAGGTCCAGCAGGGCATCAGGTCAGGAGTTACTTTGTGTGGCTGCTGCCTGAGGCTATCTGAGGCCTGTGCTTAAAGGAACCTTCCCCCCCACACCCCCAGGACAGCGGTTCTCAGGTTTCCCTGCTTGCTTGCCTACCTCGATGAGGGACAGCAAAGCAATTTGTCTCTGCATGCTCTCTGGTTGCCCTCACTCGGGACACCACAGCACTCTGCAACATGGAGCCAGAGCTGCCCCTGGGCACTCTGGTGCTTCTCGTGGACACGTTGCTGCGAGCCTGGCTGCACTTTCTGGAGGCTGCCATCCGGGAGGTCCATCGGGGGGCTGTCAGTATCCAGGAGGCCCTGCGGGAGAGCTTCTACCCTGAGGAGCACTAAGAGCCTCCCTGGTCTGCCCCACTGGGGGCTTGTGCCTCATTCCTCCCTCATGTCCTTCCACTTACCCCTCCCTAACCCCCCTTCCTGATGTCAAATAAAATACACGTATTTTCATGAACACAAACTCTCTTTATTTAACAAAACGGGGGGAGGGGGGGAAATGAAACTCTGGTGAGACTGGGGAAAGGAAGTGGGAGAGGGGAGGAGAGAGGGTGGGAGAGGGGAGGGGGAAACCTGGGAGGAGGGAGCTGGGAGGGGGAAGCAAGGGGAAGAAGGGGGAGGGGAAGCTCAGGGCTCAGGGTTGGGGGTCTCGCTGGACCAACTTGATTTTCATGCGAACCTGCTCCTGGGTTCGCATGTGGCCTTTGGTGGCCAGGCTGGCAGCTATCCTGCCATAGGCATTTGTAATTAATTACTCCTACTTTTAAAACAACAATCTATAATACTATTTCAAAAATATTACAATGAAAAAAAATTCCTGGTGCAAGATCAAGAACTGAAAGTTCAAAAATGCCACATTTATAGAGCCCCGTGTGGATACAAAAATGAGCCGTGGCTATCCAAAAATTTCTATCCACATCCATATTGGCAAAAACGAGCCGCAGATATTTCCATCCATACCTGCAGATATAAAACAGATATCCATGGATTTTCAGGGCTCTATAGATTTAAGGCATGAATTCAATGGCCTTGTGCACATGTATTAGCACACAGTATTTTTCCCCTCCAGGAACTCAGCCCAAACCAATTCATACAATGACCGACACTCTGGCAATGAACCCAAGTTGTATATTGAAGGAGACTTGTTTACAGGATCTATGCCTCACCTGTGCAAATCTTGGAGAGTATGTAGTGTAGTCAATGAGATAGTGGATTTAAGCAAGGAATCATCTCATGCTTAAGATAGCTGATTGCTACCCTGGAGAACTGGATCCTTTCAACAGGTTTGTTTGGTTGTTTTTTTAAAATGCAATCTCCTTCCCCATTTTTTTAAATTAAAAAACAGACACTCCATACTGTAGAGCCATACTGATCCCCACATGCATCATAAGAGTTGGAACCTTTAGATCCACAGCTGGAGAACTAAACAAACATCAGTGAACTAAGCTGAAAAGAATGCCCTAAGCCAGAGAGTATTTGGGAGGGTAGAGGAATGGGGCAGGAGGGTCTCGGAAAGCAGGAAACTGTTCTTGCTGTGTGTTTAAACAGCAGTTAGCATATTGTGGGCACTGCTAACAGTAATCTGTTTGTTGTTTTTTAAGCTTTTCCTGTTACAGACTCACTCTGCCATCCCTCTGAAGCTTATCTACTCACTGTATTTTTTTTTCTTCCTCCCCTTCAATTTTTTTTTCCTTCTTCACTTCGCCCCCCTTCCCTTATTTATCCTTGGATCTGGACTTCCAACACTCCGGTCATCTGAAGAAGTGGGTTGTACCCACGAAAGCTCATGATACCATTTACATGTTTTGTTAGTCTTTAAAGTGCTACCAGACTATTTGTTGTTTTTGAAGTTTTTCCTGTTACAGACTAACTCGGTTACCCCTCTGAAGCTTTTGGTTTAAATAATTAGGGCTTGTCTACACTGCCACTGTACTGTGCTGTGACTTTCTTGCCCAAGGATGTGAAAACACACACACACCAAGTGCACCATGTTACAGCGCTGTAAAGTGACAGTGTAAACATGCTCCCAGTGATGTTGCCTGCTCCTTGTGCTCCTCCTGACCCTTTGGCTCCTGCAATCCATTTACCCTTCCACCCATTCCTAACCCCTCTGCATCACACAGTTTTGCTTATTCCTTATTTCATGAATTCACTCTCCCAACTCTCAGTTCCAAACACCTGGCACTATAGCAGCCCCTGCTATTCAAGAACAGCAATTTCAGGAAAAGTCCTATTCGAAAAGTCCTGCAGCCCTGAGACAGAATACGCTCAGTACAGATGGAATTTTCAGAGAACTCTTACTCAATAGAGACTTATTTGGCTATGTGCAAACTGATATTTTCAGAGGCTCATGACTTGGCCAAATTTAGGTGGGTTTTCATGGGCATAGCAAAAGGAGCATTCCTAATGCAAGAGTGACTTCCCCCTACCAAATTTCAAGATCCCCTTCAAAATCAGGGAGGCACTACAGCTTCTTGGTGCTAATGTTATGAGCATTGTTTAACATTGGCAAAAAAGTGATCATAATCTCTCTCTGAAACATCTGAACTGTTTTAGCTGAAACTCTCCAACTTCTGTCTGAGACAGACACCCAACATGGGAAATTTCAGCCCAAACTGCTAGAGTTTGGCAAAGTTACAAGCAGCTGAGAACGGAGTCTTTTAATGGAAAGTGTCAAGAAAATGTAAACAGCAGCGTTGTAACTACAATTATGGTTACGTATTCAATTGTGATCTTGTAGCGATCCTATTTTGCATACACCTCTTGAAGGATAGTAAGTATGTACAGAATTTTATTTCATAAACTGTTGAGTCTCTCCCAAAACTCTTTCATGGATTTTCACATCTTATTTAGTTAATAAAAACAAACAAAGACATCTCGGATTTTCCACAAGGGACTGGATACTTTTATGGAGTAAGGGGAGAAGAGAAGAGAAGGTATTTGGGTGCCTAACTTGAGTTGCAGTAGACTGGACAGATTTTCAGGTAGTACTATTGAACAATTATTCTCTCAAGTCAGTCCTTTTAAGAAGTCTCAGGCAAGCATCCAGAAATCACTAGCCTTGATTTGGGTTTTGAAAAATATAATTATAATCTTAAACACCAAATAAATTGATACTACTATAATAAAATTATAAAAATAAAAGCATCAAACCTCAGTGCTCTCGTATCAACTTTTCATTAAAAAAAAAATCTAAGCATTATTTCAGAAAGATGTTTCTAGCAGAATTGTAAATTATCGCCATCCACAAATAAAGTGTTTCTGTACCATTAAGAAATCATTTAGAAACAAAATAAGAATTCAAAGGATCCACACAAATACAATAATGAACAAAGAAATATTTAAAAAGATTCATGAGTTTGTATTTTAAATAATGACAACTTACATTTAACAATAGAAAAATGTTTATTTAAGAGCATTACTGAATCACCAAATTCTTGAAATTTAAATAATTAATGGTTATGGTATCACCAAATGGATCTGGTGAACTGGCAAATCTAAAAATTAATAATCTATATTCTATATATGAATAGTAGAATATTTACAGGATGTATATTCTCTTATACTTAACTTTTATATTAATTATTTAAATTCAAATATATTTCTATAATTTTCTTCTTTAAAGATTAGACAAAAAAAATCACAGAATACATAGTCTGCAAAAGCAATATTCCATTTGATATCAACCAAGCATAAATATTTCTAAAAGCTTGTTTTGAGATCTTCCTTTGAAACCAGATATAGCTATGTAACTTTTTTAAGGGTATAAGTTCTTTGAATAGGAAAGGAAATAAATTGTAAATCAAAATTAAATTATACCCAAATTTACTCTAATAAACAGTGCTGAAAAATATAACAAAGTTTAGATTATCACTATTTTAATGAAGAGTATATCCAGTACTAACCGATATGCACTCATAAGTACATATTATGATGATTTAAATTTGTAATAATAAAATGTAATTTAGGAATTGCACCAATAATAATTTTTCACTGAACAGAATCAAATTCTTATATTAAGGCATGAGGTTTACTTTAAACCTCAAATTTAAGACTTCCTTCTGTTCTTAGAAAGGCAGATGATTCATTACAACTAAAACATTAACATAAGATGCATTCACCTCAAAAAAATACGTTATTAAAATCATCTTAATAAATAAGATAGTTACTTACTGCTATTTCTCTGCATGCAGACATAGAAATTCCAGTACCTTCTATTTGTTTTAAAGCATAATCTTTATCATCTTTCCTGTGAAAGAAGAAAAGATGTTTTTAAGACACTGCTTTGTGCATTCAGAATAAGTTTATGTATTATTCAGATACCAGCTTCTAATCAGTTTAAATTCTGTATCATGTTCTCTTGATCCTTTGGTAGTTTTAATGCTCTGATAGGATAACTTAGAACAGCTAATCTGTATTAACTTCCAATTCCCGGGTTGATAACTGCAAATACAAGTAGTCGCTATATTAGAACATATATTTAGGTCTTATTCAATACAACTTCAAGGATCCATAATTTCGTATTTACCACATATTAGAAGTTAGTTTTCAATGAAGGAATCTGGGGTACAAATAATTTCTTAGATGATAAAATTACAAAGTACATCACATTACATAGAAATAAAATGTATTATACCCTGAAACCCTCACAGTACAGATTCTGAACAATCATGAATACTTGTATAGCCCAAGAAGAACATTACATTCATTAAAAACTTGCATGTAAGGAAATTTCTCTTCCCTTTGCTCCATACCTCAAAAACTAAAATTTCATCCTGTTCCTACCAATCAAATGCAGTTTAAATCAGATGCAGTTTAAAACCCAGCAGTAACTTTAGCATTTTGCATTCTGCAAACTGAAGACTCTTCTAAATCACCATTAATAAATGTGAAATACCTGAAACTAGAAGTTGTGAAGACAGTGGGGAACTACTAATTGTATTTTTACGTCGGCTCTTGAAGACTGTTTAGCAGCTGCAGCTACAAGGAGCAATAGAGGAAAAGGGCTACTTGTCCTGCAACTCTGCGAAGCCTAGGTCTTAGCAGCATACACACCACCCAGATCTCTTCTGTCCCAGGAGCACTATGAGCCAAGTGTGGTTCTTTAGTAAAACAGTATTTCCAGTCTATTCCCATATGCCTCACAAGAGTTTGTAACAGGCTAGAGAATTCTCCATGAAGAGTCTGTCTACCCCAAGTGTGCTCCAACTGCACAGAGCTAGCTAGTAAACATGCTTCAACCAAGAGCTGAATATGACTTTGTTCAACTCCTCCTCCCTACAGCCAGGGCCTCTATGGCTCTGGGATCTGGAACTGACAACAGACTGTCTCTCTTGTGCGGTCAATCATCTCAAACACAGAGAAGGTGAGAGTAACTGACTTGTTAAAAGACATGAGAACGGCCATACTGGATCAGACCAAAGGTCCATCTAGATTAGTATCTTGTCTTCTGACAGTGGCCAATGCCAGGTACCACAGAGAAAAATTAACAGAACAGGTAACCATCAAGCAATCCATCACTCATTCTCAGTTTCTCGTGTTCAGTAGGTAGGAGGACAACACACCTGCCCATCCCAGCTAATAGCCATTGATAGACCTATCCTCCATGTAGTTCTTTTTTGACAATTACAAAGGTAGGCTGGGGTAGACAACACAGGCAAAGGCAGGACAGTGGAGGAGGGAAAACATCAGAACAGGCTTAGGAGGGACTGCCAGGTGATAAAGACAAAAACAGGACATGATGGAGGAGGGGAGGGACCATTACGCAATGCTCCCCTCTCAAAACTGGAACAGAATCCAGGATTCATGAGTCTCAGATTTGCAGCAGTATATAGCATCATACAAGATTAGAGTTGGAAGAGCCCTCATGAGGTCATCTAATCCAACCCCCAGCTAAAAGCAGGGTCAACCCCAACTAAATCATTCCAGCCAGGGCTCTGTCATGCCAGGCCTAAAAAAACCTCAAAGGACAGAGATTCTACCACCCACCTAGGCAACCCACTCCAATGCTTCACCACCCTCCTAGTGAAACAGGTTTTCCTAATATCCAATCTAGACCTCCCCCACTATAACTTGAGACCATTGCTTCTTGTTCTGTCATCTGCCACCACTGAGAATAGCCTGGCTTCTTCCGCTTTTAGAAACCTTCTCCCCCATTTCTCTCTTCTTCAGACTAAATAAGACTAGTTTCCTCAGCCTCTCCTCATAAATCATGTACCCTAATCATTTTCACGCCCTCCATTGCACTCTCTCCAATATATCCACATCCTTTATGTAATGGGGGGCCCAAAATGGGACACAATACTCCAGATGTGACCTCACCTGTGCCAAATAGAAGGGAAATAATCACTCCCTTTGATCTACTGACAATGCTCCTACTGATGCAGTTCAATATGCCATTAGCCTTCTTGGCAAGAAGAGCACACTCACTGTTGACTCATTCAGCTTCTCATCCATTGTAATCTCCAGGTCTTTTTCTGCAGAAGTGCTGCTTAGCCAGTCAGTCCCCAGTCTGTAGCAGTGCATGGGATTCTCTTGACCTAAGTGTAGGACTCTCCACATCTCCTTGTTGAAACTCATCAGATTTCTTTTGGCCAAATCCTTCAATTTGTCTAGGTCACTCTGGACCCTATCCCTACCTTCCAGATTCTCTCTTTCCTCCCATTTTAGTGTCATCTGCAAACTTGTTGAGGGTGCAATCTATCCCATCATCCAGCTCATTAACAAAGATGTTGAGTTTCATAAACATTGTAATTAATTACACTAATGTTCCCTCTAATCTTTTCCATCTGTGTGTGGAATAATTGTGTACATCAAGCCATGTGCAAACGTGCCATAACTAGTAAAAACAAAACACACAGCTGTGAGCGCTTTGCTAATCAGCTGGGTGGCATCTGAAACTCTCCTGATTATACACTTTACAGGGCATCACTCTGTCATACAGCTAACAGGGAACACTGGACAGACTGTTTATTATATTAAGATATTTAGCTCTGAAATGCTTTAGTTCTAAACCTGGAATTCTCAAACTTTATTGTACCGTGACTCTGTTCTGTCAACAAACATTACCAAAGCCTGAATCAAAGTGGGAGATTCACCCGATGCTACTCAGAGAGGTAACAGCTTGAGGCCTCCGAGGCTGCACACTCGAAGATTCCAGTAGGCATTAGAATAGGGGTGTGCAATAATTTTTGGGGTGGGTCCACTTGAAGATTCTGGAAAATGGTCAAGGGCTGCACTTTTCTGTGGAGGAGATGTGGGATCTAGGGTGGAGGTTGAGTGCAGAATGCTGCACAGGTTAAGGGACTGGGGTGCAGGAGACTGTGTGAGGTCTGAGAAGGAGCCTGAGTGATGGAGGGGGTTGTGACAAGGGTCAGGGGATTGGGAAGTAGGGTTAGGGAGGGAGCGTGGATGCAGGAGAGGATTCTGGCCTGAAGGAGAGGCTCTAAGAGGAGATGCAAAGTCTGGGAGGGAATTGTGACCGAGAAGGGGAAAAGTGGGTGCACACTGCAGAGGATTTGGGATCCTAATTCGAACTACCTACTCCGTGCCACGTGTAGCCGCGGGCACGGAGTTCGACCTAAGGGGATTTAAAAATGGCGCCCGCCCGGCAAGATGCAAATGAAGCCCGGGATATTTAAATCCCGGGCTTCATTTGCAACTTCGAATGCCTACATTAACCACCCTAGTTCGAACTAGGGTGGTAGTGTAGACATACCCTAATTGAATAAAGTAAAACTATAAAACAGCATGAGACAAAGTACTGTGCTGAAGCTTTAAAAGCATCAATATTATGTATGGTTATTCCAACAAAAACATAAGTTACAGTAAAAAGTTCTCTTGGAATTTACCAGATCAGCGGTTAGGGTCACCAATATAATAGGTCAGGACAGTAATACAATAAATTCAGGATTTACTGGTGTGGCATCCTGACAGGTCTTTTGCTTCATCAGTGATGATAAATGTTCAGCTGCATGTGTTTTGGTATGCTCTCTCAGCATATTATGCCAGCTCTATGCAGGTAGCTAGTATAATAGACTTCACAAAAGCCACCCAAAACCACAAACTCAAATAAAATACAAAGGCACCCAAGTCAGGTTTATTGTCAAACAAAGTACATTAATAGTCATTGGTAGCCAAATAGCCTTCGAGCCCCTATGCATTTGTACCTGTAACAATGGACACAGCTCATTTAATAGTATGGATTTTACTATTGCTCCTTAGGCTGGCCAAAGAGTTAAGTCAAGGTACCCCAACATTTATAAACAATCTATAATACACACCTTACATATCATCTTACATATTAATGACACATTGGTACCTCCCCTTGTACTTTCCTCCAAAGCATTCACTTCCCGTTGTTATGCTTATACTCTTGTTGTTTTAAACTATTTTATCAGGTACTAAGCTGGGGTGTCCTTGTACTGTCCTGGTGGAATGTATTTACATATTTCATGTGCTTTTAGCAGTGCTCGCAGTTCATCTGCAAAGAGACACTTACAGGCAAACATCTGCTTTTGACAAGGCCTGCCTATTACTTATACTATAACTCTTGCTTACTTTGGTTCAGGCACCAGGCCCATGCTTCAAGCTCTTTCTTTCTCCTACAAATACCAAGTACTACCAAGAAATTAGTAAATATTAAATATTTCAATTTACAGATACACTGGGAAACCAGATAAGGGAAAAACCAATCAATAGCTGTGGATTCCCTTAAATCAAGCGTGGGAAACTACAGTCTGTGGGCCAAAAGCAGCAAGCCTCAACAGCCCTTCTCCCCCTCTGCAGGCAGGAGCAGGAGCAGAGCCCTAAGCAGGGTGTTTTAATTCTCAGTTGGAAGCAGATCAGTGAGGGGTTTGTTTTTGCACTTCCTGGGAATCAGTAAGAGGGACAGAATCATAGAACACTAGGACAGGAAGGGACCTCGAGAGGTCATCGAGTCCAGTCCCCTGCCCTCATGGCAGGACCAAATACTGTCTAGACCATCCCTGATAGACATTTATCTAACCTACTTTTAAATATCTCCAGAGATGGAGATTCCACAACCTCCCTGGGCAATTTATTCCAGTGTTTGACTACCCTGACAGTTAGGAAATTTTTCCTAATGTCCAACCTAAACCTCCCTTGCTGCAGTTTAAGCCCATTGCTTCTTGTTCTATCCTCAGAGGCCAAGATGAACAAGTTTCCTCCCTCCTCCTTATGACACCCTTTTAGATACCTGAAAACTGCTATCATGTCCCCCCTCAATCTTCTCTTTGCTAAACTAAACAAACCCAATTCTTTCAGCCTTCCTTCATAGGTCATGTTCTCTAGACCTTTAATCATTCTTGTTGCTCTTCTCTGGACCCTCTCCAATTTCTTCACATCCTTCTTGAAATGCAGTGCCCAGAACTGGACACGATATTCCAACTGAGGCCTAACTAGCGCAGAGTAGAGCGGAAGAATGACTTCTTGTGTCTTGCTCACAACACACCTGTTAATGCAATTTTTTGTTTGTTTTCAATACAAAGCAGGCAGAAGCCCAGCAGCAGAGTTGGGGCTATCC
Source organism: Pelochelys cantorii (assembly GCA_032595735.1). NCBI lineage: Eukaryota > Metazoa > Chordata > Testudines > Trionychidae > Pelochelys > Pelochelys cantorii. The sequence continues at coordinate 47,068,337 of CM064326.1, read as the reverse complement.
AGTTTATTGCACCTAATGTAGCATACCCTATGGACAGGTGGCGTATGTGTGCATTCAGTGCAAAGCGCTCCTGGCCCTCAGAGACTATGTACAGACTTTGGAGACCAATGTGACTGAATTGGAGGATCTAAGGAAGGCAGAGAGGTACACAGATGAGACCTTCTGGAACACAGTAGAACAGTCCCACCCCCAATCAGACTGCTTCTGTGCTGTTGAGAAGGGTGAATGCCTCATGGGAGGAGAACATCAATCCGCAGCAGAGGGAAATAATCTCATTAGTTGGGACCCTTCTTCCATATGATGTTTTGGTATCCTCTCTCACTAAGGATACCTCTCTGAGAGACTGAACTCTAGTTATGAGGAAAAGACAAGTATTAGTAATGGGGGACTAAATCACTAGAAACATAGCTGGGTTTGTGATGACCAGGAGAACCTTACGGTGACTTGCCTGCCTGGTGCAAAGGTTGCAGATCTCAAGACATCCAGATAGACTTAGTTAAACAGAAATTAAGAAGTGCAGCACCAAAAGTAAAATCCCTGCAAGCCGCATGGAAACTTTTCAAAGACACCATAGTAGGGGCTCAACAAACATACTGTATATCCCAAATTATTTAAAAAAAATAAGTAAAAGAACCAAAAAAGTGCCACTGTGGCTTAACCAACCAAAAGAAGCAGTGAAAGAAAAAAAAGCATTGTTTAATCCTAGTGAGGAAAATAGAAAGGAGCATAAACATTGTCAAATGAAGTATAAAAATATAATTAGGAAGGTGTCAGGGACATATCAATCCCACACTGAAGGGCTGAAATAGTCTCTCCCGCACAGCCCTTCTTGGCATGCTCCCAGTGGAACCATACTATAAAAGGCCCTGGGGCAGCTTAGTCTGGGCTGACTGCTGGAGGGGAAGGAGACGCTGGGGTAGCCCTGGACAGAAAGAGTGACCAGACTTTCCAGCAACAGCCAGGCCAGGAGGTGCTACCTGCAGAGCCATTAGATTGACGGGGAGGACATCCGCCAGACACAGGTAGGAAGTAGCCCAGGGTGGGGAGTTTACCCAGAACACTAAGCATGTTGCAACAGGATTCTCCTGGGACCAAGTGGAGCGGGAGTGCCCAGTTCTCCCTACCCCCTCCATAGCTGTCTCGAGAGAACGACCTGGGCCTGTAAGCCTGTGAACTAGACCTCAAAGCCGTAGTATCTCTGCTATAAGGACCTGTGTATGGACTTTGGCCTCTGGGCTGTATTGCCCTTAGTAAGGGGGGGGACTGAGAAATGGACTCTGGCCATCTAACCCTGCTCTAAGGGCTCAGGTGTGGACTTTGGCCATGGGGCCATATTACATCTCTCAGGGGGAATGCGTGTAGGGACCCCGGCGGGTAGGCCATAAGGGGGACTAAGCTCAAGGGGCCTCCCAGAGGAGGTCGTCCCTCAACAGAAAGCCAAAAAGGAATTTGAAGACTAACTAGCCAAAAGTTCAAGAAGCAACAGAAAAATCAGAAACAGGAAGCCTCCTAAACCAGTGGTTCCCAACCTGTTTTATACCACGGACGAGCAAACATTTGTGAATGAGTTTGCTGGTCTGTGGTACAGGAGGCCCCCGCTTTATGACACCCCAATTTACGACCCCCTGCACTTACGACCTTTTCCATAAGTGCAGAAGGGGCCGAAATACCCTGACTTATGTCCTCGGCCCCCCCATTTATGATGGCATGACACCAGTCGTAAATGCGGGCTTGAGTTATGACGCCTCCGACTTATGATGCTACCCCCGGAGCCGATCATGTCGCAAGTCGGGGGCAGCCTGTATATAAAGACCAGGTCCCCAGAGTCCCACAAGTGCTAGCCCTAACTCCCCACCTCTCCACTACCCCCCTCAGTGCTAGCCACTAACCCCAGAGTCCCCTGCACCCAACCCCCCCAGTGCCAGCCTCCTGCCCTCAGAGCCCCCAGTGCCAGCCCCCCATCCCAAACTCCTCAGTGCCAGCCCCCTGCCCCATAGAGCCCACCCCCCACCACCAGACTCCCCAGTGCCAGCCTCCTGTTTCCAGAGCCCCATTGCATCCAACCCCTCCAGGACCCCCCACCTCCGATGCCAGCCCTTCCCTCATAGCCCCCTCACTACTAGCCCCGCCCCCAGAACCCTTAGTGCCTGCCCCACCTCCCTCACCTAGCCCTGTGCTGCCTCCCAGCTGCCAGCTGAGCACTGCTGCCCAGGTTGCAGCTGCTCTAAGGCTGCGGTGCTGGGCTCTGCGCAGCCCTCCCACTGCGCAGTGAATTGCTCTTCTGCATCTGGGAGGAGACCCTGCCCCTACCCAGCTGTGGTTGGCTAAGAGGTGGGGCAGAACATGTCTCTCCCAACAGCCATGGAGGGAGGGGAGGCACTGGGGAGTGTATCCCCCCCCCCCGAGCTACTGCGGCCTAACAGACAGTGGTTCACAGAATGACAGCTGGGAACCACGGTGCTAAACAACCAATGGAGTCACCAAAGATCAAGATGCTAAAGGAACACTCAAGGATGATAAGGTCATAGCAGAGAAATTAAATGAATTCTTTGCACTGGTCTTCATGTCTGAGGACGTTCAGGAGATTCCCAAACTTGACTCATTTTTTGAGGGAGTCAACAAACTTGTGGACAAGGGGGATTCAGTGGATATAGTGTACTTAGATTTCCAGAGAACCTTTAACAAGGTCCCTCACCAAAGGCTCTTAAAGTAAGCCATCATGGGATAAGAAAGGTCCTCTTATGGACTGAACACTGGTTAAAAGATAGGAAACAAAGCGTAGAAATAAATGGTAAGTTTTCAGAACAGAGAGTGGTAGCTAGTGTCCCACAGGGGGTCTGCACTGGGACCAATCCTATACAACATATTCATAAATGATCTGGAGAATGGGGATGTGGTCACCTGATCTCAAAAAGATATCTTGGCATTGGATAAGGCTCAGAAAAAGGCAACAAAAATTATTAGGGGTTTGGAACAGGTCCCATATGAAGAGATAAGACTGGGACTTTTCAGCTTAGAAAAGAGGAGGCTAAGGGGGGATACGATAGAGGACTGTAAAATCATGACTGGTATGGAAAAAGTGAATAAGGAAAAGTTATTTACTTGCTCCCATAACATAAGAACTAGAGATCACCAAATGAAATTAATAGGTAGCAGGTTTAAAACAAACAAAAGTTAGCATTTCTTCACACAATGCACCTGTGGAACACTCCTTGCCAGAGGATGTGTGAAGACCAGGAATTTAACAAGATTCAAAAAAAGAACTAGATAAATTCATGGAGCATAAGTCCATCAATGGCTATTGGCCAGGAATGGTGCCCATAGCCTCTGTTTGTCAGAAGGTGGGAAAGGGTGACAGGGGATGGATCACTTGATTATCTGTTCTGTTCATTCCTTGTGGAGCACCTGGCATAGGCTACTGTTTGAAGACAGGATATTGGGCTAGATGGACTTTTGGTCCAACCCAGTATGACAGTTCTTATGTTATGATAGAAAAATTAACACAAAATTAAACTGCAGCATTCTACTGGTTCTCCCCAAAGTAATATATTGAAATAAAGCATCTACAAATGCACTGCATTTTGGCACACATAGGCCTAATGATGAATAAGAACAGGAGCAGGGGTAGGCATAAAGGAAGTGGCTGCAGATTTGAAAAGAACGATTTCTGTAAATCATGAATAGGAACCTTATCGTCAATTTTTGGCAACTCTATTTTGTGCTACTCCGAAGCCATCACCAATAATTTCATTATGCTTAAAGGTAACCAAAGCAGACTAGTTAAGCTTTTCAAAGTCTTATCCTACCACATTACGGACATGCCAAATTTAGTTATTTCATAAAAATTTCCTAGTTTAGACATCGTAACTCTCTATTTAACAAAATCGAAATAGTGTGTCCTCACTATAGGAGAGCATCAAAATGAGTTAGAATTATTTCAAAATAGCATGTCCACAATGACTAGAGCCTGCCTTTGACTTACAGCCCCTGGAAGCACTCTGGGGAGGGCATCAGAAGGGAAGACCCTTCCTGTGGCTACTTGGTCTGGCAAGCTGAGATACGTGCTTTCAGGTACTCCTCTCTACAGCCACATCTCACACATGCCATTCATCCACTGCCTCCCCCCTCGCAGGACACAAAAGGGGCACAGTGTGCTCTGGTTGTCCTTGCGGATGCCACAGCACTCAAAGTACGGAACCAGAGCTGCTATAAAGCACTGCAAGTCTCATAGGCCTTGTGCTGCGCCTCATGGTGCAGTTCGTCCAGACTGCCCACAAGTTGCTCCAGCAGGATGAGGAGCAGGACCAACAGGATGAGCCCCAGCGTGGACCGTAGGCCCTGATTGTCCAGGTGCTCCTGCTGCTGCCTCTCAATATCCTGGACACTGCAGAATGCTGCTTCTGGCAGCTGGAGAGGAGTTCGGACTGGTGGGACTGCATCATCCTGCAGCTATGGGACAACCAGCAGCGGCTGCAGAACTTCCGCATGCAGTTCCTCAAGCTTTGTAAGTGGCTCGCCCCTGTCCCCCGGCTCCTACTGCATTTTAAATTGCAGAGCCGCAGTGGGGTTTGGTCCCAGACCCAGTGCAAGCAGGGACTGAGCCAGGCTGTCTGCCCACTCGGCTCCTACTACACAATCTACAGAAATTTTAGCTGCAAAACTCAGATCTCTGAATGTGTGTGAAGAGATTTGTTTTCCCCGACGGCTTACAAGTAGGCCAAATTTGGGCAGATTTTAACAGTAATAGCAAGAGGTACATCTCTGACACAGTGCTACCTCTCCTATCAAATTTCAAGCCCCTGCTCCAAAATATGGGAGGCTCTAGAGGTGAGTTACTTTTTCTTTTTAGGAAAAAAGAAAAAGTAACGAGAAATTTAATATTGTAAAACAAAGTATTTTTATCTAACCTCTTTTTCAAAAGCCACAAAAACCAAAAGTTGCACCCTAAATAGCAAAATTTAGCAGTGTTAAAAGTAACTGAAAACAGGATCCCACTATATTAAAAAAATTAAAAGGCACTTATCCAAATCATCTTCACCATATATTAAAACAAAACAAAACACAGAAATAAGTGTAATAGTACCACAAAGCCTCAAAAAAAGACTTATTCCAGCCACAAATCCCTGCCCCAATGCACACAGCTCAGATAACTCCTCTTCTCCCTGTACCTAGCAATATATACTGAAGTCTGAGAAAGTTGGACTGCTTCAGACCTGGCAGAAAGATGGGTGAATTGCAAAAACTGGCTCCCTTATATAAGATGTTCTGTCTTCTTTTAAAGAAAGGGAGCTTTATTTTGAGTCTCTGTTGGCAGCAGCCATGGCAGTATAACATGTGGAATGGGTATAATCTCAAGAATCTTCATTTAGTTATCATGAATAAGTATTTCGAGTTAGGAACCTAGGTGTAGTTTCTCCCTCACTGAACGTATATAACTCCTATTATTTTCAGTAAGTACATTAAATATACCCCAAAGAAAATAAGAGTAGAAATGGTTAACAATTCAGCCTGATTTGTGTGGGCACATGCAATGCACTCATCTTGGACTCTGCCTCTCAAGAGTTTAAACATTGCATAAACACTTATGTATATTAACAAGCACTATTGGACATATTTTTCACCACTGCAAAATACACCATAAGATAAAAAGTGTTCTCTTAGCTTTCTAAAGAGGTATTTCATTTAGATACACCAATGGGAATTTAAGATCACTTGCTGAATAGAGCTGTTCTTTTTACTTCCTTAACAGTCATTCTTAAGCAATCAGCCATGGACGCAACATTGAGGTTTTATTTGTGAAAAGGAAATAATTTTGACCTTTATTACACCTCTCACTCTACAGACAGCTGAAACCATGCTCACAACTCTGTTTATCCAATCATACCTATATTTGTTTCCAGAGTAACTATGACATTTAAACCAAAAGCAGGAAGCAGAAAACATTTTAAAAAGCAAAAATGTTTTCATTTTTAACACTTAGTATTTTATTATTTGACCAGCTGTTTTCCTTTAGAATTGGTGTACTTTTATCCCATTACTTAACGTGTGCCAGGAGAAAAAATTAGCTTCTGTAGTTCATTATTGAAGGGAAGACCTAGTTCATGGAGATATGATCCTCACTGATGAGCTAAGAAATTAGTATCCATTATGTACATACATCAAAACTAAGAATATAGTATTTTATATTCTTAGTTTTGATGTATGTACATAATGGATACTAATTTCTAATATAGTATTTTATATTCTTAGTTTTGATGTATGTACATAATGGATACTAATTTCTTAGCTCATCAGTGAGGATCATATCTCCATGAACTAGGTCTTCCCTTCAATAATGAACTACAGAAGCTAATTTTTTCTCCTGGCACACGTTAAGTAATGGGATAAAAGTACACCAATTCTAAAGGAAAACAGCTGGTCAAATAATAAAATACTAAGTGTTAAAAATGAAAACATTTTTGCTTTTTAAAATGTTTTCTGCTTCCTGCTTTTGGTTTAAATGTCATAGTTACTCTGGAAACAAATATAGGTATGATTGGATAAAGAGAAAATCTAATGCAATCATCTTCAGTAGTTAAAGTTATGGTTCGCTCTCACCTTCCCTTAGCTATATATAAGAATTTCTTCTCTTGCCACAGTCTTCACTCAAATTTCCTTTATATATCAATGTTGTCACCTGCTGAAGATGGTCATGGACACAACCCCATGCTCTGGATCTCCCTAAACCTCTGGCTGCTAGAAGGTAAGACTGGATGACAAATGGATCACTTCATAAATTGCCCTGTTCTTTTCATTTCCTTCAAAGCACCTGGCCATCAACCATTATTAGAAGACAAGATACTGGGTTAGATGAATTACTGGTCTTACCAAGCATGGTGCTGCTTATGTTAAAACGTGCTTGTAGTACCATTATGCCATCACTAGGGATGTTAAACACATTTTAAGTGAGTAACTGCGTAACCACTGAACATTTCAGCACTTACATGGAGGGCGGCAGTCAGCTCCTGCCTACCCCGCCCCCCCCTCCCCCCAGTGCTGCTGCCTCTAAAAAAGAGGCAGCAGCAAAGGGAGGCAGGCAGCTTCCCAGAAGCTGGTGTGTGCCCTGCGCATACTGGGAGACTGCATGTAACTGTGAATGTTAACCATGTATACGGTTACACTTTCATATCTCTAATCATCATCCACCTGGTACACAGATTTAATTTGTTAAATTAAAATTATAAGTTCTATGGGGCAAGGACAGTAGGTCTGTATAGCATCTATCACAATGGTGCCCCCAATTCTGTTGGAGTCCCTTAAGCCAGTGGTTCCCAACCTTTTTTATACCGTGAACCGGAAAACGCATTCACAAAACTTTCAGCGCACCAGTAAGTTTGTTAGCATATTGGCATATTCATTATGCAATGAATGAATATGCCAATATGCAAATAAAATGTTACCAATCCACCAAAAGCCCCAGACCACAGAGCCGGCTTCAGCTCCAGCAGTTGCCACATAGCGGGTTGTCTGTGGCAGCTCTGGGGGCTGGGGTACACCAGCCCTAACCCCTAGGTAGGTGTGTGTTAGTTAGTGCCAACCCTAGCCCCCAGAGCCCCCTACCCTTTCACTACCCCCCAGTGCCAGCCATCTGTCCTCAGAGCCCCCCCATGCCAACCCCCATCCCAAATGCCTTAGTGTCAGCACCCCGCCCCTTACAGCCCCCCCAGTGCCAACCTCCTGTCTCTGGAACCCCACTGCACCCAGCCTCCTGGAGTCCCCCTCCCCCCAGTGCCAGCCCACAGTCCCTAATATTAGCCCCATCCCCAGAGCCCCCCAGTGCCAGCTCCCTACCTCGGATGCCCCAGTGTCAGCTGCCCCCTTAGAGCCTCCCACCCCTTAGAGCTCCCCAGTACTAACCTCACCCCTCCCAGAGGCCCCAGTGCTAGCCTCACCCCCAGAATCCCCCAGCCAACCTCTTAAAGCCCCCCCAGCACTAGCCCTGGAGCCCCCAGTGCCTGCCCCACCCCCCTCACCTAGCCCTGCACTGCTTCCCAGCCACCAGGTGACTGCTGCTGCCCTATAACAGCTGCTCAAAGGCTTCCGTGCTGGGCTCCACACAGCTCTTGTGTGTCCAGGAGGAGACCCTGCCCCTGCCTGGCACTGGTTGGCTGAGAGGTGGGGCAGGACACACCTCACTCAACAACTGCAGCAGGAGGGGAGGGGCTGGGCGGTGTACCCCAATCCTGGCCCCCAGAACCGCCACGGCCAGGCAGCCATCAATTCGCGGCCTGGCACCAGGCCACAGACCGGCAGTTGGGAACCGCTGTCCTAAGCAATACTGTAAAAGCCAGCACTGTTTTATTTTAATGGTGATAAATGTTTGAAGTGAATTAGAGTAAATACGTTTCTATAGCCATAATACATATACACACTGTGGCAGTCTGGGCCAAGCCCTGTGGGTCCTGCGCTTCCTGGCGGGTTTTTGTGTGCCTCAGAGGCTTGCAGTGTCCCTAATACTCCCCTAAAGGCAAGGGTACCCTGCTACCAGAGCCCTTTTCATCATGGGCCAGTCCAATGTCCTTTTTCCATTCCCTACTGGCCTTTCAAGGCAGGGGGAAGGCTGGGGGGAACCAGTCCCACCCACTTGCTCCAGGTTCTAGCCCAGCACCCTACGGGTGGGGGCAGCCCCGAGTGGGCCATAGAGCTTGGCCTTTGCCCCCTGAGCAACAGCCCATCCCTGGGCCACTTCCCCAACCCTTCCTGCAGTACCTCCTTCCTGATGCTGTGGAGCAAGCCTTGACATTAGCTGTCTTGGGTCTGTTCCCTTGTGCTGGGCTGCTCTCTTCTCCTTCACTTCTCCTCCCCCCCCAGCTTTGCCTGAGGCATAAAGGATCTGACGACAAAGGGTTCTGGGGTCGGCTGATCCCCATCTAGACTACCGCGCTGTGCCGACAATCAGCTGATCGGCACAGCACAGCGGCCATTTTGATGTAAATGAAGTGGCAATTATTTAAATCACCGCTTCATTTTGCTATGTCTAGTTAACTCATCTACATGGCTCCGTCCACGGAGCCATGTAGTCTAGACACACCCTTAGAGACTAGCAAAAAATGTAGATGGTATCATGAGCTTTCGTGGGCACAACCTACTTCTTCAGATGAATGGAGCAAGGGGTTTTTTATTTGTATCTCTGGACCTCTTGTTCCATTCATCTGAAGAAGTGGGTTGTGCCCACAAAAGCTCATGATACCATCTACATTTTTTGTTAGTCTCTAAGGTGCTGCAGGACCCTTAGTTTTTTAAATTTTAAGAGAGAGCGAGCAATCGGCAGGGCTGTATTAGGTTCTCAGCGTTTCCCCATATCACAACTCTTACACCCTTTTGCACTATGGGCAAGTCAAGATGGATGTGACCCTCGACATCGATTTGCCACACACATGTGGGTCACATCACAGGCTGAGAACTCACAGCATAAGGCAAATCAGCTGCTGGAGTTGTAGGACACTGGCAAGGAGTGGGAGTGGAGGGGACTCCCAATATCCTTTATCACTGGAGGAAGAGCAGACACTAACACCCCCTCCTTGAAAAGGCAGGACGAAAGTAGCAGATACCCATCCCCTAGTGATGTGGACCACAAGGGAAATAATCCCCCCTTCAAAGATATTTGTGGAGTAGCAGCGCTATCTTTGGCTCTGCCCCTTTATATGTATGCATTTTTTGCATAGAATTACAGCCTCAGAAGAAGCTGAATAGTAAATGAGGCAGAGTAACATAGTACAGATTCTCCTACCTTATTTGCTATAATACTATGGTGCATCAGGATTAAGCTAGTGTATACTGAAACAGGAAAAGTGGTAGTGTGGTTAAGACTAGTCCTAAGAGAGCTAGAGGTTCCATTCTCCACCCTGCAGCAGAATTACTCTGCAAAACTGGACAAGTTATTTAACATCTGTGCCTCAGTTTTACATCTGTAAAATAGGGATATGAGGAGGGTAAGTTAACCTTGTTGAGAAGTTCATGAGATAATAAAGCTCCACAGAACAGCTTGCAGAATTTTACTTTGTATTGAGTGCAGTATTTGGACACTAAACTAAATGAGGAATGTGCCACACCTTGAACAAAAATATTGTTGCATTTACAGAGCATCAACCATCCTGTACACAGGGAGAGGCAGGAGACCTGGAGAAAAAGAGTATATGATCAGGAAACTAAAAATTAAACATTTCAACAGTCACTAGCAATTTTAAATGTCAAGTTTTGGTCTTCCAATTTGAGACATCTTAAAGGGGCCCAATTTTCTAAATACCACCAAATATGCACCTTCTGAAAAAGATCCGACCTTTTTAAAGAGGCCTCTTATTGGAGAGTTGGAAGCTAGATAATGTGCTCAACACGCAATGCCTGTATTCCAGGGGAAGGCACATTGAACTTCAAGTCAAAAGCCCATGAATTCTAATTCTAACTCAGACTTAATTTCTATACCCTTAAAAAACCTTATTAATAAAGACTCAATGAAGAATTAATAAAGAATTAATGTCCCTACCTAAGGGGAGGCAACTATTATTCACCTACTTTACAGATGAGGTTAATAGATGCACAAGATCATTGCAGGCAGAGCTGGGACTAGAAACCAGGTCTATCATATGTCAGACACAAGCTGCATACATTTTGCCTTTAAAAGAAATGGTCTAAATTATGCACTTGTCTAACTAGGTGGATAACCATGTGGAACTTTGTACCCACTCTAACTGCTAGATTATGGAGGTATTTTAGTCCGTTATATTAATATGCATTGCCCTTTTAGCTGAGGTGGTAGAAATTTGTGCTTTTTTTGCATCCAGAGATCCCAGGTTCAGCCCCTGCAGACAACAAAAACATCCCCTACATCAGGGGTGGGAACCTAAGGCCCGGGGCTTGTCTGGATCCGGCCTCCAAGGCTCGGGGCTCTCCCCAGCATTGGGGAGCCCACACTGGTGCTCCAGCCCCCTGCTATCTCCTTGCAGGGATAGAACACACAACATCTACTAGCTTAGGCCACCCAAGGCTCTGGTGTGCAAGGGGAATGTGGGAAATGTCTCTCTCCTCAGTCAGGGGCCACGTCAGAGAGGGTTGTTTGCAGTTTTTTTTTTTGCTTCTTGCACATGTGGGGCCCCCAACTGATTTTTCTGTGGTACAGTGGCCCTCGATGCAAAAAAGTTTCCTCCCCTCTGTCCTACATACTGGGTTTGGCTATACTGTGTCTAACTCCTGGACCGTACTCTTTCCAGTCTGAGGAATATAATTCAAGAACCCCAATACCGAGTATTCTAGAGGTAATTCACAAACAGCTATATAACCAAATGGTGGCATCTCCCCCTTTATGGTCTGCTCCTTATAGGAGATAACGCCATGCCTCTCCAACCAATTATTTCAACTGCTGAAGTGGCAGAAGTGTGTGCTGTGCAGCTAAAAGGTGAGAGTTCAAACCTGACAAATGACCCAGTGGGGATAAAAACATATGCAAGTTACTATGAGACCCCTAGGACAACTGTTGAAACATTGAAAGCATTTTATGTCTTAGATTGTGTTATTGAGAGGTAAACTGGGATGCTATGGTACTATATTTTATTATTGTATTTTATGGTTATTTGGTTATTCAGACTGTCCCTTTAAGAACAGAATAGAGCACTACACACACATTTTGTTTCTAAGAGACAGTGGAATGTGCAGAGGACCATGAAAAAGAAAAGACATTCCCAATGTAAACTCCCAAGGCTGGAACTGGATATAAAGAAGTTTGTTATTTTCTGGAGAAATATTCACTTGAAGTGTAACATTAGCATTTTAGGAAACCAAACAGCTCAGAGCATTACTAATAAGCTTCAGAGCCTTTTGCCTGTAGGTCGCCTGTATGGAACTAACCCAACTTAGTAGCAATTAAAAGCTGTTCTCGTATACTGAATACTTGGTGGTTGTTAGAGGGCCTGAATTTGGTGGATGGGAGGTCCCATTCCCATATCTCTCATAGACTCAGACTCATAAACTTTAAGGTCAGAAGGGACCACCATGATCATCTAGTCTGACCCCCTGCACAATGCAGGCCACAGAATCTCACCCACCCACTCCTAGAATAATTCTCTCACCTATCTCTCAGATATTGAAGTCCTCAAATGATGGTTTAAAGACCCAAGATACAGAGAATCCTCCAGCAAGTGATCCGTGCCCCATGCTACAGAGGAAGGCGAAAAACCTCCAGGTCCTCTGCCAATCGAGTTCTCTAGATCTCTAATCTAACCTCTCTCAAAGTGGTCTGCAAAACCACTTTGAGAAGCTTGTTAACTGGCCGCACCTGTTTGTTTACTGATCGGCACTGCAGTGACAGAGCCTCATGGCTCCTACTGGCTCTGTTTTGCCGTTTGCAGCCAAGAGGAGCCACGGGAAACAGCGTGGGCTGGACTGCTGTTTCCCATGGCTTCCCTTGGCTGCAAAGAGGGAAACAGAGCCAATAAGGGCTGCAAGACTCTGTGACCGTAGTGCGAGTAAACAAACCAGTGCAGACAGTTAACAGGTGTCTCAAAGTGGTTTTGCGGTCCACTTTGAAAACCACTGCTCTAATCCATCACCACTTTGTCCTAATTGGCAGACTCAAAAGAGAGGCCAAGAGCTTCATAGGCCATGAAGATTGAACAACCTTAAGGAAAATTGCCCCCAGATCAACATTGTCTCCTGCTGGCACAGCAGTGTGGGGGAAGCTTGCTCCTTTGCTGCCCCGTAGATTATTCCTGGGGGGAATTCTCTGATATTGTACATGTGCAGAATTCACGACCCCTGCAGATTTCTTTGCACACTGCAGAAAAATTACTCTGATAGTGAAGCACAGGAAAGCCACAAGAGCAGTCATATGACCCTCCCCCACAGTATATTTCAGGTGCCCAGGATGGCCAACAGAGATAAATCACTGTGGGGCAGGGAGAAGAACTGGGGAAGACCTAGGTTAGTGTTTCCTGTCCTGCAATGGGCTCAGCTGCTCGTTCTGGAAGGGCTGGGGAAGACAGGAGTTCCTTTTTTCCTTGCATGCCATCTGGGGCCACATCAGATCCACCCCCAGATTTCTTTCAAAGCCACAGGAAACTCTGCAAACTCTCTACCTCCCATGCCCATCACTCCTCAGCTGCAGAGGGAGGAATCACCGTACCATCCACCCAATCTGCATTCATACAGATCCAGACCCTCCTACTGAGCTACACCTTCTTATATCTAGAAACACTACCTGCTGAGCCCCACACCTCCTGCACTTGGACCAGACCAATGAGCCATCCATACCCAGATCCCCATTCCAGTGAGCCAACCAACCAGCTGCACCTGGATCCCCACCCCACTGAGCCCCAATTCCCCACTGAAACTCTGACATCCAGACCCCCTGCCAAGCTCTAACCTCCTCTCACACTTATATCCTGCCCTGCTGAGCCCCAAGAACCTTCGCCTGGACCCCCTTGCAGAATTCCATTACTGTTGCATTCAGAAGCCTCCACCCCAAACAAGCTGTTGTGCATCCAGATCACCACCCACACCTAGACTGCCTCACATAGAACCCTCTCAACCCACACATGGAGCCCCTCCATTCTCGCATCCTGCCAAACTGAGCATCTCTGCAGGAATGCTGGTAGCTATAATAGGTCTACAGAATGAAGTGTAACAGCCATAAAATCTGTACATGAGTAGGGAGAGGAAATTTTAATAGAGGGACAGAGGTACAAATTGCAAGTCTTACAAAAGGCAATATAAATAGGCACCAACTTTCACACCATTTCCATTTTTAATGTCTTACCACAAAAATTAATGAAGACAGCTGCATGGAACTTTTATCTTCATGACAACAGGTGACACAATCCTGACTAATTTTGAACATGTGGCCTCAGAGATTTGAAATAGTTCAAACTTTCTACAGTGGCATAAATTAAAAAAAGTAAAACTTCTTTCAACCTTTCACCCTATAATCCAAGAATTCATGCAAATGCTACAGTAACATCCTGTATTACCACAATTTTTTTACAAGCTTGGCTACAAATACAATAGCGGATCAAATATTCATAATAAAATTAGAATTAAAATTCAACAGAGGACGGCTATTCTCATTGCTGGAGGTACTCTCTCCAGGTCACATTGGCTTAGACACTGCATTTACATTTTTATCTGAGGACACCCCCAATGTGTGTTGTACTAGTTATGGGATAAAATAATTTTCATTTTGGCAGAACACTAACTACTGCAAATGAAGCAGTTTTATTTTTAAAACACACATGAAAACAGCTAACCCCAGAATAATCCCCTTTACCGCGTAAGCATTTTTAATGTCAACTGCAGTAACATGCAAATGTCAAATACACAACTTTAAATACATTTAATCTTTTGAGTTCCTTTTACTAAAAACAAAATACCATTTAATTTACATTTACAAATCACAATTTCTGATTCCTGTTGGTTTAACTGAGACTTAAAGTTGGATATAGCAATCTTAGAACAATAGAGTCCAGTAAACTGTTTTTATTCAAGTCTTTCAACAAATGTTTTGAAGAAACTTAACTTCTGCATGTTTTATTAAAAATATATGGGCTCTATTTTAAAAGAAAGATTTTCATAACCATCTTCCAAGTTGTTAACAGGGTATTTAATTCCAATTTCATATTATCCCTAGCCATAATTCTTGATTGAATTAAAAATCAGCTTAGATTTGTCATAAGGCTGCTGTTCACATCACATAAAATACCCACGTAAACAGTCATTCACAAGACTATTCTCAAAACCAATGTACTAATCAAAAACTATTTATAATAATGAATTGTGACAACCAACTTAGATAAGAAAAATAACCGGAAAAAAAAACCCTAGCAAAAGTTTCCATCATTAAGGAAAACTGCCTGTTTCCCTGTTTAACCCCATAGCCTCAACAAAAATAAAACTTAAATCTGAGAGTGCTACCATGATGGGATTTTTTTTTTTTCCCCAGTAAAGAGAAAGTCTGCTGAAACACACTCTTCTGGCCACAAAATTATTCACAAATTTGGTCAAATGTGGTCAGTAATTTTGGACAATAAACCTGAAGACAAAATATTTAGAAATGTTGATAGAATTTGGCTTTGACAATATTTTGTTTTGATCCAACAAAATGTATTCAGTTTTTTGCTTTGTTGTAAAATGAAAACAATCAGTTTTGGTTCAAAATTAAACACTTTTTTCCTTGTTTGGCCTCCAGATCAAAAAGTATTCACTCAACTCTAACTGTAAGCTTCGTCTATTCCATGAAAGTCATTTTGCTGAAAAACTGTCAGCAACAAGCAAAGATGAACCAGTGCCAAAAAAATGTAACAATGTAGACATGAATAAATCCACTTTCTGAAGTGGCAGTGAACACAGTTTACCTTGCCTACAGTTATCATTAATGGAATTTAGCATCCATTCAGCTGTAGCACTGGGTAGTATTTAATAGAGCAGACAAGGCTAGCCCAGCTCCTAGAGCTATAAGGCTCTGCTCACTTCCCAGGGGAAATTTCATGGGAGTGACTCTCTCAATAGTTCTTCAATTTAAAACTACGGAAAATGGAACACTGACTCTTTCTGCCTTCAAATGACTTCACAAATTTTGTTCACCTGGATTTAAACAATTTTAGAAACAAACCACAATCAAAGGAGCATTGAAGTGTGTTGAAAAAAGTATCCATGCATGGAGCCCAGGACCAGTTGAGATAGCAGGTTTGTATACAGTACAAAACAGAAAGAGGAAGCATGTGTTATTCTTGCACCTCCTTCCCCCTTCTGAATATTCCAAGAACATCTTTAAAAGGAATGAATTTGTTGTAACAAAGACAGAAGTCCTAACTTTCAATTGGAAAGAGCAGTCATTTTGAAAACTATCAAGTTGACAAAATGTATTTTAAATTTAGGACGTTATTAAAAGTGTGCCTGAAATCTAGGTTTCATCTACCCATGAAGCTTAAAATATGTTCAGTTAACACATGCAGTATAATGACAGGATGAGTTTTGATAAGATTTAGAGGTCACCATAGTATACCATAAAACATTGAGTACGTCTTAATTTCAAGATGACAAACTTGAGTTAAACGTAAAAACATATGAATAGCCATACTGGGGCTCGCCAATGGTCCATCTAGCTCAGTATTCGGTATCCCGATTGTGGCCAATGCCAGGTGCTTCCAAAGAAACAAACACTATAGATATCCAGTGATCTTCCCTGATGCCTATTGCCATCTTCTGGCAAACAGAGGTTAATGACAGGATCCCAGCTAATAGTCATAAATGGACCCATTCTCCATGAATGTACCTAGTTCTTTTTTGAACCCTGTATTAGTCTTGGCCTTCACAACATCCTCTGGAAAAGAGTTCCACAGATAGATTGTACATTTCATGAAGAAATACTTCCTTTTGTTTATTTAAATCTGCTGCCTATTAATTTCACTTGGTGACCCCTAGTTCTTGTATTATGAGTAAATAATACTTCCTTATTTACTTTCTCTATGCTGGTCTTGATTTTATAGACCTCAATCATATTCCCTATTCAAGAGGATATGTCCCTCAAGCTGATACGTCTTCTTAATCTCTCCTCATATCAAAGTTGTTCCATACCCCTAAGATGTGGGCATACTATGGATCTATACAGAGAAAATATGATATTTTTATGTCTTATATATCCCCCTTTCCTTAAAAAAAAAAAAAAAAAGCAGCAGCAGCTAACTGTGAATTATGTCTGCCACTGCAGATTGAGTGAAGGCTTTTGGAGAACTATCCACAACAGCAGCAAGATCTCGCTCTTAAACTGTAACAGCTAATTTAGACCCCATCATTTTATATGTATAGTTGGGGTGTTTTCCAATGTGCATTACTTTGCATTTATCAACATTGAATTTCATCTGACATTTTGTTGCCAGTCACCCAGTTTTGTGAGATTCCTTTGTAATTTTTCAGAGTCAGCTTTGAACTTCAGTAGCTTGAGTAATTTTGTATCATCTGTAAATTTTCCCAACTCACCATTTACCCCATTTTCCAGATCATTTATGAATATGTTGAAAGTACTGGTCCCAGTACAGGCACTTGTGAGACATCACTATTTACCTCTTTCCAGTCTGAAAACTGACCCTTTGTTCCTGCTTTTTGTTTTCTCTTATAACTAACTAGCTGGAGTTACCCGGCATTGCTCGGGAAACCGGAGGAACAAAATGTAGAAAAACAGTAGTCCATTATCTTTTCCTGAATGGTAAAAAAGATGCACTGACTTCTATAGGGATTAAAATATAGGTCCGCTTCATCCCGGGGGAGGGTTGGGGGGTGGGGTGCAACCCCGGGTGGAGGGGAGGTTACACGAGGGAAGGGCACCCCAGCTCACGCCCAGGACTGCAGGTGCCCAGGGGGGCAGGGTGGGTGCCCGAGCCATTGTGCACGTGGGGGTCAGGGCACTGTGTGCCAGCGTGGGGGGGGAGGAGGAGGAAGAGGGTCACTTATGTAACCTCGCGGGCGGGAGGGGGCAAGTCCCAGACGGCGCTGGGGGCCGCAGGTGGCAGGCACGGGACCTAGGGTGGGCGGGGCGGCGGGCACGGGACCTAGGGTGGGTGGGGTGGTCCCTGCAGCACAGCGCAGCAGGTTACTTGTTGATTTTTACAGCTTGAGCTCGGGCCCGATCGGGTCCAAAAGTACCTTAAAACCTTCTCCTGGATGAAAGGTTATCCCATGCAAAGTTTGGTTGCGGTAGCTCTTATAGTGTCCAAGTTATTAGCGCACAAACTTACAAACATTCTCCTTTATTTATTAGATTACTGTGCCATGAGGGAACCTTCCATCTTATCCCATGACAGCATAAGAAGAGCCTTTGATGAAGACTTTGTCAAAGGCTTTCTAGAAATCTAAGTACACTATATCCATTGTTCTCCTTAAACCTCTGAGGCTAGAGCAAGAAGTGATGGGCTTAAAATGTAGCAAAGGTGCTTAGGTTGGAGATAAGGAAAAACTTCCTAACTGTCAAAACAGTTAAGCACAGGAATAAATTGCCTAGCAAGGCTGTGGAGTCTTCATCATTGTGGATTTTTAAGAGCAGGTTAGACAAAACACCAGTCAGGAATGGTCTAGGTTGCTTGATAGTACTTATTTGTAGCTTGAGTGCAGGGGACTGAATGAACTAGGCCTCTTGACGTCCCTTCCAGTCCTTCAATTCTGATTTTAGTCACATTTCTCCCCTTCACTGTTTTTATACAGCAGAGAACAGGGAGTCTGGATGTAAGAAAGGCAAAAATAAAGTCAGCCAGATGTACAGTAGCGTTGAACTCTTCTTTGCTCAAAGCTCACATTTTTATCTAGTGAAGATTCTGGTAATTTTTGGGGCTAAAAAAATTCAAGTGGTTAATCAACTTGAAAAGGTAACCTACTTTATTTTCAAAATACATCAAATTACAGTTAGAGAAAAAACTAAAAAACAGTTACATCAAGAAAGCTCATGAACATTTCCCAGGAGGGGAAACAAGATATAAACTGGATTGTCTTTTCCTCTCCAAAAGAAAACATTTCCCAGAGCAAAAATAATCTACCTGAACAATGCTACTTTTGTTTCATTTTCTCCCTATTTTCCTTCATGGAGGTTAGGTCCATCAGTACTTATTAGCCAGGAATGGTGTCCCTAGACCAGTGGTCTCCAACCTTTTTAAGCATGAGATCACTTTCTGAATTTAAATGCAATCCAAGATCTACCTCAAACCCAAATACCCTTGCCCTCACCTCCTGTGTGCCTCTTCTGAGGCCTCGCCCCTGCTCACTCTATCCTCCCTCCCTCCCCCATCCTCCCTTACTTTCACCAAGCTGGGGCAGCGGGTTGGGTGTAGGTTCTGGACTTCAATTAAGGGATTTGGAATATGAGAGGGGCTCTAAGCTGAGCTTGGGGCAGGCAGTTGAGGTGCCAGAGGGGGTTCTAGGTGCAGGCTCTGGGAGGGTGTTTGGATGCAGGGGTGCTCGGGGCTAGGGCAGGGGCTTGGGGTGCAGGTGGGGGTTCATGACTGAGGTAGGGTTTGAGGATGTAGGCTCCGACTGGGCACTGCTTACCTCAGGTGGCTCCTGGGTGATGGTGCAGTGGGAATAAGACAGGCTAACCTCTGCCATGGCCCTGCACCACTCCCAAAAGCAGCCAGCGAACTCCATCCCAAGTCCTGTTGTGCCCCCCATTCTGCTCTGTGGAGATAGGATACAGGATGGGAGAGGGGGCACCCCCTTTCCCCTCCCCTGCCCTGCCCTGCACAGCAAGCAGGAGGCTCCCAGGGGTGCAGGGAGGCAGCTCCAAGGCAAAGGACAGGAGGTGTGCAGCAGTGGGGGGGGAGGGGGGGCAGCTGAAGTTCAGGCACTTGATAGCCTCTTAGCCAAACCAGTCAGGATCACCTATCAGAGGCTCCAAGATCTACCAGTAGATCCCAATCTACTGGTTGGTGACCACTGCCCGAGACTCTGTTTGTCAGGGGTTAGAAATGACAGGAGAGGGATCCACTTGAAGATTATCTTGTTCTGCTCACTCCGCCTGAGCATCTGGCATTGGCAGAAGACAGGATACAGGGCTAGAGGGACCTTTGGTCTGCCCCAGTATGGATGTTCTTATGTTTATACATAGCAACAGACTAAAATTCAGAATATAAGTTTTGGATCCAGAGTTTGGTTCTGGCTTTTTAAATGCCCAAAATATTAATGCATAGTAGCACAAAGCAAGGAAGTTTGTGGTTGGGCTGCACTTCATATCACTGTAGCTCAAATAAAAAAAAAGTTGTAAGTGACATTTTAAAAGTTGTCATATCATTGCAGTAGCTTAAAACACCAAACATGGAATACGATCAAATGGGCAATTTTTGAACAAGCAAAAAGTACTGGAAGGTTCTATAGGAGGCCTGTAGTTAATGTGTGACACACAAAAGCCTACATTAAAGGTCACTGAAGGTTGCAAAGTCAAGTCACTCAATGAATCAGGGAATACCAGAATTAAGGTTATCTGTACAATCCTAATTTAGCTCCTGCATGTTTGTGTGTGTATACACATTACAGTAATCAATCACATACTATTCACAGTCCACCCACCCACCTCCCCGCCTTATTCAGTGCCCAAAATAGCTACCCATTCTGTGAAAACAATTCTCATGTACATGCGTGTGTGTTGATCAATATGGGTATGTCTATACAGCAGAGCTAAAGTCAAATTAAGCTACGCAACTTGACCTATGTCAATTGCGTAGCTTAAATTGAAATAGCGGCTAAAGCTGAATTAAGCTGTCTACATAGCAGAAGTCTAAGGAAGAACACTCTTCCTTTGACTTCCCTTACTCCTTGTAAAATGAAGGCTCCAGGAGTCGGAGTAAGAAGTCCTCCAGCTTGCCATTATTTCAAAATATTGGCTTGCAGTGTAGACATGCTCTCTGTTATTTTGGAACAACACTGCTTTGTAGACATAGCCAGTATGGCTTCAGGCCTTGTTCACTGCATTCTTTTCAAACCCTGCACTGAACGCCATTTTAAAAAAGGTCAGAAGATTTAAATGCTACTATCTCCAGAACACTGAAGGGCTTCACAAGCCTTAAATGAGTTTTCATTTCACAATACTTTTTGGGGTAAGAAAGTATTACCCCCATTTTACAAATGAGAACTCAGCAGTCAGTTCTTCACTCATGGTAAATTCAGAATAAAAAATAAGATGGGGGAAAAAGTTATTTGTATGGTTTACACAATATGGAAAAAAGTGTACAAATCTCAGCAAAGGGACAATAAAATTCACCTCAATTTCAATTTTTCAATCTGTTGCTGAAGTCACTCTAAAGAAGTAGGGATTTATATGAAGAGAAGAAAGGGTTAACACCTTCCTTAACTGTTTGTCAAGAGTGTTGCCCATATTCATTCTATGCTAGGTGACTCAAAAGCAGTACCCCTGCAAGTGGGCTTGGAGTTCATGGACATGCGGATCGCAACACTGCTCATGAAACTTGTACCATCACAGACCTGTTGGGTGATGGCGTAATGAGACACAAAGGTACAAACCCATGGCCAGGTTGTGGCACTGCAGATGTCCTGGATTGGTAAGGAATGCTGCCAACAAAGCCTGGGCTCTTGTGGAATGAGAGGTCACAATGGCCAGAGACAAAACCGTCAACTGTTCATAGCAAGCTCAGATACAGGTGGCTATCCAGGATGAAATTTGGGATGACAGAGGTGGCCTTGTCATCCATTCACTACTAATACAGAGAGCTGTGTGGATTTGTGGAAGGATTTAGTTCTCTTAATCTAGAAAGCGAGAACTGGTCTAACAATCTACATATTAAGTAAATATTCCCTGGTGATCTTATGAAGATTTGGAAAGAACACAGGCAGAGAAATGCCCTGATTGTTGTTGTGTAGCATTATCATCTTTAGTAGGAAAGATGAATGGGGGTACAGCTAGATCTTGTCCTTGAAAAACACTGTGTAAGAGGGTTGTGGTGTCATTGCTTTGATCTCCGATACTCTTCTGGCTAAGCTAACCACCACCAAGAGGAAAAAAAAATTCACCACCAAGACGGTGATCTTCCAAGAGAACAAAGAGAGGGTACAATGCTAATAGCTTGAAGGGAAGTCCTATGAGCCTCGACAGGACCAGGTTTAAGTCCCATGGGGAGCAGGAGGGAATTGGTTTGCAAACCTGAGAGTAGTCTATCTAGCCCCTGAGAAGCCTGACCATCATGTCCTGGGACAACTCTGATCTGCCATGCACTGGAGGTTGGAAGGATGAAATGGCTGCCAAGTGGACCTTAGTAGATGAAACGGTTAGACCTTGATGCTTAAGTGGAGCAGACAGTTTGAGGCAGACTGCACAAAGATTCCATTTCCACTTGGCCAGGTAAGTAACCCTGGTGGAAGGTTTTCTACCATCAACTAAGAACTGTCAAACCTGTTCAAACCTGTCAAACCAAGCGACCTGTTCCTCAGGATTCAGCAATGCAGTCAGATACAGGGAGGCAACGTTCATGTGAAGCAACAACTATGGTCTTGTAAAATCAAGTCTGGGTAGAATAGGAGCATGTGTGGAGCAGCCACAGAGATCCAGAAGTGTACCGAACCAGCGCTCGTGTAGCCACTATGGTGCTATCAGGAATGTTTTTCCTGATCCCAAATCAATTTTTAGAAAAATCTTGTGAATCACAGAGCGTGGTGAGGAGGCTTATATTAGGTGGTCTGCCCATGAGAGCAGGAAAGCAACACGGAAGGAACCTATGCCGTGTCCATGTAATGAATAGATTCAGCTGTGGAGGCTCCCACTTCTGGAAGAGGACATTGACTACCTCTGGGTGAAGGGACTACTCAAGGTGGAAAGAAAAATGTTTTGTGGAAATCCACCATTGCATTTTGAATAGCATGTTTGACATGCAGAAGTCCCACAGCTTGAGGGCTTCCTTGCATAGGGCTAAAGATTGAGACCCTCCCTGCTTGATGATGTAGAACCCTCATGCAATATTATTCATCAGGTCCTGCACCACTTCACCTGAGATCTGGGGAAGGAACACCTGGTGAGCCTAATGTACCACTCTGAATTCCCCTGGCATTTATATGCAGGGAAAGCTGTTCCTGGGACCAGAGGCCCTGAGTCCTAAGTCTGTTAAGGTGGATTCCCCACTTTAGCTTTGATGCGTCCAAGACTAGGGTTTATCAATGGTTATGGGACAGCAAATGATACTCCATTACAGATCCTGAGTCTCTCCACAGGATCAGCAAAGCAAGGATCAGAGGCAGAATTGTGAGTATCAAGTCCAGGTGGTATCCGCTCGGGGAGTAGATGGATACCAGCTACAACTGAAGACGTAAAGATATATAGTTTTGTATGCAGTGCCACGTAGGTATGTGCCACCAGATGAACCAATTGTTTGAGGCAGACTCAAATATTGGACAGTTAAGGATCTTGGAAATAAGGTCCAACATAGCTCAGAATCAGGCTTCTGGTAGGGAGGCTTTTGCCTAGGTCAAATCAAGCACTGCCTTGACGAACTCTATTCTCTTGAACTGAGACCAGACCCAGTGCCCGAAAGGTGGCCTATACTGTATTGATGCTATGCTGCACCTAAGCCTGCAGCTGACATTTGACCAGTCATCAAAGTACCAGTAGATTTGCATGCCTTGATGTATGAGGGAGGCTGCTACCACCAACATTCACTTCTTGTAGATCTATGGGGCTGCCATTAGGCCAAAGGGAAGAGTGATAAACTGGAAAGCTGCACTAATCCAGTACAAACCTAAAAAGGCTTCTGTGACCGCAGAAGACAGATGAACAGAGAAAGTCCAAGTCACTAGGCAAGAAGCCTTGCTACAGAGTAAGAGGGATCATTCACTGAGAGGTCCTGGGGCTGGCGGGGCCCTTTTTACTGGTGAATATGCAAGCAACGCTAAAGGGCACTACAGTCAGCCCAACAGGTACCACTGAGGGAAATCTCTCCAGCCACTTACAACACACAAACATCTAGCATGGAATGGCTGTGAGTATACACTTGAAGAAAAACTTAAGTTATAGGAAATTTTCCCTTTCTGAACAATTCCCTATGTTGAGATGGACAACTTCTCAGATAAGAAACACACATTCTGTGGTTATAAATTTTTTGGTTTTCACTACCATGAACATATTACTTTATTGCTTGCCTTGATCAACAAGATGACAAACTGTGTATCGTTCCATCCTACCCCTCTCTCTCAGGATTTTACTATTAAATCAAGCCTTGATGAAGCTGTCCAATCGCCTTCAAATGTTTATGTTTCTGATGGGTAAATAAGAAAATTACTCAGCAAAATACAGTTCAGACATATCTAGTAAACAATTGATTCCTTGGTGGCCAAGTCAGTTTGCATATGTATTGCTTGCCCAAAAATTCTTTGCTAAGATAAAGGAAAATTAACCAGACTCCTCTTCTCTGTTGAAAATTCCCTAATCACCTCAAACCATTTATTCGGCCTACAGCTATCAGGATCACTCTGCCTTGTTCTTACTTTAGCTTGAGGACAATGCTGAGAATGAGTGGCACAAGTGGTTATGCACACAGAAGGTCCCAGTTGTCCTGTGGGAACAGGAAAGTGCCTTAAATGGACCAAAGAATTAGGAATATATCATGTTCTGCCACCTGGTGAGCAAATGCTCCAATTCAAAATATGGAAATCCTCCTATTCAAAATAATTCTAGAATGGCTATGTTGAAAGACCATTTGTGATCCAAGTTGAAGGATCTGCTCAGTCTGCCAAAACATTCTGAACTACAGTAAGGTTCAGAGTTAGCAAGTTGTGTATGCAAAAATACCACAACCTTTCTGCCTCCTAACACAGGCTCTCTGGGCTGGTGCCGAATCCAGGTCGAATCCACGACCATGCCAATAAACTCTGGTCATTGAAGATGTGATAAGACTAACTTCAGAACACTACTGGTCATTACCTACAGCCCCTAACTTAAATCCTCCCAGCACATCATTAACAATCAACAACCTATCCTGGAAAACAACCCCTCACTCTCACAGGCCTTGGGGAACAGGCCAATCCTCACCTACAGACAACCCCCTAACCTGAAACATTCTTTCCAGCAACCACACAGCACACCATCATACTCAACTAGGAACCCATCCCTGCAATAAACTGTGGTGCCAACTCTGTCCTAGGGATGTAATAGCGTAATTGATTAACTGATAAGCAAAAGCTTACAGGTTAATGCTATAAACTATACACATTTCCCTCCCTCCCCCACCGGGCCAGTAAATTTTTTAGCAGGCTGGCCAGCAGCCCAGCTCAGTCCTGGCTTGCAACAGGTCTGGGACCTACCCCTGCTGTGTGTCTGCATTTAAAGTGCATTAGGAGCCGGGCAGGCAGGCAGCCCGGTTCAGTTCTAGCTCGCGTCGGGTACTGTGAGGGAAGCTGGTTTTTCAAACTGGCTCCCCTCACAGACCAGCTGTAGTCAGACATGAACCCCATCTTGTTTCCCCCCCCCAGAGAGCAAGAGAAAGGCAGTCAGCCTTTGATGCCCTGGGAACGCAGGTGTGCTGCCTGTCCCTGACTCTAATAAACAGAAACCAGACAGTAAATGGCTAGCTGACGACCCGGGAGTCTCCCATCTCCCTGATGGCTAGCACCAGTAATTGACACGCCTGCACTGTCCCAGGAGAGGAATCTTCGCCCATCACATACCAGAGGTACCATTGTCTGCATTTTCCCAGGTGTGAATTATGCTTTGCACCCTTCGTGGGAAACTTGGCATTCAAAGCCATTTTTCCTAATTGGCCACTTGAGACCAGGAAGAAGCCTACGTGACCCAAGGGGTATAAAGAGGGGTTTAGTAGCCCACCCCATTTGAGCTCCAATCATCTACACCTGCTGGCAGGTATTGGTTGTCTCCCGAGGTCTGTGGGACGCCCAGCCTCGCCCTACTTCTTCCCGAGGGATTGAGAGAAAGACGCTGGCCACGCCAAGTCTGGAACGCAGGGGTGAGAATATATACCTGCTAGGTGTCTATTTTGCATGCATTTAATAAGAGCTCAGAGAACCAAAAGGGTTTCATGGTACCTGTAAGTGACTTATTAGTGTAATTTCTGTCCTGTCCTTTGTAGCGGCTGTGTTATCTGTAACACAGTAGTAGCATTTAACAGCTAAGTTTACCCTGTAACAATAAAATAGTAACTGTTTAAGCTGTGACCTGACTCCTTCAGTGGCTGTAACAGAACCAAGCACAATTTTAAAAAGAACTCCAGCCGGTCATAAGGGAGAGATATAGGGAGAGCTTGAGCGTTGGATCGTGTCGCTTCCAGGGGACAGATCCATTGGGGCATCTCTCAGCCTCCCCAGGCTGCCCGCTGCGAAGGGATCGTGTATCCTAGCAGTCAAAATCTGAGGTGTAATAAGCTCTCCCTGTAAACTCTGGGGCGTCTGTCGGCCTGTTGGCTGCCCGCCGCGAAAGGATCCTGATCCTAGCGGTAAAGACACGGACGTTAAACTCCTCGGGGCGCCCGTCAGTCTCACTTAGACTGCCCACTGCGACGGGGCCTTGTGTCTCAGCAGTTGAAGACTCGGGTGTAACATACACACATGCACTGCCCTGACCATCGGCTGACACCAGCTCTCGCCTGTCACCCCCCGCTGCTGCCTCTGATATAGAGGCAGCAACACAGCATGGAAGAGGGCTCCTCCAGAGTGGGGCCGTAGCGCACCGGCCCTGTCCTTGGGGACTATAAAGTAGTCGACTAACTGATAAGAATTAGTGAGGTTACTTGACTATTCAATTAACCGATATTTAACATCCCTAGTCCGTCCACACATCTATACAAGCAACATCATCACAGGACCTAACCACATAAGCCACCACATCAGAGGCTCATACACTAATGTGATCTTTGCCATCAAGTGCCAGCAATGCCCCTCTGCCATGTATATTGGCCAAACTGGACAGTCTCTATGACAAAGGTTTAATGGACACTCTAATTGACAAGATTTTTTTTTCCTTCTCTTTCCCTCCCTATCCCCTCTTTTTCTGCTATTTATTTGTACCTCTGGACCCCTTGTTCCATTCATCCGCAGTGGGTTGTGCCCACAAAAGCTCATACCATCATCTACATTTTTTGTTATTCTCTAAGGTCCTGCAGGACCATTCATTCTTTTTTAAGTGTTTTCGGTTACAGATTAACAAGGCTACCCTTCTGAGACTTTTAAGGCTGACTTCTGTTTATTTTCAGACCCACCCTGCTGAATAGAGGCACCAATGGATACTGGGCTGCATCTGATGGGTAACCGGAGTAAGCCCATACCAACCAATCACTAAGGTAGCATTATTGTGTCAACATGGCTGAGAGCAACTGCTCCAAGCAGTTAATAAACAAACACTCTCTTGGTGTCAATCATAGTCCAAAGAGATGAAGGTTAAACTGGCAGTGTTGGCCTCCTCAGGAACTTGCTATACTCAAGACTGCCACGTGGAAATAAGTACAGCTTGCACCTCTAAAATCCGGGATTCCCTCGTCCGGCAACATCCATGGTCCACCATGACCATGGATGTTCCAAGATCAGAGAGTCCCAGCACGCTGCAGGGCAGGTGGGGGCCCAGGAGCTGGCACACAACTCAGATGGGCTATGAGTGGGGGTGGCAGGAGTCAGCGTGTGGCTCAGCTGGGCTGCAGGGGAAGCCAGGAAGCCCATGGGGGGGGCAGGGCAGCAGGAGAGGCCACCAGCAGAGGGGCCTGAAATGACCTCCCCTGGTCCAGAAAAATCCCTCATCTGGGACCAGCCAGGTCCTGAGGGTGCTGGACCAGGGAGGTCCAACCTAATATCATGTAAACAAGGGGCAGGCAAGATATGGAACCAATGCAAGCTGCAATGACTGGGCCAGTGAGAGCTGCTATGACTGGGCTAGGGCTGGAAGCAGCATGTGAAATCTCTTCACTCTCCCTCCCAGCGCATGGTCCCAGCAGCCAGCTGCTTTGAGCAGTCTGGTGCTACGTCACATGGGGAGCCTGCCTAAGGATGCTGCTGGGCTGCTGGCCAGGAGCTGCCTAGATAAGTGTCTCCCAGCCAGAGCCTGCATCTGACAACCCACCCCCTCCAGTACCTTAACTCTGCCTCAGATCACCAACACCACCTCCTGTTTCAGGTGACCACCCAAACCCTCTGCACCCCTCTCCCTCAGGTCACAACTCTCTCCCAGGCCATGCAACCCTTCTACATCCCATCCCCATGTCACCTCTCCTTTACCCAAACTCCCTCACACTCCACACCCCCTCCTGGACCCCAATCCCCTACCCCAAGCTCCCTTCTGCACCCAACCTCAGTCCCAGATTCCGCACCCCCTCCATAGAAAGGTTCAGCCCTTGACCACTTATCTTGGAGTTCCCTCCCTCCCCTCAAAAATTATTGCCCACCCCTGCTGTAAACAGGGGGATAAGGCTTTCTTCCAGCTCTAGAAAAGGGATAACAGAAGCCAAGACAACCATGTGAAATTTTAACTTTTTGACATGTTTTATGTTCCATAGGTCTAAGAGCCCCTCTGATTTTGGATATTCAGAAATATTTGGAGTAGAAACCTCCACCCAACACTGAAGAGGCATTTTTTATATAGCTCCCAAACAAGGTAGAATCTGCACTTTTTGTCTTAATGCAGATTTTTGAGATGGGTCCCTGAAAGACTAGGAAGAGGAGCGGGACATGGATTCTTTTTATGGCTAATATGTATAAGCCAAGGGACTTTTAAGACCGCACTCAGGTCCTTTAACATGTGTAAAGCATTGTCAGTCTGAGGAAAACAAGCACAGCTCTCCAAAGGAAAATCTTCAATCATCCACTGTACTTCTGTGGGAATTCCCCAACGACTGCATCTATGACGAACGACTCAGTTACTGCTATAATTATGAGTCTGGGATGCAGCAGATTCTGCAGCAAAAAAGACTGCAGAGCTGATAGAGAAAGCAGATGACTTTCCTCCAAGACAGACTAGAACTGTTCCCTAGAACTTTTAAGCAATTTATTCATGAACTGAGACATTGTGTCCAAATTTGAATAGTCGCACCTGGCCAACACAGCCTGATTGTTGGCAATCCTGCAGCTGATTAAATCTCTTCCCAACCTCCTCCCCCTCAAACACAAAAAAATAGCTTTTCTGCAGCCTTTTGAGGATAACCTTTGCTCAACCTTTACAGTACCCTTCATTCACTGCAGCCACTACAAGTGAATCTGGTGCAGTGCGTCAATAAAATTACTCACAATCCTGGAATGGAACCTGAGGTTTATGTTCTGTATTAGGTGGGTCAGATGAGAGTGTTTACCAGAGTGAAACATTACCTCACTTATAAGAAGGGCAACTTATCCTGCAGTACTTGAGTGTAGAATGTCTATAAGCATACATAAAGGACTCTCCTTCCCTGGCACCATCTGAATACCATACATATAGCCATCCTTTTCAGGAGCTCATGATAGATTTGGTACAGGGAGGAAGGTGGTCTGAGGATAATACTCAGTCAAGGCTGATAATACATTGCTGAGGTAGACTTGTCCCAAGGAAGATTAGGGAAGGTCCAGCAAATCTGTGTCTGGAGACTGTTTGGTACCAACCATTTGTGGTCTCTAATAACTAGGCAGGAATAAGGATGTTAAGGACTAGTCAACTATCCGATAACCAATTGCTTATTGGATAGTCGAGTGAATAGTCGATTCCCTGCCCCCTTGCTGCTTCTATCAGATAGAGGCAGCAAAAGGGGGGAGAGCAAGGGGTACTTCAAAGCGGCAGGGCTGCATGGAGCCTGTACCCTGGGCTCCGTGCAGTACTGCCCCTTTGAAATGCTGCTGCAGTATTTCAAACCGGCAGTGCCGGATGGAACTCGGGGTCAGCTGGGGACTCCCTGACCTAGAAGTATGCATCTTTAGGTCAAGGGCAGAGTACCAATCCCCTGGATTGAGGGAAGGGATAATAGATGCCAGGATCACCATTCTGAAACTTGTCTTTTTTTTTTATAAAGGCATTGAGACCTCTGAAGTCCAGTATGGGACAGACTCCCTTTGGCTTTCTGGATTAGGAAATATAGGGAGTAAAACCTCTTACCCCTGAACTCCAGAGGAACCTCCTCTATTGCCCCTAGTACAAGATGCAACTGCACCTCTTGGTCGAGAAGATGCTTGAGAGGGGGATTCCTGAAGAGAGATAGGGAAGGCGGGGGGGGGGGGGGGGTTAGGGTTAGGGTTAGGGTTAGGCGGTAGGATGGAACAGAATGGGATAGAATATCCTGCTTCCACCATGTCTAGAATGATGGTAGACATTCTGGAGGCCTGACCATCAGCAATCCGATGTGATCTGCGACCAGGCATGTGGGAAGCAGGACAGACAACTGACAATGGGACGATCCATGAGTAGGACTGCACCACTGTCCCCTAGCACACCTTCAAAATCGCAACTTGGGGACTTGACCCTGGTTGGAGAGTCCAGCACCATGGTCTGAGTTAGACCTCGAGCACCTCCTATTCCTATATTTGGTGTTTCTACCTCTGTGCTTGGAGAAGTCCTGTCTAGGGCCTGATTTATTTGGGGGAGGTGGTGGTTGAAGGGCTTCCTTTTTGGGGCTGGTATATGAATGCCCCATGACTTAAGGGTAGCTCTTCAATCTTTCAGGTTATGGAGCTTTTGTTGGAATATACACTCAACTCAAAAAGGCAAGTCCTGACTTGTATTTTGTACTTCAGGTGGGATATCAGATACCTGAAGTCATGAATTTCATGCATGACTACCATGGTATACACCACAGAATCAGCTGAGTAACAGTGCTTGCAGTGTCATGCGTGAAACCACCTTTTCCTCATCCCAAATTCTTGCCTGGCATCAGACAGGAGGAGTTCCTTCAATTTTCCCAAGGCCGACCAAGATTTATAGGCATACTTACTGTATGTGGAGCTGGAGACCACCAGTATTGTATACCTTACAGCCTAATAAGTCTAACCCAGGGCTGGGTAAAATATGGCCCAGGGGCTGGATCCGTCCCGACAAGCCACAGGATCCAGACTGCGGACCACCCTGCCGGGACCCTCAGTCACGCAGCTGCTGCGGTTTAAAGCACAGTCTCTGCGTCTCTCTGCTCTGAAAGGAGGGGAAGGCTTCGTGTGATCTCCCAGCTCCCCCCTCCCCCAATCTCTCATCTCCTATTGGCTGGAAACAATCAGCCAGTAGGAGCTGAGAGATTAGTCTGGGGGACAGGGTCAGCACAAGCCTCTCCCCACTGAGAGCTAAAAGCCACATGGAGGGAGCAGCCTGCAGTTTTAAGTGATTTAGGGCTGCAGCAGGCAGGGAATCCAGACTACCTTCGGGGTGCCGCAGGCAGCCACCCAGTCAGAACCTGCCTCTGGCACCCCTGCCTCTCCCACATCCCAACTTCCTCCCACAGGTAACCATCCAAACCCACTGCACCCCCTGCCCCAGGTCACAACTGCCTCCTAGACCCTGTAAGCCCTTCTACACCCTTCCCCCACGCCAGAATCCTCTCTTGTATCCATAACCCCTCCCAGACCATTCCCTTGCCCCAGGTCACCACACCCCCCCCTTCACCCAAACTCCCTCTCAGACCATACACTGCCTCCTGTACCCCAGTCCCTTACCCTGTGAGCCCTTCTGCACCCAACCACCATCCTAGACCCTGCACCCCTCCACAGAAAAGTGCGGGCCTTGACCAATTCCAAAAAATCTTGGAGTGGCCCTCCCACCAAAAATTATTGTCCACCCTTTTGGACTCCTTCACATTGGGGGTCAGTCCCGGTTACCTGTCTCTCTCCCTATGGTTAGCAGCTTGTACCACAAGTCCCTGGGGGAGGATGAATAAGAAGGTGGTCACGGTCTCAGAGAGATGTAATACCGGCAACTCAACCCCTCTTGCTGTTGGGGGAAATACATGCCAGGGTTTGCCACAGTACCTTAGAGGTATTCACTACTGTCTTGATAAGTAGGAGAGTAGCTCTAGGTGGCCCATCGGCCTCCAGAATGGCTATCGTCAGGCCAGACTCTGCTACAACCTCTTCAGCTTGCACTCCCAAATTTTGAGACTTCTGTTTCAGGAGATCTTGAAGGGACCTTTGGTCGATGGCAGGTAAAGAGGGTGATGTGCCTGCCACGGCCTCATCAGGGAAAGACGAGGAAGATTCCCTAAGGTGAGTCTATTCCTCAGTGTCCTGTTTGCACTCCATATCATCTTGACTGGGTAGCTGAACACAAGAGGGCTGCAAGATTGGAGAAGTCTTGCCCTTGAGAGGCGTCCTGGGGGTATCCTTTTGGAAGCTTTGCCTAGATTCTGATCTAGGAGCCCCTGGGAGTAGCGTAGCAGACGGGGCACTAGGGATGTTAAACTGCATATAATCAGCTAATTGAGTAGTCGATGGAATTTCCATTGATTACTCCATTAGTCGATAAGGGGGGAAACTGCAGAGCTGCAGTGGGAGCTAACCCCGCTGCAGCTCTGCCTTTTAAATGTATTAAGAGCCATGGAAGCACAACTAAGGGATGGCTCGACAGGTACCACTAAGGGGAAAAACCTTCCAACAATCATGCACATGTCCCACACACACCTAAATGGAATGGACATAAGCAATCATTCAGAGAAGGGGGATTTTTTCCACAATCTCTGTAGGCTGGTATAGTTGACAGCACTGCTAGGGGGAGTCAGTGGCTGATTAGCTCCCTTTTACCAACAAAGGAGACCCATGTGAAGAACAGTGTCCATAAAAATATAATACAGGTTGGAACTCTCTAAACTGGGGCTCTCTGGTCCGGCAACATCCATGGTCCGCCAGGATAAGCTATTGACTGCTGACTAAGTAGTAACTGCAGGGTGGAACTGCCCACCCATCACACCCTCAGCTGAGAGCACAAGGAAGCCATAGCACATATAGGCCCTCTTGGTACCACTAGGGAAAGCTCTCCATAACTAGTTTGTGAAAAAACACATACCCGTTCAGCATCATGGATATATGCAAGCCCTTAAAGAAAAAATAAGATCTGCTGTATGGAATTTCTGAAGAGCCTCTGAATGTAACTATCCAGGAAATATTAGAAGAATGCCAATCAAATCAAATGGGCCTAAAATTTAGACTTTGTTTCTATAAAGTTTTACTGAAGTATTAAACAAGACTTCCCAAGTTATTTAAATTTCAATTGAATTTTTAAACCAACATTTCTCTACAGTATTTGCAGCCAAGTACTTCATCATTAGAAACCTAAGAGTAAAACATCTTTGTTTACTTTTTGATTTTGCCTCTGCATGGCCAAATATCAAATATCAATTAGTAGACTATTGAAATGTTCAGCTTTCATACTTCAAGTTATATGATAAACATTGATTTACAATATAATTTAAATAGTCAGAGTCCACTGAACACAAGAGTTTTACAAAACCAGGACAGAATTATAGTTTGTTACACACTGAAGAAAAACAAATTTCCTGATTTCAGTGCATTCAAATTTTAGTTTAAGAACTTTGCTTTAACCATCTTAACAAGTATTTGCTATGCTGGTCAGAGTGAAATTAAGAAAAATCTGAACTAGGAAAACAATTGAATCATTCCACTGGGCATCTGAGAAGCTAACTAGACAACTGACTGATTGTAACAGCAAAACAAGCTATGTTAAACAGGCATGTAGCAAAGCGAGGGGCTTCTTTTTTAAAACCACCCCTCTCCACACAGGAAGTTACTAAAGCACAAGATTAATGTTGCTTAAGCAGAAATATGAAACATCCTGAACATTATCAGCAGAATAGCTGTCCACAGTTGTTCACCTAGCAAGAAACAGGGAGTGCATTATCAGTTCTGTCAGCAAAAGGAAACATTAATTCAATGGGCAACTGAAAAAAAGCTGGTTCTTGGCTCACTGTCTCTGGCTGAGCATCTTACAAGAGATGAAGCTGCTTTCAAATTTAACACAAGACATCCCAAAGGAACTTTGATCTGAAGATCAAAGTGTTCTTATGGAAATGCTTCTCTTCCAACATAACGCAGATTTAGATAAAAGATTAGCCAAAAAAATCCTTAATTTAAGAATCAAAAGAAAGAATGAAACACTCCTTGCCCATAAATCTTCAAGATGTTATTTCAACTAGTTATTTCTGTAAATAACAATAAAAACTGCTGACATGACTCAAAGTCTTTTTAAAAAAGCCTGTCAAGACAAAACAAACTTAAATTGTCAATTCAATAAACTAATTAAAGGCCAAGGACAAGAAACTGAAGTTCTTCCTAGACCAAGCTACTTTCAGAGCATCGTTAAAGCCGACATGCTAAAACAAATCTATTTTTCTCCATATAACGATGCAAGATCTGTAGTGACTGGAATACTTTTTCTTCAAATCAAATGCTTTAGTGTTCATCTCTCTACACA
The DNA here is from genome assembly GCA_032595735.1 of Pelochelys cantorii. NCBI lineage: Eukaryota > Metazoa > Chordata > Testudines > Trionychidae > Pelochelys > Pelochelys cantorii. The sequence continues at coordinate 47,034,472 of CM064326.1, read as the reverse complement.
GAAAGAAAACATTGATGCCTACAGTCCATGAGAAACATGGACAACAACAGGAAAAAACTTAAAACAACAAATAGACTAGTAGCATCTTTAAAGACTAACAAAACATGTAGATGGTATCATGAGCTTTCGTGGGCGCAACCCACTTTTTCAGATGACAGGAGTATTAGAAGTCCAGATCCAAGAATAAATAAGGGGCGGGGAGGGGGGAGAAAAAAAAAGAGAAAAAAATAAAAAGAGATAGTGAGTAGATGGTTCAAATAGTTACAACAGGCTGATAAGAACAATTAGCACCTCCATTGTTTGGTTGGTAGGTTAAGTCATAGGACGTGGAAGTTAGTGTGTGAGCCAGCCCATGTCCTTGTTCATATCATTTGCATAAGAATTAAACCTCTATGGAGATATACCTATCTATTTCATAGAACTGGAAGGGACCTTGAGAGATCATCAAGTCCAGTCCCCTGCCCTCACAGCAGGACCAAGTACCATCCCTGACAGATTTGCCCCAGATTCCTAAATGGCCCCCTCAAGGATTGAGCTCAGACCCCTGGGTTTAGGAGGCCAATGCTGAAACCATTGAGCTACCCCTCCCCCTTGTAACTGAAGTTAAATTCCAGTCCTTCTCTGTGTATCTGTCTTGTGGAATTGGCCTGAAACAGAACAGCGACTTGGAGATCCCTTAATTAGCATCCAAGTAGATTAAAGTGTTCTCCAACAGGTTTTTGTGTGTTGCCTTTTCAGATATCTGATTTGTGTCCATTAATTCTTTCCCATAGAGACTGTCCAGCTACCCCTCTGAAGCTTTAGTACAATAACAAACCAGTGAGCATGTATGATGCTTATACACAGTTGATAAATTCTGAGTAGAAACTGGCACTTATTAGCCCTTTGAGACAGCTGTAATTCCATGTGCTGGAGGACAATGACTTGCTCAGCTTTAATTCTCTTTTAGAGAACACCACAAACACCCTCTGTGGCAGTGTATACAAACCATGGCTGGGCAATAATTTTTGGCGGGGGGCCACTAACATTTTGGAAAGTAGTCAAGGCCTGGACTTTTCTTTGGAGTGAGTGCAAGATCTATGATGGGGGTTGGGTACAGAAGGGTGAACAGGATAAGGGACTGTGGTGTAGGGTTGCCAGATGGTTGAAACAAAAATACTGAACACCCCCCTTCCTCCCCCCAAAAAAGCCCACTGTGCAAAAAATGCTGTTGAAGGAAAAAAAGGGGGGGAGACCAAAGTTGTTGAGGAGGGGGGAAAAAAAAAGCTCCAAGACTGAAGCTAAAAAAATTAAAACAGCACGTCCCCTTTAAGAGTGAGTGCAGGGATAGGAACAGGGGAGCGGTTGAGCACTCAGACCCAGGGCTTCCCCTTCGTTGGCAGCCATTTTGTGCCAGCAGCCTTGCGGAACCAGGTAAGGAAGGGAGCTGGGGGTGTTGGGAGTGTTTGTAGGGTTGCCAGGTGCCCGGCATTTTCACCTCCTGATCGGGGGGGAGGGAATCAGAAAATACCGGACATTTTAGGTGTCCAGTATTCTCTGATTTTTTTTTTTTTAAACCAGACAGGAGGCGAAAATACCAGACTGTCCGGGTGAATACCGGACACCTGGCAACCCTGTTGGGGTACTGGAGACAATGTGAGGTCTGAGAGAGTTTGGGTGAAAGAGGGGGTTATGACCTGGGTCAGGGCAGGGATTGGGGTTTAGGATCCGGGAGGGAGTAGGAGAGGTGCAGGAGAGGATCCTGTCCTAGGGGAGAGGTGTAAGAAAGGGTACAGGATTTGAGAGAGAGTTGTGACCTGGGGCGGGGGGGGCAGAGGGTTTGAATGGTGACCTGGGGGAGGGAGTTGGTGTGTGTGGGAGGAGTAGGGCTGCCAGAGGCAAGCTCTGGCTAGAAGGCACTTACCTAAGTATCTCCTGGCCAGTAGCACCCCCAAAGCAGGCTGGGCTCCCTGCCTGCTGCAGCCCCAGACCGCTTGAAAATGCAGGCTGCTCCTTCCACGTGGCACTCCGCTCAGGGAGGGGGGAGAAGCTTGTGCAGCCTCCATCCCCCAGGCCAATCTTTCAGCTCCTATTGGCTGGTTGAGAGATTGGCTAGGGTCAGTTCCTACTGGCCAGTTATTTCCGGCCAATTGGAGCTGAGGACCGGGCTGGGTGTGGGGAGATCACATGAAGCCTCCCCCTCCCTGCAGAGCAAAGAGGCACACAGAGCAGCCTGCACTTAGAATGGCAGCTTCATGCCTGAGGGTCCCAGCACGGGGGCTATGGGATGGATCTGGTAGCTTGGCAGACCAGATCCAGCCCATGAGATGCATCTTGCCCACCCCTGGTACAAACCCTCCCACCAGGAAAGAAGGGATTAAGATACAACTTTGGTAGCACAGAGCCCATCTGCCACATGAGAGAGGTATGCCAATCTTAGGGGAGCCTTAAAAAGGGGGCAGCTCAGTGCAAAAGGCCCAGCCAAGGAAGTGGACAGATCTCTTATCTTCAGCTGCCAGAAAGGAGAACAGTAAAGAACCAAACCAGCTGAGCCTTGATGCAGGACTCTCCATTCCTCACCCAACTGAGAATAGGAGTTTTCTGGGGGAAAGATGGTTGCGTTTTAAAAACCAAGAGATCTGACCAGGCTGACCTTAAATTGCCACAAAAGTCCCTGGGCTGGAAACCAAGACAGAGGGAAGGATTCAGGGTGGATAAAAATCAATTATTTAAAATATATATATTGATTGTATTTAAATTGAATTTTTTGATAAAATGTTTTTTTCCTCAAAAAGCATTTTATCAAAAAAAAAAAACCCCCAATCTGAAGATAATTTTAATTAAGATATATCTTTGAGCTATAATGTATGTGGCATCATGGAATAGGGATTATAAATGCTAATTCTCTTATGAGAGACAATATATTCATGCAATATTTAAGACAAGTCTTGTAAATGAGTTCCAATAGTTCATGAATTAGGGACCCAATCTTATGGGGATCCAAAGGCTTCTGTCTAGATTATTTAGGTTAATCTTTATGTCCACCCAATGGGACTCAGTGCTCAGTCTAGAAGATACCATCAGAGATGCTTAGTTTTGCAGTTCTCAAACTGTGGATTTGTCTCTCCAAAGATAACATGCTTGTTAATAGCAAAAATTTTTTTAAATAAATAATATATAGAGGTGAGAAGTAACAGACCTCATCCCTATTGTCCCCCTCTGCAAATTTGTTGACAAAGAGTCAGTCCCTTACGTCTCTCTAAATGTGCAAAGTTTCAAAAAGTTCAATGAATAGAAGATTGTTGGGGGCGGAATAGATCTGAACAAGGAGAAGTCTGGAGATAAATGTGAGAAGGGAGAGACAGGCAGTAGAAACAAAAGTGAAACTGTTTGAGCATTATATTTCAGAAGTCTTGAGGTCTTTGAGTGTAGCCTTCATTGATTTGAGATCTACTATACCATCCTCTTGCTAGAAGGAAAAACCTATAACGGCAGCAGGCCGCAAAAGAGAACTACGATCGCCTGATACCAGTAGAGAGACAAGTAAATATAGCAGTGGCGGCCCACCAGGGACTAACCCTAGCGGACCACCACTTTTTTTTATTGCCCATCCCCCCAGGCTTATGCACATGCTTAGTTCCACTGAAACAATAGCATGGAAGCACATGCAACACCCGGGATGTAAAGAAAGCCTTGCTATCGTAGAAGAGTATTTTTAAAATCAATTTCTAGATGTGTGGTAAAACACTCAAAGAGGGTAAGCCAATTCTGAGGTTGACAGTTAACGGTATCACTGACCAACCATGAGAGTCAGAGGTGAAAAGCATCTCATAGTTGATCATTGGTTGCATGGGTTACGATGCTAGAAGCGTTGAGCTGAAATTCTGGAATAGGCCAAAACATTCCACATCTTTTCCCTGTAGAAGAATTAAGCTTTTTATCAAGACACAAGGTGGATGAGGTAATATCTTTTACTAGACCAATTTCTGTTGGAGAGAGATGCTTTCAAGGTTACACACAGCACTTTTCAGGTCTTTGTAAGCTCGACAGTTGGTCCAATAAAAAGACATTACTTCACAATTTTGTGTGCCTAACATTCTAAGACCAACTTGGCTATAAGGACACTTAAGCATTTTGATATTTCACCTGCATTCTTTCTTACTATTTTTTTTTAAAGCACATCACAGTTTCAGAAATACTTTGATTTTTGAAACAGCTAACTAATGTTTTCACTAGAAGTGCAGCAACCATTGAAAATATTTTCCCTATAAGGTATTAAGTTATTAGGGTGTAATTTGAGTATTTCATAGATTACTAGAAAAGATAATACCAGGTTGTTTTATTAAATGACATGGTTTTAGCACTATTTGCATTCAAAATAATACACAACTATCTTATATAACTACATGTGTTTCATAAGAAAATATTGCTCTGTTTAATTAGTGGTTTCAGCTTTCCTTCCTGAAGAAACTTAGATTTCAAAAAACATTACATGTTTATAGCAGTCAGTCCAGAAACTTGAAAGAGAATATAAAGTGGCATAACGATTGTATGAAGCTTAAAGACTCTGATTCGGAAACAACAACACGCTCGTAACAAATTTTGAAACATTTATCGAATTATTTGTATTTTAAATGCACTCCTCTCTTGTGATTTCCAAATACATTTTATTTATCTGTGTTTTGCTCATATTGAAGCACACCACAAGTTTATGCTGCTTTAGAAAAGGGGGTTCCCAGTGAATTTAAGTCACAAGTTTTTTTAGTCTGCCAACATGTTACTGTTCAGTTTAACAAGCTTCTAAAGCAGAAGTTTGCCTCAATTATTTGACAATAATTGTCCCTTTTGCTCCTTTTTCCTTTTAAAATTCATGACACTTGAAAGCATAGCTGCAGTTTCAATTCCATATACACTTGATATGCAGAGGAACTTTCCCTTGATACCAACGCAAACTGAAGGTACAGAGTAATTTTTTCTCCTGCTTATTTTATAGAAACCCTTTTCTTCTTGCCCTCTGTATACATCTCATACATAATCTCAACTACCCATTGGCCAGACGAGCTAGTTAATTTGAATTCTGCTCCTGATTGGCCAAAAGATGTTTCTAATGATCAATATAAAAATTCCCACAGGAACAGGAAGCATTTTAATCAGGGGTTGCTATGCTTGACCCTGCTTGTTTTTGTGGTACTTTACTGAAGCAGATTCAGATAAACCTTTTAACTGAAGTTAACATAAAAGTGAAGAATACAATCTGTAAAGATCACTTCTGCATTTATTTCAGTATTAAAACCAATTTTTTATGCTGTGCTTAAACATGATTGTATCGCAGATTTGTTTTCCCCCTGGACAGTGCCTGACATTCAATGGAGAAGTTAGGAAAGGGACTGCTCCGGTCAGTTCCCCCCCCCCCCTTTTTTTTTTTTGCTCAACAAGTTTTGTTGTTGGGGGGGCGTGTGTGAGGGTTTTTCAAAAATCAAAAAGGGAGCGTGATGCTGAAAAGTTTGGGAACCACTGCCCCAGAAAGATATGGAAGACAATTTGCAGTTATGGGATAACCATATTTATTGAATATTTTGTTTCTGCTAAAATGATTTGACTGCAAGCAGTCAATATTGACATTTCAAATCTCATTAGGGTCCAGAATTAATTACTGGACATTTAAAAAGGCTGAAACAATATCTTCAAAGTTATTGCTTCAAGTTGTATGCACATTCAGAAGGCTGATACTGCGTAAATCTGTAAAATTATGCAGTATCAGCCTTCTGAATTTACAATGTTTATTACAACAGTATCCAAATCAAGAATGGATTCCCACTGTCCTAGACACTATACTAACAGAGCAGAAGGCAATCCCTGTTGTGAAGGGCTTGCAACCTGAAGAGACAAACACAGTCAGTTACTGCACAATTTCTGCATACTTACTACCCTCATAACTACCCCCTCCTCCATTCCCCTCTGTCCCTCCATCAATCCATTTTATAACCCTGATTTTCTCCATGCAGTGTTCCCTGCAATCGCTCCAGCTCAACCTTACTATGGCTGTAGAGATGTACCCTTTAGTTCGAATTAACTGTTAAACCTCATTTCACGAGGAGTAACAGTTAATTCGAACTAAGGGGTTTATCTCTGAATCCCGCTTCTCTGTCGTGTGTAGATGCGGGCAGTTACTTTGGGCTAGTCAGTTTCCAAAATGGCGACCGGCCGGGAATATGCTAATCAAGCGCGGGATATTTAAATCCCACACTTCATTAGCAATTTCGGTCGCCCTCATTAGCCTCCCTAGTTTGAACTAGGGGGCTAGTGTAGACGTACCCAAAGTGATGAACAAGTTTTATTCATCAGTAAGAGTGCATGAAGTGCGCTCAAATATAACAGCAGTCTATAGACAACATTCCCTAGAATATTGTCAGAACACTTAGCACTTTGAATTTGTCTAAGATCTTGCAATACATTAGTTAAAAACATAAAAAGTGAACTACTTTCACAATGCTGGAACTCCTGTGTGGTTAGTGTTACTGGAAACCCAAGGAAGGAAATAATGGCTCTCTACTCTTAGATCAGCAGAGGAAGAAAGAGAAAGATTATATGGGATAGAATCATAGAACACTTAAACTGGAAGGGACCTCGAGAAGAATATACTCTTCACTGTCTATAAGTAGAGTAAAGTTTAGATAAATCCATTAGGCTTTATTGTTTTATGGTTTGGGAAATGGGATCTGATGTCTGTGCATTTTTAAAAATGGGTTTTGCTCTCCTTTGTAATTAAGTCTTCACCCATGGTGGGGTTTCCCCCATGAGTATATTAATTTGTGACTTTCCCATCTAGTCATTATGCTAGCAACAGGAATATTGTGGTGATAATAAAAGTTCTCTCTCTTTTCTTTTTATTAACCTGGTATTGGGTAATTTGTGTGTCCTGGTTTTTACTTTAGGGGTGAGATTTCCCAAGTGATCTCGCTCCTGATTTTTCTTATCATTAGTTGGGTGGTGGCAGCGGATGTTTATCCCCAAAATCTAGGTTTTTAAGATTTTGGGGGGAAGCTTTATACCAAAGCCTGGAAGATAAGGTTTTGGGGTACTTTTGCGGGCCCACACCGCTACATTTATCGTGCCAGAGTGGGGAAGGAGCCTTGACACAGGATCAGACCAAAGGTCCACCTATCTCAGTATCTTGTCTTCCAACAGTGACCAATGCCAGGTGCCCCAGAAGGGAATGAACAGAACAGGTAATCAACAAGTGATCCATCCCCTGTCACCTATTCCCAGCTTCTGACAAACCAGATAGTAAGGACACCATTCCTACCCATCCTGGCTAATAGCCACTGATGGACCAGGAGTTCCACAGGTTGACTGTGTTGTGTGAAGAAATACTTCCTTTTGTTTGCTTTAAATCTGCTACCTATTAATTTCACTTGATGACTTCTAGTTTGTGTGTTATGGGAACAAGTAAACAACTTTTCCTTATTCATTTTCTCCACATCAGTCATGATTTTACAGACCTCTATCATATCCCCACTAAGTCTCCTCTTTTCAAAGCTGAAAAGTCCCAGTCTTATTACACTATCCTCATATGGTAGGCATTCCAAACTACTAATAATTTTTGTTGCCCTTTTCCAAACTTTTTCCAATGCCAAGATCTCTTATTTGAGATGAAGCGACTACATCTGCACACAATAGTCAAGGTATGGGCATATCGAGGGCTAATATAGAGACAATAAGATATTCTTGTTCTTATTCTCTATCCCTTTTTTTATGATTCCTAACATTGTTTGCATTTTTGATTACTGCTGCACATTTTATGGATAGTTCTCTGAAAACATCCACTCAGATACCAAGATCTCTCTCAAATGGTAACAGCTAATTTAGTCCTCATTTTGTACATGTAGTTGGGATGATGTTTTCCAATTTGCATTTATCAACATTACAGTTCATCTGCCATTGTGTTGCCCAGTCGCTTAGTTTCACGAGATCTGTTTGAAGCTCTTCACAGTCTACTTCTATCTTGAGCAGTTTAGTATCATCTGCAAACTTTACCATCTCACTCTTTACCCTCTCTCAAGATCATTTATAATCAGGTTAAATAGGATTGGTCCCAGTACAGATCCCTGCAGGACATCACTAGCTACCTCTCTCCATTCTGGAAATGGACCATTTATTCCTACCCTCTCTCTCATTTTTTAACGCAGGCCTAGAAAAATTATGGCCCGGAGGGAGCCCCAGGAAGGCTCCCTTGCTTGCCCCACAGCTCCGCACACCACTCAGAAACACGGCTGCCAGGCCCCGTTTCTGTTTCAAAACTATCAGGGAGGGGGCAAAACTTCAGGAGCTACCCCCAGCACAATCCCATTGGCCAGTTTCTGGCCAGAAACTGGCCAATGGGAACTGCCTGTTTGAACAACAGGCAGCCAAGAAGAACCACGCCCGCTGTCCTCAATTCAGTTATTCACACAAGCACATGGATGGGCAGGCAGCCTTGCAGGCTGGGAAACGTTTTAAGATTTGCAAGCAAGCAGGCTGGTTTGGCTGCTGGCTGGTAAATCTCCTGGCCAGAGCCAGCTTCTGGCACCCTAGCCCCTACCTTCCTCAACTCGCTGCCCCACAAACATAACCAAACCCTCTGCCTCCTCTTGAACCCATACCCCTTCCCAGATCTGGCACCCCAATCTCCTGCCCCAGATCACAATCCCCTCCTACCCTAGGTCACATCCCAAACCTCTGCACTCCAGTCCCCTGCCCTAGATCACAACTACCTCCTACACCCAAACTACCCACTAGATTCCATTCTCCCTTCTGCACCCCAATCCCTTACCCCAAGCTCCTTTCTGCACCCAACCTACATTCCAGGGCCTGAATCTCCTCCATTAATATAATGGAAGAGTACAGCACTTGACCACTTTCCAAAATCTTGGAGTGGCCCTCCGTCAAAAATTATTGCCCACCCCTGTTTTAACACGTTATCAATCCATGAGAGGACCTTTCCTCTTATCCCATGACAGCTTACTTTACTTAAGAGCCTTTGGTGAGGGACCTTGTCAAAGGTTTTCTGAAAATCTAAATCTTATAAATATTTCCGAAAGCTTGTTTGTCCCGAAAGACCTCAAACGTTAAGAGCTAGAAACACAAAATTTTGAACAGATACTACTGATTTCCTAACGTAAATAACTGGATTGGTTATATCTCGAAATCAGTTCCCCTGGTTCCCCCACAGCCCCAATTGGGCCACTAATTAGCTTTTATTAGCGCCTGATCATAGGCATTTGCTGGACTCTTCTGTTACGCGGGTCACAAACTCCAACTATGAAATCCTTTCCCTACGATAACAGAAAAAGTACTAGCTATGTTAATTTCTTAAGTAATATATAACAGAAAAGTTATACTTTTCTGCCCGGTACTGAAGTTAAACTTACCACTTCATAACTGCCACGATCACCTCTAGAGCCCTTGTTGAAAACTGGTGGCACATTAGCTACCCTCCAGATAATTTAACGGATAGATTACAAATAGATATATAAAAGGTTGAATGGTTACCCAGTAAGCGTAAGCATTACCGGCGTGTTTACTAGGTAACTAGTTAACCAGAGGGCCTAGCTGGAGCAGCTCCCACTGCCTGCAGCAGGGCTGATCTGGAGCAGCTCTCACCACTCGCAGCGATTAACCAGTTACACAATTTGTTTCAGTGGGTTTTTACATCTCTAGTTACAAACCACAGTTAGTAGTTGTGCAATTTCACATTTGAGTTCTTTCAGAACTCTTAGGTGAATGCCATATGGTCTGATGACTTGTTACTGTGTAGTTTATCAATTTGTTCAAAAACCTCCTCCAATGACACCTCAATATGGGACAATTTCTCAGCTGTGTCACCTAAAAAGAATGACTCAGGTTTGGGGATCTGCCTCAAATCCTCAGCCATGAAAACCAATGCAAAGAATGAATTTAGTTTCTCCACAATGACCTTATCGTCCTTGAGTGCTCTTTTAAGCATCTCAATCATCCAGTGGCCCCACTGGCTGTTTCGCAAGCTTTCTTCATCTGATGTACTTTTAAAAATTGCTATTAGTTTGAATTTTTGGTCGCTGTCCTTAAAAATCATTTTTGCCCTTCCTAATTATATTCTTACATTTCATTTGACAGAGTTTATGCTCCTTTTTATTTTCCTCACTAGGATTTAACTTCTACTTTTTAAACAATACCTTTCTCTCTCACTGCTTCTTTCTGATTGGGTTTAAAAAAATCACTTTTTTGGTTCTCTTACTGTGTTTTTAATTTGGGCTATACATTTAAGTTAAGCGTCTATTATAGTGTCTTTGAAAAGTTTCCATGAAGCTTACAGAGATTTTTACTTATGGCACTGCACCTTTTAATTTCATTTAACTATCCCTCCTCATTTTTGTGTGGTTCCCCTTACTGAAATTAAATGCCACAGTGTTGGGCTTAAAGACATGAACATGTAGTCGACTACACAATTAACCAATAAGCCTGGGCTTATTGGTTGATCTTGTTGACTACACGCACATACCCCCTTGCTGCCTTTGTATCAGGAGCAGGTGGGGGGGGCAGTGCCTGTGAGGAGCTGGCTTTGAACAGGCTCCCCATGAGCACCAGATACACTTCCCACTATACCCCCGCACTGCTGCCTCTGATAGAGAGGCAGCAGCACAGAGGGTGAGGGGGGTAGGCTGGAGCCCATATGTGCAGGGAGCTGCTTTGAAGCAGACTCCCAAAGCATTCCAGTTCCATACCCACCTGACCTCTGGAGGCAGCAAGGGGGGGGTGCACCAGCAGGAGCTGGTTCCCCCCCCCAACACCAGCTCTGCAGTATCGCCTCTTCTCCCCCATCACCCCACCCCATGCTGCTGCCTCTACATTAGTGCTGGGGGCAAGGGGGGGAAGGATGCTGCCTCGAAGCCGCTTCTGTCCACAATGAGCCTGGGCCTACCTCAGACAGAGGCTGGTGTGAGACAGCAGCCCCTGTCCATGGTGGGTCCGAGCTCTCCTTCAGACAGAGGATGCTGCCACAGCCCAGTCTCTGTGTGCAGGGAGCTCGAACCTTCCACCGACAGGGGCTGCTGCCACCCCGCAGTGCTACCTCTGTGTCAGAGGCAGAAGCATGGGGCACCAAGCATCTGGTCTGCGTGGAGAGCTGGTTTTTAAACCAGCTCCCCTGGTGGGCCGGCTTCTGCCTGCCACCCAACCCTGCAGCCTCTGATACAGCAAGGGGCTCACCAGGAGCAGGGTCAGGAGCACACAGGTTGCCAGCCCACCCTTGGGGGCTATTGAATAGTCATGTAACTGCTACGATTTCATGTGGTTACAGGACTATTCAATTACATGATATCTAACATCCCTAGTTGGGCTGCTGTGGTGCTTTTCCCACCACAAGGATGTTAAAATTTAATTATATTATGGTCACTCATTTCCAAGCGGTTCAGTTATAGTCACCTCCTGGATCTGTGCTCCACTTAGGACTAAATCAAGAACTGCCACTCCTCTTGTAGTCCAAAAAGCAGTCATTTAAGGTGTGGAGAAACTTTCTCTGCATCCCATCTGGAGGTGATGTATGCCCAGTCAATATAAGGACAGTTGAAATCCCCCATAATTATTACTGAGTTTTTTATTTTTATAGCCCCTCTAATTTCCTTAGCATTGCAGTCACTTTCACTATCCTGGTCAGGTGGTCGGTAATAAATTCCTATTGCTATATTCATATCAGAGAATGGGATTACTATCCATAAAGATCCTATGGACTAGTTTGATTCATTTAAGATTTTTACTTCATTTGATTCTATGCTCTCTTTCACATATATTGCACTCCCCCACCAGCATGACCTGTTCTTTCCTTTCGATATATTTTGTACTCTCCCTGGTATTACTGCGTCCCATTGATTATCTTCATTCCACCAAGTTTCTATGATGCCTATTATATCAATATCCTTATTCAATATGAGGTAGTGTAGTTCCCCAAACTTATTATTTAGGCTTCTAGCGTTTGTATATGAGCACTTAAACTGATAATTATTTAGCTGTCTACCATTATCTGATGTGGTTGAATGTGACTTTTTCATTTGACTGTTTCTCATCTGATCTTACCATCCTCCTCTTTACTGGGACAGAGAATCTCTATTAATAGACCATCCCTTCAGGGATGTCTCTGTCCGATCCATATGCTCCTCCGCACCTGTCGGCTTTTCTTCAGCCCTTAATTTAAAAACTGCTCTATGGCCTTTTTAATTTTAACTGCCAGCAGTTTGGTTCCATTTTGGTTTAGGTGGAGCCCATCCTTCCTGTATAGGCTCCCCCTTTCCCAAAAGTTTCCCCAATTCCTAATAAATCTAAACCCTTCCTCTCTATACCATCGTTTCATCCACACATTGAGACCCTGCAGTTCTGTCTGTCTACCTGGCCCTGTGCATAGAACTGGAGGCATTTCGGAGACCACAACGGTCCTAGATTTCTACCTTTTTCTTATCAGCCTAAATTTGGCCTCCAGGACCCCTGGTCCTGCATGCCCTGAGGTCACCTGATGCAGGGAAGGCCGAACAAGGAAGGTAGCAGGTAGAAGGTACCACTCTACACCCCCCCCACAGTGCATCACTGAGAGTCTACACCAGGGTTACTCAACATGCGGCCCGTTTGTTTGCAGCCCACAGTGCAGTTTGGGTTTACGTGGGGCTCAACACGCAGCCCAAGGGTGGGAGCCAAAACAAAAAAGTACTCAATATAACGGTCTTCTGCTGATATGCGTTTTAGTAGTTAAATTCCTGAACTGTCATTGCTCATTAAAAGTGCTGTCATATGGGTGGAAATCAGGTAAATAATACATTTGATTAATATCAGCAGAACTGACTTAGATGCGGCCTGTGTGTTGTGTAGTCTTGCCTTAATCTTTGTATTCATACCCATCAGTGTGAAAAACTATTTGTATATATATTTGCATGTACAGGGCTTGACAAATCACTGTTTCTACTCGCCCATGGCGAGTAGATTTCAGCCGGTCGCCCTGTTCACCGGCGGCACGCACATGAGCAATGCGAGGCTGGAGAGTAGATTTCACTGCCGTTTGTCAAGCTCTGTGCATGTACATGCAACCACACTTAAGTTGCAGCCCTTGGCATGTACTGCGAGTATCATTGAGGCCCCCAGGGCTTCCAAAGTTGAGTAGTCCTGGTCTACAGCTATCCTGAAAAATGATCTCTGATTCTCACACACCGTTGGAGATAGGCCAGTCCTCACCTGCGGACACCACTCATGGCCTGAAGCAAGTGCTCACCAGCAGCCACTCACTGTGGCACAGGAATATTTGCCCAGGAGCCTCTCTCTGCAATGGGCCCCATTGCCAACTTTGTCAACATACCTATACAAGTGACACCATCACAGAACCTGGCCACATGGGCCACATCATTGGGGGCTCATCCACATGCACATCCACTAATGTGATGTATGCCACTGAGTGCCAGCAATGCCCCTCTGCCATGTATATTGACCAAACCAGACAGTCTGTGCCAAGGGATAGATGGACACAAATCAGACATCAAGACAGGTAACCTGTAGGAGAACACATTTAAATCCATTACTGAATGTCCAGAGAGGTTAAATTAGCCATCCTTCCACCAAACCAAAAAACAAACAAACCCACGAACAAAAAACCTTAAAACCAGATTACCAAGAGAAACAGAAGAGCTACAATTCATTTACAAATTCAATACAATGAAATTTGTTCTGAATAATGATTTAAATTGGTTTTCACTTCCTTTTTTGTTGTTCTCTCTCTGACTGACACACACACACACACACACACACACACACACAGCACCTCTGAAAACTGGCACTCTTCCTGGACCATGGATGCTCCTGGACCAGAGAGCCCAGGAGCCTAAGGGCCAACCAGGGCTGGGGGCAAGACAGTTGGGATCCATGGGGCTGGAATCCCATGGCTGGAGCCCCACAGCAGTCCTGCAGCAGGACCCCCGTAGCACCTCATGGCAAGCAGGGCCCCATGACAGGAACTGGAGCCTGTGCCACCCAGGGGGCAGTCATGTTGGGAGGTAGGTGGCAAGGCAGGGTGCCTGCTGGGGCAGCCTGCCAGCAGCAGGCAATGGATTTGAGGACCTTCCCTGATCCAGCAAATTCTCTCATTCGGGACTGAAGTCGGTCAGGTCCTGATGGTGTCAGACTAGGAAGGTCCAACCTATATGTGGGTTTTATCCACGGAAGCTTATGCCCTAATAAATCTATTAGTCTCTAGGGTGCCACATGACTCCTCATTTTTTGCTTGCTAACCAGAGTTAAGAAGCTATCTATACAGTTTTGCTGTACTACTACCCATTGATCAGGCTGCTTCAGATGCAGTTTGATGGAGATTGTTGCTTAAGAGTCAGCTTTGTGCTAAGTATTATGTAACACCTCTGAAGATTCTTACACAGGGCTGGAAGGATTAAGGTGGCCACATTAGACTTAGTAACTCTACAGACTACATCTGGAACAAGAGCCAGAAAGCAAGGATTGATTGCAAGGAGGTTCAGCTGGCAGGGCCTATAAAGTCAGGAAGCTAGCAACTGACTAGGGCAGCAGTCAGTCCATAGGAAGAGGGAGCCAGGTTTGGAACTGGTACCCCCCAGAGAGGGGGAGAAGATACCAGAGAGTAGGAAGCCATCCAGGGAAAGCCCTGGCTGGGATGATTTAGTTGGGATTGGTCCTGCCTTGGGCAGCAGGCTGGACTTGACCTCCTAAGGTCTCTTCCAGCTCTATGATTCTATGGAAGGAGCAGTGAAGGCTGAAAGAGTAAAGCCCAAAACTTCTGGCTGAGGGTCCATAGACTGGAACCAGAATAAAGGATGGGCCCAGGTTTCCCTACCAGCCACTAAGTGAGTGGCACCTGAGGCAGGGAATGGGACTGCTGAAAGAAATACTTTGATATATCCCAGAAGGGGGAACTCTGGGCTGAGTCATGAAAAAGACACTGCAGTTCTTGGAATGAGAGAGGGGATGCACACCAGAGAGCGAGAGCATGTGAGCACATTATGACATGCAAAAGCAGAAAGGGGTGTCATCCTGATGATCTAATCCCTAGAAAGGCCAGACTAGCAGTGAGTGGAGCACCTCTTGACAGCCTGTCAACTGAAAGAGACACCAATACTTTATCTAGAACATAAGAAAATAAGAACGGCCATACTGGGTCAGACCAACAGTCCATCTAGTCCAGTACCCTGTCTGCCAACAGTGGCCAATACCAGATGCCCCAAAGGGAGGGAACACAACAGGTAATCCTCACGTGATCCCTCTCCTGGCACCCATTTACAGATAATAGCATCTACATTAGGGATGCTAGAGTTTAAGTGATTAACCAATTAACTGACAAGCTGCGCCCTCCCCCACCCCCCATTGTGGGCTCTGCAGTTTAGGAGCCAGAAGGCTCTGTCCCCCATACACGCCGGATCCTAGCAGCCACTCCACAAGAACAGGACTGATAGAGGCTGCCTCCTGCTTCTGGGAGCCGGCTTCAGAGCCCACAGCAAAGCCTCCCCGAGAGCAGAGTTGCTGGCCCCTGCCGGCCCCACTCCTGGGGAGGCGGCTTTGCTGCAGCAGTAAAGCCTCCCCGGGAGCGGGGCCAGCAGGGACTGGCAGCCTCACTCCCAGGGAGGCTTTGCTGCAGACACTGCAGTATAAAGCTCAAATAACCAGTTATCTTTTTACATACATTCATAATCTACATAGGGATTAAAAAACAGGTCTGGCCTGGGTCAGCTGACCCAGACGTGAGGGGTTTGGGCTCAGAGGCAGAAAAATGTGGTATACGTGTTCAGCTCTGTTCCTGGAAGGGTGGAGGCTGCCAGAGTTCAGCCTGGAACCTGAGCCCAACTATCCTCTCAGCAATTTTTAGCCACACAATCCTGTGTCAACTGAACCAGGCCAGCCACAGTTCTTTTACTTGTTAACAGAATTGTCTCAATACTTGCTATTAATCTGAATGCTTGTGCAATTGTATAATTTATAATTGGTATTGTTGTATGTATTGCAATAATGAGCCTAGTATGAATGAATGTATTACGGTATATCCATTATGTCATTACATCATTTTGAAAAACATTGTGGTATCGCTGTATTGCTTTAATGTCAACTGACTGTTTGACTTCAAAATTGTATGAATATGTATAAGATGGGACATTGTTTCATGAATATTAATTTATTATGTTCAGGAACCAATCGATTTAAAATCATGCAAAGTAGCATCCTCTCCAAACCAATCATTTTGAAATAGAACCCTCATGAATATACATTAGCCTAGCACATAAAAGCCTGTGCAACGCCCGTTTCAGGTGTTGCATCGAGGCGTCGGGCTAGGCTTAGGATTAGGCTAGGCTAGCATGAGAGAGTGTGAGAGGAATGGGCTATTGTCACACGAAGAGTGATTGAGTTTTAGGTTAAGTAGTTAAGTTGAGCAGAAGGCTTACACTTAACAACACCTATAGTTTATAGTTAGGTAGTTTAGTCATTAGATAGCTTGGTTCACGTCATCGAGTCTGTTCGTCAGGTCGCATCGGTCCATGCATGTCGGCCGTCATCGAATCTGTTCGTCGGGCGCGTCGCGTGATAGATAGGGTTTTATTTTAGGATAGAATAGTATAGGATAGGCAAATAGAGTCTAGGTCGACTATCGCCTGTTCCAGCTGCCTCCAAAGTGCAGGAAGAAGGACAGAAGGCGAATCCACCGAACCCAATTCCAGATCTTCGAGGG
The DNA here is from genome assembly GCA_032595735.1 of Pelochelys cantorii. Classification (NCBI taxonomy): domain Eukaryota; kingdom Metazoa; phylum Chordata; order Testudines; family Trionychidae; genus Pelochelys; species Pelochelys cantorii. Next base: position 47,017,758 of record CM064326.1, on the reverse strand, counting down.
ACTCCTGGTTGTTCCTCTAAGGGCCTGGAAGGACCCAAGGATTGAGGTCGCCAGCGTCGGCGGCGTCACTCGGCGAGGGACTCCTGGCTGTTCCTCTCCCAAGGCTCGGAAGAGTCAATGGATCGAGGTCGCCAGCATCACATCAATCGTCCTTCACACCGTAGACTCTGGTAAATCATTTGTTGTAGTAATTAACCTTTATGTTTGCTTATTTGAAATGATAATATAGTCTTGTGGTCTAAATCTATCCAAAGTGTTACGTTTTCATTTCTATACGTCACAGACCAGAGGTAAGAAGGAAACCGGTGAACAGATACGGATTTGGGGTCGCATCTAAATTGTCTCTCTCTAATTAGGCTGATTGGCTTAGGTTAGTTAAGTTATACATTGTACTCTCGTTTTGAGTCAACATACTCTTCTATGGACAGGTAACTATGAGAGTCTCTTGCTTGAAGTGCAAAATATTTACTAAATTAAACCAGTGATGGGTCTAACATCTTAAAGACATGAGGGAAAATTCAGATAAAAACCAGAAGATTAAATGCCTTTCCCAAAAGACAAACTAAATGGACAAAACGTAGTCAAGAATATTCAATGCTGTGGGTCAAAAGACCATCTAATACATTTGCATCAATAGATTTTACTTTATTTCTTCCTGTAGTTTATATTTAATGACCATCCCATAATGGCCTCACCATTCAAACTCTTCAATATTCCTTGAGTGGAATAAACTCATAGCTGTAGTGTCTTATCCAGAGCTATTTAAAAGTGCAAATTCAATTAGCCAAGGGGATAGCATTTAGTCATTTTATTAGTGGCTGTGTATATAAAGATAAATCAGTGAATGCAAAGTTAGACATCTACAAAATACAATAAAAACAGGACTAATCATGGTTTTAATTTTATTAGTTTCCAAGTCTGTTAGAACCATCATAAGATCACTTTCCAAACTGAGTCATATATTATACCACACTGCCAATCTATTTGTAACATGTAAACTCTGCTGGAAATTAACTTCCTCCCTTAGCTGCTGTATACCAAGTACTAAGATGACATGCTCTAGAATGACAAGAGTTATTTCTGTGTTTCAATTAATGTGGGCAGGTGACCACCAATTTGAAATAGCTCAGAACACAGGTGTGTGGGTAGAAGCCTTCAGACTAATAGTTCCTTTGAGCAACAACTTCTGTTCATAGAGCTGTAATTTCAAGCTCTCAATTCTCTTTGCAAATCTCTCTGCTTGAGCACCCTACATAGCAGCAACAAATTCCATAAATTGTTAAAACATTTTCATTGTATACCATGCTTTAGAACTCATCTGTTTTCTTTTCTTATTCTAGACTGGATATCTTTTACCTAAAGATCGGGGGTTTTAGTAGGAATACCACTAAATACCAATTTCACAGAACAGATATTGCACTGCAGGAAGACACACGAAATGCCAGGGATATTTTAACTAGACCAAAACTAACAGATGTCGGAAATATCCAGCAATAGGTCATCCATTGCAGGTGGTCCTTAGTTTGTAACTCATGTTCCAGTGGGTAGAGGGCTGCCTCAGCTCCTACCATCACCCAGTACTAGTGCTACTGCTGGAACCTCATATTAGGTCAGGGGTGGGCAATAATTTTTGATGGCAGGCCACTCCAAGAACTTGGTCAAGGGCGGCACTCTTCCATGATATTAAGGGATCTGGGATGAAGATTGGGTGCAGAAGGGAGCTTGGGGTAAGGAGGCAGTTGTGACCTGGGGCACTGGACTGGAGTGCAGGGGGTTGGATTGTGACCTAGGACAGGGAATGGAGGTACAGGAGGGGGTGCAGGTATTTGGGTTGAGAGCTAGTGCAGGAGGGGACTGATCTTGGGCAGGGGTTTGGGGTGCTGAATGTAGGAGGGGATATGGGTACCCGGGGGGGGGGGGGGAGGGAGAGAGGATTTGGGTCTGTGGAGTAGGGGGCAGGAGTGGGGGGCACAGAGTTGGGAAAGGAAGGACCAGGGGTGCCAGAGGTAGGCTCTGCTAGGAGACTTACCAGCCAGCAACCATTCCTGAATCAGCCTCCCTGCCTGCCCTGCCCCCACACAGGCTGCAGCCATGTGCTCTGGAGCCACTTGTGCTTCCTGGCTGCCTGTTATTGAAACAGGCAGCTCCCACTGGCCAGTTTCTGGCCAGAAACCGGTCAACGAGATTGTGCTAGGGGCAGGAGCAGCTCCTAAAGCTTCCCCCCTCCCCTCTGGACTATCAGGTTTTAAAGAAAAGCTGCCCCGCAGCTGTGTTTCTGAGCAGCATGCAAGTGGGGTGAGGCAAATAGGGAGCCTGCTTGGCGCTCTCCGCAGTGTTCGCAGGCTGGATCCGATGGCTTGGTGGGCTGGATGTGGCCCACAGGCTGTATTTTGCTCAGGCCTGTATTCAGTAAAGGGGGTGGGGAAGAGTGTATTATCTGGTACAGTGAAGAGACAACAGGCATTCCCATGTCTTTCCCCACCGTCATCAGGACATGCCTTCTCCCAAAATATTCTCCACTTATAATTCATTTGGGAAATGGACCCCACCCCACCACTTGCACTAGGCACCTGTCTGTCATCAGGCAGCAACAGCCATTTACTTGGCTGCCTCTCCTCATCCTGCCAGACAATTTTCTTTCCTAGTAATTGTTATAAATGACATCCACTACTCTGTGGGAAAGGTATACCACCGCTTCCCTGAATTACTCAAGTACGGAGTATGTACTTTCGTGATCAACAAGCACTTTCCTGCTCACATAATTTAGCCACCAGCAACTCTACCCTTCTCTTCGTCTTGTCCATGCTTGCTTGCTAACTAGCTGACTAACTAAATAGAAAAATCAGGCATCTTCCATTCTAGACCAAAAGCCAGGTTATAGTTGCGGAAGAGACAGCAAAGAAAGACAGTGTTGGAGTCTACCCAGGCCACGGAAAGCTTAAGTACATGGATTTACCCATCCTGAGGATACCACCAGGTATGTCAAACTGAAGATGGCCAGGTTTGAAAAGGCTAGAGATATCCCAACCTTCCTAGCCAATTATCACAATCTATATAGTCTGTCCTTGTCTGGCAGTCCAGCTGCTATCATCAAGTGGAGTCTGCATTCCAAGCTGCTGCCAGCTCTTGGAAAATCCTGGAAAGAAGGCAAACCCTTTAACACTCAATCCTTGTGTGGGAACACCTAAGCCCCTTGCCAAATGGAAACTTTGAGCACCACAGCTGTGTCACTACTCCTGAAGTGCCCTGAAAAAAGATTTTATATGCTGTCTCCTCCCACCCACATCAATTATTTCAGCCCAGAAAAGTGGCCAGCTCTCCCATGGTAATTCCATTCTCACTCAGAGTTCTAAAGAGAAAGGGAGGCTCAGCCATCCTACCTCTTAAAAGCCCACTCCAAGACCCTCTGCCCAATGGGAATCCTCTCCACTGTGCAGGAACCACTAGACCCCTCAGTGTGAGTGACTGCAGTCCTGAGAAAACTATGCCTCCCCCCACTTCTTCCTCATGTTAATTTATATGGCTTTCCATCACTATAGTATCTGAGCACTCCTGCATCTGCAGACAGACAGCTGTAGTGCTTCTGCTGCTTCTCATGATTCTTAAAATTAACAGCAGAATGGAACTGCAAAACTCCAGTCAGTGTCAGTGGTATTATTCAGAGCCCCATAGGCAGCAGTGAAACTAACACTATTAACTTCATTCTGATGCTGCTATGAGCCAGACAAGGGAGTTATTCAAGGACTGGCAAACTCAGGGTTGTAAAGCTAAGTCTGAGAAATAGGTTTTTCTGAAGTACAAGAAAGAAAGTAAGGTTGCTTCACTCATGACATGCAGGAAGCAACTGAAGTAAAGAGCACACCATGAAAAGAGAAAGCACAAGTTGGGCTAATGTGGGAGAATGCAGGCACTAAGAACTGGAAAGAACACAAGAAGAAACTACTTTTTAAAGTTTCAGTGACTTTAGTGTGGTTATCATAAAGGTTTCATTTCCAAGTGCACAATTTTTTTTTTAAATCTGTATTTTAGAGAGTCAGAATTAGGGATAGAAGAACACAGGTTAGGAGCTGTAAAATTTCTTCGGGGACATCTGCATAGCAGGGGTAAAGTCGAATTAAGCTATGCAATTTCAGCTAAGTCAATTGTGACGCTTAAGTCGAAGTAGCTTAACTCGGCTTTAGGCGCTGTCTACGTAGCAGGAAATTGAAGGAAGAAAGCTCTTCCTTCGACTTCCCTTACTCCTCATTAAACGAGGGTTACAGGAGCCAGCGTAAGAAGTCCTCCAGCTTAACATTATTTTGACAAAGGCTTGTAGTGTAGATACACTTTGTGTTATTTCAGAACAACATCAGTTATTCCCTTACTGGCCTAGGCCATATTTTAATAGAAAGACTGTCTCATGACGCCTGATTTCCCATTTGCAATAATGCTACTATGTACCCTACTACAGCAATTGCTTACTAGGAAGGAAATTTAATGTAGTTTATGCCTATTGCTAAAATTAAGCAGGTAGAAACAGAAGCACCTAATACCACATGACCAGTCAACTGCGCAGACCAGCAAGTACTCGACAGACCAGAGTTTGGAAACTACTGACAGATTACAAACAAAAAACAGACAAACTTTTCAGAGCCTGGACTAGGCGATCACCACAATCTCCCTAATATTTTCTTTCAAAGTGTCTAATGATGCCAAAATGTTCTATTTATCTCCTTATCAGCAAATATTTCCCTTTTAAGTCTAATCTAAAATGGCCATGTACATTTGACGATGCCACTACTTGCTAAACAACCTGTATGAAGGAGTTCTCCATCTTTTATTCTTACTTAAATATCGTTTGGCCACGTCCTTTGAAAGGATTTTCCCTGAAATAACTAAACCACAGATTTGTCTGCATCCTCTGTCAAATAGTCTCGACATAAATTATTCAACAAACTACAGAACAGACAAGAACCTTCTCTATCCTAGAAAATGTTTGCATCTAGTAATTCTCTCTCCAGTAGGGAACCATGATCTTCTGCTTAAGGCATTAGGACTCAGAATATACAGATGCAATTCCCAGCTCTGCCAGAAACTTTGTTCGACCCTGGATGTGTCACTATTAGAGATGTTAGAATGCATTTATTTTGGTAAATGTGTAATCGCTGAACGTTTACATGGTGGGGGAGGGGAGAGGAGAGGAAAGGCAGCTCCATATTAGCCAGTGTGCATGGGGAGCTATCTGGCTTTTAAGCTGGCTCCCCACAAGCAATCACCTGCTCCCACCCCACAGCTGCCTCGGATACCAAGGCAGCAGTGCGGGGAGAGAGAGGTGTCTCTAGTTAACCTTCAAATTTACACACAACAAATCCAGGTTGGGCTCATCGGTTAAATGTTTACATGCATACACTATCACTGCCCTAGTCACTAGTCTAGCTGCAAAATGGGTATCATAGCCCTAAGGAGTGAAGGATAAACTCAAATGTCTGAAGTGTTCAAGTATTATGACAATCATTGCTGAAGCCTTATAAAGTATCTGACAGCTATAGATATTCTCAAAGTAAATCTGTAACTATTTAAGACCTTTTTTCCCCAAAATGAGGAATCTACTGCTAAAAATAGTCAGCAATAGTTAATTTTCCTAGTGTACACATGGCTCGTGTACAATGATTCCAGCAAACTAAAAGAAAACTGGTGCTACTCAAAGAATGCAAGATCATATGATTTAACATGGTCTGGAAGTTTCTTTGCCTGGGGTTTGTACAAATGAGGTCCCATCTTTTTCCATGCACAGAATTTAAATTATACTTCATATTTTTAATATAATGATCCCCATCCAAGGACTAGCATATTAGTTTAATTCATATTTAATTGATAACCATTTAACAAGCTACCGATTCTCTAATATTTGCATTAGACAAGATACTTGATACTCGTGATATTGCTTTCCAGTAGTCAGTCTAATTTAGCGCTCTGATTCTCAAGTCAAGAATTTGGAAGGCAACTTTGTTTCCAAAGTACCAGAAATACATACTATGCTTTTGATGCTATCGAATAGAAGGATTAATGATAGCAACCCTGAAGCTTGCTGAAGTAACTAGTCTCCTACCTCATCTTTTATACATCTGGTCTTTCCAGAAGATCTTCTCCACCTGGACGATTATCTCTCTTTGAATTTTATACTGCCACTCACTGCAGGAATTGAGCAACTTCCACATAAAATCAATAGCAACAGTCAAGCTCCCAACAGATTTCCTGGAGTCTGTCATTTTACCCTTGAAAAAGGAAGAAATATCAGTTTGGGGTAGACATGTTTTTTAATGTTTTAGCTTTTCAGGGGAAGAAGGTTGGTAGGGATTTATTAAGTAGAAAGGCATGTCAATGCTGAACATCATTCTTATTGTAGGAAGGCTTTTTCAAAGAGATTTTGCAGCATTTCCTGAGGTCATCAGACACTGGATTCACCTGAACTCCTTCACTTGACAAAGCTTTATCCCCTGCTGTGAGTGGTTTTGTCCTGGGCTTCAAGATCTGCATCACCCCAGAGGAGCACAGCTGTTCCAGAAGTTCATAAATAAAAATTCCATCTTTGATATAGCTGAAGCTTGATCCATTAGTTGCTCTGACAACTAGAACCAAATCCTTAAACTAGTAACAAAAACTGACTGAGCACCAGTAGAGGAACTTGAGCACAAGCCCCATATGCTCATAACAGCATAAATCAGAGAGAAGGTGGGCATCTGCATCCTATCCGAGCAGAAATCTGAGCTTCATCTTTCATTTAGATACAGTAAATTTCTATAATTAAGCCTGGAAGTGATGAACGCATGAATCACTGAGGCCCATTCCTCACTGGGAGGAAAGGAACAAAGTTTCCTAGCAACCTGGTGATGGAAAAAGTCACTTTTGATATTGATTCTCCCTGGCAGTCACACTTATTGAGGAGTGTCAAACAGGACCTCAGGGCTTTATACCACTTTGAGAATTGAGAGCTGTATGCCATCAGTGGAAATTAGAGACATATTAGCTTTCTTATCAGCATTCTCACATTTTCATAGTAGCTGTGGTTGCATCAGTTGAAAATCATCACCATAGCTCATGGAGTCTCACTGTCTCTCACACTGCTCTCTCAAAAAAAGAAAAAAAACTTAAACAAATAGACTAGTAGCACCTTTAAAGACTAACAAAACATGTAGATGGTATCATGAGCTTTCATAGGTGTAACCCACTTCTTCAGATGACAGGAGTATTAGACGTCCCAATCCAAGAATAAATAAGGAGGGGAGGGGAGGGGAGAGAAAAAAATAAAAAGAGATAGTGAGTAGATGGTTCAAATAGTTACAACAGGCTGATAAGAAAAAAAGGTACCACGACTGTTTGGTTGGTAGGTTAAGTCATAGGATTTGGAAAACAGTGCGTGAGCCAGTGCATGCCTTTGTTCATACCATTTACATAAGAATTAAACTTGTAAATGATGTTAAGTTCCAATCCTTCCCTGTGTATTTGGCTTGTGAAATTGGCCTGACACAAAATGGTGACTTGGAGATCCATTAATGAGTATCCAGGTAGATTAAAGTGTTCTCCAACAGGTTTTTGTGTATTGCCTTTTCGGATAGCTGATCTGTGTTCATTAATACTTTTCCGTAGAGACTGTCCAATTTGGCCAATATACATGGCAGTGGGGCATTCATTGTTGGCATTTGGTGGCATAGATCACATTAGTGGATGTGTCGTTAAATGAGCCTCTGATTTGGTGGCTGATGTGGTTGGATCCAGTGATGAAATCACTTGTGTAGATGTGTGCGAAGAGTTGGCACATAGGCTAATTGCAGGGGTAGTTCCTGGGTGATTATGATGGAGGCGTGTTGCATGGTTATTGAAAATAATTTGTTTGAGGTTAGGGGGTTGACTGGTCTCATAGATATTGAAGACAATTAGGGACCATTTGGATCCCTGCAGGACCCCACCAGTGAGAGCATTAAGGGAAGAGCTACTACCCATCACTCCTTTGGGTTCTGCTAGAAAGAATTAACTGCAGCCACTGTAGTACTGGGCCATCCATTACTGCTGAAGTCATCTAGGTGGGTTAGCAGTACCTTGTGATCCACTGTGCCAAAAGCTGCAAAGAAGTTCAAGCAGCACAAAAATGGAGATCCTGAAACTGTTCATGGTTGTAAGGAGAGCATATTTTTCATGCAAATAGAGCTGTGCCCCGTTCCAAATGTGCGACATCAGGATGTCAGCTGATGTCATAACACATGCTGAAGTTTGGTGGTTGCTACCATCTCTGCTGCTAAGCTGTAGAAGCAGTAAACTGCTTACCCATGGTTACAGTTGTGCACTTTAGCCTTGACTAATGCATCTTCACATCACTGTGGCCCAAAAAAGTTGTTTTATACACAATAAATTAAGGTGTATAAAAAAAATCATAACACAAGCCAATATTCAATGACTACATCAGTTACAATATTCCCATCATCTGATCAACAAAACTCTAAAAACCAGTTTCTAGTTAATAAACTATAGCTTAGAGAGCAAATTTTAGGTGATTTTAAAGTATAAAAGATCAAGAATACATTAAATCCCATTAATGAAATAGAATGCTCATTTATCACTGTACCTAGAACACGAGGTAGCAACATGGGGATAGTTGACTTCCTTCTAGCAAACTCTGTCCATTATTTTCCACATAAGAGTCTGATCACTGTGGTCCAAGCATCTGTCACATCTGGATTACTCAACTTAATGCAGCTGGAACATGAAGTAGAAACAGGTATTTAAGGCTCCTGTTGAACATATTATCCCTGTACTCATCTTTATGCTTGCTTCCATTACCATATGAAGGCACTGGATCATGAACTTTATACATTCTGACACATGAAGACCAAGCTGCATCAACAGTCTCTCCACCCAGACAAGTGGTGCTCATAATGGAATGACATTGTTACGCGTGAGTCCTTTCTGTTAATGACTGAGATCTGAGGGGACCGTGAGGTGTGACTGCAGCAGCAGATTTTGGGGTGTTCCATGATGACTCAACAGCAACAAGGGCTGAAAAAGCTGTTTTTCTTCAATACTAAGTTTTATTAAACTCCAGTTGAAAAAACCTGCATAGTCCAAAGTAACATTCAAATGTACAGTTGTACCCCTCTGGGACAATTAACCAAAAAGGACCACATGAAGAGCAAAGATATGAATTCTTGGTGAAACTAGTCTGTAGGCAAGTTTCTAAAAATGATCAGACTAATCCAGAGTGAATGCCTTTAGACCCTTTGAGAAAACACTGTAAACAGAACAAGTGGAGTGAGAGGATGGTGAGGAAGAAGGAAAATATATCATGAGTTCAGCCTCTTACTAGAGAGCAGAAGGCTCCATGAAACATACCAGGATCTTCATTATGCAAATTAGGGATACGAAATGTAAACATGTACATGGTTATGGCACATCAGTTAACATTCACAATTGCATGCAAGCTCCTGGTACATGTGGGAAGCCAGCTTAAAAGCTGGTTCCTGGTGCACACCAGCTCCCAGGGAACTGCCTGCCCTCCCCCCACCCGCACTGCTGCCTCCAATATAGAAACAGTAGCACAGACGGAGCAGGCAGGAGCTGGTAATTGCAGGGAGCCTGTTTCCCATGAGCTGATTGCTGCCCCCACTGAAATTTTCTAGCGGTTACACAGTTATTAAAATCCATTGTTATTACACCTAAATAGATAGTTACTGCATGTTACCTAATGGGTATACTTCATAATTTTCTATTCTTACCCTAATCAAACAAAATTTCTCTTTGTAAATTGACTATTTAGAAATCATAGAGCTGGAAGAGACCTCAGGAGGTCATCAAGTCCAGCCCCCTGCCCAAAGCAGGACGCTACATAAACAGAATTGTGCCTTGCCACACAGAATAAGCTTTCAGAAATGTTCAGGGCACTGAGACACATTTTTAAGAGCCTAAAAATTTCAGGAAAAAGAGAAAAAACAGTTTAAGCAAGCAGAATTCCAGCAGCAGAGTTGGGGGCTAACCAGTGAATTGCACTGAATGCAGAAAGTATGATTTTTCTGCTTTGTGGGCAAACTAGTTCATTTGGGGCTAGTAACTTATGATCCTCAGAGTATGAGTACATGGTCTTAAAACCAAAGTGGCTGAATTGCAGGAGCTAAAGCAGTGGTCTCCGAACTTTTTATGCTCAAGATCTTTCTGAATTTAGGACAACCCAAGATTTACCCTTCCACTTCCCTGAGACCCCCTCCCCGCCACACACTTCCCAGAAGCCCTGCCTCACTCCACCACTCTTCCTCACTGTCACAGAGAGGCAGGGAGTGGGGATGCAGGAGAAGATATTGGGTACTGGCTCGGAGAGGTAGCTCAGGGCTAAGGTGCAGAAGGGGGTATGGGATGCTGGTTCACAGGGAGAGTGTCAGGACTAGGGCAGGGGGTTGAAGTGCAAGAAGAGGTTCAGGATGCTGGATCTGGGAAAGGATCAGGAGGGGACATGGGGTACTGCCTCTGGGAGAGGGCTGGGGATTGGTGTCGTCCTCCTGCCAGGCAGCACTTACTACCAGTGACTCCCAGTCAGCGGTGCAGCGCGGGTAAGCCAGGCTCCCTGCCTCCCCCAACCCCATACCATTCCCAGGACGGACCAATGCACCCCTGTAGCTGGGGACACATGGCTCCACATGCTTCCCCTCACTGCCAGCACCGCCTCCTCAACTCCCTATGGCTACAGTTCCTTGTTCCTGGCCAGTGGGTGCTGCATGGGGCAATGCTTGCAGGCAGGAGCATTATGCCAAGACTTCTCTCTTTCCCCTCACCACACGGGGCTGTACTGACCACTTCCAGGAATAGGCTGGCAGCATGGGGCCTGGGCAACTAGGGAGACTGCCATAATGGCAGCTCCATTCCACCACCTAATATCACAATCAACTGGGAGACTCCCTGTGATAGACCGGTTGGTGATCACTGAGCTAAGGGAAGATGTGGTACACTTGGGCCTCCCTGGTCTGGCACCCTGGGGACCTGATCAGTCCCAAATGAGAGAGTTTGCCAGTTTAGTGGAGGTCAAGGCTCCTCTCACCACCAGCCTCTGCTCGCAGGCTCCTTTTCCTGGCTGCTGACCTCACTGCCTGCCCTGGACATTGGGCTCTGCTCCCAGCCTCAGCCGAAATCCTGGTCACCAGCCCCTCTGCTGCCAGACTCCCAGCCAGGCCTCTGCTCTCAGCCAGCAGGGCTCTCCGGTCTGGCAACATCCATGGTCTTGCTGGAACATGAAGCCGGAGCAGAGGAAAACAATTGTATAGCTTGAACCATCCTTCCAGATGATGTCACTGAGAATATGACCCTGAGGCAGGGAACCCCAGTTATTAGTTAGTAAAAAATAAACAGCAGTAATGAGGGATTTGATTATCAAAAATATAGATAGTTGGGTTTGTGATGACCAGGAAAACTGCATGATGAATTGCCTACCAGATGTGAAAGTTGTGCACCTCTTGAAACATACAGACAGATGTACACTCCTGGGGAAGATTGGCAGTCATGGTACACGTAAGTCCCAGTGACATGGGGAAATGCAAAAGAGAAGTCCTAAAGGCCAAATTAAGACCATTAGGAAAGGGCTTAAAGTCCAGGACTTTCATGTTCGCATTATCTGAAATGCTCCCAGTAACCACTCAAGCCCACATACCTAACATTTCTGCCTACATCTCACTGCATGAATGAGACTACAGTGCTTGGAAGACAGATTCAAGTTTCTTAGGAACTGGGGTAACAAATCAAGAAATTATGGCCCAACAGCTATAATCAATGTTGTATGTACTTCACACCAGATTATACGAGGATGGATTTGATTTACATCAACTTTACTTAAATCACTAGTCAGGAAGACTATTTAATTATAGTTTTCTATGCAACAGTCCATTCTTGTTGGTTGTTATAACCTTAATACATATTCTTCACAACTCAGAGACAGATGTGAGTTTCATTTTTGAAAGGTATACACTATACATTTTTAAACAGTGATTTATTTTGAAAACTTTTCAGGATTAGTATTACAGCTATATCAAAAATCAATGATTGTTTGATCATTTCACTTACCTTTGGTAAATGAAGTAGATATTTATGAAGTCATTGGGAGGGGAACTCTCTTATTTCAACAGGCTAATCATTAATATTTGGAGGATTTTGCCTTACTGTACTAGGAGGAGATCACCACCAGACAGACATTTAAATTGTTTTATTTAACTAAAACAAGTGTTATGTATTCTGGATTTTTTTCTTCAACAGCAAACAATTTTAACAAAATAAATATATGAATTTTTGAATTTAGTGAAATTTACAAGTTTCTTAAAATTGTTTGTTTGTTAAAATTGCCTTTAACTTAAATAGTTAAATGAAGCATTTAAAAAAACACCAAAATTAAATAGACTGTCAGCCAGGTCAATATGAGAAATTTAAAATATTGGCTTCTGAGATAACTCAGTCATCCGCACCTTCATTTTCCTGTTTCTTCATAATCTGGAAGAGAAAAAACAAGCTTTCCTGCTTTTTCAGGTCCCAAACGATTTCTCAATTTGGAATTAATCATTCCAAAGGAAGAAAATATTCTTTCTACACTGTGAAAAGAAACTACTCCTGTTAAAGGGGAGACCACCACTTGAACAGTCTCTGAATCCAAATGCTTAAGTGACTTGCACCAGTTCACTGGTGTGACTTTCTTTAGAAAGATCAAACATATGTTTCTCGAATGCTTCTCTGAAATTTATTATGGTTGGCATCATGGAGGGATGATTGCTGGATGCTCGTGTCATAACCAACTCCTCTTCTTCAGCAGTTAAGGTTTGATCCTGGTACCGAGTATTGAGAATATTTGCAAGAAAGTGAGCTGGAGATATGTAATTTAACTCTGTCATTGCATATTTCTCTTGTTAAGATCTCGCCCAGATCCTTCCAAATTTCAACAGCATCAGCAATTAAACAGCTATTTCTCTGCATTTTGTTGAAGCCTACAGAAATAAGCTTCAGGGTACTTAGCATGTGTTCAACATTTCTCTTCAGCCCAATGTGGAGACTGTGGCTGTGACAATGCTATCTATTTTTTTTCACCATTTTGGTTGCAAACTGACATCAGATTAGGCCAGCTCTTGATACAGTGCTCACATATTGTGGGGGACTTAGCTTGGTTCCTCTCCCTTTTTTCAGTATTTTGCAATTTCAACAAAATTAGCTTTTATTTCTGGAACAGTGAAGTTCATCAAATGAGCACTGCAACCATATGTTATTAGATTGTGACTCTCTTCACACTCTTCTAAAGTTCTTCTCCTCTTGGATACATTTGCAGCATTGTCTGTGACCAATCTGCATAGAAGACATTTTAATTTTTTTCCCCCCAGTTTGTTATAGCTTTTACTGCTGCTACCTGTAAATATTCTGCTGTATGCACTTCCTGATGTATGAATTGTTTCTGTAAGGAAGACATTCCCTTCTTCTGTTGTCACACAAGCAAATAGGATGATTATGGACATTGCTCTACCCATCAAGACTCAGGTTAACAATTTTACCCTCTAGACTTTCTGCACACAGCTCAATTTTTCTCTCATACACTTTATCCAGCAATTTGCCTGAGACATCTGCTCTGTTGAGTGGACTGTATCCTGGTCTTAATGACGGAACCATATTAATGAAGTGTGGCTTCTCAAATCATATGGAAAGGAGAGTTTGTTGCATAAACAACCCACACAATTTTTCCATCAATTACCTCTTTTTGTGATCTGCTGGTTCTTATCACAAAGATATCTATGTTTTTTTCTGGGTGATGGAAGGGGTTTTTTTTCGCTATACGTGATATAGCGTGGCAATTTGACATACAAGATGTGATTGAAACACTATAATTAACACTAACTCTGAAACTATGGAAAATGAAGATGATCTTGAAGGTGGATAGTCTTCAGAACCCTGTATGTTTAAGGATGGATTCTCCTAAAAAAAAAAGTCAATTAAGTTATTTAATTATTATTACCATACTGCTTAGTTAGTATTACTCATTGCATTCACTGACACTCAGGACTACTTTAAAGGTGAAATTGTAAAAGGAAGATCAGCCTATTTCAGTTATTTTTTTAATCACAATTGTATCCAAAATTATAGTACTACAAAGAAACAACTATATTTTTTGCTCACATCTGAGAATTCACGAGTAGTCCAGAAGGAAGACAGGCAGTCCTTAAAAAAGTATGAAAAAGTTTACCAACCTGAAGGTCCTGCATGTTTAGACATGATCCTTTCATCATCTTCAATGCAGCTTCCTCCTGAGAAAGAACACTTCCCATGACAGCTGTTTCATTTGGGCAACCAGGTCTTGCATTTCTTCATTGCACCGTTTGCATTTGCCATGCGTCTTAGCCACAGGTAGAGGAACTTCCCAAACTGGGTCTCTTATGACGTGCTGCCATTATAGGTTTTCCCTTCTAGCAAGAGGATGGTATGGTAGATCTCAAATCAAAGAAGGCTACACTCAGAAAGACCTCAAGACTTCTGGAATATGCTGCTCACTCAGTTTCACTTTTGTTTCTACTGCCTGTCCCTCCCTTCTCACATTTATCTCCAGACTTCTCCTTGTCCAGCTCTATTCCGACCCCAACAATCTTCTATTCATTGAACTTTTTGAAACTTTGCACATTTAGAGAGAAGTAAGGGACTGACTCTAGGTACACAAATTTGCAGAAAGGGACAATATGGATGAGGTCTGTTATTTCTCACCTCTATATATTATTTATTTAAAAAACATTTTTGCTATTAACAAGCATGTTATCTCTGGAGACACAAATCCACAGTCTGAGAACTTCGTAACTAAGCATCTCTGATGTTATCTTCTAGACAGAGCACTGAGTCCTATTGGGTAGACAAAGATTAACCTAAATAATCCAGACAGAAGTTTCTGGATCCCCCATAAGATTGGGTCCCTAATCCATGAACTATCCTTTCTTAAAATACATGAATATATTGTCTCATTCTAGATAATTATAATTTATAATCCCTATTCTGTGATGGGCTATATCTTAATTAAAACTATTTTTAGATCAGATTTTTTTATAAAATGCTTTTTGAGGAAAAAAATCTATGTAAATAAAATCAATTTTTTTAAATTATTGATTTTTATCCACCCTGGATTATACCTAATTTATGAAGTTTAAAGTTTTAGAGCCTTAAAGTTTGCTTCCCAATTCTGCCATCAAATGCCTCCTCCCCCCCCCCCCCCCAATGTCTCATTTAAAAATACTGGGATGGGAGGCAATTACAAATGAACTTATTACTTTGATATTTCTATTAATGTCTTTGACGAGAAACAATTAGTGTTTTCATTTCAATTGTCATCATTCTTTTCCCTCCCCTTCCCCTCTCCTATTTATTTTGGGTGTACACATCCTAAACTCATAACTCTCGTTATCTGAAGAAGTGGGCTGTGCCCACGAAAGCTCATGATACCATCTACATGTTTTGTTAGTCTATAAAGTGCTATCAGACCATTTGTTGTACTACTATAGACTGTTCTTCAGATGATCTCAAACTAAGCATGTTCAGGTTGTTTCAGTACTTATGTAAGAAACCTCCATGGAATTAGATGCTGGTGATTCAGTAAGCGATAATCTCTTGACTGAGTCATGAGCAAAAGCCCTCACACATTTGTGCAACAAGGCACAGCATAGCCAGAGTAGCTGTTTCTGGGATGCGGCATAAAACCTAACATGAAATCAAATCAGTAGAGGCGCCATGTCAGTTTTCCCAGAGTAGAGAAGTTCAGTATTTGGTTAGGACACCAGGATTATTCAATTCTGCCTACCTAAAAATATTCTCCTGTAAATCCAACTACATTTTTTAAACAATTCCTTTCGTATGGTTGTGATGTATTACTGTTATACTGATTCACAGTCACCTCTAAGGTGAAACATCAGAGAGAGAGAGATTGGTGAATCAACTGTCTTGGTATTTTAGACGAACAGTGCACTAAATATAATAGATCATTTTTGCTACGACTAGGCTGATGTAAAAAAAAAAATCCAGCCAGAGTTTTCAAACATGTACTATATACTGTCTTATTAAAATTAGTTCTGTTTAATGTGTTCATGCTGATTTTACAAAGTACTTACTTGTGAAAATACTGGGCATTCATATGCAGAGAACTTGGACATCTTAAAAAAAAATCAGTTCCCAAGTATTTAGTTCTTAGTTTCAGAAAATGTCCTGTTAAATGTACTGAGATGCTTACAGTTGCACATTTTATGCCAATAAAACAATGTTCCTTTTAGTTAGTAAGTTGACAACAAAAACTAATGTTTCATATTTAAATTAATCCCTGAAAAAGAGCTCGTGTTTTTTAAGCACATATTCAAGAAGAACACTGAGTACACATCGGTTTGAATATTTATAATTGTATCATATGATAGGTAACTAAAGCAAATCAACGAGCCGCTTCAAAGGCTTTTTTTTAGGGAGAAGGGAACAAAGAAAGGAAAAAAAGGAAGCGATAGAACAAGCCAGAAAATGTATAAAGCAATATATCGTATCTTGGTATTTGTCTTGTGAGGTAGGGATGTAAGCAAGTAGCCAAGTACTCAACTACCCAATAAGCCCAAGCTTATCAGGATTTGAGTCGAGTACTCAACTACTTGCTTCCTTCCCCCATACTGCCTCTGTGTATGTGTGTGTGTGGGGGGGGGGGGGGGTAGGGGCAGACAGGAGCCAGGGCTGGGAGAAGCCAGCTTAAGAGCCGGTTCCCCCAGCACCAACTCTGCAGTGCCACCTTCCCCTCCCTCCCCTTGCAGTGAGGGGAGTAAGGGAGGCTACCACAAAGCAGTCTCTACCCGCAGCGGGCCGAGCTTTGCCATAAGCAGAGGATGCTCTGGCAGCAGCCCCTGTTCGCAGTGGACCAGGCTAGCTGCGAACAGGGGTTGCTGCCTCTGTTCATGGCGGCTGGGGCTGGCCACTCACAGGGGCTGTTGCTGGAGCAGCCTCTGTCCACGGCCAGCCTAGGTCACTGCAAACAGGGGCTGCTGGACATGGCACAAGCCAGGACTCTCAGTTCCAGCTCACGCTGGGTCTGAACTAACCCCACTGTGGCTCTGCATTTTAAACACAGTAAGAGCTGGGCTGCCTGCCCACCTGGCTGTTACTACATTTACACTGCAACACCGCAGCGGAGGTAGCTTCTGGACCCGGCGTGAGCCGGGACAGAGCACCTTCTCTTATGGACTAATTTTGCAGTCGATACAAGTTGTATCAGCTATGCAATCAATAACCCCCACCTCTTAACATCCTTATCCCAAGCACCAGGAATTTCAGCGTATATAAATTGTATAAGCAATCATGAAAAAGATCCTGTTTTAAAGATCATGTTTGCTAGATTTTTTTTTAAATGCACATTTATTCTAAGTCATATTTCAGGACAAATCTAATTAGACAAATCATACTGCAGCCAACAGTAACTTCAGACAGTAATTCTTAAATTAAACAAAAGACAGGACTATGCAGCACTTTAAAGACTAACAAAATGGTTTATTAATTATTTATTTATTAATATGTGTTCACTTTTTTTTTTATTGTATCCCTTTGGTATATATGGTCATGACAATTTTCTTCCACAATTTGATCTGAGGAAGTGGGTCTGGCCCACGAAAGCTCATCACCTAATAAACCATCTTGTTAGTCTTTCAAGTGCTGCATAGTCCTGTCTTTTGTTTCAGCAAGACCAGACTAACACGGATACATCTCTATTTAATTCTTAAATGTCATCTCACAGAGTGTGATGATTCTGCTGAAAATATTACTTTAAAAACGATGCATCACAACTAGGAGGTTAATTTATACAATCACTGTAGAGCTCCAATATACTTAAAGACTACAAAAAAAATCGAAAATAAACACAGAAGTTAGGTGTTGAAGGGTAATTGTAACTAAATTCCCTGTAAGCTAAGCAGCTGCACAGCTGTTTTCTGATCTCTGCTCAGAAGTTCAAAGCTCCCATGCAGGCAGGGAGCTCAGCTGACCGGTGAAGGCAGAGCATCCTCTCCCTAAGCAAGTAGCTAAATGGAGCTGCTCTGTGTTTTAAGTGGAACAGCTCCCAGGGCAGGTAAACAAGGGAGAGAAAGGAGACTCGGGGAAGGGAGTGATTGGCTGAGGGAGAGTCAGAGGGGAGAAGAGTCCTATATGCACAAGCAGAGAGAGGCAGGAACTCAGCACTCTCAAGCCTCCTGGGAAGGAGGAGATAAGAGGCTGACTGCACAGGATAGGTGGGTGCTGGCATTGGGGTGAGGTGGAGGAGGTGTGGATAATTTTTTTGTGGTTTAGCTGGGAGTTAGAACAGGTCAGACTAGCACGCAGGCACCAGCAGTCTGAGAAGCAGGATTTTATCCCAGGCCCCACCTGGGCTGGGGGGAGCTGACTGCACAAAGATCGATGGGGGCAAGAGGGTGGATTGGTGCTGGCATCTGTGAAGTGAGGTGAAGTGGAGTTTGTTTGGGATGTCCCTCACTCACTTGCTGCAGTCCTCTCTGTCCGGTTGGGGGAGGGGGGGAAGAGAGAAAGCAGGGGTGGGTGTAAGCATGCAAATGTCCTGGCCCACATTTCAAACAAAGCTTACATAGGTGCTAATGGCCTAACATAAGAAAGAAAGTTTCTTTTAAACAGATTTTGGAGTGTTGCTGATATCTAAAACTCTGATATTAATAATTTTTTTAAATCCTGTGTTACTATTAATACATGGTATATTTGATTTCATACTAAATATTGTAAGCATTGCTCATAGAATCATAGAATACTAGGACTGGAAGGGACCTCAAGAGATCATCGAGTCCAGTCCCCTGCCCTCAAGGCAGGACCAAATACTGTCTAGACCATCCCTGATAGACATTTATCTAACCTACTCTTAAATGTCTCCAGAGATGGAGATTCCACAATCTCCCTGGGCAATTTATTCCAGTGTTTGACTACCCTGACAGTTAGGAACTTTTTCCTAATGTCCATCCTAAACCTCCCTTGCTGCAGTTTAAGCCCATTGCTTCTTGTTCTATCCTCAGAGGCCAAGATGAACAAGTTTTCTCCCTCCTCCTTATGACACCCTTTTAGATACCTGAAAACTGCTATCATGTCCCCCCTCAACCTTCTCTTTTCTAAACTAAACAAACCCAATTATTTCAGCCTTCTTTCATAGGTCATGTTCTCTAGACCTTTAATCATTCTTGTTGCTCTTCTCTGGACTCTCTCCACATCCTTCTTGAAATGCGGTGACCAGAACTGGACACAATACTCCAACTGAGGCCTAACCAGCTCAGAGTAGAGCGGAAGAATGACTTCTCATGTCTTGCTCACAACACACCTGTTAATGCATCCCAGAATCATGTTTGCTTTTTTTGCAACAGCATCACACTGCTGACTCATATTCAGCTTGTGGTCCACTATAACCCTGAGATCCCTTTCTGCCGTACTCCTTCCTAGACAGTCGCTTCCCATTCTGTTTGTGTGAAACTGATTGTTCCTTCTTAAGTGGAGCACTTTGCATTTGTCTTTAATAAACTTCATCCTGTTTACCTCAGACCATTTCTCCAATTTGTCCAGATCACTTTGAATTATGACCCTATCCTCCAGAGCAGTTGCAAACCCTCCCAGCTTGGTATCATCTGAAAACTTAATAAGCGTTTGTTTATTAAGCGTTTGCTCCTTTATTTTTATATATATATATATATATATATATATATACACACACACACACACACACACACACACACACACGCGTGTGTTTTGTTTGCATATTGGTGGTGCACATCCACACACTACTTCAATAGTGGTGTTGCACATAAAATTTCAATTGGCCAAAAAAATTCAACCCATCCAAGGATAGAAGATGTTAGAGGGAACACTGTTCAACACCTAAGGCTCTGTTCTTGAGACCACAGACCTGCATACCTTTTGAAAATATTGATGAAAGAACACACCAACTTGAGAAATATTTGCTATACACGTACACATCCAAAACATTGGAACAGCTCTGCATAAAAATGTTGTTAAATATTTTTCATCTATATTTCCACTAACACTGTCCAGATTTTACATTGTTTCTGGATTTGAATGTTTCCTGATTATCTTAATGGTAACATTTTAATCATGTATTCCTAAACTCTAATGTTTAACTTTACTGAAATCAACAATTACTCATCTTAAGTAACATCGGACAAATGCACAGAAGATCAGAGACACAATCTGTTCCTCCTAACCCTTATTTCCAAAGTCCAGGAAGAAGGATTGTTTTTGTGAGTAATATTTAATTTAAAAAAAATAAACCAACTTATTAGCTGGCCCTCACCAGCAAACAAAATATATACTGTAATAATTATGCCAGCGTCACTATAAGCACGCTTAATAGTCTTTTTAAAATGTAATGTTAAAATGTGAGCCATTTCCCTTATATAGAGTTCTCTATGTAATAATGACATTAGCATTTACACGTGGATGCAAGTACATAAAACCAAGACTAATAAAATTTTCACCGATAACTGGGGCAAGCAAAATTTTTAGTTTGACTAAAAAAACATTGCCACTTTAAATGGTTGAAATGCACCATCCTAATATGCATGGGGAAAATTATCAATAACAGACTAATGAAGTTATCCCAAGGGGCTGGAGGGAGGGAAGGAAAAAAATAAAAAAGATGAGATTTAAGATGAAAGGGAACAACCCAAACATGGCTAAAATTTAGAAAAACTGACAATACTAAGCTCTGCATTTTCCCATATCTCCTGCTTCCCACTGCTGTGCTGTTGAAAAAGTGATGTTTTACTATGGAATAATAAATCCAAATGACATATGTATTTTTCAGTACATTTTTACAGACAGCTATGTTCCTATATCTCCATCTCCCAACAAACATACTATGAATTGGCCATAAAAAAAAAGATTATCTTCAAAAATGCTTCTCTTTCAAGACTAAGATTTCAGTCATAGGCGCAACCAGTACAAACTCCTTCAAGACTAAGATTTCAGTCATAGGATCAGCCAGCAAGAACATTCAAAATGGTGACTAGCAATAATAAATCAGAAAACCCACCATGAAAATTAAATCCAAACCTGCAAAAGAGATGATGGAGGCTGAGGCTTTTCTAACATACAGCCATTTATCCAGAAGTAAAGATATCAAAGTTATATGGATTTTTTTCAGCCAAAGAAAATTTTCCCCTCAAAATCTGCCAGTACCAATGAGACACCAGCCGAAAGGTTAGGAGAAAGTGTATTTTCATCTGTGACTGTTTATCTCCACCGGTCATTGTTAGGAACGGCGTAAGGGACAATGAGATGGTTAAGGCTAAAGGAAAGAGATATAACCGCAGAAGGACAGAGCAAGAGGAAACAATATAAATGGGTGCAAGGCACGGAAGAGGGACTAGAATACACAAACAGAGGGCCATTGGGATATGACAGTCACCAGGCAATATCAGCTCAGGGACAATATAAGGGGGACAGCGAGGCAGCATGGAATGGAGAAATGGGTATAGAAGGGCAAAGCACGATAGTGGAAGAGTAGGGATCCATGTGGTTGGAGCAGCATATGGAAAGGCACCGTTCAGGAAGCTGGATGCGGATCCAATGAAATGGGGACAGAAAAGCTACGTGGAACTTAGCCAGCACACAGGAACATGGGGGTCCCATAAAGTAGGGCACAGGCGCTGGGGAAGTGATGGGGGAGGGATGAGATAGCTAGTACGGGGCAAGGCACAGACACAGGGGAAGTGACAGGGGACAATGAGGCAAGAGGGACGAAGGGAGGGGGCAGACACACGGGAGGTGGCGAGGGACAACACAGCATCAAAGAAGGGGCAGGGCACAGACGGGTGCAATATTGCAGCACAGCAGAGACGGGGTAGGATGCAGACGCAGGGTGGCGGGGGCAGTGAAGCAGCAGGGATGGGGCAGGAAGCGGGCGGCCAACACGAACCAGGGGCAGCACGAAGCACGGGGCCGGGGCCAACACTCACCCGTCTTTCCGCTTGGCTTTGTAGACGTGCCCGTAGGTGCCTCTCCCCACCTTGCAGCCCTCGTACTCGAACAGGTCCTCCACCCGCTCCCGCTCCCCGGTCAGCTTCACCTTGAAGTCATAGTCCATCTTCAGCGCCCGCCGCCGCGACCCGCCGCCGCCGGCTGCCCCACAGCCCGCCGCGCCTCCGGACACCGCAGGGACCAGGGAGGAGGAGGCCCCGCACCAGCGACACGGACCATCCAGGGGGAAGCCGACGAGCGCGGGGGCTGCCCCCTTCCTCTCTCACCCCGTCTCCTGCCGCTCCCTGCCCGCCGCAGCCAGACAACAGCACAACAGCCGGTATTGCACCCGGAATACGGCAGCCCCGCTTCACCGCACTGTTGAAAAAGCGTCGCAAGCCGCTCTCACAGCGACACCTCCCCAGCAGCAGCGACTAAAACACCACGTGGAATCTAACCGGCTGAGAGCGCCCAGTCCACCTCCCGGGCCGGCATGCATTGCGCCACCGGGGGGGGGGGGGCCGGCGCAGGAGGTTTGCATACTGGGAGTTGTAGTACAGGCTTGGGTAAAGGGCCCCGCTTTGCATGCTGGGAGTTGTAGTCTGAGCTGAGCTGAGCTCATGTTGGAGCGTTGCAGGCTGGGAGTTGTACTCGGGGCGGGGGGAGGACGGTTGAAGGAGAGCTCATTGGAACTGAATGGCGCCAAGGCAGAGCGCTGGGTGGCGCTAGGGGCTTATTGCGTGCATGCTGGGGTCGCTGCATTCTGGGAACTGTAGTTTGGAAGGGGGTTAACAAATGATTGACGTTGCTCCTACCCCAAACGAGCTGATAAGATTTAAAATAAGGCAGTCCCTGCCTGTATTAACCATAAAGTCACATTTAACATCATTTTTGTTCATACAATTCCCCAAAGTGTGGTCTAACATGACCTAATCTTTTAGTGAGGACAAGCCCTATGTGTTAATGCATGCGTAAATTTGGACCACAGATTCTATAGTTTCAACCAAGAAAGGCAACTGTATGCTTTGCAGTAAATCTGTGCATTTTTACCTAATGAAGGGCCACTTCCTGATTCCCTTAATCATGCTAAATAGTGATTTACTTCACAAATAATCCCATCGAAGGCAGTAGATTTGTTTGTAGGTGCTGCATAAGTTCAGTAAAGATATCAGAATTTGCCAAATAGGCATTAGGGATGTAAATACTCATTTAAAAAGTTAACTGATTAAAGGATATAATTTTAATTATTTAACTGGTTAATCGGGGTCAGAGTGTTGCCTCCAGCCTGGCCCTCTCTTGGCAGGGGTGGGAGTGCTCCAGCCAGCTGTGGTTCTGCCACACCAGAGGCGGGGGATTGTTCCAGCCAGCATCCTTCCATGCCCTGGGTGTTGCTCCAGACAGGGTCCTGCTGAACTGCAGGTAGGAGACTGCTTCCACCTGGTGGGGCCTTGCTGGCTGGGATGCAGCAGGGGGGAGAGAACTCTGCCCCCCCCCCCCAGCCCTCCAGTTAACTGGTTAGTTAACAGAGTAAGCATGACAGTAAGGATAATGATTCTTGGGTAACCTTTAACATCCTAATAGGCAGGGCTCGCCAGCTGCGCGGAACTGCACACTGCACATACGCAGACCGCGCTGCGTGGCCGTGCCGGGCTAAAATCTACTCGCCACGGACGAGTAGATTACATTAATTGTCGAGCCCTGCTAATAGGCACTAGCTAGGGTTCCCAGGTGTCCAGTTTTGAACCAGACAGTCCAGTATTTGAGCTTTCTGTTCGGGAAACAAATTGAGAAAATATAAATGTCCAGTATTTTCTAAATAAGATGTAATGTAGATTGTGATGTAATGTCAAGTGTGTCCGGTATTTTTATTGAAACCATCTGGCAACCCTAGCACTAGCACCAAACCAGCCACTTTTCTGGCATGTCTACTGGTCACATATGTGTAAGGCTGACAAACCCTGGTCCTCAACAGGAGGGATTGAACCTGTGATGTTAGGGGCTAAAGCCATGTGCTAAGTTATCGAAGCATAAAGATGGGTTTCTGAAAATTAAAGAGCCATAAAAGGAGACAAGAGTTAGGCCAGCTTTACACTTTAAAAGCTGCAGGAGCACTGGTATAGCGGTCTAGTGAAGAGACTACTACTTCAACAGCAGAGCTCCCATCAGCAGTTAGTCCACCTCCACATGGAGTGGTAGGTATGTCTATGGGTGACGCTGACAAAGCACTGTCTATGTCATGGATCAAGTCAATATAACTACATTGCTCAGGGTGTGTATTTATACTGATGTAAGTTTATTGTGTAGACCTGGCCTAAAAATGCTTATTACGGAAGGATATAAACACACAAAAATATAGAATCAAGAATAGAGTTCTGGGAACCTGCACTATGTTCTACATATTTACACTAAATATAAAAAGCTTTCATGATTAGCCAATCATCTCAGGAGTCAAAACCACATTAAAAACAGAAATGTACTTTCTCTTTTGGTTTTTAATCATTTTGTCAGAATGTTTAGAAGATCATCTTATATCTTTCTGCATATGTTTCTCTTGCAGGAAGAAATATTTGTATCTAAATTGCCCTGTCAGTATTACTGTGATATTTGCTAGTGAACAACACACCAGACTAGGGGTACATCTACACTGCACAGCTATTTTGGGATACCAGGAGTACCCCAAAATAGTTACCCCACGTCTACACAAGCTGCCCGTTATTTCAAAATATTTTTCAAAATAACGAGCAAGCTATTTCGCCCTCCCAGTAAACCTCGCTGCACAAGGGTTAAGGGATGGCTCAACATAGCACATTATTTCCAGATTTGGAGCTGTGTAGAAGCACAAAATTTCAAAATAAGCTATTTCAAAATAGATTCTAAATAAGATACACAATTTGTATAGCACAAATTGCGTACCTTATTTCGAGTTTAGGGTGCTGTGTAGATGCACCCTAGGACTCTGAACACTGTTCCTAGGCCTGCTGGAGGGCCATGGGCAAGTCCTTCATCCCAGTGCTTCACACTCCTATCTGTAAAATGGAGCTAATGATACCTATAGAGAGTTAAGTTGGAAAGACTATCTTAATCTTGCTGACATTTCAGGATCTCCCTTCATTTTTATTTCAATACATATATTTAATGGAAAAGACATTTTTCTATTTATTTCAGAAATCTGCCAAGTACCACAGAGTTCTAACAATGACCAAAACAAAAAAACAACCAGTTTTTAGCCCCATTTTTAAAGAAAGAGCTTGCTATGCCTTCACCTTTTACTCCTCAAACTCAATACCTAATTTTTTTTCTGGGGACAGTGCTGCTTCTCTTGAGTGATAAAAGTTTATTTTCTATTGCTTGTTTCCTTGTCTTCTCTCCTCCATGCTGTCATTCAGACATAATTCAGCAAAGCATTGAATACAGTGCTTAATTATCTTGCTCAATTTAGGGCTTCAAACCTCTTCTTCTCCTGCTCCCATCCTTTTCTTACTTCATATCCTCCTTGCCAAGATCTTTTTACTCCAGGCTTGTGCTGTGCTTTTCATCCCTACACTCCCTTTATAAATCTCTTCCTTTTACCTTGCTTGAAATAAAGCCATAGTTAAAAACTAGAAGTGACTGATCTTAGCATTTATCATGGAATTTAGTACATCAGTGGAGACAGGTACCAAAGTGAACAGTTTCTGTTCTGAGAGCAGGGAAGTCGCAGGGGACTGTCATCATTAAAGGCTTCTGAATGTAAGGAATTATATTTACAAGCAAAAGTTTTGGAGCATAGAAGGGAGCCTGGCTGAGCTCTAATAACCTGCACATACTAACTGCTGGAATAGGACATTAAACAAAGAAAGATCTGAACTGTAGTAGTACTGGATATGAAAAGTCTGAAAGAAAGTATGTGCTTAATTATAGAGCAAATAACTTCTTGGACGCCAACCATGCCGCAACCTTTAGCTATATATGAGAATTATTTCCTCTGTATTTTGCAGTCTTTACAGAACAAGAAAAGCAGAGAGGAGGAACACAGTTGTAGACTCAACTAAAGTAGACCCTAGGTGGGGGCTTTTGTCTCCTACTTTTGGATTGTGGGGAGTTAAGTCCGTACTGAAGCAGGAAGCAACTGCAGTGCCACACTTGGTAAACTCTGTGACATTGCTTCAAAAAAGCACTGCTGCTCAACTTTAAGGCCATGTCAAGCAGATGGGGAAATCACTGGCTATGTCTACACTGCTAAGGTTGCCAGGTGTCTGGTTTTTGCCCAGGCAGTCCATTATTTCTGGCCCCTGTCCAGTAAAAAAAAAAAAACAGAAAATACCAGACATGTTAAATGGCCAGTATTTTCTGTTTTTCTTGGATGGAAGGCCAGCGGGGACATTGTTCTCCTGCCACATCTGGTGTGGGCGGGGGGAAGTGAGGAGCGCAGAGATTCTTAATTGTGCAGCAACCTTTTTTTTATTCTCCTAGGGGGTTTTTTTGGTGTTTTTTGTGGGGGGGGGGGTTTTCCTCAAACAAGGTTTTTTCTGCCATGTTCAGGATTTTTGGTGAAAGCATCTGGCAAGCCTATACACAGCACACTTATTTTGAAAAAACTCATTTTGATACAACAGGCTTCTCACTCTGACTTCTGTAACCCACATTTCATGAGGAGCAAGGGAAGTCGAAGGAAGAATGTTCTTCCCTCAATTTCCTATTGTATAGACAGCACCTAAAGCTAAATTAAGATACTTCGATTTAAGCTACACAATTAACGTAGCTGAACTTTCTTATCTTAACTCAACGTTAGTCCACAGTGTAGACGTACCTATTGTGTGCCAATTTCTCTAGCTTGTCAAATACTCACCATGCTAATTATCTGGGTGCAAAGTAAATCAAGTCAAATGGCAAGCCAGTGGCAGGGCTGGGAATATAATCCACACCTTCTATTTATTGCGCCTCTCTCACATTAAGCAATTTTTTAATTACACTTTTTTTAATAGCTCAGTGCACCCTCTACCATACCCAGTGTCTCTTCACATGCTTCCTACTCTCTTTATTGGAATATTGTCTTGACTTTCATAGAATACCAGAACTGGAAGTGATCTCCATCAAGTCCATTCCCCTGTCCTCACAGCAGGACCAACCAACATCTAGATCATCCCTGATAGATGTCTAAACTGCTGTTAAATATCTCCAAAGATGGAGATTCCACAACCTCCCTAGGCAATTTATTCCTATGATTAACCACCCTAACAGGAAGTTTTTCCTAATGTCTGACTTAAACCTTCCATGCTGCAATTTAAGCCCATTGCTTCTTGTCCTATCATCAGAGATTAAGGAGAATAATTTTTCTCCCACTTCCTTGAAACACCCTTTTAGGCACTTGAAAGCTGCTATCATGTCTTCTTTTAGTCTTCTTTTCCAAACTAAACAAAGCCAATTCTTTCAGTCTTCCACATAGGTCATTTTTTCTAAACCTTTACTCATTTTTGTTGCTCTTCTCTGGACATTCTCCAGTTTCTCCACATCTTTCCTGAAATGTGGTGCCCAGAACTGAACTCAATACTCCAGCTGAGGCCTAATCAGCACAGAGTAAGAATCCCTTGTTGTGTCCTGCTTACTACATTCCCATTAATGCAACCCAGAATGATGTTTGCTTTTGTTTGCAACAGTGTTACACTATTGACTCATATTTAACTTGTGAGACTTTGTAGGGATAAATACATAAGGACTAGATGAGGACAGGTTTTCAAAATCCAGATTTCTGGGTCAAGGTCCAGACTCCAGAGAAAATTTAACAAAAATATTTGGATCTGTTTTAAAGCCTCTGGCACTCTGGATTTGGCCCATCATCTGTCTACAACTATCCCTGGACTAGAATACAAGTAGTCCCACTGAAGTCAAGAGGACTACTCATGTGAGTAAATGTACAATCTGGCCATAAATGATTAAAGGTGCTGCACATGCTTAACTCCCACTGACATCAGTAGAAGTTGAAGTCTCTCAATACACCAATTCACTCTGTTTTTGTATATGTATGGAAAAAAATTGCACTTCATATCAGACGGATACTCGTATACGTTTAGCATCTTTCTAGAAATACTAGAATTGAATACTAACAACATTTAACAATAACACCTTAGACGCTAACAAATAGATCATGAGCTTTCATGGGTAAAACCCACTTCATCAGACGAATTGGAGTGGAAAATACAAAAACCAAGGTATATGTAACAGCAAAAGCAGTTACCTGTCAATTGTAGGACCCATGTTAATGAAGCTAATTAATTAGGCTGGATGTGTCTGATTCATAGCAACTGATGTGAAAAATGTGAATATCAAAGGTTGGGGAAATTGGCTTTGTAGCATATTAACTAGTTAATATCTTTATTCAAGCCCAGGTTAACAGTGTCAAACTTAAAAGCTTAAGAGAGGTAGCTGAGTTAGTCCGTAACTAGAAAAACTTACAAAACAACTAATTGTCTAGTAGCACCTTAAAGACTAACAAAACATGTAGATGGTACCATGAGTTTCCATGGGCGTAACCCTCCAGTCATCTGAAGAAATGGGTTATGCCCAGGAAAGCTCATGATACCATCTACATGTTTTGTTAGTCTTTAAGGTGCTACTAGACTATTTGTTGTTTTTACAGTTTTTCTAGTATCAAACTTGTAAATGAATTTCAGTTCAGTAGTCTCCCTCTAACTGTGTGATAAAATTCCTTTGTAGAAGAATGGCTACTTTTAAGTCAGTGCTATTGACAAAGCCTTGGGCCCACATCCTATAAGACCATATGTATGTGTTTCACCTTACACATAAGTAGGCACACTGAACTGGATGGGATTATTGATGGGCTTGATTTTATCACTCTGGGAGGATGTCATGACGTCAAGCTTACTATAAAGCAGTCAATCTACAGAACCATGGTTACATATCCAATGAACAGCAATGAAACAGAAGTACTAATACAAGCTGAAGAACACAAGATTGGGTTTTTTTTTAATTCTTGTTGTCTTCATTAAGTGGCAGGACAAGATCAGAAGTTAGGATACTTAAAGCTGAAGCCAGCAGCTGCTTCTATCAGCACTAGTTTGGTTTCAGTGTCTTTCTTGATACAGACATAAATTAGGAAGGAAGACCAATACGTTGTAAAGAGAGAAAACTGCTTTCTGTCTGGTGATCATGTAATTCCCAAAAGCTTTGGGGGCATGATTTAATCACCAGTGATTAACGAACTGAATAGCCAGCTAGTTTACTTCAATGCCTAGCTAGAGATTGTACCTTTGATCCAGATGTTACTCATCACTGTGGGACTGCTATGATGATAAGTCACAAAAACATTCTGAAGGGTGCCTATGGCTCCATGACAATGTTGCCTATGAAAACTGGCAATTTCTGTTATTGAAGAGTTCTCATTTGAAAAAAAAAAAAGCTAAAAATAAAGATTAACTTCATATTACCCCCTCAAATACATCATGTGTAGTGACTGATGATGGATTTTTCTGTAACATCCAAAACCACACAAGAGTAAATTTTCTTAAAAAATCTTTGGTGGGCATGGGGTGAAATCAAGATCTGGCTTACAGTTAGTGTTTATCTACAGTTACTAGAGAAACTCCATTAATAGTTGAGTTGTGCTGCCCTCTATAGACCTATTTTTCCAACTGCAGTAGGACCCCTATTTTACAAACTGGGGACTGAGAAATTTGTAACATTGAACATTTCAAAATTACAATAGGCATTGTATTCAGAAAGCAATTTATTACTTTCTTCAACTTCAGTGATTTTTAAAGCACCGAAGGTACTAGGAAGGGAAGGGAAGGTCTGTTTTGCATCAACTTGCATTAGGTGAATATTTTCCCCAATCAGAAAAAATTGTTAGTGTAACTGATCATAACAATCAAGGTTCTACTGTAAAGTACTGTAGTCTAGAAAATATCATTGCAGTAAATATCTGGGAAGAGTGTATGGATGTATTAGAGAGACAAAGTGGGTGAGGCAGTGGCTTTTATTGGGCCAATTTCTGTTGTTCAGAAAGACAAGCTTTTGTGCTTACACAAAGCTCTATCAGGTCACTGAAAAAATGTCAGGATATGAAGAAGAGTTTTAAGTAAGCCTTACAGTTCTCTCTCTCACCAAAAGAAATTGGGCCAATAAAAGCTACTACCTCATCCACTTTGTCTCTCTAATATCCTGGAACCAGCATAGCTAGAACAATTCTGTTAGCTAAAACAATAAATACATACGCATACTGGAAGAGAACACTGTAAATAATTTCTGTATTCTTGGAGAGATCAGTCTGATTAAGAAATTCATTGAAAATTATGCATCAAGTTTGGGGACTGAACTATGGTAACTGAACTAATTGTCTTAATAGCTTTTTTCTTTTCTACTTCAATGCAAGTTTTGCATAAGGAGAGGGAGCAGGATAGATACAGGAACAGTTTAAGCTTCCACACTGTACCCTTTTTACAAGCCTCTCCCATCTTCTGGAGGAGCAACCCTTGGGAGAGTTTGAGGGAAGGAGATATTTTGATTTAACTAAGGGAAACTGATGTGTGGAAAAATGGATTACAACGGGAAAATTGATTTTAATGATTTTAAAGTAGAATTGAGTCACACTGGGAGAAAATGGACTGATTTTTTTTCCAGGGGGATTGATTTTTTTTCCAGGGGGAAATTGATTATGTATCTTCAAGCAGGTACATTCATTTTTATTCTGGATGGAAAATTGATTCTCATTAATAATACATTTTAATTTATCTATAGATGCAGAAAATTGAGAAAGGATGGCAAATTGCATTGAATGTAGTGAGGAAAATAAATATGGGCTATCAGCTACCAGTAGATTCCTTTGGTAGGAAGGGGGAAATGTGTCATGATGTTTGGGGTGGTTTCTGATTGTGAGTGCATACTTCAGGGCAGACTGTCAAATAGCAGGATACCCACCCCAAACTCATGGAACATTCTATAAATAAATTTCACCAAACTTGTAACAAATGTAAATTCCTGAAGTCCCCTTGGGCATTCCAGTCTCCTTCTACCCAGGCAAGCTGGACCTAGTGATAGTTCATGTTATAAACCAAATATTCAGGTTGCTTCCAATCCCAAGAGATTAGTCACTTACCCCAGCTCAGTTTGTACCTAAGATCTCACACCACATCACTTGTAGCCAGTCCTAAAATAGATTAGTAATCTAGGAAAAAGAAGTTAGAGTATTATTTATAGGCAAGATGTATACGCAAATTAGTTACAGTCTATGGTTTTAAAAGGTAACCAACTAGTAATCTTTTAATACTGAATATCTTTTAGGGCTAACCCAGGCTGGCCCTGAGGATCTCCACTCCTTTTTTACTGCCCAACCTCCTGACAATCCAAACAGCAAAAAGAAAGTTCTTTTGTCCCTATTTTATCCCCTTCTTCCAACGTTCAAGCTTATGAGATGAGCTTTCTTGCAAGTAGAACCTTCGTGGGCATGAGAGGGCCATTAATCAAGCCTTTGCTTTGTGACATTCCATAAAGGCCCATTTGATTTTGATAAATTTAAAAAACAACAAATAATCTGGTAGCACTTTATAGACTAACAAAACATGTAGATGGTATCATGAGCTTTCGTGGACACAGCCCACTTCTTCAGATGACCAGAGTCCTTCTTGACTGACAGAACCATTCTTCCTAACTGGGTTCATTGGGCCAGAGCAAGCATTTTTATAATTATAACACAAAACTTACATATTACCTTATAGCATGTGATACACGTTACAAGTGAAATTAATGTATGCAGTAACTTACAAGCATTCCATACACTAGAAACACATCTATATGTATCATAACTATCTTGAAGAATACTAACATGCAGGTGAGCTGGTCTGGTATCCAGCTGTGAATCTGTCAGTGCTCAGCTAACACCTACAGCTGTGGGAAGAGCTGGCACATGGTCTGCCTGCATCACAATTGAATATAAAGGTTCCACAGTCAATTTACTGACAGATCCTCTTGGTGGGAGATGTGATCTATGAGTGGCCTCAATGCAAAGTAGAGTGCCCAATCCCCATTATGAAAAATGTTACGTAGCTCTGTGCCCGAGCATAGTAAGAATAAAGCAAAACTAACTAGAAATTGAAAGTTTCATAAGGGATACATTTTCATCTATTTTTTGTAACTTAGTAGTTATTCCACAAGGGTACGTCTACACAGCAACATTATTTTGAAATAACTGCGTTATTCCGAAATAACTCAGTCCGCATCTGCACAGCAGGCAGTTATTTCAAAATAATGTCAATATACTGTCAAGCTGGAAGACGTCTTACTCCGACTCCTGCAACCCACATTGTACAAGGATTAAGGGAAGTTGGAGGAAGAGTGCTCTATTTTGAAATAAGTGATGTGTAGATGCTCCCAATTTCGAAATAAGCTATTTCTAAATAAGCTACGCAATTGATGTTGCTCAATTAGCATAGCTTATTTCGAGTTAAGCCCCACCGTGTAGACATACCCCAAGAGAATAAAGTAGAGTCTGTTTTCTAGCAGGTAGGCGCCATTTCCCTATCCATTGGCCATCCCCCAGCTTACATCTCTTCAGCACTGGGAATTGGTGAGAACTTCTCTCTCTTCCTGCCCTCAAATTGATGTTCACTGCTACAATATTACTAGGAAACAGTGTATTTTAAATTGCTTTAATATAATGTATCAGGCAGAAGCAGGAGGGAATGGCCACCTTTAGTGAAAATTACAATTACTAAAAAATTGCTTTCTTCTAAGCACAACACAATGAACCTTATTACAAAAGAAAAAATAGTAAGGTTGAGGAAAAATCCTTCTGCCCAGAAGATAACCTTCTAAATGTGAACCAATGCAGTGTTATTTACCTGACTCAACTCACTGTGTTCACTCAAGGGCATAATGATGTTAATTTACAGGTCATTTTATTGTTTATCCTTTTAGCAGCTGGAATGCTGAAGAAAGTAAAGTTGCTGGAGGGAATGAAAGGGAATAGAGGAGGAGACAGGTTGAATAGAGAAATCGAAGGCAGACTGTGGAGAAGGAAGAGAAATAAAAGGCAGAAAATGTTGAAGTTCAAAAGGTAAAGGCACATAACCAGAAGCAGACTCTAAAATGCTAAGATAGTCTCCAATCAATTCCATACTGTCGAACTACTGTGCCCCAGCCCACCCCTTTGAGTTCATCGTGGCTTCACATGGGCAAAAAAGTTAACCTTCCAAGACTGTGGCTTATCGGCCTAGAACAGGGGTGGGCAAGATATGGCCCACAGACTGAATCCAGCCCACCACGCCATTTGATCCAGCCCATTGCCTGCCCTGCTGCTCCCTCACCCCCGGCCAATTGAGACCTATGGGTGAGGGAGCATGCAAAGTCATTTGCTGTTCAAAGTGGCTGGCGGCTCTCTGCCCCCACCAGAGGCACGCAGCACCTAGAGGGAGCCACCAGCCATTTTGAACAACAAATGACTTCCCACACTTCTCTGCCCCCAGGTCCCAATTGCCCTGGCACAAGGGAACACACAAAGTCTCCTCCTTGCCCCAGGAGCGCATGGCACCTAGAGGGAACCACCCCTCTCGCCTAGGGTTGCCAGATGGTTTCAGCAAAAATACCGGACACACTTGACATTACATCACAATCTACATGACATCTTATTTAGAAAATACCAGACATTTATATTTTCTCATTTATATGTTCTCAATTTGTTTCCTGAACAGAAAGTTCAAATACTGGACTGTCCAGTTCAAAGCCGGACACCTGGCAACTCTACTTCTGCCTGAGATCCCACCCCTTCCGGGGTCAGAGCTGGCCCTTGACCATGAACCAAAATTCATGAAGTGGCCCCCCTGCAAAAATTATTGCCCACCCCTGGCCTAGAACTTAATGGTGGGAAATCAGTGAGGATGATGCAGGGGTCTGTGTGCACAAGCAGGCTGGTGAGTCAGGACTATAGCAGCCTGTAGTAGGGTCACCAATGTATTAGCTTAGGATTTACTGTCATGGTGTCCTGACAGGTCTACTGCTCTATCGCTGATGATAACCAGAAGGCTGCATGCTTGTGTGCTCAATCATGTGTGCTGTGCTGACTTGCACGATTAGTCAACTCTGACTAATGAGAGAGCTCCCAAAAATCACAAATCAGATAAGGATCGAAGGTGCCTGGCCAGGTTTATTATTAGGGAAAGTACAGTAATAGTTGTCAATAAACTATGCTGAACCACTACGTATATGTACCTGTAACAATAGACTCAGTTCAGTCAGTGGGAGGTCCCACTGCCCCCTCAGCTGGACAAAGACTGCCTCTCCAAGATACCACTTTATATACAGGTACATACAAGTTTCACATCACTCCTGACGTGTCAGA
The DNA here is from genome assembly GCA_032595735.1 of Pelochelys cantorii. Lineage (NCBI taxonomy): Eukaryota > Metazoa > Chordata > Testudines > Trionychidae > Pelochelys > Pelochelys cantorii. The sequence goes on along the minus strand of CM064326.1, from coordinate 46,983,434 downwards.
TTGCTACCCTCTAACATTATCAACTTACCACCCTCTGATGCTACTTAGATACCATCCATCACCCTGCACTTCATGGTCCATTAGAACACCTCTATCCATCATGCTGTCAGTTTAGACCCTTTCCTGAACCTGGGTTTGTATCTGAGGGGAGTGTGGGTACTGAGGTCTTTTTTAGCGAGCTGGTGGTACCATCCTTTTGGACTGTGCTTTCAACTTATGACCAGTACCAATTACTATCTTACAGTCAGTATCTAGTACCAATTACTGTTCTACACCTGGGCCTATTACCAATTAATGTTTTACACTCTCAGCCCTGTTTGTGCCCAGTTCTGTGAGTAGGGGTCTGCCTCTTGCTCACAGCTTAGCTTTGCTTTATATAAGCCAAGTTTTGTCCATTGTTAGCTAGGCCTCAGGCCTTAAACCAGGCCTGTGCTACATGGCCTTTTGTTTCAGGCCCTCTTCTACTACACAGCTATGGACAATGCAGTAGAGCCAACTCAGTTTTTATTGCATCGCCAGTGATTTTGGGGGTGTTTTTTACCTATCTGATGGCAACATGGTGAAAGGTTGTCAATTTACAAATTCTTCCTCTCAAAATGGGCACCATCTCCTTTTACTGTCCATTGGACTGAAGCCAGCAAGATTTCTTTGTGGAAAGTAGTGGCTATCTGCACGCAGAAGTGAGGCAGGTCTTAATAAAGTTAGCTGCCATCTCCCATTGTTTTAAGTAGGTTTAGAACCATATTTATAGGCAAAATAATCATCATCATTCTATAGTTAGAGTGTTGTTGACAGCAAGAGTAAGTCTCAGGTCTGACACTGGGTTCTCAAAGTACAAAAACACACTGCACAGGGGTACCGGTCAAACACAAGCAGTTTATTTTCTGACAGCTGTCAGTTGCACCCCTTAACTAAAGAACAACATGATAGGAAAAGCGGCGTCTTACGTCCCTTCTGCAAGCTGGGAACTCTGTTTTGGCTGTGGATGAAGCAGGAGATCATCTAGGCTTCCGAAGCACTGGTACCAAAGCCCATCGGTGACGTTCAAATTGCCATACTGTTGTGCAGCTCAGGGTCGGCCTTAGGCCGATTCGCGCGATTCCCCCGAATCGGGCCCCGTGCCTAAAGGGGCCCCGCACCCTGAACCCAGAAGTGTGCCAGGCGCCATGGGCAGCGAGTTAATATTCAGAGCCGGGGGCCCTGCTCCAGCAATATTTGGAGCTAGGTGTCTCCCCCAGCTCTGCCTGGAGCAGTCCCCGGGCCCCACCTACTGGCCCCCCCACGCGTCCTCCCACCCCGGCCCTGGAGTGTCCCCCTCAGCCCCATCCCGTCCCTGCCGTGTGCAGCTCTCAGTGTGGCTCCCCCTTGCTGGCTGCTGCCGCTGCCATGCGCGGGGTTTGCAGGTGAGCGGGGAGGACGGCCGGGCATGACGTGACGTGATGTCATGGCCCAGGACTTTAAAACTGCTCGGCGCCGCATTGCGCCGCTTGGCCTAGCTCCGGGTTTGGAGTCCGGGGCCCGAGCACAGACTCCGGCCTCGCAAAGTGGAAGGCAGAAGGTAGGGGAAGGAGAAAACTAGGGGGAAGGGGTGGGAGAGAAAGGGGCTTGTGCAGAGGGGGAGTGGGGAAGGGGTGGGAGAGGAAGGGGCTTGTGCGGAGGGGGAGGGGGAAGAAAAGGGAAGGCACCAAGGGACAGTGTGGAGGAGAAACAAATGCCAGGGGGCCAAGTGCAGACAATGAGGAAAAGGGCAGGAGGGGAGGTGTCAGTGGGAGTGGGGACAGGGTGATGCTGGGAGAAGGCTTGAAAGAAGGGATGGGCATGAGAAAGGTGGGGATGGAGCAAGTCATGTGTGAGAGCACAGAGGGGCAGGAGGGAAACGGGGGCAGAGACAGGTGAGGGGGTGGGCATCAGGGAAAAAGAGGGCAAAGGGGGCAGAGGCAGTAAGGGAAGGAGGAGGCACCAGGAGGGTGCAGGGCTAAGGGAAGGTGCAGGTGCCAGGGGATTCTGGGGTGAAGCAGAAGGGAAGACACCTGCAGGGGAGGGACCAGCACCAGAGGAGAGAGGCAGGGCAGGTGTGTAGAGGGAGGTGTTAGAAGAGGGGATGAGGAGGGGTAGCTTACATGATCAGAGTGGGGCTACTGGAGGAGTGGGCACAGGGGCGAGAGAAGGGCTGGTGGAGGGGGGCAGGTCACAGGAGAGCTGAGGGCAGTGAGAAGGGCAGGAGTCAGGACAGCAGAGGAGGGTGAGGAGTTGGGGGGCAGCAGGCACCAGGGGAGCTGATGGAGCAAGGGGAGGAGACATGGCAGCAGAGAGAAAAGGTAAAGGTTTATAAAATATTTATTAATAAATTGGGTGCCACAGTGGCACATCCAAACAAGCCACATGAACTCAGTACAGGTGCACCACACAAAATCCATTCTGCTCATGGGAGGAAACTCTTAGGCTATGTCTACACTGGCGGCTTCTTGTGCAAGAACATCTTGCGCAAGGGTTCTTGTGCAAAAACACGTCCACACTGCCATGTGCGAGCTGTGCTTTTGTGCAAGAGCATCCATAGCAGTGTGGACGCTCTCTTGCGCAAGAAAGCTCCAATGGCCATTTTAGCTATATGGGTTTCTTGCGCAAGAAATCCCTGCCGAGCATCCACACTGCCTTCTTGTGCAAGAGAGCTTACACCTGTTACACCCTCTCTTACCACACCATACTGTAAATTTCCTTGCGCAAGAGCAGGCTGGCAGTGTAGCTGCTCTGTGGGTTCTTGCACAAGAACAGCTGTACTTGTGCAAGAAGCCGTGAGTGTAGACATTAGAGGGAACATTCCCTTAGAGGGAACACTTCCCCCAGCCTCTCTGCCCCCGAGTTAATGTCACACACATTGGGTTAATGCAATTGCAGGATAGTTGCATGAGGGGGGTTTGGTGGGGGCCAAACTAATCTCTGTTGATAGGAGGATGGTGGGAAAAGTCCTTCAAGAGGGGTGACATGACACCTTTTACTTCTGGTCATGTGTCCGTCTTGCCCTGACTGTGTTACCTCCAGAGGCCTGGTTAACGTGGGTCAGGGGATGTGGCTAATGGGGGTCAGGGCGTGGTTAACAGGGGTCAGGGGGTGTGACCCCACGTTGAAACATTTGTGTGCCTTTTTTGTTTGCTCAACCAAAATTGCTGCAGGGCCCCGTCAAAATTGTTCGAATTGGGTCCCGCACTTCCTAAAGCCGGCCCTGGTGCAGCTTATATACAGGTTTTTACCTTGTTTGTAGTTTGGAAGTTTCTGGGGGTTACTCATCGCTTATTACAGTATGGCTCAGCTATACTGCTTGTCCTTTGACTATGTTTACATGATCAGTACATCTGGGTAAACAGGATTGTTATGTTCCCATCCTTATCTACAATCCGTTCTTTCTACAATGAGGTATGTTCCTAGAGGCTTGCTTCTGGCTCATCAGTAGCAGGGAAGGGGGAAAGAGGGAATGCATGCCTCATGACCCCTAAACTTCCCTGTACACAGTTCCTCCGCAATTAACCCCTACAAGTGTCTAGACAGGAGACAGGCACCGAGAGGTGCAACAGGGTCTCTCTGTGAAGCTAGATAGGAAGAATGAGGGAGAGCAGAAAGATTTATGGGGAGGCTGAGTACTGAAGACAGTCATGGAAAGGGAGGTATAGCATTGTATGTCAGCTCCCCTAGCTTAGGGGTAGAGTGAGTCAGGGGCATGCCTTCTGCTCAACCAATGGAAGGTGGGGGTACAGTATCTCACACATTGATTGTTAGTTAACAATCAGTATGTCAGCCTGTCAGAGAATCTGTTGCAACATTTCTAGAAGGTCCTCCACAGTTCTGCAGTTTTCAGAGCTGGACAGAGCCATGTCAGAGAAACCTGTCCTGCTATGTCTGCCTCTTCAGGCTATGGCAATCTTGCCTCATCCACCTTATCTGGCTGGGACTACAACACTGCATATATGCGATGGGGGGGGCGGCGCTTCCCTTATCTCGCTGTGAGGAGCAGGGGTAAGTGGCCGAACTCCATTAGCAGCCAGGGCGAGGCATGCAGTGGGCGCACCAAACGTTGCCTTTCCAACCTGGTATTACCCAAGCGCACACATCAGCAGGCGCGGAGGGGCTCAAGGAGCCCAAAGCCATAAGGAAAAATGGAGCGGGGGCGGGGGCGAGCACATCCACCATGCGGGGAGCTGGGCTCGCCACCTATGGAGCTCGCGAATGTTGCCACGACTCAGAGACATGAAACCCAGCGCTCACGCGCCGCCCCGGCCCTGCCAGATTCCGCAGCAGTGATTCACCTATGTGCGCATGCCCAGGGCAGCCCCTGTCTGAGTGCGGAACCCTTCGCTCGCGGTCCAGTGCAGCCGCCCGGATGGAAATCGCCCATACGTCGCCAGCGCGCGGGGCTGCGGAATCGGCTTCTTTCCGGCGCTGGCGGCGGCTGCTTGGAGGTGAGGGGCGAGGAAGGCTGATGCGAGCGGCCGCCGGCCCCGCGCGCGTAGGGCGGCTCGGCTCGGCGCAGCGCGAGAGGGGGTGTGGGCCCGGCGGGCGAGGCCCCTCTGCAGCGCCGGTGGGGAGCAGGGTCCCAGGTGGGGCTGGGGGAGCGGGGGGCGGAGCCAGGGCCCGCCACGCCCTGCTGTGATTGGTGCCTGGCCGTGAGAGGCGCGATGTCAGTCACCCCCGCGCCGGTCTGACAGCGGGCGCCGGCCCTAAGCGATGGCTGCGCTGGGCAGGGGGCCGCGGGGAGCTCGCCCCGCCCCACCGGCGGCGGAGTCGCAGCCCGGGCAGAGTGGCTAGCGGGTGCGGGGACCGGGCCAGCAGCCTTGAGACGGGGCGGGGCGGGGCGAGGCGGGTCTGTAAGCCCTGGCCATGGTGCCTGCGGGGGCTTCGCTTGGGGCCGGGCCTGCAGGCCCATTTCTTGGCGCTTCGCCAGGTTTGATGCCCGTGCTTACTGACTTGGGAATGCTGCTGCTGTTTCCTTCAGACCCTGGGGATCTCGCCTCGCCTCGCCTCGCCTCGCCCCGCCCGGAGGGTCAGACGTGACAACAGTGGCGCCTGTGCCTGGGAGGCCGCCTCATCTACACTCTCGCTGCAGCAACGTGGGAGGGCCTTTGATAAAATGCTCACTTCTTTGAAACCCGGGTACAAATTAATGGAAAAAAGCCAAGAGGAGAAATAAGCTCTAGAGTGCTTTGTTTGAAGTGAGTGCAAATTCTTTGCTTGTAGAAAGGATTACAATTTAGAAATGTATAAAGTGACATATTGGTATGGGTAATTTCTAGCAGACATGAATGTGGAAACAGTTGCAAGTGAAGAGGAATTCTGAGCGATGCCTGGATTAGTTTTACTATTTTTGTTCCTTTTAATAGTTAATAAATCCTTAATATAGGGCTTGTCTACATTTAGCGCTGATGACTATACCCCTGTAGCCCTTCAGCAACTAGAAGGGTTTTCTGGTCAGCATAGATAATTGGTGCCTGAAAGGCTATATAGGAAGTAGGGATGTAAGGGACTAGTCAATCACTAAATAAGCATATGCTCGTTGGGTAGTCAAGTAGTCACTCTACTAGTCTCTTCCCCCTGCCCCCCCCTCCTGCTGTCTCTATCAGAGCGAGGCATAAACGGGGGGGAACATGAGCTTGTGAAGGGGGAGCTGGCTTAAAAGCTGGTTCCCCCCAGCACCATCTCCGCATGGGGGACAAGGGAGGTGGGGCAGCGGCATGGGAGGCAGAGACACCGCCAGGGGAACCGGGCATGAGCTGGGAATCAGCTGTCCCGGTTTGTGCTGTGTTCCTCTGGCTGTGCTACTGCTTTTTAAATGTATTAAAAGCCGCTGGGGCAGAGGCGCAGCTGGGGGGACCCGATGTGAGCTGAGTGTCAGCTGTCTCTAGTGCTTCTTAATAGATTTAAAAAGCAGAGGCTTAGCGGGGTTAGCTTTCAGGGTTGGGAGCTAACCCCTCTGCAGTTCCCCCCCTTATTGACTAATTCCACTCAACTACTCAGTTAGTTGATTAAACACAATATAACATCCCTAATAGGTAGGTTAAGAGAAGAATTCTTCTGTCAACCTCATGCTGTCCACACAAGTGCTTTAGTTGGCTTAGCTTAACTACATCACTCAGGGCTGTGAATTTTTCCACATGCCTAGGCAATATAGCTTGGTCCATCTAATTTTCTAGCGTGGACCAACCCTTAGAGTATGTTCCTTTCAAATACAAAAGTATCTTGTTTTGATGGTAGTCAACATTAAATAGGAGATAGCAAATGGCATCCATGCAGTTATTTTAAACAGACTGGATTATGAAATATTTCACATTTCTTACTGTTCTAAGTGAAAGACAAGTGGGCGAGAATCTGTTATTGAACCAACTTCTATTTGTTAGAGAGACTAGCTTACACAGAGCTGAACAACTGTGTAAATGCCAAAGCTGCTCTCTCTCAAATAGAAGTTGATTCAATAAAAAAGTTACCTAACGCACCTTGTCTCCAATATCCTGGAACCAATGAAGCTACAACATTGCATGCTCATGAGTCATTTAGAGCTTGTGATTAACCATTCTACCATAAGAATTAACAAAATGATCATTTAATTGTTTTCTTCTATCACATACTTGTTTTTAAGAAGAAAAGAGCTCATTGCATTGTTGTGCATGAGAAGGGGAGTGGGGCAGAGTTCTGAGCACTTAAGTTGAATAAAGAAACATTAGCCTGCAAGACAGTTTTCATCTTAATGAATAAGGATTTATATTTGCATCTTCCTGTGCATTATGAGAATATTAGAGAAGTCACTACTTAGATGACAGTTGAGGGGGAGGTAGAAATAGTTTCTCATTTAGATCAATTGTGAATTTATATAAAAGCTAGCTCTCGCCCTGTGCTGTAAAAACAGGATCAGATTTGTAGTTGCATCATATTTCTCTCTAATAATAAAATATCTGTCTGAAATTGTCATATTTTAATTTCCCAGGTGACAGATTGGACAACAAATGCTGTTAACAATGGTAGGGCCTATTTATCTGTAGGTATAACAAACTTCTTCAGAAAATAGTCACTGAAACAACAAGACATGATCCTGTTTTGGACTTAGTGACTGTGTTATAGAAGAGCTGGTGATGAAAAACCTTGAATCAAATGAATCCTAGTTGATTCAGTGTAAATTAAATAGGAGAACAGGGGAAAAAAGTTGTAACTAAAGTTTGATTTCAAAAAGACAGATCTGGGGAAAGTAAAGTTGTCTGGACTGAAGAGCTGTAGGATTTAAATGTGTAAGAAGTTTAGTTTTTACCCCTTTGCTCTAAGAAATTTCATCTGGAATTTGATGCTGAACAAGGAGCAGGGTGCGATTTACATGGGGTAGTAAACAGAAAAAGGGAATAAAATTCACCATGGATTTGCCAAGGCAGATATTGCCAGATTAATCTGGGTTTTTTTTTTTATTAGATAACTGATACATTTTAGACAAGTGAAATGCAGGAGGTGTGATCTGGACTTCAGTAAAGCATTTGAATGAGTCCCACACATGAAATTATTAGTCGTAATGCAGACAATGAAGATTAGTACAGGAACTGTAACTGCATAAAGAACTGGCTAATAGATGATGCCACCCGTTTCCAATGAGCACCTCCATCAATAGATGAGGACCCACTCTCTGCTTGTAGTGCCCTCCGTTGGCAGGTAATCTTGCCAGGCAGGTCTTCAGGGGCTTAGCACTTTCTAAGCTATATTCTTACATATTTGAATGCAGAAAGAAAAAGAGCCAGTCAGTGCCATTGGAATTTCTTTAGCCCCCCTCTCTGGACTAAGATTTCAGCCCATTCTGGGCCAGCCTACAATCTATCCTGCTCTCTTGGGGCACATCTACACAGCAACATTATTATAATGTCAAAATACTGTCAAGCTGGAGGACTTCTTACTTTGACTCCTGTAACCTTCATTGTATGAGGAATAAGGAAAGTTGGAGGAAGAGTGCTCTATTTTGAAATAAATAAGCTATTTTGAAATAAGATACACAATTGACATAGCTCAATTTGCGTAGCTTATTTCGATTTAAGCCCTGCAGGGTAGATGCACCCTTGCAGAGTAGTTTCTACCTTGGCTTTCTCCCTGGAGTCCTGCCTTTCACTGGGGCCTCTAAACAACACTTGTCCCCTTCTCAAAACTTGACCATTCTGCCAGTGACCTGACCTGGGCTCACCCACTGTTCTGGATCCTAAGCCAGGAAACCTATAAATAGCAACCACTTACTGCTTTTGTAATATTGCTGCTATTCCCTGAGCCACTTACCACACACAGCCCCCTTCCACTTTATCTTTACCTCAGGGCTGAAGTTCTCACTTGAGCTTCCACATCCAGCAAAGAGCATCTTTCTTTCGCCAGGTCCCAACAAGCAACTGATCTATTTAGGGCCTGCAGCTCTTTTTAACTGAGTCTGGTGTGTGCAGATTGGCCACTTCACCACAGCCTCTCTAGGTAGGCCTGGAGGACCCACCTTCACTGCTCCTTTTATGGAGTGGAGTGTGGTAGGACAAAAAGCCTCCAGCAGGGAGATCTCAAAGGTCCTCATCCACTCCATCACAGAGACAGAGGGTTATGCTGAAAGGAGAGCTATCCATCTGGAAGGAGATGACTGGTTAAGTTCCTTGAGGATCTGTTTGGGGACCAATCTTGAATATTTTTTTCTTTAGTGACTAATGGCACAGAAAGTGGAAATGTGCTAATGAAATTTCCCAATGACACAAAGTTGGGATGCATGATCAGTACAGAGGAGGAATGGAATATTATACATGAAGAATTGGGTGAGTTAGAGGATTAGACTAATAGAAATTGGATGAAATTGAATACAAATTCATGCTCTTAAGGAATAACAAGAATTTCTGCTTTAAACTTGAGGCTCAGCAGTTGGAAACAGGAGAGAGACCCATGTACATTAGTTAATCACAGGATGAAAACTGCCAGTATAATGTGGCTTTGAAAAAGTCAAATATGATCCTACAATATATGCAAACTATTTCCAGTAAAGATACAGGTAAAGTACTAATGTTATTGGGTGAGGAATTGGTAGGGTCTCAGCTGGAATACTGTGCACGATTCTGATAACCCATGTTCAAGAAAAAATTATTTCAAGCTGGAAAAGATGCAGAGGAGGACTACTAGGATAATCGGGAATGGAGAGCTGGTCTTACTAGAGGAGACCAAAAGAGCTTGGGTTTTTTAGCATAGTAAAATGCAGGGTGAGAAGGAATACAGTTGTTCTCTCTATATACATCAGGGTAGCAATTACCCTCAAGAGAGAACTATTAAAGGCTAAAGACAATGTAGGCACAAGAATCAAAAGGTATAAAAGAACCATGAATAAATTCAGAAGGAGGTTTCTAGCAATCAGAGAAGTGAGGTTCCGGAACAGCTTTCCAATAGGTAGCTTGTTTGCCCCCATTACATGTAGTTTTAAGGTTGAGCCTGATAAATTTGAAGTATGGGATTGATTGACTGCATTGCCTGTGATAATCGGAAACTGGGCTCAGTGACCAAAAAGATCCCTTTCTATGCTATATGTGTTTGTTGGTTTTGGATTATAAACCCTTTGGGGCAGAGGTTATGCCTCTGAAGATGTTTTTGTGCAGTGCAGAGTGTGCTGATCTACAAATCTGATGAAGCTTTTGTATAGCAATAGTTGCCAGATAATAATTATCATGGAAGAAAGCGCAAAAATAATTGAGAGAAACAGACATGATGGGCTAGTGAAAGCTGGCATCAGTGGAAACATGAGAGAAGGGGCAGAGCTATGAAGGAGTCTGTTCACAAGAAGTTTGAACTTAATGTTGGGAACAAAAGGCAGCAGGTGGAGGAACTTAGAGCTCAATCCAACTCTTATTAAAGTCAGCGAGGGGAGATGTTTCTTAGTGGTTGGATCAGGCAGAAGTGATAACATGGTCAGGAAGACTGACTTACTAGCTATGTTTTGAATGGATTTAAAGGCTGTGTATTATTTAAGAGGATGCAGTAAGCAAGGTGGGGAAAATGAGGGCATGGGCTAAAATTTTGGTTGTGGATGGAAATAATCAGAAAAATACTGTGAAGAAAGAAACAACAAAATTTGATCACAACCTGGATGAAGGAAAGAGAAGTCAGTGATACCAACCATATGATAGGAACGATGATATTTCAGTGAAGAGACAGCTAAAAGAGGTTCAATGGGCTGTTTTTGAGGTGGGAAAAATTCAATTTTGACTACTTCTAGTTTAATTTGGTGGGAATGTTAGAGAAACAAGTTGAGATGCAAGATTTAATATAAAGAGAGACAGGTTGGGGGGGAAGGTAGATTTGGAGGTGATTAAAAAGATAGTTAGCTTAAGCCAGGAGGGCAAATAAAATTACTAAGGAAAGAGTTTAAAGTGAGAAGACCAGGGATGGGATTTATAATGGACCCTCCACCAGAGAGTATGAGAAGGGAATATTAATTAACTTGTAACCAGTAAAAATGGACTATTAAAAATGCTGAACTGTCAGTACTAGAGGGCTTGCTCATGTTTTGTTAATAAATTTTGCAATCAATTTATCCTTGAATTCCTGCCTGTCTTGGCAGCAGAAGAAACTGTGTGTGTGTAAAGAATCCAGTCATTCGTCTCTGATTCTGAGCTTGACATAATTATGCATCCCTTTGTCAGTCTGCTGCTTGGATGAGAGACTTGCAAAAAAACCTAAAAGCGTTATTAGACGTCAAGCAATTCCCCAGTGTGACATTATGGGGTTTATGTTGCTGGAAGTGGTTATCCCTTAGATATGATGTAAAGCTGCATTCATTATTTGTCATTAGAGAAGAGTACTATCCTTTGGATCTTTATAGTAATAACTCAGATATTGCATCAGAATTCTGTGCTGGGTAATTACATTTGTTTGAGTAAAATTTCTCGTGCTGTTTCTCCTTACTCCTAAACCATTGTTGTGATTGACTTCACAATGGCTCGATTGCAGTGAGAGGAAGGAACTAAAATTTTGTGTTTTTCTTTATTTTTATAAGGCTAAGAATAAAACATTAATTGTTTGATTTATTTTTAAGAAGTTGACTTTGATGTCTTCTCACCAAAAGGATTACTTTCATTATTGTTTTAAGCAGCCATGAAGCAAGATATTCTTGGTGAATTGACCTGACAAATAGGGACATAGAATCTAGTTCATGTTGAGCTAATACTAATAGGTAAACTAATTTAAATTAGAAACTGAGCAACACACAACTTGGAATTTTACTTCACTGTACTGAACTTTGGTTTTGTTCAGAACAGCCTGGTTATCTCAGCATGGATCGATCTAGGTCTCGTTTGGGGGGAGGTGATGAGCAAGCCTCTCCCATGGAACACAGTCATGGTGAAGATGAGAGACAATGGCAGCAGGAGCGCCTTAGCAGAGAAGAGGCCTATTACCAATTCATTAATGAACTCAGTGATGAAGACTACAGGTTAATGAGAGACCACAATCTTCTTGGCACTCCTGGTAAGATATGGATGGTTACAGCAGAGGAGACCGTAGACCAGCATAAATCTGGAGTAGTAGTATGCCAGTGTAACTGAAAGTACAATTTGGTCTGTGTGGCAGGAATACTGAAAAGTGAGATTTTTTTTTTTAAGTTGATGGCATATCTCTTAACAATCAGTGATTTTAAATGGGAATTAAAGCTTGCAAAACCAATTATTTTTCATAGCTTAATGCAAGAGTGAGCAATAAGTGGTCTGGAGGCTGGATGTGGCTCATCAGGGTTAGCCGCTGGTGGGCCACCAGATGCTTTATTTACTTCACAGGCACGGCCACTTGCAGCTCCCATTGGCTGCGGTTCACCATTCTTGACCAATGGGAGCTGTGGGAAGTAGTGACCTGGCCTGCGCCACTTCCCACAGCTCCCGTTGTCCGTCAGTGGTGAGCCGCCATTGACCGCCACCATCTTAATGTTTAGATTTCTAATATGCATCTAAGTTATAACACTGAAAACATGAGTTTCCAGTGTATTATAATTTTAAGCATGATATTTTTAAATGAATATTTTAGTTAGGCATGTTAAAAATTGTGTAATAGGGCAACTGTGTAACCACTGAAAATCTCAGCGGTTATATACGCTGCAGGCTCTGTGCCAGCGAATCCTCCTCCCCGGGGCGGGGGCTAAATGTAACTGACACCATTAACTGATAAGCATACGATTATTTGTTTAAATGGTTAGTCGTGTGCACTCTAACGTCCCTACTTAAAGTACATCTTGTATGAAAGAGAATTTTTTCAGCATCTGAATTCTAAGAGCATATTGATGCTAATAGATTGACAGGTTATAATGACATGCAGTCTTCTGCTTAGATACATTTAGCTCCTTTGTGGTGCCTACTTTTATTCTACTGTCTGTGTTTGTATTGATTGTCTGCTATATATTTGAGACTGTATGTGCGTCTGTCTGTGAGTCTGTTTGTTTAAGAACTCCTCCTAAATGGTAAGAGCTAGGACCACCAAATTTGGTATGTGGCTTCCTCTTATATAACTTAAAGCAAGGTCAGGGTTTGATTGTGCAGAAGAGTGGGATGTGTGTGGAATGCAATTGTTTCTCACCAAACGGAAATGGAAGGGTATGATAGCAGGGATAGTTATACTCAGGAATGACCACATAGAGGTAGCAAGCATGAGAGACCCCTGAATAACCACAGGAGGCGCAAAGCACCCCAGCGCTGGAGAGCAATCACTGGCCAACAGCACGACCCTAAACCCTGTCCCTGAGCTCCCACACTTCAGCCCCCCTCCCCACACACACACACACACACACACACACACACACACACACACACACACACACACACACACACACACACACACACACACACACACCTCACAACCCCCTGCCCTGATTCCTGCACTCCCCACTACCTAGACCCCTCCTAGCTCCCCAACCCTGACTCTTGAGCCCCCCACATCCCCAAGACACTACCCTGACTCTGCACCCTGCACGCTCCCAGCCCTCTGCTGTGAAGGACCTGAGCAATACTGAGTAAATCTTCTAGTAATTTTATAATCATGTTGGTGTCTCTCCTATGTCTTAGTGTTTTTGTATTATTTTTGAAAATTGTTAGTAACAAAAGAAATATAGGGAACAATTTCATTGTTATAATTGTATAAAAAGTAATATGCAAATGTTCTTGACAATCAAAATAACTTACTGAAAGCCTGATGACATAATTACCTAAGTATGTGAACTATTTCAGGAGAAATAACTGCAGAAGAATTACAGCAACGTTTAGAGGGGGCAAAGGAGCATCTAGCATCCCAAACTGATGTAGAAAATAGGGAAGGTGAAGGAGAAACAGCTGGAGGTAAACTTTCATCATTTATGTCTATACATAACACATTGGGGGTTTTTTGTTTTGTGTGGGTGTTTTATATATATATATATATATATATATATATATATATATATATATATATATATATAAAAAAATACTGGCCTATTCAAGTGGCATTCATGCTAAGTCTGGTTTTTTATTTATTTTTTTTATTCTGTGTAACTCTTTTTCTCCAGGTAGCAAAACGAATAGAATGTATATCCTATGAAAGTAAATTAACTTACATTACTTCACAGTAAGTGATTTAGGTTGGCAACATATTATTCAACCTGACCCTTACCTCCAAAAAGCAATATTTGTGTAGAAATAACATACTTATTTCTGCCTTTTAAAAATAAGGACAGATCAAACTATTTTCTTCTTTATTATAGAATTGGCAAACAGCTGACATTAGGAGAGAAAGGTTTTTGTTTTTAAAAACTAATCTTTTTTAAAAACAAACTTGTCCTTCTTTACAAAAAGGTAAATTCTATGCTGAAATTAATATTCTCTCCCTAGATCAGTGGTTCCCAAACTTTTCAGCATCACGCCCCCCTTTCTGTTTTTTGAAAATCCCCCCCCCCCTCCTTCCCCCCCCAAAAAAAGGAACTGAGCGGGACAGCACAAGTTGTTAAGCAAAAAAAAAAAAAAAGGGAACTGAGCAGGGCAGCAAAACTTGATGGGGGGGGTGCTGGGTTGCCTCGCACCCCCCCCTGGAATTTTTTCACACACACCCAGGGGGGCACGCCCCCCCAGTTTGGGAACCCATGCCCTAGAAAGATAGTTAGATCAAAAAAGACTGTTTAATCCCCAGATTAAAGCTCCCAAATTTGATTAACTTCAGATCTGGTGAGTAGCCTCTTAGCCCTTCATGAATCTGACTGAGCCAAAATCTAGCTCTATTTGTGTGAGAATAAGTGTTTTTTATTCTGTGGAGTGGGAAGATTTTTTTTTTTCTGTAAACCAAATCATACCGAAAGTTGACATCTTTCAATGTGAGCCGGAAGGAATCCTATATGTATAAATGGTGGAAGAAAAGAGTTGGGCAAGGAAAGAGACTTAATTTTCCAGAGTCCAGTTATCCAAGGGATAATTCTAAATAGTAAGTAAACATGTGGCAGTTTAAAATTGAAGTAACTTGTCTACTTCCTTATTAATCATTGAGAGAATGCTGAATGATTAGTCAGTTTTCTTGATGAAGACTATAACATAGTCCAAGGGTGGGCAATAATTTTTAATGGGGGGGGCCACTCCAAGATTTTGGTAAGTGGTCAAGGGGCATGCTTTTCTATGGATGGAGTGTAGGGTCTGGGATGGAGGTTGGGTGCAGAAGGGAGTGCAGGGCAGGGAATTGGGGTGCAGGAGGGGGTGTGCGGTCTGGGAGGGAATTTGGGTGAATGGAGGGAGTTGTAGGATATTGGGGTGGTGACCTGGGTCAGGGGTGCACGAGGTAGTAGGTTGCCAAATGCAGGCTCTAGACGGCAGGTGCTTACCTAAGCTGCTCCTGGCCAGCAACCCAGCACAATTCCTGCAGCCCCAGGCTGCTAAAAGCTTCCTCTTATCAAAACTTAAAGTAACCTAAGGGTTTGGTTGTGCCAGGAATGGGATTGCTTCTCTTAAAACCAAACAGAAAAAAGACAGAATCACAAGATCAAGTACCGGTACTGTCTTCAAAACTGTTATAAGTCAGCGAATGTTGAAAGAGACTGAACCAGAGGTGAAAGCAAGTGGTGTGCCTTGGTATGCCATTTTGGTAAGAAGGAGCTGGCCACTTTGGGCTCTTGGCTGCTGGAATAGGTGGAACGCGCTCCCAGCCTGGCCACCAGGGTTCTGCTACAGGCTGCTGCACTAAGCACAAGGCAGCCAGGCTGGTGAAAGAGGCTGCCTCAGCCCCGAGCCTCACACCCCACAGGTACTGTACTCTTTAGACAGGGTGAAGCTCCCACCTCCCCAGATTCGCATGAGAACATGGCTGTTGCCCTTCATCACTGTCAGGGAGTGAGGGGAAGTGCATAGTTTGCTGCATTCCTCTCCCTTTGGCTGGGGAGAGCAGGGAGTAAATGAGCTGTGCACTTAGCTCTCGCTCCCTGACAGGGAAAGGAAGGGAAAGACCAAGTATTTCAGTTCCCCTCCCCTCCCTACACTCCTTTCCCCCAGCCCCCTACTCTGAGCCCCTCCTTATCCCCAATCCTGATTTCTGCACCCCCCACATCTCAACCTGCTCTGAGCCTCCTACTCCGCCAACCCTGCCTTGACTTCTTCTCCCCTCATACATGCTCCAGTCCATTGCCCTGAGCCCCCCACACTCCAACCCTGACTCCTGCACACCCATACACTCTCAGCCTCCTATCCTGAGCCCCTTCTCATCCCCCAACCATGACCCCTGTACTCCCCCACACCAATCCCCTTCCCTGAGCCCCTCCTGCATCCCCACGCCCCCAGATTCCTTCCCTGAGCCTCTCCTCACCCCCCGAACTCTGACTCCTGCATCTCCACACACACACAGACTCCAACCCTGGTTCTTGCACTTCCCCACACACCCCAGCCCTCTGCCTTGAGCCCCCCAACACTTCACCCTACACTTAAATTTCTTACTGGTACTGGTGTTTCACAACCCCACCTCCATACACATTGCAGGAGGAGTTGTGATACATCAGCACCTATACAAAATGTAAGTTACTTTTACCTCTGGACTGAACCAAGATGAGCCAGAAAAATAGGATGCACCTGGAATAGGATTGCTTCTCAATAAAACTTACAGAAAAGAGATAAAACAGAGAAATTTGGTGTACTCTGTTTTGGCACAGCTAAATGAATGCGTGCATAAAGTTTGAAAACTCGAAGAAAATGTTATTGGAAATCAAATAGACTATAGGCCTTTTTTGTTAAAACATAGCAAATGATAAGAGTTTATGGGGGGAGGAAAAAATATACTTGCAAAATTCCCATTTAAAACAAATTTTAACAGAGTAATAGGCCATTGGTACAGTTTACAAAGGGCTGTGATGGATTCTCAATCCCTGGCAATTTTTAAAATCAAAATTGAATTTTTACTGTAAAATACACCCTAAAATTTAATCTGGGGAAATTCTGTGTCTTGTGTTAAACTTAATGGTCCCTTCTGAACTTTGACTCTATTACACTGCATAATAAAGCCAAAAGTTTATCTTTAGCAAAATAGCAGCAGTATAGACACACATCTGACCTACTGCTGAAATAATGTAAATCGAGAAGAAAGCTTTGAAAAGGCTTGCAGGTAGTACATGGGTTAGAGTGCACCATTGTATGCAAAATATGTAAAATTTTAAACATTAGAAAAATAAGAGGCTTCTATATCTGCTTCTTACAGATTCAGAGGTTTTGGGGGAAAATTCGAATAGTGACTCTCTACTAGAATGGCTGAACACATTTCGTCGCACAGGAAATGCTACTCGCAGCGGACAGAGTGGGAATCAAACCTGGAGAGCTGTGAGTCGGACAAATCCAAATAGTGGGGAATTCCGGTTTAGTCTTGAAATCAACATAAATCATGAACATAATAGTTTTGAAGCTTCGGGTGATGAATATATAGACATATCAAACTTGAATACTAGCACCATGCATATGGATAACAGACATCAAAGAGCAGTCAGTCCCATAGCCACACGAACTAGGAGCAGGACTTCAAGAGATTCTCATGGTGAAACCTCTAACACTGCAAGGACCAGAACTGTGAGAAATTCTGTAGCACAGAGCACTGAAGAAACTTCTTCTCCTGTCTTAGGAAGGCTCAGAAACAGAACTAGGGAGTCAACAGGCCTTTATAGAACAAGAAGCACTGCACATATTTCTTCAGACACTAGTGAATACATTGTTGCTAGGCAAAGGGAAAGACAAGCAAGAGTTACATCCACTGGACTCCAAAGAGCTAGAGCTAATGTTCAGGTGAGTACAAGCCAAAGACTAGGAATTCTAAGGTTAAGATCTACTTTGAGTGGTCGAAGCCGTTCTCCACTTCAAAGACAAGATGGCTCTTCTAATTCTGAGGAGCCTAGATTGAGGCAAAGTAGGAATTCACACCATATTTCTAGAAGGTCTACTAGGAGATATACAGCTCAGTCTTCCTCTGAGCCGGATGAACAAACAGTTGGCATCACACAGGCACCACAGTTTTTTAATTCAGCCCCAACATTGGGCATAACATTGGAAGAGGATGAATCTAGTAGATCAACAGCAGCAGTTAGAAGACATCCAACTATCACACTAGATCTTCAGGTGAGAAGAATTCGCCCTGGGGAAAATAGAGATCGGGATAGTATTGCTAGTAGAACGCGTTCAAGAGTGGGAATGGCAGAAAACACTGTTACTTTCGAAAGTGATACTGGTGGATTTCGCAGAACAATTTCCCGATCAGAACGTGCAGGTGTGCGAACCTATGTTAGCACTATACGGATACCTCTTCGTAGGATTTCAGAAACTGGGCTTGGTGAACCTTCATCAGTGGCTCTTCGGTCAATTTTAAGGCAAATCATGACTGGTTTTGGAGAACTGAGCTCTTTAATGGAGACTGAATCTAATTCAGAAATTCAGAGGGGTGGTCAGCACTTACCAGATGTACAGTCAGAGCTGAATTACTCACGTGCAGCAAATGATAATAGTGAGCTAAATGAGGCTTCAGTTAGACATAGCTATGTTGAAGAAGTCAGCAGTGAAACAAGTGGACAGAATGATGGGAGTCAACATTATGGTCTCATTAATGAAAATCAGGAGAGCAGACAGTCTCAAGAGGCAAACAATTTGGTTGAAAATGGAACATTGCCCATTCTTCGTCTTGCACATTTCTTCTTGCTAAATGAAGATGACGACGATGAGCACTTGAGAGGTTTAACCAAAGAGCAGATTGACAATCTGTATACCCGTAACTATGGGGACAATAACACAGAGAGTGAAATAAGTAAAACATGTAGTGTTTGTATCAATGAATATGTAATAGGGAACAAGCTAAGGCAGTTACCATGCATGCATGAGTTTCATATTCATTGTATTGATCGCTGGCTTTCTGAAAATTCTACTTGCCCCATTTGTCGGCAGCCTGTATTAGCAACTAGTGCAACAGACAATGGCTAAAGTTATTTATATTATTTAGTATTCAGTTATTTACTTCTGCTATATTTATGGTGAATCACATAGGCTGAATCATAATTGGATAAGGGTAAATTTGTTTGGAGCTTTTTTAGACTTGTTTGAAAATATAGGAAAGTTGCCTGAACTTAATGTAAATACTAAGTTTTTTTCCTTCCAAAGCACTGATCTAGTATTGTATGTAGAGCCAAATGATCCTCATAAAGTTTATATTTTTTTAGGTAATGGTTTTTATGCTAAGCACTTTTGTAAATATAGAAATGTAATAGTTAATCTGTCCTGCTACATGTATGTTTGTTTTTAACAGTGGATTCTATTTAGATTACACATTGTGTCGCACAGGTTTGCTACTGTGTTGAGAAATTGGGGTCTAAATAGCCATTCATTAGCTTTTGTTCTAAGAACAATTTATTTTACAGAAGGATATCTTGCTGGACATGTTTGCTAAAGATATTTAAGTTACTAGAAATGCTCAATTTAATATACAGTATATTTTTTTAATATTGAATATCCTTTCTGAAAACCTGCAAGTTTGGTTCTATTAAGCTTCTTTATAGCAATTTTTGCATGTGGTTTTACACAGTGCTTAATATTGACAAGTTCTTATTTGAACGTGGATTGGATTAAGTGACATTTTGAAATGTACATAATTCAATGCAGTGACTCTGACAATCATTGTCTTTCAATAGTCAGCAGTCAGATCACTCAAAATGACAATTCTAAGAATGCCTGCCTCATTTGAACATAAAAACTCGTTGAAAAAAAATAAACATTTAAGAAGCTTTTATTCGCCTTGAAATTATTTAATCCTAGTTCATGTTTTTAAGACACTTTCATTTGAAAATGGAAAGAATTCCTTGATTTGAAGATGGAAAGAATTCCTTGATCATCATGTAACAGGCATGATATCTAAATCCTACTTGAAAATACAGATTTATTGTATTTTTGTATAAAAACACAGATTTACACTATTAGTCCTCTTAAAGACTCTGATAACCACATGGCATGACAACAATAGTATAAAGAAAACTAGGCTTTCTCCAAACATTCCTGTATAATATCGGATCTTAAAATTTATATCAATAACTTATAAAGTCATGAAATTGCAACAGGAACAAAAACAAAACAAAATGAAGGCTTCAGGTCAATTACTATTCCATCATATTCTATAGGGTGAGAGAAAGATGTCATTCTTAATATATGACCTTTACACTGAATTTAAGCCTAGCTTCCTTTGTTCCTGGTGTGCATGTGGATGTACACAACTAACAGAATACACATATTTGTATATTGACTTCAATAGAAGTGCTAATGTACATTTAAGAGCAGATCTGACTTATTTTTTAATTTCTTTCAAGTCTGTATGAAGCACCAGAATTTTAGGGCATGTGTACTAAGGATGTGATTTGGGTTACTGAGTAATGGTTAACTAGTGCAGGGTCTGGGAAGGGGCATGGGTACAGGAGAGGATTCTCAGTTGGAGTAGAGTCAAAGGAGGGGGTGCAGAGTCTGGGAGGGAGTTGTGACTTGCTCACAAAGAGTTCTTCGTACACAAGCATTTGGGTCTTGAGCAGTCCAGGCAAACAATGCATGACTATAATAACACTAGCAGCCTATTTATTTAAAAAAACAGCCAAAAATATTCACCTCCTTTTCAATTTCTCATAAGGAGTCTTGAAGTTTAAATCTCCTCAGTGTGATGGATGTGCTTACTTTGATCTGCATAGCTTTTGGAAGTCTGGAGCCACTGGAGAATGATAAAGTCTTAGCTTTAGCATTGAGTCTGCTTCTGTATTTTGTTTTTGGATGTGCATACGTGGAAAATGCTTTCTTGCATAAGTATGCTGTTAAAAATGGTAACAAACTGTAGTATTTTTTTTCTGCCAAAAGGTGGTACTTGTTTCTTAAACTCAGCCAAAAGTTGGTCATGGACAGATTTCTGAAACTCCTTTTCAGTTTGTTAATCACAGGAGATCTCAGTCAGTTTCTCTTCTTCCTCAGTGTTCAATATCTGTGTTGAGAAAGTGTAACCAAACCTATCACAGATAGTGGGGATACCCCGAAGACTGCCATTTGATATGCTGAAATACCACTGAGCCCACTTACCTGCCCTCTAGGGTGCCCTATCATCCTGTCCCAACTGAGCTGGACCCTCCAGTCTCCTTCAGCAGTAGAACAGAGTTAGGGGTCATAGCCCACAGCAGAGCAACACAGAAACTAAAATCAGCTCAGCTCTGGGAAGGCTCAGTCAAAGGGACTTGACACGTTATTCATGTGCACTGCCCCAGTGGGACCAAAACCACAGAGATTTATCTGTCTGCTTTGTATAAAAAAGTAAGCAGGCTTATAAATCATTTATTCCCTTTATCAATGAAAGAGATGCACAGCTATTCACTCATAACAATTATTTGCATAGAATTTATTAATAAAAGTTATTTTAAGTATAAAAGGTAGAATTTAAGTGGTTACAAGTAATAAGACATATCCAAGTAAGTTACTAAACAAAATAAAACATGTTAGCTAAGCCTAATAATAAAAAAAATTGTTACATGTAATTTGTTACCCTAACAGTAGTTAAAATTATCTCTTTTCACCTGATTTTTCCATATAGCCGGTGAGGTGGAAAGAATGGCTGATGAAAAAATCTAGGATTTCCATTCTAAGCTAAAACAAGTACACAAAAATTTTGCCACATGAGAGCCATTTAACTTCAGCCTGGGTCAACAGCTAATTGTTTACACTACCAATTTCTTCCTAAAGCACATATTCTAGAATTTGTTGGCAGTGATTTTATGAAATCGACCATTTACACTGCATTGTCTAGTACTTCCTTCAGTCCCTCAGGCATGCATTTTGCCGTGAGGGTTTGTCTACAGATACTGCAATGAGTCCAAGAGATGTTTGAGGCAACCTTGGCTGATTAAGCAGCAAATCTGGAATACTTCCTTGTCACTGATGTGGTGCCATCAATGCAAATGCCTAGGCAGCAAGATCAATCTATTTCCTTTTCTTGAAAATATGCGTTAATCAGATTGACGATATCTGCTCCAGCTGTACGTTCTTTAATGTTTGGCAAAACAACAAATCCTCTTCAACCATATCTTCATTCACATAACATACAAACAGTAGTAAAATAGATTAGTCTATATTATCCTGTACAGGTGGATGAATCCACTGTTGTTGTTCTTTTTCACTTTCTGTACAATTGTGGTTTCCACATTACTTGGCATGTCATTAATTCTTCATGACAAGTATTATTGGACAAAGGTACTACGTCAATCCTTTTTGCAGCCTTTTCTCTGAGCTTGCAATGAACAATGTCTTGCATACATGAACCAATCAAGCTCTTTGCTATGGTATAGGCTTCTGATGCTTTTGCTACTCTGTATGATGCTTCAAGAGCATTTTTGGATACAAAACTGGTAATATCACTTTTCCAGTCAGCTAATTTTCGTGTGCAGTAATCTGACTTGTCAAATTCTGCGGGATGCCTAATTTATAAATGGTGCCAAAGTAGAGATTTGAGGCTACTGTTTGGTAGAACATAAATGACATAGTGGCTTTGGACATTGTTGATCACCAGTACATGTAAAGCCGTATTTTATATAATCATTGTCACATCATCTTTTCATAAGCAACTTTTGGGGACCATCATCATCATTTGACTTAGGTTTTCCACTTTTGAACTTGATGAAATGCTAGCTGATATTGAATGTTTTCTTGTTATTAGACAATCTTTCTATTAAATGGCAACCATTCTTGTCTGTCTGTCATTGGATTTTCAACTTTCACACGCACATGCATATACGTATACAAACATATGGGTGTGCATTGTCTTTGTATTGTAAGGTTGGAAGGGCTTCTGGAAAGTATGATTTGACTGGGATTGGTTCTAGAGGCTTCAGGAAGGTTCGATCTTAAGTCGCTGGTGTGCGAACATGGACATTCAACTGTGGAATTGCTATTGCCATCGCCTATTATATTGCCAAGTACGTTGCAAAATGTGAACCTATGAGTCTTGAAAGAAGCCTCAGAGAGACTATTGATCAAATCAGAGGAGGAAAGCAATATTTCTTGAAAGTTGTTTAAAATGTGTATGGCAATATTAAATCAACGTCAAGTCTCCGTCTGTGAGTGTGCTTTCCTTCTGTGTGGCATGCCTATGAAAGGGAGCACGAGAAGAGTCATTTCTGTTAACACAAGAAAACCTGACCTTCAATACAAAGTTGTAAAAGTGCAAAATGAAGAGGTTCAAAACTCTGAGGAAGCCCTGGAGGAAGACGAACAAGGAGCAGAAAATCCACCAGAACAAGATCCAGAGGAAGAAACTACAGGTAACAATTTCTGCAAACAAATATTTGATCGATGTTGATTGTAGGAACAGGTTTCTAACCCACTGCAGCCAGTAGCCCTTTGATAAATATATAGGTAAAACCTTAAACTATGGTCTCTGGCTAAGCTTTCCAAAGGCCTGCTGTTCAGTTGGCCTAAGACCCATAAGGCCTAGCTAACTAAGCTTTCAGTACACAAAAAAAACAGGGTGAGCATAATAAGCAACCCTGCCTGTTTATCTTAAAGTAGAGAGCCAAAGAAGCACAATATTAGATAAAAAGCCATAACTAACTCTCATGTCATAAGGTTCACACCCCCATGCAAGGCCAGAGCCCTGGAGGGGGCCTCAGAGTCTGGGCCACTCTCCTGAGAAAGAAATAATAGCCGCCTTCCCAAGGCCAACCATGAATTGTTGCTAAAAAACTAGAGATAGTGCCCCCCTTCACAAGCCCAATTTGTAAATCTATCAAAGGTACATTCTAAGTAATTGCTTGCTGATATTTTACACTATTTTTGCTTTTTCTTTATACCCCTAGACAAGCACCTATGGACCACACCTCTCACCTGTTGGGAAGGCACTGTTACCACTCCTGTGCATCCCAACCAGGATATAGCTATGCTTTATAAGGCAATCCTTGGGGGGGGACATATACTTGTGTTTTGCAATTGTGTTAACCTGAGCTGTGTGCGGAGTTACTATGTAATCTTTTAGACTTTTTGGCATACTGGCTTATGATGCCTTGCTGCTAGAACCTATCCAGGGGCTTGGGCATGCCCACCCTGTTGTTTCACTCTACTTATCAGCTCCCTTTATAATGTCTTGTAATGATTTACTTGGCAGTGTCCGCTGAGCCCAAGTGGCAAGGTGGCACTCTGCCAGCTCTGTGTGTAATAAACACTCCTGCTTGAATCTACATGGTGTCTACATTTTTGGTTTCCAACACTGATTAACTTTTGGGATGCTTGAACATCTTGCTCTTTGATGATCTCCTTCAGCTTCCACCGGTATCAGGCAGTCCTACTTATAAGTAACCTGTTTCAGTGAAATGGCTGTGCAGCTCTGGTGCCTCTTCAGCTTCTGTGAATTGACTGAAAACATGCGACAGCTAGGGGATACAACATTTATCAAAATTTTAAATAATCTTCAAGAGGGAAAAACTCCTACAAAAACAACTAAATATTTTACTGTGTAAATGTGAGGAAAGCAAACAAGGGACTTTTCACCCAAAAAAGCTTTGAAAATCATGCCAACTTGTAAAATGGTAGACGACCACAATAAGTTTGGTGTACTTTAGACAATCAAACCTCCAAATGTTCACAATCACAGAGCAAGATACTCCCATTGAGCACAAAAGATGAGTGCCTAACCTTTATCAAGCTATCCCAACAAAGATCAATCGAACAGCAGGCATTCCAAAGAGAATTGTAATACATTTGGGCACTAAAATTATGCTTCGGTACAATGTTGACTAAGCAAAAGGCTTGGTCAACGGCAAAATTGGCATCATGACCAATATAATATGGCCCTACTTCCACCGCAACCATATTCACAAAACCGGTTTCCCTAAAGTTGACATTGAATTCGAAGGTGATGTCGCAAAGCACATCATCAAGCCTATCACATGTCAATTTCAAGCAAATTTTGGATACGTCTTGGTGGAGCGCCAAATGCTTCCAATCATCCATGCTTATGCAGCCATCGTCCACAAACTACAAGGGACCATGATGGATAGAGCAGTTGTGAACCTTGGCTCTCAATGCTTTGCACCAGCTCAACCATTTGTTGCACTCAGTCGAGTCCATTCTTTGGAAGGCGTAGAGATCGACAAAATCGATTCAAACAAATTAATGGGCAACAATGTTTGTCATAAGGATGCCTTAGAAGAATTACAGCGTCTTCGAAGCCTTCTTTTAACCAACAAAATAATTGATCGATCACCTCAATTACTTTATCCTTGCCTAAACAGAACTGATTTTAATTAAAAATGTAAATACCTAGTGCAAAAAACATTTTGTAAAACAGTCTAGCTCAAAATACATAAGCATATCAAAATGAACCTTGGAGTTATTGAAACACACTAGATTTAAGACCAAAAAGACAAAATAAAAATTAAAAAAAAAACTCTTTTAAAAAAAAAAACCAACCCTATCTTTCTAAAAGCGCACCCAAAGACTAAAAATAATAAAGAAGTGCACCAAAAAGTCAAAAATAAAGTTAAGCGAGCAATGTAGGAGAAAGATTGGATGGCTAACAGTTAGCAACTACCTTGAATCGTACTTAGCCATCCAATCTTTCTCCTACATTGCTAGCTTAACTTTATTTTTGACTTTTTGGTGCACTTTATTATTTTTAGTCTTTGGGTATGCTTTTAGAAAGATAGTCTTTTTAAAAAGTTTTTTTTAATTATTTTTGTCTTTACACGTGGGGTTGAGGATGTCATTAAGTGGCAGGATGCCTAAATTAAGCTATTGCAATGTTGAGCTTACGTCTCATTTGTAGATTTAGCAATGGGTCTCTACGCAAGTATTCCATGACAGTCTTCTCTCTGTCAGAGTAGGCCCTTATAGTGGAAGTATTTCATGGCAGAGTCCATGTATTTCTGTAAATTTTATTGCATTTAGCACAGCTAACCAGGATACTGACAGGATCTTTTGGATGCTGAAGTTGTGTAATATTTTGTTTTCCGCAAATGATGAGGTACATTGAATTAGCTATATGTGGTTTCCTTTGAAGATGAAAAGGTACACGAGGTTTGAACAGCAGTAAGTCATTGGGAGGACTCAATAGAGCAAAGGAAGAAGCTATAAAAACTTATAATGCTGACAGGCTCTGAGTCAGTCTATACACTGCAGTGGTGAAAACACTAATGGTAGATTTGTTAGCCTACTGATGGAGTTGCCTTGGTGCATTGCATTAGAGTGAGATTTTCCTGAAGCAGTTAGTACAGATAAAACCTTAGGCCAGGGTGAGCAAGAGACAGCTTAGTGGGCCCAGATCTTGCCTGTGAAGCCACCAAATCCAGCCCTCGCCTGTCTTGCTAGGACCCTTAAGCGCAGTGTAGCTGCTGCTGCTTTAAATATGGCTGCTCTATGCTGGGAGTGAGGAGGGAGGCTTTGTGCTCTGTATCGCCCCCCTGCAAAATCTCTCAGCTCCCATTTTCCACTTTCTCGCCAATATGAGCTGAGAAATTTTGCTGGTGGCAGGGGCAGCCAATGAAGCCTCTCCCTTCCCTCCCCTCTTCTCCCCCCCAGCCCAGAGCAGAGCCATGTGGAGCAGCTTGCGACTGCAACCTTCACGTTCCTGCAGGACTGTTGGCTGGGAACCACCTAAGTGCCTCCCCTCCAGAGTGCCTCTGGCAACCACCCTCTATCCCCTAACTTCCTGCCCAGGCCACCACCCAAACCCTCTGTATCAATTTCCCCCAGGTCACAACTTCCTCCCGGACCCTGCACCCCCTCCAATACCCCTCCCCAAGGCCAGACTCCTCTCTGGCACTCATACCCCTCCCTGACCCTGCACCCCATTCCACTGCCCTACATTACTACCCAAACTCTCCGCACCTCCCTTTTTTTTTCTCCACACAATTAATGATTTTATAGATGTCTGTTAATCTAAGATGAACCCTCCCAGTCTTTTAAATCTCTCATGTGGAAGTTGTTCCATATCCCGAATCATTTTTATTGGTCTTCTCTGTACTTTTTCAAAGTCTAAGATATCTTTTTTTTCCTGAGATGGAGCAACCAGAACTGCATGCAGTATTCCAGATATGGGCATATCATGGATTTATGTAGTGGCATTATGAACTGATTCAAATTAGCTTACATAAGTTAGGGATGTTAATGGTTAGCTGGTTAACCTGTAAGTATCATCTTTACCAGGTAATGCTTACTGATTAAGGTTAATCAGTGGAGGGTAAAGCAGCTCCCCACCCACCACAGTGCAAGGGGCCAGGGTGGGTCCAGCACCATTGCAGGCAAGGGCACTCCAGCCCCTGATTAAATAGGATTTTACATCACTAGCGTAAGTGTAAACTATAAAGCACAACTTTATGGACTGAAACTGGCTAAATACAGGGCTTTAAATTCATCCAGAACTCTCCAGAGCAAAGCTCTGTTAAATATTTTCAAACCTGGAGGTCAGAAGCCCTGAGTCCCACTGCTCCAAGATATACTTTATAAAAATGTAAACTCTGCTAAATAATAAATGTTGATAAATTGCAATGTATTATCAAGCTGGAGATGGCATCTAATAGGGTGGTGTAGTTATTGATATCAGACTTAAAATCTTCATTAGTGATCTGGAAGAAGGAGTAAACAGCATGCTCATTAAATTTGCAGAAATGTTGCATTAAGGAGCGGTGAGCACTATTCAAAACAAACATGTAACATAAAAGACCCTAAAGGTTAGACGTATGGGCAGAAAATAATAAAACGCAAGCCAAATCATCTGGGAGAAAACTAAGCTAAGCTAACATGTTCAAAGAGAGAGACAAACTTGGAAAGCTGTAATGGTGAAACAGAACTAGAAAACTAGATTTTTCAGAGCACTAGGAAAAAGCACTCTTGCACTTTCAGTGAGATGATCTAGATGGTCTAATAGGTCTTTTCCATCTTTAATGTCCATGACAGATTTTTTTAAGTCATTTATTTACCCTCTCTCTCTCTCTAATGGTTCCTTGATGTCTTGTGTAACCCAGAAATAGATTCCTGGTATTTTAATGTAAAGTCACATAACTACAACTTGAAGAGAAATCTTACAGCATCTTTCTGCTCAGCAGCCTCTTTGCTCTTATTGTTTCTAAGCCTTTAAGTTTCTATCCCTGCTACTGTTCTAAGCCTTGTCATGTTTTTAACAGCAACATTCACTCCTTCACCCTAGGAGCACACTGTGTTCCAAACAGTACTTTGCTCTGGCACTGCCAAAGAACTTCAGGTGCAATGGTATCAGTTTGTGTTTATGAAGGGAAGAAGAGGTGCAGTGTAAGGTTGCCACTGGGACCAACAGGCCCTGTGAGAGGACATGAAATATTCTGAAACTTTTGAAGACTGGAGACAGCTGGGAAGCTAGGAATGCATATAGCCTGCTTATTGTTTTCAAAATACGTTTTCTCTGGAATACTTTTGTCATTGCCCTTGAGAGAACAGGACTACTGGTGCTCCTTTAAAGTCAGAGTTGGTGAAGTGACCACAGTGAATTTCAGAAGTCTGCTGCCTAAGTGCCTGGTCAGGAAGGAGTGGCCTATAATGTAGGTTGGGGTGCTCTTTAAAAGGTCATAAAACAGTCAACGGTGCAGTTGCTCAGGAACTATGACAGCCACTTATTTTGATCTTCAGAGCTCAGTCCTCGTCTCCAGGATTGTTGTCAAACAGGGTACATCTAGACTACAAGCCTCTTTCAAAAGAGATCGTGTAGACAGCCACAAGGATTTCGAAAAAGTGATCTGCTTTTTCAAAAGAGAGCTCTGGATGCTCTTTTTTGAAAAAGCCCTGTTTGCATTCAAGAACGCCTTTTTTTGAAAGAGCTCTTTTGAAAAAAGGCATTCTTCCTGGTAAAAGTAGGTTTACCAATTTCGAAAAAAACGCTGCGTTCTTTTGATTTAATTTCGAAAGAACGCGACGGCAGTCTAGATGCAGATGAAGTTTTTTGAAAAAAGGCCACTTTTTTCGAAAAAACTCAGTAGTCTAGACACACCCACACTGAATATTTTGGTCCAGAAGATAATGGCATTGTATTGTTTTATGCTGTGATATGGCTGTTATGTCACGCCATAATGATATTGTATTGTAACAAGTGTTTATATTGTGCTTTCTGCTTTGACTTTGCATATATGCATAGCTGCTGTGGGGTTAGGGATTACAAATCATAGGCTTGTCCTGTACAATGCTGAGCAGCTTCAAATGCAGAGTGGCTTAGTATGGTTATCTACCTTATTTTTGCTGTAGGTTATAGCCTGCTTTCCTTCTGTTATAAAAACTGTTCTTCAAGCATAGTGTCCTTTGAAAGAACTACCGATCCAGTGAGGCCTCAGATCTCTAGAGTAACTGCTGTCCAAGAAATAGTATTTCTTTCAGACATCTACCAGTTGTAGGGGGGGAGGGGTTAAGTCACTGGTATTAATGAGATTAGGTTCTGCCCACAGGCATTACAGAAGGGGTGGGGAACCTTTTTTCGGTCAGGGGTCGCTGACCCATGGAAAAATCAATTGGGGCCACACAAGTGAGAAGCCAAAAAGAACCCCAAACCCTCACTGAGGTGGCCCCTGATTGAGAAGGGGAAAGACACTCCCCACATTCCTCTCTCATACCAGGCTAGTAGAGTTTGTGTGCTCCAGTCCCTCAGTAGGCACAGGCTCCCCAATGCTAGGAGGGGAGCCTTGAGCCTCGGCAGCCAGATCCAGGCAAGCAGGGGCTGCATCCGGCCCCTGGGCCTGAGGTTCCCCACCCCTGGTTTACAGAATGAGGACATTGGGTCTGATTCCCCTTTTGAATGCACCATAAGAACACCAGAGCTGTTCTATGGACTTCAGTGGATTCACATCAGTGTAAGTGAAAGAAGAGTAATTTGAGCCTATTACATTTAATCCATAACACTTCATTTCCTTAGTAAAACTCTTCTCCCTACTCCATTCTGCTGCTCAGGCTTCAGTTTGCATTCCTAGCTATTATAAGTGAACTGACATGAAGGGAAACACATTACATGATGCCTGTGATCTCCTGCAACAACTGAAGCTCTTTCAGGCAGGTCTAATTTACAAAGGATGGGTGCTGGCCCAAGGATCAGGGAGCACGAAGGTGACTTAATTAAAACCACTGTTTCACCAGCCTCTCGGGTCTTGTGCCAAGAATAGCTCAGGTTTGATTCAACTCTCAGTTGAACTGGTTTACAAGTATAATTCCATTGACTTCACTGAGCTTATTCTTGATTCAAGCAAGTCTGAATGAGACCAGAATGAGACTCACTGTGTTCCAAATCAGTGTAAGTAAGACTGTTTTGCTTCCTATACCTATTCTCTGAGTAGTTTACGCCACCACTTTCTTTTCCACTGAATTTAGCCCACAATGTCATGTGGTTGAAAAGCAAGGTATAAAGCATGTGTACCATTAAAAAAAAAAAGCCCCAAATCAATTTTCTTCTATATCTGTATCAACAATGGGATGAATGGGATTAGTATGGCCTATTATTATGGAGTATGTAGAATCTTGGGCTTTACAACAAACATACAGTGTTTGTTCTCAGTAGATTGAGATAGACATGGTACATTTGTTACTATTACAGGTACTGCAAAAAGCCCATTAATTTTTATGCTAAAGTTCCTCCCTTCCCAGATCTAGCCTGCTCCCCTACTCCCTGTGCAACATTAATTCTACATTGCTGAGCACCCCCAAAACACACCTTCTACAGCCATGCAAAGGTAAAAGTAAGCTGGTGTGTCCCAGTGCACTGCTCTGGAAAAGAAGCTGGCCAGCTCAGGCACTCAGCTACAGGAGAAGGCATGGCCGCTCCCAGCCAGGCTCCTGGGGCTCTCCTGCTAAGCAAAAGGCAGCCAGGCAGGTGAAAAGGGCTGTCTGGGGAGCCCTCCCACTGGGCCTGGACTGCCCCAGTGCCTCCCCCCTCCTCCAACGGTCCCTTTTAGGCAGGGCAGGGGAGGCTGCAGCTGCATGTACCTGTATGCTGCTGCTCTTCTTCCCCTGACTCTCAGGGAGTGAGGGGAAAGTACACAGCTTGCTGCATTCCTCTCACTCTTGGCTGTCGAGGGGAGGGGCAGAGGAGTCATTCATGCAAGCTATGCACTTTCCCCTGGCTCCCTGATACTCAAGGGAAGGGGAAGAAGAGCAGCTGCATCCCAGTATGTGCAGTTGCAGCCTCCCCACTTTCCCAAATGGCACGTTTGTCCTGCTCTCACCTATACACACACCCCTGCCCTCAGTCCCCCATACCCAGAAACCTCTGCCGTGATTCCTGTACTCCCACATCCCGACTGCTCTGAGCCCCCCACATTGTCAGCCTGCTGCCCTGACTCCTTAACCCCTCATACACCACCAAGCCAGAGTCCCTACACCTCTCAACCCTATGCCCTGTGCCCCTCCTCACACTCCCAACCCTGATTCTTGCAACCCCCCCCCCAACATCCAGACCCCTGAACTGAGCCCTTCACACTCTCAAGATCCTGCCCTCCTGAGCCCCCCACACTCAAATTTCTTACAGGTACTGTCCTATTGCATCCCTGTCCCTCTGCCGTGGGCCCCCCAGGGGGGTGCAATACAACAGTACTTGTAAGAAACTTAAGTTACTTTCACCTCTACAGCCATGTGAGATATTTTTGAATTTAATCCAGCTCTACGCTAGATTAATGGTGGCTCATCCCTTTAATCTTAGACATGGATGTTCAGGGAATTGTACTGGGCTGCTATTTCAATGTGGGAATCTGCCTTACCCTGACAACTGATCCACAGATAAGACATCATGGTTGCCTTTAAAAGAAAAGAAAAAAAGCAAACAAAAATCCCCCCAAAACCATTTTTTTCTTGCAAGTGCCTGTGTCAAGGCTGCATATATAAGCAAAGGCAAACATTGCACTTGAGCAAATAACTTCAACTTTTGGTGTTACAGGATTTCATTGTATGAATTGAGTATCTAATATTTTTGAAAAATAGCATTTTATTACATTGAATTATGTAGGGGAAATGTCTACAAGTGTGGTATCCGAGTGTAAGGACTAATGGTGTTTTGTTCAGCCTTAACTTTTGTATTTCTGGATTTGTATCTCTCACCGCACTACTTTTCTTTTGTACTAAGTTAGGGCTAAATCCTGATTTATTACTTAGGCAAAACTGTCACATGGTATATATTGGGTAAATACTACCAGGTGCTAAGCACTTGCTTCTTCAGTTAAGTCAGTGGGCCAAAGCTGAAGCGTCTAGTTATATTTAACTTTGCCCATGCTCAAGCAGATGTTTCTGTTGAAGATTTTGAGGGATTGCCTGAGTGAAGACTGCGTAAAATTTTCAGGATTTAGCCAACTGGATTCTCCTCCCATCTCCATTTCTTTATGCAAGTAACATTAAATCAATCAAATGGAAAATTAAATTATTCTGTAAACTATATATAGATTGTAAGTGCAAATAAAACTGACCATATCTTCCTTTTTCACTCCCTTATCCTTCCCACAATCATAATTGTGAAATGTTCAGATGTGCACACTATATTGATTTGCTCCAAAAGCTTTGTACTCTTCATGCTAGATAACTACTGAACCAAATCTCAAAATCCTGATTCAGATTCACCTGTGCTTTACTTAAGAAGCACTCAAGTTGAATGGCTGCATAATCAGGTCTGCAGCTAGTAGTGGAGGATGCAGAGGGAGGGAGTATGTGGCTACATACACTGTGGAACTATCCATGGTACTGTAGTTTCTCTTGGTTTTCATACAGAAGACATGTAGATTCCATATAGACTCATGTTTCTGTTTTCTACCATGTCCATGCTATGGGTACTATATAGCAGTATAGCCCTGTAGCACAGATGCAGACTACAGCGATGGAGGTTATTTTTCTGTTGGTGTAAGAAGAACATCTCTCTGAGTGACAGTAGTTAAGTTGAGAGAAGTGCTCTTCAATTGATCCGTCAGTTTCTAGACAGGGGTTAGGCTGGCATAGCTATGTCACTCAGGGGTGTGGATTTTTCACATACCTGGGAATCACAGCCATGTTGACCTGAATTCGAAGTGTAGACTGTGACTTCATACCTTTGGACTGTATGGGCATAATACATTCACCCTGATATCACTCAGAAAAGCAATGTTTACTACATGGACACAGGTAGCGTAGGGCAGTGGTTCCCAACCTGTGGTCCGTGGACACTGGTGATCTGCGACAATACTCTAGGGCAGTAGTCTCCAACTGTTTTAAGCACAAGATCACTTTTTGAATTTAAGTTCAATGTAAGATTTACCTCAAACCCAAATACCCTTGTCCCGCCTCCTTTGTGCCCCTTCTCCAAGGCCCTGCCCCTGCTCACTCCGTCCTCCCTTCCTCTCTCCCTCCCCCATTCTCCCTTCCTTTCACTAGGCAGGGGCAGAGGAGTGGGGCACAGGCTCTGGTCTTGGGCTAAGGGATTTGAAGTGTTAAGAGGCTCTGAGCTGAGCTTAGGGCAAGGAGTTGGGGTGCAGGAGGGGATTCAGGGTACAGGCTCTGTAAGGGAGTTTGGGTCCGGGGGCTCAGGGCTAGGGCAGGGCCTTGGGGTGCAGGAGGGGTTTATGAGTGGGGCAGGGGTTTGGAGCTGGTTCCAGCTGGACACTGCTTATCTCAGGTGGCTCCTGGGTGATGGGGCAGTGGGGCTAAGGCAGGCTCACTCCTGCCCTGGCCCTGCACCACTCTCAAAAATCAGCCAGCAAACTCCCTCCATCCCAAGCCCTGTGCCCCCCCACCAATTCTGTGGAGATAGAATACAGGGTGGAAGAGGGGGCACTCTGACATCAGTGCCCCCTCCTCTCACTTCCCTGCTCTGTACCACAAGCAGGAGGCTCCCGGGGAAGAGGATGGGGAGTTGCAAGGCAAAAGGCAAGAGGTGAGCAGCAGTGGGGGGAGGGGCAGCTGAAGTACCGGCACTTGATAGCCTCTTGGCCAAACTAGTCAAGATCACCTGTCAGAGGCTCCAAGATCTACCAGTAGATCCCAGTCTTCTGGTTGGTGACCACTGCTCTAGGAGGTCCGTGGAAAGTTTCATGGTAAGGATCGGGCCCATTGCGGGACTAGAACTTTCAGCCAGGCGATTCTCACCCAGGGCTTACTGTTCACGACCATTCATCCTCCCACCACCAGCTGCGCTGCCATTTACACTTCAGCCCTCTCCCAGTCCCGTGGTGAGTCCAATCCTTACTTTTCTTTTCCTTTTTTTCTCCCCCAGGGATTTAAAAATAAGTTACTAACATACTTATAATTTTATTTTTAAAATGTTATGTACAATTCAGAATCCTGCCACCTAAACGGAACCTCTTGCTCCAGGCATTCAGGGCCCCGCGCTGCCCAGCTCCTGGCTCCGCCCACCCTGCCAGGAGCCACGTGGCCGTGCAGCTCAGCATGCTGCCTTGGGCCCCGCACACTCTTTGGCTGGTCCTGGCCAAAAGCATTTGTAGTTAATGTGCTTTAAATTCATTCCCATCTTAATCCAAATTAACTTTCCTGTGTAGACAAGCCCTGAAACAGTCACAACCTCATTACCTAAGCTCCTGACTATTTTAGAAAAAAACAGTACCTGTTGTTCAACAGTAGTGTGGTTGCATTGTTCTTTAAAGTGCTAGAGTAGAAAGGGGTCAGAGTTTTAGTGTTTTTTTATCATCTACTGAAAACTTGCAGTTCAACTGTTGTTCCATAATGTATTGTTAAGAAATTTTCCTGCTTTATATTTATTTAAATTTTCACAGTTATGAAAAATTATGGCTTTTAAGTATTTTTTTATATTTTTATTAATTTAAATGTTCATATTTGTAGGAAATTGAGGGGGATGGGTCAAACAATTATTTAATGATATACTGACATTCAAAAAAATAAAACTTTTTAACTGGTACAACATCACACATCCAAATGTTAATGGTAGATATTATTAAATCAAACTAAGTTTTGAAGAACCTGTGACAGGTTGGATCTCACAAGTCCTCTTGGGATTGTTGGCCAGTGTGCTAATCAAGCCACTGAGCCCACCTTCCTGCCCTCTGTGGCTCCCCACCACCCTGTTCTGCTGGTCCAGAAGCTCTGGTCTCCTCCAGCAGACCAACACTAGCTCAGTTCTAGGAGGACTCAGCTGTAAGGCTTCTGATAGTGCCCAGTAAACAACCCCAAAAAAGGGACCAAAATTGCAAATAAATCCATTTTACCCCATGCAAAAACTTTACACACAGAAAGCTCATAAGATGTTCACCCCCTTTATCAATGAAAGATATATATGCACAATGGTTGCTCCTCCCGGTAACAGTTATTTACACAGGACTTGATAATAAACAAAAGTGTTTTTATTAAGTATAAAAAGCAGGATTTAAGTGATTGCAAGTGAAAACAGATCAAAGTAAGTTACTAAGTTAAAATAAACAAAAGACACCAGCAAATTCTAATACACTAATAAGCTTGTTGCATGCAAATTCTTACCCTAAACAGTTGTTCTTATCTCAGATTAGAAATAATCGTTTTCCGACCTGGGCTGAGCAGCTTCACGCTTTCACTATAATTCGTTATTTGTAGGTTTCTTCATGTGTATTCTACTAGGGAAGGCAGGCAATTTTAAAAGCCAGATGAAGACAAAGACCTGATTGCTTTCCGTTCCTTAAATATATTTTCCCTCAAGATGGGAAGCCTTTGTTCAATCTCCCCATCTCCATGGAAAAGTACCCAATTCAAGATGGATTCCAGTACCAGGTGGCATAGTCACATGTCTTTCTAGGACCATGCACAGTTTGAGCTTACAGGAAAAATAAAGCCATTCATGGCTTGTAGGTTTGAATATTGAACCATTAAGTTCCTACATTTAGAATTAAAAACAGATTCATATTTCATATTTCTCACTTCACATACCAGAATGATACATGAAAAAATATAGGATATACAGATTCAGCAGATTATGCCTTTTTAAATGATATGTTACATGATCTGTTTTGCATAAAGCATCTTTGAGTTATGCATATGCATATTCATAAGCCAATTTTCATAAAGCATGGGGGGGCTATGACAGAAGCATTATTCATTCTTTTCCTATCCTTAAATTTCAGCTGTTATCAATGGAAAAATTTTACATCAATTTGTGTGTGTATGGTGAAATCAGCATTTACTAACAATAATCTAACCCTTCCATGCGTAGTCGTATATGGATATGGATGTTCTTTATTGCTCTGCCTTGGAAAATACACCTTCTAATCTATCCATTAAAAGTGATTTTTGAAAAGTATTTCTATGTTCTTTTTTGAGTGATGTCCTTGTAGGTGCTGCACTGTTGGTGTCGGGTCATCCTGGTGTTGCAGATTGGAGTATTCCCTAGCAGTAGTCAACTGGACCATGCACGCATGTCAGGCGCCTCATGCCATTTGCACCCTTCTCCTCATGCATGCAGTTCGGCTCCTGTCAGTTCCTTCGTTGCTACCCTCCGTCGCAGATGGAGTGAGCTCCTCTCCTCAGAGAACCTACCAAAGAAAAAATTATTCATAGTTAAGTAGGTAGTTTGTTCGAATTAGTTGTAGTTAATAATTAGACTCTTCGTTCCCTCATTTTTGTAATTAAAAAAACCGCCACTTTCAGCCTCTTGAGGGGCTGTAACAGAAAAAAAAAAAAGAAAGAAAGAAAGCAGAAGAATATCACGAATTGGGCCGACAAACCACCGACAAAGAGCACCATGACAGGCTCCCCTGGCTTCAAGAAATTCAACACTTGTTGGGAGCCCATGTCCGCCTCAGACGGGCACTCTTTATGTATTTGATGCCTCAGGGAAGCACACATTCCACAAACGTGCCCCCATTGCTCTAAGCTAACAGCTAGAGTGAGGCAAGACAGGGAAATAAGGCTTGAAATGCTCCTTATTGACTAGGCGCTTCAACTGGCAGAGTCCATGCCTTCTATGATTCACTTGTATCCACTTAGGGCCGAGAAAGGCAGAGCCACTTCCGCAGGCTCGGGCTCTTTAGCTAAGAAAAAAGCCCCATTGGTGTGATCTTTACCACCCAGCCATGTCAGCTCCAGCAACAAGCCTGGAACATCCAGCACTGCCTCTTCCTGCTCTAAAGATCTACAGGTCAAGCAACAGCATGCACCACTGGTGCCGACCGCTAAAACTGCTGCACCGGCACTGACTCAAGAACCAGCACTGGCCCCAACAAAATCTCAGGAGCCTGAAGTGCAACCTCTTACTATGGCACTGCCGGCACCAAGTAAACCGCTGGCACCGTCTAAGGCTTGCTCTAAGACTAACAAAGAGACAGTTGCATTTCCTAGCCTGGAACTGGTAATCTTCTCTCTGGCACCATCTTCTCCATCACCAGCACCACCTTCACCGGCACTGGTGCGTGACGTTATCCACACCAACAGGAGACATTACAGATCGGTCTCCCCTCACTCCCCAATGCCGTACCACTTATCATCTCATGTTCTACCATCTCGACAGATATCACTAACTCCTCCTCCTTCATCAAGAGGATCAGTGAGATCCCCTAGATCTCCTATATTATCAGCACATGCTGCCTGTCACGACGATCATAGGAGTATCTTTTCCTCTAGACACTCTTCTCCCACAAGATCCTACTACAACCATTGTAGATGTAGATACTACT
Organism: Pelochelys cantorii; assembly: GCA_032595735.1. Lineage (NCBI taxonomy): Eukaryota > Metazoa > Chordata > Testudines > Trionychidae > Pelochelys > Pelochelys cantorii. The sequence goes on along the minus strand of CM064326.1, from coordinate 46,946,329 downwards.
ATGATTGCCCACCCCACTGGGCTACACAATATCATCTCTCACCAACTTATGAGAGACATTGGTCCTTGTGCTGCCTCCAGATGCCATTCTACGGCCTCTTCCAAACTAGTGTAAAGGTGCCCTACCACCCTACCTCCTCAGACCACTTCTCCCCCTCCCCAGTAATCTGAACTGGAGGAAGGTCAACTCTCTGAGTCAGAAGAACAACCTGACAACTCACCCACAGACCATTCCTCTTCTTCTCTTGATGAGGCAGTGATTCCTGGTGATATCTCACCCATGGATCACCTCAGACAATTCCAGGACTTATTTAAAAGGGTGGCAGCCAGTCAGGAGGTTCAACTGATGGAGGTATAGGAGAAGCAACAGCACCTCCTCAAAAACCTCCAACCTTACCAAAGGGCAAAAATTGCATTGCCTATCATTGAGGCCATTATGGAGGCAGCCAATGAAATATGGCAAATCCCAGCCTCTGCCCCACCCACCAGCAAAAGAGCTGACAAAAAGTAATTCATCCCTGCCAAGGGCATGGACTTTCTTTTTCTCATCCCCAGCCAAATTCCCTGGTGGTCGACGTGGGACAACAGAGGGCTAAAATGCCACAATACAAGAATGCTGCAGAGGATAAAAAGAGCAAGCACTTGGACCGTTTTAATAGAAAGGTCTATTCTTCATTAACCTTACTACTGCGCATTTCTAATTATGCAGCTGTCTTAGCAAATCATGATTTCGACAGTTATTTTAAACTCACCATTCTCATGGAACATTTACCAGATAACAAAAGACCAATCTTAAAGGCTGTTGTCCAGGAGGGCTATGCAACCATGCAGACAGCCTTACAAATGGCTCTCAATGTTGCAGACACAACAGCATGATCTGCCATCATGTCAATCATAATGCAAAGAGCATCCTGGTTACAACTGGTCGTTGTCCTGAAAGAGCTACAATCCAAAGTAGAGGACCTCCTGTTCAATAAACACAAGTTATTTGCGGAAAGGACCAACGAGGTCCTCCATACGAATAAAGATTCGAGAACAATTCTGCGTACATTGGGCATGTACACTCCCCCCTATCGACAAAAGCGGTATATGTCATACCAAATACACCGTGAATTTGCATACCCCATATACCAGAACAGAGGATTCGACCAATCCCGTGTGAGACAATGTCCTCAAAGGAGGCATCCACAAAATAACCATACATCCAACCAGCAGAACAATAAGCAGCAGATTTGAGGCACGCAAGATCTCCTCCTCATCTGTCTGTGCCAAGACCAGGTTCCTATTTTTCATTACTGCCTAAAACCATTCTACCATCGATGGGCTGCCATCACAACTGACCACTGGGTCCTTGAGCTCATAGCATTGTGCTACACAATTCCATTTACATGTCTTCCCCAATCCTCTTTCCCCCTCCACATCCCTCTTCAGGGACCCTTCTCACAAGAACCTATTAAAACAAGAGGTCCAATGCCTGCTCTCCATCGGGACAGTAGAGAGGGTACTGGATGAGTTTAGGGGCAGAGGCTTCTATTCCCACTACTTTTTCACACAAAAAAAAGGCAGGCGGTTGGAGACCCATTCTCGACCTCCACAGATTCAATCGATACCTTTGCAAACAGCGGTTCAAAAATGGTGATTTGGGCATCTATTTATCCCTGTGCTGGATGGGAGAAAGGAGGACTGGTTTGCAGCCTTCCACCTACAAGCTGCCTATTTCCACATCACAATCCACCCTGCTCGCAGACATTTCCTAAGATTCATGGTAGCAGCAGAACATTTCCAATATCGTGTCCTATCCTTTGGCCTGTCTTCTGCACCCAGGGTATTTTCCAAAATACTTGCAGTGGTTGCGTACTTATGGCACAAGGGAATTATTATATTCTCGTACCTCGACGACTGCCTAATAAAAGGCTCTTCCTGCCCAGAAACTCTCAAATCAACAAACACAACACGGAAAATATTTGAATCCCTGGGCCTCATCATCAGTGTTCCCATTAAGCCAGGGCTACTCAACACATGGCCTGTGGGCCACATGTAGCCCTCAGCCCATTTGTTTGCAGCCCGCGGTGTGGTTTGGGTTTATGCAGGGCTCATTATGTGGCCCACAGGTGAGATCCTTTGAACATGGCTTCCACTGGGAACACGTTCCACAATGGCAAATCAGTATAATGGTTTTCTGTTGATATGCATTTTAGTAGTTAAATTCCTGGATTGTCATTGCTCATTAAAAGTGCTGTCATATGGGTGGAAATCGAGTAAATACTGTATTTTATTAATATCAGCAGAACTGACTTAAATGGGGCCTTCATGTTGTGTAGTCTTGCCTTAATCTTTGTATTCATGCCCATCAGTGTGAAAGACGCTATTTGCATATATTTGCATGTGTATTTGCATGTATATGCAACCACACTTAAGTTGCGGCCTTCGTCATGTGCTGTGAGTATCATTGTGGCCCCCAGGGCTTCCAAAGTTGAGTAGCCCTGCTCTAAGCTGTGCAGTAGCACAGCTTCACAGGTGATTAATCAGGCCCACCCTGTCAGTCAGCTCCCTCTATGGAGCCTTGAGCCTCTGATGAGGTGGGGCTGATTAATCACCCATGAAGCTGTGCTGCTGTGCAGCTGAGAGGGAACACTGCTCATCATCAGCGATCAAAAATCTTCTCTACATCCAGCTCAGTCCCTGGAATTTGTAGGTGCCCGCTTAGACTCTACCATACCACGGGCATAACTACGTTGAAGAGATTCCAGGCAATACAGGACCTCATGGCAATAGTCACCACAAGTCCCACAGTACAAGTACTTACCTGTCTCCAGCTCATGGGACACATGGCAGCTACAACATACATGGTTTCTCACACATGATTGCACTTCCACTGCCTACAATATTGGCTGGCCTCTGTACATACCATCCAGGCACCATATCCACAAACAAGTTGCCCCCTCACCAAGGGTGATCGTGTCCCTCCAGTGTTGGACCAACCCACACAACTTACTAGTTGGGGTACCTTTCCACCAAGATCAACCCACCATACAAATTACTACAGATGCCTCCCTACTCAGATGGGGAGCGCATTTGGAAGGTCACCTTGTACAGGGCCGATGGTCCACCAAAGAGATTCCACATCAATCTCTTAGAACTGAAAGCAGTCATCAATGTGTGCAAGCACTTCTCCACATATATTCAAAACACCACAGTCAGGACACTTACCAACAATAAGACGATAATGTATTATATAAATCATCAGGGCGGTGCCCAATCCTGCTCTCTGTGTGCTGAGGCAATATGCCTATGGAACTGGTGCATCCACCACAAGGTGACAGTGGTGGCATCACACTTACCCGGCATCAACAATGTCACAGCTGATACACTGAACAGACATTTTGTGACAGACCACACATGGAAACTGCACCATTGCGCTCTTCAGCTGATCTTCTGCCGCTGGGGGTTTCCCCAAGTAAACTTCTTTGTTTCATGCAAGAATGCCAAATGCTGACAAAATTGCTCCAGGGCTGGAGTGCGTCTTGGATAGGTAGGAGATGCCTTTCTCCTTAATTGGGACGGGCCCCTATTCTACGCCTTTTCCCCAACCCCATGAATCCTGAGAGTCCTCGAGAAGGTCAACAGGGATGTAATACTCATAGCCCCCTTATGGGCCTGTCTAATGTGGTTCCCTATTTCTCGGATGCCTCCTCATCCACCGTATCCCCACCCTGAACACAGCGATCTGTTGACTCAAAATCATGGCACTCTGACGCATCTCCAGCCCCACCTGCTGCACCTGACGGCATGGCTCCTTGTTGGTTCTGGAAATCCGAAATGAGATGTTTGGACCAGGTTAAAGAGGTCTTGATGCACAACAGAAAACATACTACATATTCCACCTACCTCCAAAAATGACGCAGATTTGTGTCACAGTGTACAGACAAATGGCTGGACCCAGATTTAGTATCACTACACAAGATTTTGGACTATATCCTCTCCCTAAACTAATCGGGCCTAACCTTAGCTTCCTTCAGAGTTCACCTGGCAGCAATTAACACCTTTTGCCACACTATAGATGGCTTTTCAGTATTTGCATACCCCACCACAAAGAGATTTATCAAGGGATTGTGCAATCTTAACCCACCGCATAGGACACCACCACTGATATGGAACCTGGAATTGGTCCTGGACACCCTGACCCAACCCTCATTCGAACCACTAGCCACCTGTCCATTATCCATGCTGACTACCAAACTGGTCTTCCTACTAGTGATAACATCTGCTCGTAGAGTTGGTGAGCTTGCTGCACTCACTGCCACGCCACTAGACACTATATTCAATAAGGACATTGTGGTACTGCATCCTTCCCCTCTTTCATCCCTAAATTATGTTCTGATTTCCACATCAATGAACCAATTGTCCTCCCAACCTTTTACCCAAAGCCACATGCATCTCAGTGGGAGACCATTCTTCACACACTTGATGTGCGCAGAGCACCCACCTTTTATATCGATGGAACTCAATCTTTCTGCAAATCACACCGACTAATAGTTTCTCTTGTGGAGTGTTCCAAGGGTGAGCTGATCTCAGTACAGCACATTTCCAAGCTCATAGTATTCTGCATAACCCAATGCTATGCCATCCAAAATTAACTTCTTCCAGGAGCACCCAGGGCTCACTCCACGAGAGCTGTAGCAGCATCTGCAGCCTTCCTGAGAGGGGTCCCCTTTCGGGACATTTGGTGTGCCGCCACTCAGGCCTCAAATCATACCTTCATGAAGCACTATGCTATCTCCCATCATTTAACTAACGACACTGCAGTAGCCTCGGCGGTGCTGTCAACAACTGTCAAATGGTGACCCAAAGACCTGCCTCCCTTGTGTTCTCGAGTACTGCTACAAAGTCACCAACAGTGGAGCACTCACAGGGACATTACTCAAAGAAGAAGAGGAAGTTACCTTGTGCAGTAACAACGGTTCTTCAAGATGTGTGTCCCCATGGGTGTGCCACTACTCTCCCTCCTCCCTGCTTCGGAGTCTCTGGCCTTTAATCATGTCTTTCAGATTCTCGGTCAGACATGAGGAACTGGTGGGAACTGGACCATACCCCCGAGGAGAAGAGTGCAAATGGTACGAGCTCCTGATGCTCATGTGCGGTCCGGCCGACTACTGCTAAGAAAAACTCCAATCTGTGGCACCGGGACAACCCAACACCAACAGTGGAGCTCCCATGGGGACACATCTTGAAGAACCATTGTTACTGCACAAGGTGAATAACTTCCTCTTACTTCTGACATCAATATAAAGGAATGCCTAGTAAGTCATTAATTACATTGTTAGCTTTTTTATACAAGCAGACTTATTTTGAGGTTGTTACTACATTTAAATTTAACTCTTTTTTTAACAGCATACTTATTGAATAGATAACTGGTATGACTCTGTGTCACATTGTCTGGAGTGATTCATGGCCATGAACACCAACCTCAAGACAGACTGTCAAAAAGCCACGTAAGACATACCAAACTCATGGTTATGTTCAGTAATTAGAGCTCACCAACCTAGTAACAATCATGAACTCCTAAAACATGATGACAGTCTTACCATGGAGTCGTAGACTGTCCTTTTGGGCATTTCAGTCTATCTTTCCACCCAGGCAAGCTGAACTTAGTAATATTTGGTTGCTATACATCAAAGATTATAAAAGATTCAGGTTGCTTCTAGTCCCAAGGGACTAGTCACTTACCTCAGGTCAATTTCTACTTCAGATCTTGCATCAAAGACAACACTTGTCGTCAACCCTATAGTAAACTAACTAAGGATTTGCTAACTAGGAAAAATAAATAAATGAGTGTCACAGGCCCCCCATGCTTTATGAAAATTGGCTTATAGTATGAATATGCATAACCTGAAGATGCTTTAGGCAATATGCATCATGTGACATACTACAATCTGCTGAATGTACATTTTCTATTTCCATGCATGTATCATTCTTGCATGTGAAGTTATAAATATGAAGTGTGGAGCTGTTTATTATTCTAGATGTTCTAAGGAGGGACATTAGTAATACACCAGAGACATAATGAATTTGTTTTTTCTGTAAGCCCAAACAGTGGTTGGTCCTACAAAGATAAGAGGCCAAACCACCTGATGCTGGAACCCATTTTATATCTTGTACTTTTCCACTCAAGATGAAAAAAGTTTTAACTGAACATAGAGAATTCCCACCTTGGGCAAAAGGGATATAAAGGTGGGAAACCAAACAACAGGGGTAGTTGCAAGATGATGGGAAACTCCCACCTACCACCCAAGATGCGTGCTGGCATCATGTAAGGGTATATCTAGACTGCACTCTAAAACCAAAATAAAATACTCAATTTATGCTACGCAAATTGTGTATTTTATTTTGATTTTATTTCGAAATAGGCTATTTTGAAATTTGGCACATCTACATGGTGCCATATTTCAAAATAAAGCACTATTTCGAGACATCCCTTATTCCTTGTGGAACGAGGTTTACAGGGATGCCAAAATAGCGCGTCTGTTATTTTGAAAATTATTTTGAAATAGCGGACATGTTCCTTGGACATGGGGTAGCTATTTTGGGATACCTCCGGTATCAAAAAATAGCCTTGCAGTCTAGATGTACCCTAAGACTGAACAGGGGGAAGGATTAGGCCTGAGCTAAAAGGCTGCATAGCTTCTGAAAGAGATGATTAGAACAACTGTTGGGGTAGGAATTTTCATGTAACAAGTTTCTTAGTGGATTAGGATTAGCTGGCGTGGCTTTTTTTGTTTTGGCTTGCTAATTTATTTTGGTCTGTCTGTTTTGACTTGCAAAAGATTCTATGTTCCTCCAAATGAGACCATAGCTATATTATACATTTGTTTAACAAAATATACCTCCAATAAACAATCCTTAGGTTGTTTTCTCTAGAATGTTGCAACTAGCAAATGCTAACTTTTTGGTGGGTGATAAAATGATTTGATAGGTACCTCCTGTTTACTCCAACATATCCTTTACAGCAGGGCTACTCAACTTTGGAAGCCCCGGGGGCCACAATGATACTCACAGCACATGGTGAGGGCTGCAACTTAAGTGTGGTTCCATATATATGAAAATATCTTCTTTCACACTGACAGGCATGAATACAAAGCACTTCCCACAATGCCCCAGCACTCCTGGCACCTCCTCTCTGGGGCCTAGAAACACCAACACCCTGTACCCATCTGTTCCAGCCAGCCCGCCCACTTGCATCTTTCAATGCTCACCCCGCCTGGGAGACACCTCGCCGTTGTGGAGCGTGTTCCCAGTGGAGGCATGTTCAAAGGATCCCACCCGTGGGCCGCATGTTGACCCCCACGTAAACCCAAACTGCACCACAGGCCACAAATAAACCAGCTGCGGGCCGCGTGTTGAGTAGCCCTGCTTTACAGCATACAGTTTTTGAGCTCTTGTATAACCGAGAGTGAAATTTGGCTCTACAATGTAGATTCTGTTGAAAACTGCAGCTGACAGTCACTATTTCTTAGCACTGAGAAGAGTGAGGCTTCTCCAACGGGAGTTGTATGGGTTAAGAACCATTCAAAATCAGGCTATTGACTAGGGGACTAAATTGAAGGTGCCTAGTTTGAAAATGCCTAGTTTGAAAATGTTGACTTAAGTATATTGAGGTGCCTGGTTTGAAAATGTTGGCTTAAGTAAATTGCTCATGATCACAAAGAACATCTGTAACAGCCAAAAATAAAACTACAGTTCTGACTCCTGGTCTTGTGCCTTGATCACGAGTCCATCCTTCCTCCTCTTGCAGTATTTATTACACTGAAATACTGCAAACAGCCCACACATTGTATACTGATTTCTCTATTTGAAAGTATTTTGCTATAAATATTAGAAAAGTGAATACAATGTAAGAAGAAAATACTTTCTTAATGTTTTTGTAATACATAATTAATATTATGGAATCATTATGACAGGCCTCAGAGATTAATATTGTCATGACTCATGATTCTATAATACACAATACATTTTATCAGCAGAATGACATAGATATGATACTGTATAAGAGAATGATACATTGCTTTTATTTTCAGGTAACCTGCTACCTATTTTATCATGATAAAAAGCAAAATAAGGTGTTAGAGCTCCCCTTCCCTTCTAATGTAGTTCCTAACTAATCAAGAGGGGAATGAGTCTTCAGATTCACACTCTGTAACTCATCTGAAATCCACACCAAGCAGAGACCTATACACTTAACTTCCCATCCAGGGCTGAGGCCCTTTGTATGGGGCTGATTTTCAACCAGTGTAAATAAATAGTTGCAGTACTGATATTTGGTTCAATTCCTCACTGTCATGCATTCATTAAATGTAGTCATGCAAGAGAAAACTAGTTTGTTCTCTTAGAAGGGACATGACTACTGCTTTTCCTTTCTGACCATGACTCCTCATTGAAGTGAATAGTCTTATATAGAGGTCAAGGTTGCAGCATACTTTGTCAGATGCACAACCAAGTGAGCTGCAACTCATGAAAGCTTATGCCCTAATCAATATATTAATCTTTAAGATGCCACTGGACTCTTTATTGTTTTTACTGAAACAGACTAGCAGGGCTACACCTCTGAAACCTGTAAATTACATCATTATGCAAGAGAATCACTAGAACCCAACTTCAACACTGTTGTCAAATTCACCACATGAAGGATGGAGCACTTGTGCTTTTTGACCACTGCCAATCTGAACATTGCCTGAATTTCTGGGCATTTTAAATCCAGACCTGTATCTGAATTTTATGATTTGGCCTTATTTTTATTAAATAAAACAAAACTTTAGATTTAAATTCCCCTCTCTCAAGCTGGGGAATGTTTGAAATTGAATCTAAATTCTGGGACTTAATCCCAGCTCTAATGAAGACTGTTCCTTTCTTTTGAAGAGAACAAAATCCATTGATTTTATTACTTTTTATATATAAATATTTCCTATTGTTTCTGCAAAGTAAGCCATGATGCACAGATATTAAATTGCAATTACCTCACAGAGAGATTGTACTCAGCTTCAGACTTCTGGTCTCTTTTGGAGATGAGTGTTCCAGTAAATGGAGATGTGTTGAGATCAGAAAGTCCGGTTGAAAATCTACCCTTTTAAAAAACAACAGCAATGCAGAAACTATTGTGTTATCATACCATACTCTCACATCTTCTGACACCACATTGTGTTTGGTTTTGTATTAAAATTAGTCCCCAGACACTTACAGCATTGAAGTCATACACAGGAAGACTAAAAAGGAGATCATATTTTTAAAATAAAGTTAGCAGTTAAGGAAGTAGAAACAGTCATCTCCTTTCTCCTGTTAGTCCTGAATAGCCAAGATGAAGGAGTTGGTTTACAGCAGAATATCAGAATTATGAGCACCTCCGGAATGGAGGTTGTTTGTAACTCTGAAATGTTCATAACTTTGAACAAAACATTCTGATTGTTCTTTCGAAAGTTTACAACTGAACATTGTACTATGAAGAAAAATTCTGCTTTCCTTTGTTTTTTAGTAGTGTACATTTAACACTGTATTGTACTGCATTTATTTTTTGTTTGTTTTCTTGTTTCTGCTTCAGCCTGATTGTGTACTTCCTGTTCTAATTGAAGTATGTGTTTGATTGGTCAGTTCATAACTTTGGTGTTTGCAGCTCTGAGGCTCTACTGTATATTCCTCTTTGGGTACTAGCAAAAGAATTGCTCACTATGTTCAGAGCAGTACTCACCTGTGCAAATTAGCTGAAGGCTCTGGGATTGCATTGATGTTACTAAGGGCATAATTTGAAGACAATAGAGTTATACAGATGGCACTAAGAGTACAATTTGTCCTGCTTGTGATGGAATAGAAAAAGGAAATAATCCAACTTTATTCTCCAATTTTGAGATCAGCTTGTAAGGCTAGTGGTTTTGAAGGTGATGCTTTTAATCATAAATACAGGACATTTTTTTAATTGAAAGAAAATCAACATGGAACCCATTGGTACCATTTTCCTTTTTGCTTTTCAGAATACAACTGCAGTGGAAATATTACAATTTAGGGACTGGGAACTTCAGAAAAAAACTTTTCCTACCCTCCATCTTAAATTCTAAATGACCCAATTTTAAATCCATAATCTAGCTATCAGGTGGCCTATGTAAAATGGTTTTGTGTCCTCAATATAGTTTCTAGTGGATGTAGAAATGCCTGCCTCAAAGGAGAATAACTGACACCATCTGCAGAAAGCCAAAAGAGAGGGCAATGAGAGTGAACTGCACTCTTACCTCTTTAAAACAGTTCCTCCAGGTCAGGGCTAAGGATCCTGGATGGGATCATGTGGGGAACCTTGCACTGCCACTGCTCATTCTATGTGTTCTGGGGATAATCACATGACTTCACTCTCCTGAAAGCTCAGGCTGTCCATTCTCAAGAGTGTTAAATTCAACAAAAGTAAATGCTTCTCAGAGGCTAAGAATTTATACCAGAAGTATTGGACTAAAAGTTAGTTTTTCCAGGTGCATTAAACCTATGAAGCCAGTAGAACACATTTCACTTCTCTGGCACCTTGCATCTGAGGAGCTCCGAGTGACTTACAAACATTAATGAACTTACTCGATAGCCTGTTGTGACTCTCACATTATCTCCATAATACAGAAGAGAAAATTGAGGGACAGATTTAGTTTTCTAGCCAATCCAAAAAGAATCCAATTCTCCTGAGTCCCTTGTCTTCTAACCACCAAGTAACACCATCTCCATTGCGACACATCAGCTGCTTAAAGGACAAGATTGCATTTGATTCTTCAGGGATGCTCAGGTACTCAAATTAATCCTAATGGTTATGCAGGAGGTCTCCCTCAAACATCATGTCTTCTTACCTAAAACATATTTTCCTTTCTTTTAAAGCAAGGTTACTGGAACTTGCAGAGTATATGACCCCTGTAAAAACCTCACATACTAGGCAAGGCAGGTTCTGTGAGAGATAAATAGGGATGCTGGAACAATTTTATATTAGGGGTTTTGCAAGCCATTGAACCAAACAGTAAATCCTGTATATAATGGAAACCATTTCAGCATCACTTTCACGCCTAGTTCCAGCGCCTATGTGTAACAACCATTTCTAGCTTATGCTGATCAAGGCTAGCATGTGTAAAGATTGGTGTGCCTCTCTGATTTATTGCTGTTTTTCATTTTCTTTCTGGCTGTGTTTATCTTAGGTACCTCTATATCACTCCTGTAAACATTCACACGATATACTGAAGAAACAAAATGTACCGTAATGGTAAGTAGTATCAGGATTAATATTTTCTTATTTTTTATTTATCACCATTTATTTGGTGGTTAGTCTATGTAAGAACTACATATTTTGGATAAACCCTGTTTAAAAATGGGAAGGCGGTATGCAACTTGCTGCTAAGGAGAAGGATGTTCTAATGACTGAAGCACGGATTTAGGAGTCTGGGTTCTAGGCCTGGCTTTGCTACAGACTTTCCTGAACAATCTAGGGCCAATAACTTATGGCTATGTGGGAATAATTCTTCACTGAATTGAACATTGTGCAAATTAAATTGTAAGGGGACATGAGATCATTACAGTAGTACTTTGTTCAAGCACAAATGACTAGATGAGGTGCAAGACAGCAGAAAGTCAGATTCCTGTGTACAATCTATGAAATGGACCAATTTCATAGATGAAATACAGGTGCCTCCCTGTATTGCTGTGAAGCATTAGCTGCTTTGGCTATGGTAATGAGCACAGTGTTTTTACAAAGCACCCTTTGCTTGTGTGACAGGTGCTATGTGTTATTTTTATTAATAGCAATAACGTAGGTAGTAAAGATTTGGCTCCATAGCCTGCCTTCGATTTTTCCACAAAGCTCTTGATGCCCTGGGCAGGATGTTTTGCTGGATGCAGCCCTTAGTGCCTGACCTTGGTGAACAGTATGGTGTGCATTGGGTTGGGATAATGCCATGCTTATATTTAGAAAAATAACCCTTTAAAAAGGGGACAAATGGCTTTGTTGCATTAGCAGAGTGAGTCATGCCCAGCCCAGGGGGGAGGTGCACCCAGGCACTTACAAGGATTATTTGACAGCTAAGAGTAGGCCTCTCCAGGCTGGCGTCCCAGGGGACTGATTGTAGTTTGCCAGTGCCTTCTGGAAAGGCCAGCCACACTGTGTGTGTGGACAAGAACCTGGCAGCCAAGTTGCGGGCCTGGTCTTGTCCCCACTGAAGCGCAACGGGGCAGGATCGGGCCCACAAATGGCGGTCACTGGGGGCCCTCCCTAGAGCCCTTGCTACTCCCTGCCACTAGGCAGAAAGCACCCCCCGGCCGCAATGCAAAGGCAGCTCTCGCCCTGCGTCTCCGGCTCAGCTCCCCCGCCCTCAGAGCCCGCAGCAGGGAGCCGAGCTGAGCCGGGGCCCGAGCTCCCCACCCCTGCAGCGAGGCCAGCGGTGGGGGGAGCAGCAGCGCGTCGCGCGTCTCGCCCGGGCCTGTGGGCTTCGCCCCCGCCCGGCGGCGCGTGTCCCCCGCGCTGCGCTCGCGCCGCTGTGCGCGCCCGCCGGCAGCATGCCCAGCCGGGCTGGCCTGGGCAAGGCGCTGAGGATGTCGCTGCAGAGGAAGGCAAGGGTCCATTCCTCGACTGGTAAGGGAGGAGGGGCCGGGGGGATGCTCCGCAGCCTGGGGACCAGGTCTGGCCAACGGGGTGGGGTGGGGGTAGGGACAAACATAACCCCTCTCGCTTCCCCTCCCCCCCCCCACTGGGGCTGCCGCAGCAGCTGCCTTGTTCTCCTCTTAGCCGATGGGCTCCCCCCCCCGCTGACATTCTGCTGCCTGACGTTAGCTGTCAAGCTGTTGTAAAGCGGTTGCAAATGTAATGACACGCGTTAACGGCGGGAACCAGCCTCTTCTTCTCCCCCTACGCCGGCAGCGGGGCACGGCCCGCTCCCCTTTGGTGGGGGGAAAGCAGGGTGGAAGCCACAGTTCTGCCCGGAGCAGCGGTTTCGCGCTTTGCTTGTAATGCCGTCTCCCGCGGGGAGCTTTGGTTTGGTCTTATGCTGCGTGGCTGGGCATCGGACTGGTGCAAGGGCTTGCTGCAGAGCTACGAGCGGGCCACAGCGCTGCGGGTTCGGGTGGGTGTGGAATAGCCTCACCGCTGGACATAATATGAGCACACACACACACACACACACACACACGCGCTCTTACAGGTCTGCACAACGCAACACAAGACACTGGCGCTCGCATAATCAATGCCCCACCCCGCCCCCCGTTCTTGATTGTTTGATTTAGGCAGCGGGATTTCCTTATGTGCCTTATACATTCTTTTATTTCGTGGGGTTTGCAGGGGCCAATGGAGGGGAGGTAAGAATTCTGTTTCCTGAAAATAAACCTGCACGGACATTAATAAGTGAACGGGCTTGCATTGTAACTCTGATCATGATGGGAAATGTAATGCAGGGTTTTGGTCAATAAAGCTACAGCAGTTACTGGAACTTCACTTGTGCCTTAGTCTGGGAATTCACTTGCATAGAATGGAAGACAACTTTATCTCAATATGTCATTTTATCTGACTATAGGATTGCCCAGGGCTGGATTATAAAGTTTCCTAAAATGTTCATGTAAGTGAATTCCTTTAATCTGCTTTATGAGAAAGCAGAAGAAAGTAGAATAATTTGGGGTGAAATCCTGATTCCAATGAAATCCTGGTGAAATCCTGAATCCAGTGAAAAGACTCCCATTCTGATCACTTATGCTAGTTTTACTCTATTATATAATATCAATAGCCTCAGTGGCAGTACTTCTGATTTAATCCTTGTCTACACCCAGATTTAAAATGGTGCTACTTTTGTGTGTGGACAAGGCTTTCCACCGGTGCAAGGGCAGAATTAGGCCTTCTCTACAATATAGAGTTTTATTCATAAAAGTCAGCTTTCATGGACAAAAACAGTGGAGGTTTACACACCACAGTGCTTCTTCCACTGACAAAACTCTCTTCCTTTGCAAACAAAATAAAATCACTTTGGTGAGGTGCCTAGAGCTTTTTGTAGCAAAGTTAGATAGAAAAGTATCATTGTAGACACTGTGCTTGGTTATATTGCAGTAAATAACCTTCAGGAGGTGTCCCACGATGCCCATCCTGACCGTTCTGGTCAGCAGTGTGAATTCCACTACCCTGCTACCAAGTACACAGGCATCTACGCCTTCCCTTTTCATGGACTGGAAATTATTTGAAATGTCACTTCTTGTTTGCTCAGTGTGGAGAGCCTACATCACATCTTCCCAGCTGACCATGGCGGCTCCATGCACCTAACACTCGCTTGGAGCTCACCTGAGTTGTTGGATCTGCTCACTCTGTGTAGAGAGGAGGCTGTACAGTCCCAGCTCTGCTCCAGCTGTAGGAACTGGAGTATTTATGGTCTGATTTTTGTGGCATATTGGATAAGGGCTATGAACGGGACATGCATCGATGCCGTGCAAAGATAAAGGACCTGAGACAGACATACCAGAAGGCAAGTGAGTCAAACCATAGCACCAGTACTGCATCAAAGACCTGCCACTTCTATAAGGAATGGGACACCATCCTTGGTGGAAACGCCACTTCCACTGCCAAGAGTCCCATAGATACCTCAGGGGTGCTGAAGACAGTGGACAGCAGACTCAACCCCAGGCACAAAGTGATGAATAAGGAAGTGAATTTGGGGGACAAGATGACACAGGCAACAGGGTTGTCCAGTAATAAATTGAGCCAGGACTTCTTCTCTACCCAGAGGGTTTGAGCCAGTCCCGATACTTCATCTCTGGCATGCATGATGCAGGAATGGGAAGCTCTGGTAAGTAATCTTTTTGAGTTGATGCTACTTGGTTTGATGAGGTAGACCTGTCCTTTGCTTGTTTATACTATAAGTGAGTTGAGGGATAGAAATGTACAAGACTAGCTGTGTTGGCATATGCATCTCATTCCCCTATGCAGCTACACAATGGGATGGAACACTATGTGAGTGCTCAACCAGATTTCATGGAAAGCCTCCACAGATCTTTCTAGGAATCTTTTCTGGACGTACTTGCCAATCTTCTGCTGAAGGTTCCTTAGCCAAACTGCTTTGTTCCTTACCCATTGTAGAAAACTTTCCTGCACCATAGACTCATAGACCTTAAGGTCAGAAGGGACCATCATGATCATCCAGTCTGACCCCCTGCACAATGCAGGCCACAGAATCTCACCCACACACTCCGGGAATAATCCTCTCTCCTATATCTCAGATATTGAAGTCCTCAAATGATGGCTTAAAGACCTCAAAATACAGAGAATCCTCCAGCAAGTGATCTGTGCCCCATGCTACAGAGGAAGGCAAAAAACCTCCAGGGCCTCTGCCAATCTACCCTGGAGGAAAATTCCTTCCTGACCCCAAATATGGCGATCAGCTGAACCCTGAGCATGTGGGCAAGACTCACCAGCCAGACACCCAGGAAAAAGTTCTCTATAGTAACTCCTATCATTCCACCATTGGCCTATTTACCACCGATAGTGAAAGGTCAATTAGTTGCCAAGATCATGTTATCCCAACAAACCATCCCCTTCATAAACCCATCTAGCTTAATCTTGAAGCCAGATAGGTCTTTTGCCCCCACTACTTCCCTTGGAAGGCTGTTCCAGAACTTTACTCCTCTAATGGTTAGAAACCTTCGTCTAATTTCGAGTCTAAACTTCCTGATAGCCAGTTTATATCCATTTGTTCTTGTGTCCACATTGGTATTAAGCTTAAATAATTCCTCTCCCTCGCTGGTATTTATCCCTCTAATATATTTAAAGAGAGCAATCATGTCTCCCCTCAGCCTTCTTTTGGTTAAGGTAAACAAGCCAAGCTCCTTGAGTCTCCTTTCATAAGACAGGTTTTCCATTCCTCGGATCATCCTTCTTTGTACCTGTTCCTGTTTGAATCCATCCTTCTTAAACATGGGAGACCAGAACTGCACACAGTATTCCAAATGAGGTCTCACCAATGCCTTGTATAACAGCACTAACACCTCCTTATCTCTACTGGAAATACCTCGCCTAATGCATCCCAAGACCATATTAGCCTTTTTCACGGCCATATCACATTGGTGGCTCATAGTCATTCTGTGATCAACCAGGACTCCGAGGTCCTTCTCCTCTTCCGTTACTTCCAACTGATGTGTCCCCAGCTTATAACTAAATTTCTTGTTATTAATGCCTAAATGCATAACCTTACACTTTTCACTATTAAATTTCATCCTATTGCTATTACTCCAATTTACAAGATCATCTAGATCTTCCTGTATGATATCCCGATCCTTTTCTGAATTGGAAATACCTCCCAACTTTGTGTCATCCGCAAACTTTATTAGCACACTCCCACTTTTAGTGCCGAGGTCGGTAATAAAAAGATTAAATAAGATTGGTCCCAAAACTGATCTCTGAGGAACTCTGCTAGTAACCTCCCTCCAACCTGACAGTTCACCTTTCAGTATGACCTGCTGTAGTCTCCCCTTTAACCAGTTGCTTATCCACCTCTCAATTTTCATATTAATCCCCATCTTTTCCAATTTAGCCAATAATTCCCCATGTGGTACTGTATCAAATGCCTTACTGAAATCGAGATAGATTCGATCCTCTGCATTTCCTTTATCCAAAAAATCTGTTACTTTCTCAAAGAAGGAGATCAGGTTGGTTTGGCACGATCTACCTTTTGTAAAACCATGTTGTAATTTGTCCCAATTGCCATTAACCTCAATGTCCCTAACTACTTTCTCCTTCAAATTTTTTTCCAAGACCTTGCATACTACAGATGTCAAACTAACAGGCCTATAGTTACCCGGGTCACTTTTTTTCCCTTTCTTAAAAATAGGAACTATATTAGCAATTCTCCAGTCAAATGGTACAACCCCTGAGTTTAGAGATTCATTAAAACTTTTTGCTAATGGACTTGCAATTTCATGTGCCAGTTCCTTTAATATTCTTGGATGAAGATTATCTGGGCCCCCCGATTTACTCCCATTTAGCTGTTCGAGTTTGGCTTTTACTTCAGATATGGTAATCTCTACCTCCATATCCTTATTTCCATTTGTTATGTTGCCATTATCCCTAAGCTCTTCATTAGCCTCATTAAAGACTCAAGCAAAGTATTTGTTTAGATATTGGGCTATGCCTAGATTATCCTTAACCTCCACTCCATCCTCAGTGATTAATGGTCCCACTTCTTTTTTTGTTTTTTTCCTATTTATATGGCTATAAAACCTTTTACTGTTGGTTTTAATTCCCTTTGCGAGGTCCAACTCTACATGACTTTTAGCCTCTCTCACTTTGTCCCTACATGCTCTAACCTCAATAAGGTAGCTCTCTTTGCTGGTCCCTCCCATCTTCCACTCCTTGTATACTTTCTGCTTTTTCTTAATCACCTCTCTGAGATGCTTGCTCATCCAGCTTCGTTTAAAACACCTGCCTATAAATTTTTCCTCCTTTCTTGGGATACAGGCTTCTGATAGGTTCTGCAACTTTTACTTAAAATAATCCCAGGCCTCCTCATTTTTCTAGTGAACCAGTCTAATGGTTCGTTAGAAAAATGGAGACAGAAGCAGGTCTACGTGACTGGGGACTCCTTATTGAGAAGAATAGACTGGCCTGTAACCATTTTTCATTTTTCTAATGAATAAGTTTAAGCAGAAACTGGGATTCTTTTTAAACCTCTGGAATATAGATTATTATAAGAGTTATGTTTTAAAGAAGGTCAGAAGTCCCTAGTGCCCTCTAACCTCCCCCTCTAAACTCCCTGTCCAAACTCCCTGCTAGCTGTTCCTGTTCGCAAGCTCCCTGGTCGCTGAGTCACAGGCTTATATAGCTCTGGTAGCCCCTCCCCCTGACTGAGGCTCAGCCAATTAACAGAGGCTTCTAGATTTCAAACCTTTTAGAAGCTCCTTCAAACAAACAAACAAACAAACAAACCAACCACAGAAACACAAGCTCAGCACACAGCAAATAACTCCCCCACACACAAACACACACTCCAGACAGCCACTTACCACAAGGCATCCCCCCTTGTTGGTTCAGCAACTACTTGATGAAGGAATTCATCAGCTATCGTATCTAGGAAAATCTGAGCCCTATTATTATTACTAGCACTTGCTCTCCAATCTATATCTGGAAAGTTGAAGTCTCCCATAATTACGCAGTTTCCATTAGTATTTACTTCATTAAAAACATTAAAGAGATCTCTATCCATATCCAAATTAGATCCTGGTGGTCTCTAGCACACCCCCAGCACTATCCCAGGGGGAGGATCTAATAGTTTTCTTCCCCAATGTGATTTTTGCCCAGACAGACTCTGTCTTTTCCATTCCATCACTTTTTATTTCTTTACAGTCTACCTCATCATTGATATACAATGCTACTCCACCACCTTTACCTTTATTTCTGTCTCTCCTAAACAGCACATACCCTTCAATACCTGTACTCCAGTCATGCCTAGTATTCTACCATGTTTCTGTTATTCCTATAATATCTGGTTTCACTTCCTGGACCAATAGCTCTTGTTCCTCCATTTTGTTACATAGGCTCCTCGCATTGGTGTACGAACATCTTAATTTTTGCTGTTTGTCCTCACTCACATTCTTTACCCAATTTGGCACGGACATTGTACCTCCAGTATGACCTATTAGACTAGAATCTACTCTACCCTTCCTCCTTATGTCCATTCTCCTACCCCCAGCTATATCCTTTCTTACTTCGTTTTCCTCCCTCTCAATGCTAAAATTGGGCGTAGAGATTACTTGGACATCTCCCAACCGTCTCCCCCAAATTCCTAGTTTAAAGCTCTCTTAATCAGTTGTGCCAGCCTCCATCCTAGAAGTCTATTTCCCTCCCTACTAAGGTGAAGTCCATCCCAAGAGAACAGTCCTCTGTCCGTGAATGCCTCCCAGTGGCCATACATCCCAAAGCCCTCCTTATAGCACCACTGCCTGAACCATCTATTGAGCATCATAATCCTGTCACACGTTAGTTGCCCTTCTCTAGGAACAGGCAGAATCCCACTGAAGATCACCTGAGCCTGGATTTCCTTAAGCGTCTTCCCCAGCCTGGCATAGTCTCCCTTGATTCGTTCCAGCGAGAATCTAGCCGTATCATTTGTTCCTACATGAAGGATGATCAATGGATTCTTTCCTGCTCCCTTTAGGATCCTCTTCAACCTCAGTTCCACATCCCATATCTTAGCACCTGGCAGACAGCACATCCTTCTGTTCTCTGGATCAGCTCTGGTTACAGGCCAGTCTATTCTTCTCAATAAGGAGTCCCCAGTCACGTAGACCTGCCTTTTCCTGGTGACAGTGCGATTCTCTGGTCTATCTCTTGTTTCCTCTGGCTGCAAGTCCTTTCCATTCCTATTTTCCCTTGTAATCCTCTTCGACCCATCCTGTATCCTCCTGGTGCTCATTATTGGTGTTGTCTCCATCGACTCTTCCCCTTTATCTATGGGACTAACCACACTTCTCTTCTTCCTTGCCCTTCCACCTGCTGTACCCCTTCTTCATTCTCCAACTCCGCATACCTGTTCTTGAGCTCTAATTCTCCTTCACTGGCCCATCTTTTCCTTTGCCTAGTTCTCTTAGTCACATGCTTCCACTGTCCATTTTCTTCGCCCAGCAGTCCACCCTCAGAGACCTTTGATCCTTCTTCCATCTGCATGTCTAAGCTTTCCCCTTCAGCCACCTCATGCCTTTGCTCCATCATCTGCTCGAACCCCCTTCTAAACTCGACCAGAGTTTCCACCTGCATCTCCAATCCTTGGATCTTTTCTTCCATCAGCTCTATCAGGCAGCACTTCATACAAGCAAAACTCCTTTCAGGTACCCCCTCCAGAATCATGTACATACCGCAGCTGCCACATCCAATCATCCTCCTTGTGTCCTCTACTGCTTGGGTCATGGCCACTACTGCCTCTGTGTTTATCATCCTTCTCACCTAATCCTGTTAGTCCAGCGAACACAAAAACAAACCAAAACATCCCCCTCCCCACGGCAAAAACAAACCCCCAAACGAGTCCCACAAACCAAACTTCTTCTCCAACAGAACTCCCACTCAAACTCCCCTGTTTACAGCTCTGTTTGCTGGCTCCTGTGCCGCTGCAACTGTCTGTGCCGCTGCCTGACTGGATGGCTACCTTTATAGGACCCCTAATCAGCTAAGCCCCGCCCCCTAATCAGGTTCAGCTTCTCTTGTAGCACACTGCCCCTACAAGCCTCTACACATACAAACAATACAAATGCAAAACCAAATACAAACTTCTCCTCCAACAGAACTCCCACTCAAACTCCCCTGTTTACAGCTCTGTTTGCTGGCTCCTGTGCCGCTGCAACTGGCAATCACTTATGCAGGGCCCAAAGTGGCACCAAAGTAAGCAGCATAGGGACCCAGTCTGAATCTGCACGCATGCATGAGATGCATCTTTGCATCCTTGCTTATCCTCAAAAGTGAGATATTGACTTCAAGGACACCTGCCTGTGGAAAATGGTGGCAGAATTTACAATTTTGTCCTTAGTTGCTTGTAGTGATCCTGTTTAAAAAAACACACAAAAAGACCCTTTTCCCCATCTTGAGGTCTTCCTCCACTCCCGGCCAAACTCACCATGTGTAGCGTTTGCTGAGATATGTGCTTTCCAAGGGACAGTGAGAAAGAGGTGTATTTTACTATTATTATTCATTGCTGTGAGTGCACTAACAGTCATCCTTCTGTTTATTGTTTCTTGTGCTTCTGCAGATGGAGCCTTCAGAGGAATGCCCTGCACACCAGTGGAGCTCCTCTGCCAGATAAAGACATGACAAAAGAGGAGCAAGGATGATATGTTTCAGGAGGTGCTCCAATCCTGTGGACTTGGTGTGGAGAGGGACAGTTAATGAAAAATTTACAACAGATAGTCAGGAGAGGAAGGACAGCTACAATCGTATTTTAGAAGGCCAGGAGCAGATGATAAAAGCATGGAGATATTGGAGATGTTGAAGTACTTAATCACGGTGCAGGCAGAATATATGTCTGTTTCTTCCTCCCTTCCCCTCTGCAGCTCATCCAGACCTGCTTGTCATGCACCCCGTCCCCAAACTCCTCTCACACATTCCTTGCATATTCTCATTCTCTTGTGGTACCCTGTTCACTCCACCCTTTTGGACAGCTGCCGAAATGATAGCTGGAGTTATACACAGCTATGAGAGACTCCGTCAAGAGATTGCTCTTCATTGTTATCTCCTTTTTCACTTAGCATTTTCTCTGTGTTGTGATTGGTATTTAATAAAAAAACTCTCTGAAAAAAAATCACACTTTATTTGTCTCCTACACATGGTAGTTGCTGCTGGTAGTGGCAAATGGTCCATTTTCAGACTAAAATTGCAGGAAGCAATCATCAAAATCTTCATGCAAGGCAGCAAATTAACAAAGCATGGCAGAATACTTTATAGCAGTATTTCTCAAACTGTGGGTCGCGACCCCGAGCAACTTAGAGTGGGGTTGTAGGACAATTCGGTTTTTTGGGACAGTCCGGTAAAAAAATTGAGAAAATACCGGACATGTGCAATGTCCATTATTTTCTAGTTTTACAGCTGGGCGCCTGACGGAAGCCTGGCGGGGATGGGGGGAGTGGCTGGGAGGCGGGGCGCGATCAGCACTGAGAGCCTCTGGTTGCGTGTGACGCCTTAGGGAGGGGGGGAAGCCCTGTACGTGCTCCTGAGCGCTGGTCAAGCATGTGGTGGAGCCACAGCTGAACTCACTCGCGCTTCACCAGGACTGTGTGCGGGACGGGCAGCGCCCTGGGATCTGCACATGCCCGGGTCAGTCTTGCTCCCCGCCAGCTGATTCACGCTCCCCCTGTCCCGCTCCCAGCCGGCCGGTTCTCCCCCACTTCTCCTCCCGATCTTTCCTGGCCAGCCCCGCTGCCCCCGCCAGCCCTGCTTCCGGCGGCCAGTTCTCCCCTCCTCCTCCTGATGTCCCCCAGCCAGCTCCACTGCACCCAACCCTCCCCCCTCGCCAGCCCTGCTTCCCGCCAGCTGGTTCCCCTGTCCGATCTCCCCTGGCCAGCCCCGCTGCCCCCAACTCTCCCTTTACTCCTGGAGCAGTGAGGGTGGGGGAGTCACACAAATTCATTTAGAATTTTAGGGGGTCGCGGTATTACAAAGTTTGAGAACCCCTGCTTTATAGAAAGATACATCACTAGAGTTCATTGTCAAAATTGTGCCCCAAAGTCTCCCTGATTCTAATAGCTCCCTGTTGTGCCCTTCAATACCCTTGGTGTCTTGCCATTCAGAATCAGCTGCTAGGTGATCTGCCTTCACTTTCCACACTGGAGGAAACGTTTCATCTTCAGCCTCACATATATTATGTAGCACACAGCAGGCTGTTATGATTATAGGAATATTTTCCTCATCCACCATAACTGCATATTCCACGATCATTCTGCATCTGCTCAGCCTATTGTTGAAGTGCTTCTTGCTGCCATGCAAGTTTCCTATGTAGGGCTTCATGAGCCAGGGGAATAAGGGGTATGCAGAGTATCCCAGGATTACTGTGGACATTTCATCATCCCCCGTTAGACTCTTCTGTTCTGGGAAAAAAAAAAAGTCCCTGCTTGCAGCTGTCTGTGCAGGCCAGTGGTGCTGAAGATGTGTGTGTTGTGAACCTTCCCTGATCACCCCACATGGATATCAGTGAAATGACCATGTTGCTCCACCAGTACTTGCAGTACCGTAAAGAATTACTCCTTTTTATTGATGTACTCCAGCATTTCTCAAACTGTGGGTCGCGACCCGCAGCGGGGTCGCGAGCAACTTAGAGGGGGGTTGCAGGACAGTCCGGTTTTTTGGGACAGTCCGGTAAAAAAATTGAGAAAATACCAGACGTGCAATGTCCGGTATTTTCTAGTTTTACAGCTGGGCGCCCGATGGAAGCCTAGCAGGGGTGGGGGGAGTGGCTGGGAGGCGGGCTGCGATCAGCACTGAGAGCCTCTGGTTGCATGTGATGCCTTAGGGAGGGGGGGAAGCCCTGTACGTGCTCCTGAGTGCTGGTCAAGTACGTGGTGAAGCCGCAGCCGAACTCACTCGCGCTTCACCGGGACTGTGTGCGGGACGGGCAGCGCCCTGGGATCTGCACATGCCCGGGTCATTCCTGCTCCCTGCCAGCTGATTCACACTCCCCCTGACCTGCTCCCGGCCGGCCAGTTCTCCCCCACTTCTCCTCCCGATCTTTCCCGGCCAGCCCCACTGCCCCTGCCAGCCCTGCTTCCGGCAGCCAGTTCTCCCCTCCTCCTCCTGATGTCCCCCGGCCAGCCCCGCTGCCCCCAACTCCCCCTTTACTCGTGGAGCAGTGAGGGTGGGGGTTCACACAAATTCATTTAGAATTTTAGGGGATCGCGGTATTACAAAGTTTGAGAACCCCTGATGTACTCTGTCATGTGGTGATCCAGGGCCAAAACTGGGATATGTGTGCCATCTTAATGCCCCTGTTACATTTAAGGAATCTTATTGCTGCAAAACTATCCACAATTTCGTACACATTTGCAAGAGTTACAGTTCTTTGTAGCAAGTGCAATTAATGACTCTGCACACTGGCATTAATGCAACCCCAACAGTCACTTCCCAACTCCAAACTGATTTGTTACTAACAAGTAGCAGTCTGAAGTCACCAGCTTCCACGCAGTGATCACCATGTGCTACTCTACCGAGAAGGCAGCTCTGATTTTAGTGTCCTTGTGTTGCTGTGTTGGGGCAAGCTCCATACAGTTCCAGGAAGGTGGTTTTCTGCATCTGAAAGTTTTGCAATCACTTCTTGTCATCCCTGACCTATTTGTTTCCTGAGCCCAAAAGCCACAGTTCATTATACACAGTTTCTCCATAAATGCCAAAAGTAATCTCAGGTTGTTTCTTTCCATAGCACCTCACAAGTCAGGCATCATAGATTCCTGTTCAGATTGGGAGCTCATGATATACTGTGTGATCAGCTGTGTTGTGTTCATGACACTGACCACAGAAGTAGAGAGCAGGGCAGGATCCATCATTTCAGGCAGAGATGGTAGGCACATAGTAAACAAGGGCCACTGAAAAGTCATGTGAAATGTAGTCAGAAGCCATAGATGATGGCATAGAATGATGGGACAGGGAAAATTGCATCATGGGATATTGAGCCCACTATACTAATGATGCACTGCAATCCACTCTGCCTTCCCACAACCCCTACATGCAGAAGGGCGATCACTCATTGCTGAGTATGATCATCTTCATGGGAATTGTGAACCCTCAGGTGGCTGATAAGGTTGATCTTTGAACCATAGTGAGGACAGATGTTTGCAGGTACAGCAGGAGGCTATTACCCATGACTAGAAGCCAGTCTCTCCTTCCTCCTGCACCTCTTCTCCTCAGCTTGTCAGTGGGCAAATTCAAAATGCAGGGAGCCATTGCGTAGGACTTGTCTCCATTTTGAGCGATGCTGGGCAAGTGTCTCCAAAGTGTCAACATCAATGTTGCACTTCTTTAAGTTATCCTTTAGCAAGTTCTTGAAACACTTCCATTGTCCTCCCATGTTACAGTATCCTTCTTTCAGTTGAGAAAACAGGACCTGTTTTGGGAGGCAGTGGTTTGGCATTTGAATAACGTGACCAGTCCAGAGAAGATGCTGATGGATGATCATTGTCTCGATATTGGTGGTCTTTGCCTCTTCCAGAACACTGATGTTAGTGCACCCGTCTTCTCATTTGATCTTCCAGGTTTTGCAGAGGCAGCATTGGTGATACCTCTTAAGGACTTTCAAGTGATGTCTGTAGGTTGTCCAAGTTTCAGACCCGGACAATAGTGTTGGGAGAATGACGGCTTGATAGACAAGAAGTTTGGTGTCTGTTCGAATGTCATGATCTTAAAAAACTCTGTGCCATAAACGAGCAAAGGCTGCACTGGCACAGCTCAGGCAGTGTTGGATTTCTACATCACTATCTGCCTTGGATGAAAGATAACTTCCAATGTAGAGAAAATGATCAACATTCTCCAGTGCCTCTCCTTTGATTTTAATAGATGGGGCATGGTACCTATTTGGAGAGGGTTGGTAGAGCACTTTGGTCTTCTTGATGTTGAGGGTGAGATTAAGACATGCATAAGCATTAGCAGCCGCATTCAAGATAGTTTGAAGAGCTTTCTCAGAGTGGGCAAAAACTGCATTGTCATCAGCATACTGAAATTCCACGATAGATGCGGTGGAAATCTTATTCTTAGCTTTCAGCTTCCTAATCCTAAACAGCTTTCCATCCATTTTGTAGATGATTTCAATGCCAGCTGGGAGCTTCCCAGCAAGTAATTGGAAAATGACAGCAGTAAAGACTGAGAACATGGTTGGGGTGATGATACAGCCTGTTTGACTCCTGTTTGTACTTTGCAAGGTTCACTGTGGGAGCCAGTGCTATTCAGAACAATCACTTTCATGTCGTCATGAAGCAACTTTAGGACATTGATGTATTTATCAGGACATCCAGTCTTCAAAATTACAGTCCAAAGGGCATGGCGATTTACTGAGCCAAAGGCTTTAGTTAGATCAATAAAATAATTGATATAGGTCATAATAAGTCATTATGTTGTAGCTCTTCAGCATAAGTTG
Organism: Pelochelys cantorii; assembly: GCA_032595735.1. Lineage (NCBI taxonomy): Eukaryota > Metazoa > Chordata > Testudines > Trionychidae > Pelochelys > Pelochelys cantorii. The sequence continues at coordinate 46,920,711 of CM064326.1, read as the reverse complement.
TAACTTCAGAAAAATAAGTCATAACTGCTTGGTGAATTACTTTTTATTTAGAACATTTATATGGAGGATGACAGAAAACTTTGAGTAGCCAGATGTATTTCTTTTTCACTAAATGGACTAGACAATTTGCCAAAGAAAAGTTAACTATGCTGAATGGAACCTGATACCTGTTTTCATAGTCAGGAATTGTCCGAGGCTACACAAAGTCAAGATGAATGGAAAATCAACTTAGTTTTTGTGATGGCACTGCAAAAATGCAGGATCCCTTTCAGAAGTGATGGTGTCTGTGTTGGGTGTGTGGGTGTATCTTTTTGACTACATGGTCTGGATCTGGTAATCCTGTCTTGATCCTAAGTTTAAACATTTCAGACATTTTCCCTCCCACAGTTCAGCTTTGATAACAGAACATTTCTAGCCTAAAAAGCATTGATTTTTATTTGCCTGTTGGTAAAAATCTACACTAATTTATTTTTAAGGGGATTTTACTCAGGGCCGGCCCACAACATTTTGGCACCTGTGGCGGGGAGCTCAAATGACGCCCCTATGCCCCCACGCTTGGGCCAAAACTTTGAAAGGTTTCAGTTCTGCCTTTTTCCTGTTCTACTCCTCTCATGGCACTCCACCATCTCTGTGCATCTAGAGCAGAGAGAATACATATGCACCAGCAGCAGACACAATTTTCTACACTCTGGGTCCTAGTGGTGCCCCCCCCCCACAGTCTGGCACCTGAGGCGGCCGCCTCAGTTCGCCTCATGGTAAGGCCAGCCCTGATTTTACTTATTTTAAGGAGTTAACCTTTTGTCTAGAATGCTCTTATTTTCATTCTTACAGATTGTAAACTATTCTCTCTCTCTCTCTTTTTAGTGTTTCAGTGACTTTTAGCTGGACAGTGTGAATCAAGTATATATACTTTGAATTAATAGAAGTGCCCTTAACACACTATATTTAAACAACTTGATCTTGCTTTGCTACTGCCTTGTATTTTGCCTAGTTATTTGCACCTGTCCTAAGTGAGTGTAAAGCACAACCAATCTATTTGGTAGCACAGAGTGACAGGCAATGGAGAGTCAGGCCCCATGGTTGCATAGCCCCTCCTGCCACTCAAGCAATTAATCCTGTTGGCCAGTTGTACGCATTTTTTCATTGATTTTTTTTATTTTATTACTTTGTATATCTAAACCTTAATTGCAATGATGTTGTACCAGTTAGATCAGATTGATTAGATTAAATTATTCTCTAAGAAGCCCATAACTCTTTGATTTTGGAGCCACAGACATCAAAAGATGTACCTTTCCCTTTCCTTCCTGGCTCCTTAAGTTCTCTAAAAATAAGCGGTTGTCAATAATGCACTAGATGGTTGCTAAACGATGTTTTGGATTTTTATTTTTAGGTCAGTAAAAATGTAGATCTCAAATGTTAACACCATTAAAATGGATTAAAAATATATATCCTGTTATCATTCACTGTGGTCTTTCCCCACAATCTTCACTGGGTATAACTGAAGTTGGAATATACTCTGATAAAGAGATAATTAGTATCTCTTCTCAAGGCTTTGAGAACTTGAACTATAAATCTTGGAACTGTAGCTCAAAACCATAATACTTACTTAAAATATGTCCTGTTACCTAGATTTCCCCTACTTGGATTTCCTAAATATGTTCCCTTCTTAAATTTCTTTTCTAAACATTTATTTTATTTGCTCAGGTAAAGAATTTGGTCTTTCTTAATACAGTGAATTTCTTCAAGAAACCTACTACATTCCGATTGGTAAAGATTGCTGCTCTTTGCTTCACAAGAGCAGTGCGGAGACTGCTTGTACTTAGATTGTAATCTCTTTTGGTCCAGTGACTATCTTTTTTGTTCTGTGTTTGTATAGTGCCTAGCATTTTGGGGTCTTGGTCTACAACTAGGGCTCCTACCCATTGCCATAATAAAAATAATTAATTCTAATTATGCACAAAGTTCTGCTAAATGCACATAATAAAAGTCTGAAATAAAGAAATTTTGTTCCTCTACCTGCTTTTATTTACGGTCATATTATGGGTTACTTGTAATTCTGGCAAGTAAAATATTTTCAAATAGGAGTGTGATATTTAGGTTGATGTTTCTTTTAGAAAATGACCTCACTAGTTCTTTTTATTTTGAAGATCAGCTTCAGAAATAAGCACAATAAAGTCTGAGACTAAGTCTTACTGCAGAGATAACAAGGGCCTGCCAGCTGGCACGAAATGCACCATCCTGCTTGAAGTAAGGATTTTGTGCATAGCTAGGACTTTGGTTATAACCTGAGTTAGCTGCAGTGTAGATGAGTCCTTACAAAGTGGGTCTGCAGGAGCACTGCAGGGATCTGAACTTCACTGCTATTCAAGTGAACAGCTCAGTGGGAATTTCATGCATAGAGTGACCATAGTACAGTAATAGGCTCTTACAATGGTTATCATTTTGAACTCCTAACCAAAGGCAGAGGCACTGCCTTAGTTTGTGACTGACCATTAACAGCCAATTTTTGTGTTTGCTGGGTCCAAATTTAGAGGTGTGGCTTTTCCTGTGCATTGATGAGTGTTACAGATGCACATCCAAAGAAGGATGTGTTGCCACACTTTGCTTATTTATCACATCTTGATTACCTATCATAGTGATAGGCTGGCTAGAAATAATTAGGAATGACAACTAATTTGGCAAGGAGATTCAAGACAAGTAACACTCCCAAATGAAGTTGCACACATACAAATGAGCACACATACACTTGAGCTGCCTGGTGGCAATTATATAAGTGTTATTGAACTCTGCTTCTTCTTGTTATCCATGTTCAACTGGCACATTATTTAATATGATGAGCAGCTTAATCAGTCTACATCAAAGGCTTGATTTCTTTTTCATTAAGATCAATGAGAGTCTTGCCTGCTTTCAGCAGTAACCGATGTTTAGGGTGTTGTAATGGTGTTCTCTAGTGTCTTGTCTTATAATATCACAAAGGGTAACACAATGAAGTTCCTAGTCATGCAACGTGTAATCTTACACAATTATAAAGTATGTCTTGTCCTGTGACTAAGGCACCTAAGACTTGGATTCAGTCTTCTTGCATGACCATGAGTTAGTTTTTCTGTGCGTCACTTTCCCATCTATAAAATGGAGATGGTAGTACTTCTCTACCTTTCAGGAGAATTGTGAGGTTAAAAACATTTAAGACTATGAAGTCCCTCAGATACAGTGGTGATGGGGGTCATATAAGTACCATAGATGGATAAGTAGGTGTAATTTCCACACAACTCTGAAGAGAATATTCAGACATCTTATATAGCCTTCCTCTATTTTGGCTTTATTAGTAACCCAAATATAAACAGCCAAATGTACCACACAGCCTAAGCTTTTCTCCTCAGTCTGGCTGTTTCTAGAACTTGTTTTCTCTGCAGGACCTCTCTGTCCCAGTTCCTTATGTCAAGCTTCATAATTCGTTGCCTTTTTGTATGTTGGTAAGAGCTAGCAAGGTTCACCTGCTACATGTAGTATGACTTAGGAGTTTATCTTCATGGAATATATAGGCACCTGACAGGAAGATGGCTCAAAGGAGCCCTGCATCTCTGCTTAAGTACCTAAAATGTCAGCTATTTAAAATCACCAAGTAACAATTCATTTTCTATAATGGAAAAACATTGTCTTTCCTAGAGAAAGATCTTAGGAGAGTAGGAAACCATAGTAAAGACGTTTTCACTGTAAAACTGTTATATGTTTTTTTCATTGTACGCAGGTTTGAAAGAAGTTGTATTCACCCTAGCTGACAATAGAGTGAAGATTTTATATGTAAAGGTCCAATGTTTAAAAAAAAAGTGTGCCTAATTTTTTTGGATGTCCACCTGAGACATTTTGGGTTTGCTGAGCTGCTGCAACTCCCACTGGCTTCATTTGGAGTTTTGGGTACTCACTACTTTTGAAAATGAGTCTCGATGTGTCTCAAGTTGAGCACCCAGAAATTGCAGCACTCTGAATTAGTAACCAGGTCTGAAATTTAGCTTTTGAGCAAGATGTGTGCAAGGTAGTGAAAATTAGATGAGAAACTATGGTCCACTGTATTACTATAGCAGCTATTTTCACTCCATTGAAGACAAGAATTCTCCTCCTGTGCATCTGAGATGCTGAATAGTTTAGCTAAAATGGCACTATGTGTGGCCTGTGCAAGTTGGCACTTTTAGCCAAATGGCTTTCTCCAGATAATTTAACCTCCTAAATTACAGTAATGTCTTAAGCTCTTAAGGCACCTGCATTGTCCCAGAAATTTGTATTTGATGTTTGTTTTTTCTTGTATTATGTTGCATTGTGGCATGTTTGAATTAATTTTCACTTTTATGTAATAATGCAAATGTTAGAATACTAATTACTGACAGTATCTGCAGAACTTGAAGGACAAAAAATAGTGCTTTACCTCTGTTGAATGAATGGTTAATCACTGACCTCAACAGCACTTTAAATGTAGAATCATAGAATACTAGAACTGGAAGGGACCTTGGGAGATCACCAAGTCCAGTCCCCTGCCCTCACGGCAGGACCAACCACCGTACATCATCCTTGATAGATGTCTATCTAACCTGCTCTTAAATATCTCCAGTGAAGGAGATTCCACAACCTCCCTAGGCAATTTATTCCACACCCTGGCAGTTAGGAAGTTTTTCCTAATGTCCAACAAAAGTAGCTGATAAAGGTGAGTGATTGATCTAACAAAGGCATCAAAAAGTCAGTTGGGCACTTCTGCAGTGGCTGTAGCTTTCTTCTCCATGGTCAGTCATTAATTAGATCTGACCTGTCTTTTTGATCAACATATATAAAGTGTTTTCCTTTCAGTTTGCAGTTATTGCATAATCTATTTCTTACCTGGCTGAGCCTTTCAGAGAAATTGCAGATGATAAATTATGAGAGAGCATGAGAATGCTAAAAGCTTTAGATCTGTGGCTCTCAGCTAGAGCTGGCAGAAACTTTTGATTTGTTTTACTGAAAAATGGCCTTTTTTCAAAGCTAATGTTCTGTGAAAAATTGCTGTGGAATGTTTTGCCTTTTTTCAATAGTTTAAGAAAAATCATTGAAAACATCAAAATTATCATTTTTTTGCTTTCTGTAGGCAAAATATTGTTAAGTGATTTTGATAACATTTTAGTTAAAAATTGCAAAAAAACACAGAAAATATAGTGCTTCAGCATTGAACACTTCAATGTGAAAACTCAAAACTATTTTTGGGATTTTCAGCCAGACCTGTTGTCCGCTTTTTCCACATCACAACAGAAGGGTATTTCAGGGCCCTCCCCACCTTTACTCAGCTGTAAACAAGGAGAGGTTTGTCCCCATCTCCTAGACTTCAGTGGAAACTCAGACTATTGCCTGAGAGCTTGAGCGCTCAGGCTTTATTTTATTCAGTAAATGTTGCCCTAACAAGATTTTTTTTAAATAATGAGATCCCTTGTTTAGTTCATGGAAGCAGATGACAGAAAACAAGTGTTCTGTTGAACTCAGCAGCAGAACTGCCAAATGTGGCCCACCCTGTCCTAAAATGTGGGTGGGGTTGTAATTACAGGTTGAAGACAAAGCTGATTGAATACAGCTTTATTGTTGAGGTACTCAAATAACAATATATTACTGTTAATTTCACAGAGAAAAAGGAAACAATCATACAACTGAGTGTATCTATTTAATATTCAATGGACATTTATATGCTACTTAGATGAGGTTTCTGACTCCTAGGAAGTTCCCTAGATGGCTCTTGGTGTTGAAGTGTAGCTTCTGCCTTAAGCAATAATCACAGATACAGCAAGAAGAAATGAGACAAGAAAGTAAAGGTAAATAGTGTTTCCACATACTGCTTGGACAACTACTGAGAATAGTCTGAACACCATCAAATCATGATCGATTCAAGACCAAAAAAGCTTGTGGATTTGTTTATATTTCCATCCCCCACCACGTCATTGGCTTCCCCTCCTTCGTGGTTTATGTTTTCACGAGATTTTTTTAAGTCCTCTTGTAAGTGCATGAAAACCATTGGATCAGGATGTCACTGGGAGATACAGGTGAATGGGATCTTACCTCCCAAAGCAGAGTGGGGATTTATGCATGATGTTGAAGATACTGTGTCAGATCCTTGACTGATGCTAATTGAGCATAGATCCATTAATTGAAATGATCCTATGCTGATTTAAAGTAGCTGAGGATCTGGCCCAGGGGATCTGGCTTTCATTTACATGTGTGTAAATCAGGATTAAATCACTGAAGTCATTGTAAAACTGGCTTAAGGGAGAGAAGAATAAGGACCTGTAACTCTGTAGAGAAAATTGACCTGTGCAACTCTGCTTTTAAATTCCTAATCTATTGAATGCAGCTGGTTAGAGAATAATAGCCTTATTCATTCACTGTGCCTCAAATGGTAGGAGGAGTATTCAGGTTTTATCTCCTGCTAACCCAGTGTTCATCCACTCTTTCATCTCAAACCTTCTGGAGGCACATAAATCGTATACAGCATGCATCTGACCCTCTAATGGTTCAGGCCTGGATCTTATTTACAAAGAGCATTTGTAACAAAAGCTTTAGAGTTACTGTGTGTGTGTTTGTGTTCAAAGATTCCACCCAGAATGAGTGCCACCTTGTGATAATTTTAAAGTACAAGTGCTTTAGTATTATTTTTTGGAGGAGTAACAAAGGAGAGACAGAATACCAAATACAGTAACCATTGGAGTTCTGAAGGGCTTTATGTGTGATTACAGAGGCAAAAAACAGGTCTTAGCCCAAAAATTGTAGGAAGGTTAAGATTGTTGTGTTGTATAATCACAGCTGCTGGGTGGCATATGTCCTAGAGAAGTGTCACACATTTTCTGTTTGAAGATCATGGAAGGCAGCTATAATTTAGTGTGTCTGAAGAGTTGGTTCAAACTGACAAAAGAACATTTATACATCCCTGCCAGGTGTACTTCCCTCAGTCCAAGAGCAAATGTGCAGTCCTCCTCTTTTCTGTTTTTGATAATGTCAGAGTATGCAGAAGAAAGCTCCACTTGACACCCTGAAACATAAGCAGGTGTTTCACTGGTGCTTGGGGTATAGGCAGGTTTCTTCATTTTATGATATAGCTGATGATCTGTGACCAGAAATGAGCGAATTTCTTGTGCTTCCTCCAGCCCTGCAATCCTACCAATGTTTTTTATTGAGAGATCCTCTGCTATAATTCTTAGTAGATATTCCCCACCTAATACTCCAGCTCAGTAGTTCTCAATTGGGGGTCTGTGGCTCCCTGGGGCTATGTCTACACTGCAGGCTTCTTGTGCAAGAACTGTTTTGCGCAAGAACTCTTGCGCAAAGGGTCTTGTACAAGAGTGCATCCACACTGCCATGTGCTTTTGTACAAGAAATGTGCTTTTGCGCAAGAGTGTCCATGGCAGTGTGGATACTCTCTTGTGCAAGAAAGCTCTGATGGCCATTTTAGCCATAGGGGTTTCTTGCGCAAGAAACCCCTGTTGCCTGTCCGCACTGCCTTCTTGTGCAAGAGCTCTTGAGCAAGAGGGCATATTCCTTGTGGGGAGAGGAATAACTCTTGTGCAAGAAGCCCTCTTTTCTGATGTTTTACTGTAAATTTACTTGTGAAAGAACACGCGTGCAGTGTAGACGCTCTGCAAGTTTTTGCGCAAGAACAGCCATTCTTGCGCAAAAAGCCTGCAGTGTAGACGTAACCTGGGGGTCTGCGAGTCCTTTCAGGGGCCTTGCAGCTGAAGCCCAGTGTCCTGACTCCTGGCGCCCCCTGTGGTGTTGAAGTTGGGAGCAGTGTGGAGCTGAAGCCAGAAGCCCTCATGCCCCCACCTGCTGAAGCTGGGAACCGCATTGTGAGACCACCCCCACTCCTTTCTTCAGCTCTTAGCTACTGCCTGCCTCCAGGCTAAGTAGTTTTCAAACTGTTTGATCTGAATCCTCCCTCTGAATTGTATTTTTTACTTGTTTCCCTCTGTAGTGCAGCAGGCAGTGTGTCCTGCTAAGGTGAGTTGTGGTGGAGGTGGTGCTCCCTCCCTGCACCCCTCTGTGTGGAGCTGGTTTGAGCCCTGCCAGTTCTTGCTGCCCTCTTCCCCCCCAAAAGAAATAAAACTGCACCTATGCCCAAAGTTCCCCCCGTCCCTGCTGGGCTCTGGAGTTTTTATAACATGTTAAGGGAGGGCCTCAGTTAGAAACAGGTTGAGAACCCCTGCTCTAGCTAATGTACACCACAGCTGTGTCACAGGAGATTCTCAGTACATAAATCTGCCCTGCCCTGCATGGAAGTGGTGCCAGTTGTCTGTGTGACACCATATCTTCCTGGCAACCTAATTAAGAACAGGAAGGATTATTAGTTTCAGGATCTCCACTGGGAGCGTGCGAGTCTGAGGGGTAAGCCTACATTGTCCCTTCCATTTGTTCTACAGAAGAAAAGTTGCTGTCCAAGCTGGATGGTTCTCCCCATAGACACTTCAGTGATGTGAACTGCCTGCACCTTGTAAGCGGAGCATCCTGCTGAGATTCATGGTGAGGGGAGGCCCATGTAACACAGCTTCTTTAGAGCAGAGCTACTAGGGAGCTGAGGGGAATTACTGGGAGTCCCATATAGAGATCCCTATGGAGATTTCTTCCTCCCTTGTAGAAGGACATGCACTGGGCCAGTATTTTATATCTCATGATGTCCATTCAGCTTCGTGTCAGTCTTTTTTTAAAAAGAGGGGGAAATGGAAAAGCAAAAAACAGTTATATTCCAAAAATATTAAAGTGTCTTCCAAGTCTTTGCCTGTACAATTCCTGTACTTTCTTCTAGAACCAGTGTTGAACAACCACAGGAGAAAGGCTCCATATGCTCAGCTTCCACAATGGGACATTAATCAGATTTATAAAACTGGCGTTGGTGAGAGTTTGAGTAAGGGCCTGAGATTTGGGCCCATAACAGGACAAAACAATGAATATTTTGGACTTGTATTTTAGATCACAATCTCAACAGTGCCAAACCACTTCCACTATCAGAAAAGAACAGATGTAGGCTTCTAGGAAAATAAGATTCTGAAGTCTTGAGCACTGGGCAGGATTTATGTGGTATTTGGTCTTTTGGAAGTTTACTTAAAGTGTTTTGTGGGAGGATAGCAAAAAAGAATTGCAATAAAAAGGGACTAGCATGAGAATAGCAGCAACAATAAATCTGATATGATGAAGGTTTGGCAAATACAGTGCCACTTTTTGTGGATGGAAGACAGCATATGGGTTAAATGGCATTGGTATAAGGAGTTGTGGGGGCCAGGAGGAAGCAGGGCAGGAGTTAGAGGGAGTGAGACCAGAATGTACTTCATTGGGGTAATCCCAGGCCCACAATATAGCTCCTAGGGGCTCTTAAAACCAGCATTGGTTAGAGAAGCTCTGAGAGCAGAAAGCAGCATTGCTTTATAGTCTCACATTACCCCCCTCTAGATTTTCGCAGAAATGCGGATCGGCCAAGTTCTTCTTTCACATCTTATGCATCTTGGCTGATATCTGATTGATTGTTCTAAAAGAAGAATTTAGCTATGTGGGCCAGATTGCAATCTCATTTTCATTGGTGTAAATCCTGAGCTTCTCTGCTGTGGATCCAATGGGTTTACTTTGGCTTGTGCCACTGTTTTTGACAGCAGAATGTGGTCCAGTGTCTTTAAATTCCTACAACCTATTTAATATTCTCATGTCTAATGCAGAAGTACATTGATTATCCTCGTGGATACAGTATATACCCAACGAGAGGCTACGCTACTGTTGAACCTGGAGAGATATATGGTTTTGCTCTGCTGAGCCACTTTTGAAAGGTGCCACATACCCTCCACTCCCATTGCCTTCAGTGCTTTGCCAGATCTTTACTTCACTCTGCTGAAGAGTCCAGAAGAACTTTCACATCTTTACCCTCTGAGCTGGGTAGCTCATGGGGGTAGTTTTGCTCAACATGGCACCAAGAGGAATCTTCTTGATGGAGGCTGTTCAGGGGTGCCCTGAATTAACAAACCTCCAAGCTGCCTCAGCTTTACTCATACCCAGCCAACATTACCCATCTTTGGGACTATGCTGGCCGGTGTGGTGCCCAGAAGAAAAGGCATTTTTCACCATCACAACCTTCTTTGATATTCTTTCTGCCAGGGCCTGTACCAAGTGGAGGTCAGAATGAGAGCAGTTAATATAATTTCAATTGTGACCAGAATTGGCGCATGTACTAGGGCTCACAATGATAAAAAATTAATGCTCTGAGCCATAGGTCACAATAACTGCTGAATCGCAGAAAGCAAAGATGACAACAGACTAGTTTTCTTTGGAAGGCAGTATGGGCTGTAGAAAATGAGCTGTTTAATTGTTATCATAGCATCGGTACTGGTTTGCAGTGTGGCTCTAGGCAGGTCATGTCACTTCTCTGCCTCAGTTTTCCCTTTGTAATATGGGAAGGTTAATACACACTTTCCTGCTTCACAAGAGTGCTGTGAAGATTTGTTAGTTAATGCTTGAGCAGTGCTGTGAATATGGAAAGCCCTAAACCTATTTTTTCTCTCCATGACACTGTTGTAACTCCCTTGACCTGATTTGTATCAGTGTGAAGTGCAAGGTGACTCAAGCCCATTGTGAATATTCTGGAGTGGTGAGGTGAGCAGAAGTGACCTTTCTTCTCATCCTTGTATTTGTTAATCAATTAAATGCAGGGAGACTTCATTAAGAAGATTGGTGATGCTTCAGCCATGAGCCAAATCAAAAATAGAATTGGATTAGTTGGAAAAAACAGAATATGGGAGGTAAATAATCCAGGACTAAGGTCAAAGAAGAGGTGGGGGGACAACCTGGAAAGGTCTAATGGGCAAAAAAAGAGAATAAGATAGGTGAAGCTGCAGATTGAAAGAGTTTGTTTATATTTTAGCTGTGAAGTGGAAAATGGATTGACACAGAGGAAGCTACAAAGGGATCAAAGAGTAAAAAGCCAATTAAGGGATCAAGGACCAAGCTTTGAAATATGAGATAATTATAGGCAGCTAGGACAGCTTAAAGAGAGATGCAAAGAAATCATCGGGAGGGGAGGGAATACAATAAAATGAGGAACAAATGAGAGTAAAAAGAAAATAAATAAAAGATGAGTGACCTGTTTAATATAATAGCCCAGAGAACACAAGAATCTGTGGAGCTGAACATGTCATGTTTCAACTTTTTGGCAGAAGATATGTCTAGAAAAAAGGGGAGGGAGGAAATCCTTTGCTGATGTAACTTGTCATAGCTCCATTGAAGTCAGTAGGTCAGCTGAAGACTGAATTTCTTGTTTATAGCCTGAGAGGAGGTCATGGGAGTGTATTCATTATAAAAGGAGATGAGGGGAGCGGGATGGGTTTCGAGGCATAACTATTTCAAACCTGCTCAAAATTTTACTGCACTTCAGATCTATCTGCTAGAGACTTTGAATTTCATTGAGGTTGTTATTTTGAAAGTTTTATAAACTTTTAAAACACTTATAGTATCTTTCTTCTAAAGATCTCCAAGCATTTTACAAACATGAGTGCCATCAATAGCCCCATTATAGAGACAAAAAAAGTGAGGCACAAAAAATGAAGTGACTTGTGGAAGATCACCTAGGGAGCCTGTGCCAGAGCCAAGAATAAATACCAAGCATCCTGACTTCATTTGCAGTACCTTAACCAAAAAAGCATCCACCTACTTGTGACTGAACACTTCCTGGGAAGAGCACAATAAGATTGTGGTGGATTAGATCACAGAAATCCTTTTGGGGTTGTCCCCCAATGTCAAATCAAGCCACTAATCTTCCTGCTTTCCGGGTCTCCCCACCACCTTGTCCTGCTGGGTCAGAAGCTCTAGTCTCCCTCAGCAAAGGCACAGAGTTGGGGTTACTGCCCCTTGCAGAGCTATACAGACGCTGAACCACTCCAGTTCTGGGAATACTCAGTTTAGGGCACAGTACCCAGGAAACCAACCCCACAAAGGGACCAAAACCATAAATAAATCCACCTTATTCTGTGTAAAGTTTTACACAGAGAAAGCTTGTGAGTTTGCCCTCTTTATCAATGATATGCACAGTGGCTGCCCCCCCTAGCCCCCCCAGCAACAATTATTTACTGGGTATGATAATAAACAAAAGTGTTTTTATTAAGTATAAAAACTAGGATTTAAGTGGTTGCAAGTGAAAACACTTAGATCAAAGTAAATTACTAAATTAAAAGAAACAAAAACTCCAGCTAGTCCTAATCCAATAAGAAGCTTGTTTCATGCAATTTTTTTACCCTAAACAGTTGTTCTAAACATCCCTTTCACAAGCTAAGCAGCCTCCTAGCTTGGGCCCCATCCTTCTCTGTGTTCAGTCTAAGGGTACGTCTCCACTGCACCGTTTTCCCAGAATAACAGCCACCCACAGCAATTGCATTATTTCGAAAGAAAATCAAAATAACGGAGGGCTTTTCCTAACATTGGTAAACCTCATTCCACGAGGAATAACACCTCCTCTGTAAAAGCTCTTTCAAAAGAAGGTGTGTGGGGATGCTCCACTGCTGCTATGTCAAAATAGCTCCTCACCAGGGCCATTCTAAAGTTATTCCTCCCCAGTGCCTCCTGGGGCTCTAAATCGAGATAGCGCATCCACATTAGCGGAGCTTGCCTCGGACTAATTTTAAGGCTTCCCTGCGGTGTGAATGCTCTGTTTTGAAATAAGCCATTCCGGAAGATATCTTTTTCCAAAATAAGCTTGCAGTGTGGACCTACGCTTAGATATTTCAAGCAGACATCTTAGGTGATAAGGGGGGCAGGTGTCCTGGCATCTGGCAACTCCCCTATTGTTGTTTTCCCTCTTACATTCTTTTTGCCCAATAAAATAAGAATGAGAGGACACCAACTGAAATTAATAGATAGCAGGTTTAAAACTAATAAAAGAAAGTTCTTCACACAGCACACAGTCAACCTGTGGAACTCCTTGCCAGAGGAGGCTGTGAAGGCTAGGACTATAAGGGTACATCTACACTTGCTCCCTAGTTCGAGCTAGGGATGCAAATGTAGGCGACCAAAATTGCTAATGAAGCAGGGATTTAAATATTTTTTTTAAAATGAGGAGTAATGTTAGTTCGAACCAAGGGGTTTCGTTCGAACTAACATGTCCCGGTGCACACTTCCTATTGAGTCAACTATTGAGCGGAGTAACATGCCGGCGAGATCATGCTAACGAAGCGCGGGAACTAGGGAGTAAGTGTAGACGTACCCTAACAGAGTTTAAAAAAGAGCTAAATAAATTCATGGAGGTTAGGTCCATAAATGGCTATTAGCCAGGGGGTAAGGCATGGTGCCCCTGGCCTCTGTTTGTCAAAGGCTGGAGAAGGATGGCAGGAGACAAATTGCTTGATCATTGTCTTCGGTCCACCCGCTCTGGGGCACCTGGCAGTGGCCGCTGTCGGCAGACAGGATACTAGGCTAGATGGACCTTTGGTCTGATCCAGTATGGCCATTCTTATGTTCTTATGTGGGAATTCTTTGTGATCAATTCAAACTTTTCTCACTTCAAGTGGAAAATACAGGCTCCAAAATGGTTTTTAGCATCAAGTGGCCTGGTCACATACCTTTCTGGGACTAACCATAGTTTGAGCTTTTAGGACAAACAAGACTATTCACAGGTTGTTGGTTTGAGTACAGAGTCATTAAGTTTTAGGGGTATCAGTAATGGCCCTCGTTAGCATATATACAATTATAAACAGATTTACACTTCATATTTCTAACTTCACATAAAAATGGTACATGCACAAAATAGGATATATAGATTCAGCAGACTGCAACCTTTAAAATGCGTTTTGCATGAAGGGTCGTTGAGTTACGTTATTCTCATATTCATAAGCCAATTTCCATAAAGCATGGGGGCCCATGACAAAGATATAGGAAAAAATTGTGTCAACATGGAATGAAGACAAATGGTTTGGCATTTTGAGATGCATATACATGAGGCTGTATAATTCTATTTCTTATTAAAAGAAAGATGATATATAAGTGACAGATCCCATCTTATGGGTATGTGCATCCCATAACACATCAAGGAGTCAGCTAACCTGCAGGTTTTGTTTTGTTTTTTGTGGTGTGTGAAAGTATCGGGTGGTGCTCACAGGTAGGCCAAGCATGGGTAAGAAAGTATGTGTTTAGATCTTGGGTATTTTAAATCCATTTCTCAAAGTGCTGGGCACTTTTTGGCAAAATAAATCCTACTTTGTTCTGAAGAAGCTGCTTCTGTGTCACTGGAAACTGTTACTGTCCACTGGATCCTGGAGGGAAACTTGTGCTGGTGCCAAACCTTGCTAAGTAATACAGCTGACAACAAGGGAGATGTAACAGACCCAGTCAGAAAGTGGTTGGGTTGCTCGATCCTACCCCAAAGAGAAGTGGAAACACAAGTCAACCACTTGAAATAGGTGCACTTAGGGATCTGGAAAAGGGTCTTAGCGGTGCAACTCATGTAGGGACTGTAAAAATAGAAAACTATCATAGTGGACTCAGAAAATAATAATAATAATAATTAATAATAACTTAGTATTATTAATGACAACTAGCTGGGCTTTCAAGGGTGTACAGTCATTACTACAGGGGAGCCTGCCATAAACAATTACCTAAGAGACCATGTAGAACAGATTGCCTAGTAGTTAGCCTTTGTTTAAAGATTAAACAAAATTGTATTAAAATCTTTTAAATTGTTGTTTAAAATGATTGCTGGGTAGTATCCATAACAGAGGTTTTAAATGTTGGTTGATTCATCTAGGTGTGCGCATAAATAAAGAAAACAGATATGCCTAGCCATTGAGACAGAAATAAAACCTGCAGACAAAGGTACCAATAACAATATTCCTGTGTGCATTGAATGAAAGGATCTTATTTGGCACAAGTGTACTCAAATTATTCCTTTTACAAAGGGCTACATATCACTGCCCTTTAGAAAGGAGCAATACAGATTTTGTGTGGGAGTGTAGCTCTGTCCAGTGGAGATTAGCCGAGCTCAGCCCCTTGCTTCCATCTCCCTATGCCTGACTATCCCTGAAAATTGGGGATGTTAAACTTTGCAGTCCAGACCTGTCTCTGGTATTCAAGAAAAGAAGATTGAAAACAGAATTAACCAGTTATTTTTATGAAATGTAACAGCAGTAGACCCCAGAGTTGAATGAACACATACAATATAATGGGACCAGAGCAGATGGGAGAGATAGGTCAGAACACTGTAATTTCAAGAAATAATTTCCCCATGTTCTGTGCTTGCTCACATTGTTGGACTGACTCCTAGGGTAGAAGTAGAAAAGTGGCATTTCATCTAATCCTCTGTAGTCTGTGCAATGGCAGATAACACTGTATTAAAGAGCCAGGTTGTACCAGGACAAGCTAAGAGTGGAAGCAGCTCCACTAGAGCAATATTGCTACAGGCTGAACTTCTCTAGTCCAGCATTCTCTGGTCCGGCAACATCTGTGGTCCGGCATGATTTTAGTTAGCCAGATTTCCATTTATCATGAGTGTGGCCAAGTTTTCCACAGTCCCATAAAGTTTGTTTACAGACACCAGTCCTGTCTTTCAGTGTTCTGTGCTGTTATTTAGCTCTGATTTACCCGTAAATGTCTTCTAAGAGCCCAGTAAGCAGTGGAAGTGTTGGTAATGCTAGTAGACAATATTGACTTCCTGTGGTCTGGCTAATTCTCTAGTTTGGCACTGGTCATGTCCCGAGGGTGCCAAACTAGAGTGGTTCAACCTGTATTATGGAGGGGGAGTGATAATATGATTAAACTCTGACTGAGGCAGTGTGGATGTACTTAATCCTGAGTGATGGTAGATGAAGTCATTTTCTTGATATTTAAGATAATAGAATTTTAAAACAAAACAGTAGGCCGCCACATTTGAGAAGAGGATAAACATTACATTAATGCTCACACTAGATCTACAGGATTGAATCCTTAGTTGGTTTAAGTCAGTGTAGCTCCATAAACTTCAGTGGAGCTTTGCCAATTTACACTTGCCAAGGATTTGGTCCATGAGCTTTCAAGACCAGAAAGAGCAGTGAAGTAACTAGTTAAGGGATGTTTTAGGTCATAGTCTCAAAATATTGATGCTTACAGTTTTATACTCTGCTATGATAATATCAAGGAGAGAGAGAGAGAGAGAGAGGAAACAAATCTTTTAAAGAAAAGAGTATTCAAATATATGTGAGTAGCTAGACAGTAGCTACTCGATGAGGAAAAGATAAGTCAGAAACATTTCACCTTTCTGTAGAAAATCATCATGAAATATTTGAGCCTTAAAAGTTGCACCCACAAAGTTACATGCATTTGAATGCAGAAGTTTTGAATGAAAGTCCCTCTTCAGCCTGTTGATGGCGTCACAAAACATTGAAGCCAAAATAAGTGCCATTTCTGAGTTAGTGAACAATGGTCAGTGTTTCATCATTCAACTTAATATTACTACCAAAATTACACCCAGGATGATTTCAGTGTATGAATGATACTTACCAAGGTGCATGTACTTGCAGTAGGATTTGCTCCTTGCAGTCAGGTTTGAGTGGAAACCCAAATCACATGTATTAGAACTATAGCTAGTTCTGCATCATTCAGAGTTCGGGAAAATCTGGATGTTAATCTGAAATGAGTACTTGGTCCCTGTCTCTACACTGAATCAAACCAAACCCCTGGATCTAAACACCTATGAACTTTGAGGAAGTTGAGACCCAGATCTGAATTGTGCAGCTTTTCTCCCCTAATTAAACCATTGCTTTGGTAAAGGAGAGGTTGCACTGTTTTGACACACAGCATGTGATTACAATAGATGAAATTTCTAGAGGAATGGCTGTCACCTCAGCAGTTTTAACATTAAAAATAACGAATATAATCATGTATGTGGCAGAAGGAGGGAGCAGTCTGTTTGAGATCATGGGTCAGTAAACCTTACACCATTCACAGTCCATCTGGGACAAATCTCCTGCGTTGACTGGTCTGCGTTGAAGAAACTAGGCTGAGGGATAACACCAGGCCTGGTGTTATCTCATATTATCTCTCCATGGTACTTTATTCATCACAGACTCAGGAACGACAGACCTGGAAGTGAAGTAATAAATTCAGGAAAAGTACCACTGAGTTAAAATCCTTGGATTATTTTCTTATTGATCTTTGAGTACAAAGGTAAGAGTAATGTGGGCATTTTGCTGAGGTATAGCCAAGCTCTCAGACACTAAAGTCTTCCTATAGCACTTCCTATAACAGTGGCATTCAAGCTACGGGTCAGGACCCAATACTTGATCATGCAGTGTCAGGCACTGGGTCTCATTGCTGCAGGGAGTCAGGTGACCAGTGGTAAGGCAGGCTACCTGCCCATCCTGGCACCGCAGACTGCACAGTAGGCCTGGATCCTGGGCAGGAGGGAAGGGAAAGAGAGCACAGACCTCCACACACTGCCCCTGCTCCAAGCACTAGCTCCATACTCCCATTAGTTGGGAATTTGCTGCTGGCTGCTTCTGGGGCACAAGCATGGTCTGTGGTGCCAGGACAAGCAGGAAGCCTGCCTTAGCACCCTGATCGGGAGCTGCTGAAGGTAAGCCTCTCCTGCCCCAGCCCTGGCCCTTCCCCCAAAGCCAGAGCCCCCTTCTACATTCAAAGTACTCATCCTAAGCTTCATCCCAGAGCTCATACTCAAGTCAAATTATGCTGGATCATGGGCATCAACAGTTTTCTTCAACTGGGTCATGAGAAAAAATGTTTGAAAACCACTGCCCTATAGAACTGGATAGAGACATTTTCTGATATGGTGATGAAGTCCACAAGAGTCAACTCCTTGGGAAATTTCAAACATGCATAAATGTGCCTCTAATAAGATAGGAGGTTTGGGGCAATCAGCACTCCACCTTAAATTGTACACAGGTCCGTTCACAGAACCAGCCATGTCTTGCATAGGATCATCTGTCTGGAGTCAAACTTAAGAAATGCAAGAACTACTCCCGCCTCCCCAATGCTGTCAGACCATGCTAGAATCGCCATGTCTCCGGTGAACACTGGAAAATACATAACTGGAACCAGTCTACCTCATCTTTGTGTTAGTATTTTTAAAATGGGTATTAAAATCATAAGAAAGTGTTTACATTTTATTGAATACTTGTGAGTTGCTGCATGCACTTATCTCACTTATGAGATCTGTATCCCACATTTTAAGGTAATATCTGAGTATTTGAATTGCAAGGATGCATCTACTGTAGGGTTTAACTCAAAATAAGCTACACAAATTGAGCTATGTCAATTGTGGATCTTATTTCAAAATAGCTTATTTTGAAATAGGGTGTGTCTACGCAGCACTTATTTTGAAATAGAGCACTCTTCCTCTGACTTCCCTTATTCCTCGTACAAAGAGGGTTATAGGAGTCAGAGTAAGAAGTCCTCCAGCTTGACAGTATTTTGACACTATTTCAAAATAACTGCCTGCTGTGCAGATGCGGACTAAGTTATTTTGGAATAGCGCTAGTTATTTTGAAATAGTGTTGCAGTGTAGATGTATCCTGGGGCTACATCTAGACTGCACACCTTTTTCGACAGAGGCTTTGTTGACAGTATCTTTCGAAAAAAGCTCTGTCGAAAAAGAGCGTCTAGATTACATTATGCGGATCAAAAAAATCGATCTGATTTTTCGAAAAAGAGTGTCCAGACTGCAGGACGCTCTGTCGAAAAAAGAAGGCACCCAGAAGTGCTTCTGGCAGGGCATGGGGGCAGCCTTTATTTCCAGGTGCTGCTGCCTGCCCTTTGCTGAGACGTGTGCTTAAAGGGATCCCCCTGGACAGCCTTTGCTCTGCTCCTGCTTCTGGATTGCCTACCTCCTAGAGAGAAAGCAAAGCTGCTGGAGTTCTTGCTCTGGTTGCCCTGCTTCCTCAAACACCACAGCAGTTTATTTGCAGGTGTTTTTTCTGCTTTTCACCATGTTTTTGGTCATGGAGCCTGAGCTGCCCCTGGGCAGGCGATGGCCCCACGCTGCCATACTACAGCTTCTGCTGCATATGCATGACTCTGTCATGGATCTCCTGCCCCATATGGACCCAGACCGCACTGAGGAGACCCTCCTCTGGGATGCAGGAGCTCTGCCCTTGCCCCCAAACTTTTTTGGGGACAGGCAAATTTGGAGGCACGAGATGAGTTCAGACTGGTGGGACCAGCTCGTCATGCAGTTCTGGGACGACAACCACTGGCTCCACAACTTCCGGATGTGGAAGGCCACATTCCTGGAGCTGTGTGCCTGGCTCACCCCTGCTCTGGAACACCAGGACACCCACCTGCGACCCATCATCCCCTTGCAGAAGTGGATCGCAATAGCCCTGTGGAAACTGGCCACCCCCAACAGCTACTGCTCCATGGGACACCAGTTTGGTGTGGGGAGGTCTACCGTTGGGGCTGTCTTGATGGAGGTAAGTCACTGTCGGTGGACAGCCCTGCTGAGTGGGGGGGTTGAGAAAGGGGGAACTGCCAGGCAAGGGCAAGAGGGAGTGGGGGATGGAGTGGCACTCGGAGGCCACTCCTTGGCCACTGCTGCACTGATGCAGGGGAGGGGGGTGTCCTGACAAGGGGAGGGGTGGGTTGGGGGGGAGGGTTCTTCTCCCAAGCGCTTAGGTAACCTGTCTAACTCCCTGGTTTCTGTCTGTCTATTTGTCTCGTGCTGAAGGTGGTGAGGGCCATCAGTGTGGAGCTGCTGAAGAGGCTCGTCCATCTTGGGGACCTTGACTACATCATTGCTGGGTTTGCTGCCCTTGGATTCCCGAACTGCAGAGGAGCCCTCAATGGGACACACATCGTAATCCATGCACCGCCCCATCAAGCAGCCCAGGAAGGGCTACTATTCCATGGTGCTGCAGGCCCTCATTGACCACTGGGGACACTTTATGGACATTTGTATCGGGTGGTCAGGGCGGGCACATGATGCCCGCATATTCCGCAACTCCTACCTGTGCCGCAGGTTGCAGGCAGGAACATTTTTCCCCCAGCGACACCTCGCACTCGGGGACGTGCAGATGCTGGTGTGCATAGTGTCTGATGCGGCTTACCCCCGATGCCGTGGCTCATGAAGCCCTACACCTGCCACCTGGATGCGAGCAAGGAGCTTTTCAACACGCATCTTAGCCAGGCTCACATCCAGGTGGAATGCGCCTTCGGCCGGCTGAAAGGGAGGTTCTGTTGCCTCCTCACACGCCTGGAGATGGGTGAACGCAACATCCTGGAGGTGGTGGCTGCATGTTGCACCCTCTATAACCTGGTGGAGAGGAAAGGGGAAGCCTTCCTGCTGGGTGGGGGACAGGTCCTGATGCTGAGGAGAGGCAATTTCAGCAGCCCCAGATGGCTGCCATCCACCAGGCTCACCAGGCTGGTGTCCAAATCTGAGAGGCCCTGAAGGAGAGATTCTCAGAAGGAGCCCACTGACTCTCCCCAGGGCCTTCCCCCTGGGGGGTTTGGCCTGGCCCACCCCTACCTGTCCCTTCGCAACCCTCACTCTTTTCCCATTAAGAAGACATATAAGACCCAGTTTTCTTTGTCAACAGAAATTTGTTTTATTAGAAACACTAGCAGTAAAGAAAATGTGTGAACTGTTTAACAAAACTTTCTCTTTTTACAGTTCAACTGTTTATAAACAAAGTAAATCTGTGAGTCAAAAATAAAGGTTTTGTAACATAACTGAAATGTCCTTTAACTGGGGTGGTAGGGGACTGAAAACCTGGAGGGGGGCTGAAAACCTGGATAGGGGAGGGAGCTCAAGTAGGCCGCTGCTTCCCTGATCGCAGGATCCTGCCACCTTCCTACAGCCTGGCATCGCCACAGCCTTGGGATCGGGTGGGGTGAGAGCCAGTCCTGGCCTGGGCAGGGGGGGGAGGGGGTAGCTGTTGGGCCTGTGAGGGCTCGGGAGCAGGAGGGGCTGGGGAGGAAGGGCGGGCTGGAGGAGCAGGGGGAGCAGGGGCCTGGCGTGCAGGAGGAGTGGTGCCCATGACAGGGGCAGGCAAGGCAAAGACCTCCTGCATTGTGGCACAGATGGTAGTGTGCTGCTGGACCAGCTCATCCAGCAGCCTGGTGCGCCATTCAGCCTCTGCCTCCGTCCTCTGCTGGAGGGTCCTGTTGAGGTCCTGCAGGGCCACTACGTGCTCCCTCAGCAGGTCCGTGTTGACACGCCAGTGCCTGCGGGTGCCGCGGCTCCGGGATGGTGGTGGGGTGGGTGTGGTGCTCCCCTGTTGGGCAGAGGGTCCGGCTGTGGAGGAAAAGAGGAGGAGACAATCACTATCTGTGTGCACCCCTACTTCCCCGAAAGCATGCCGTGGCTGTCAGGGACTCTCCTTTGGACAGGAGACTCAGGGGTGTTACACGTGACACCGCATGTGAGTTGGGCAGTGGCCTGACAGCATCACAGGGGCCCCACAGTGGAAATGGGACTAGATGGCCCCCCACACTGCCAACCCGCCTGTGTGTGGTGACCTCTTGAAGCACTCACCTGACGTTCCCTCCCTGCTGTCCATGGATGCCTGGGAGGCCTCTGGGGTCTGGAGGACCGGCTCCTGGGAGAGGGTCCCTGCTGCCTCCTCTTCCTCCTCCTCCTCCTGGTGCAGCTCTCCCGCCTCTCCTGCCTGGTCTTCCTCCCTCAGGGGTCGGTCCACGATGTGGTGGGGTAACCCAGACTCTACCACACTCAGTGGAGTCCAGGCTTCCCCACCGCCCAGGATCAGCTCCAACTCCTTATAGTAAGGGCTGCCCGGGAGTGGGAGCTCTGGTCCCGGGCCTAGGCATATCCCTGCCGCAGCTCTTTGACCTTGGCCCTCCCTTGCGCAATGGTGCGGGGGTGATGCCCTTTGGTGGTCAGTCTCTGGGCCAGGCGCTCATAGATGTCCGCATTCCTGCGGCGTGTCTGCAGGGCCTCTAGGGCTTCTTCCTGGGACCAGAGTTCCAGCAGGTTTTTTATTTCTGACCCTGACCAGGCAGGTGCCCGCCTTTTGGTGCCCCTGGGTGGGTCCTCCTCTCTGTCCTGAGAAGAACCAGGGGGCCTTGAGGCTGGGACATGGCTAGCCCAGCTGGCACAGGTGCTCTCGCTAGCTGCCGGACAGCAATGCTGTCCGGGTGCCTGTGCCTTTAAGAGGCTGTGGCCAGGAACCACAGAGGTGCTGTATCTGTAAAGGCTAGACTATCCACCAGGGCTTCTTCCTGGAGGCGCCCTGTGTCCACAGATCTCTGTTGACAAAGGCATTCTTCCTTGTAAAATGAGGTTTACCGCTGTCGACAAAACCGCCGCGTTCTGTCGATTTACTGTTGACAGACCGCGGAGGTAGTCTAGATGCAAGTATAGTTTTTTCAAAAAAAGGCCTTTTTCTTTTTTTTTTTTCAAAAAACCCTGTAGTCTAGATACATCCTAAGTCTTTGTAACTATGTAAATCACCAAACAGGAGAGAAACATTAATTAGTGTGAAGTGCTAGCCCCCAACAGAAGGTATTATGTTCTGCCTGACAAAGAAGGGCCCATCAGTGCCAGATGGACTAAAATGGAACATTAAAGGAGACCAAATATAGTAGACTTCCATAATCCGGAACCTTTGGGACCTAGGTGGTACCGGATTATCAGATATTCCGGAATATCAGGAGGTACTATAAGCTGGTACTATAAGCTGTATATAAAGTGTTTTTAACCCTTTTTATTGTACATACTGTATACAGTATAGTGTAATGTTTTAGGTTTTTTTAACCCTTTTTTACCCTTTTCGCTTGGTTCAGCTGCTGCCGCTGCTGCCTTGTGACTCGCTTTTTGCCGAAGCTCACTCATTAGGCTCTTGCCATTTTGATGCTGGACTATCGGGAGTGCCGTACAATTGGATGCCGGACTATTGGAGTTTTACTGCACTTTGTTTTTCACTCTTCTCCCCTCCCAAGTAGGATGAGAGTTGCAAGTGAAGACTTCATTGTAGAGTGAAATATTAATAAATCAATAAGGCTCTAGAATGGTTCTCTCACTAAAAAGTCAATTTTCCCTCTCTTGCTATTCACGCCTCCCCATCAGCTGCTGGAAGTGAGCCACATCCACCCTGACTGAATTGGTTTCATTAACACTGGTCCTACACTTAACGGCTGTGTCTAGACTGGCCAGTTTTTCTGGAAAATCAGCCGCTTTTCCAGAAAAACTTGCCAGCTGTCTACACTGGCCTCTTGAATTTCCAAGAACACTGACGATCTAATGTATGATCATCAGTGTCTCTTGCGCAAATACTATGACGCTCCCGTTCGGGCAAAAGCCCTCTTGCACAAATGCTTTTGCGCAAGAGGGCCAGTGTAGACAACCCAGAATTGTTTTGCACAAAAAAGCTCCGATGGCTAAAATGGCGATCAGGGCTTTCTTGCACAAAAGCGTGTCTAGATTGGCACGGACGCTTTTCCGCAAAAAGTGCTTTTGCGGAAAAGCGTCTGTGCCAATCTAGACGCTCTTTTCCGCAAGTGCTTTTAACGGAAAAACTTTTCCGTTAAAAGCATTTGCGGAAAATCATGCCAGTCTAGACGTAGCCAATAAGTAATTCCCTTCTTTCAATATGCTAGTGTATGTATCTATCTATATTTAATCTATAGCTCTAGCCATACCTCTGTGATTTCCACTCCATGCATCTGACGAAGTGGTTTTTACCCATGAAAGCTCATGCCTAAATAAATCTGCTTGGGTATGTTTACACAGCAGAGTTATTTTGGAATAACTCACATTCTGAAATAACAAAGAGCATGTCTACACTGCAAGCCAATGTTTCAAAATAATGTTGAGCTGGAGGACTTCTTACTCCAACTCTTGTAACCCTCACAGGGCCGTCCTTAGGATTTATGGTGCCCTAGGTGGGATTATTAAACTGATGCCCCTATTAGCAACACAAACATAAGTGTACAGTATTGGAAAACTTTCCACATGCACGTTATTAAAAACAGTGTAACGTAATGAAGCACACTGCCATGCTGATGGACTAGCACCGTGGTCTCCAACCTTTTTACACCCAAGATCACTTTTTAAGTCTCAGAACTGGCGAAGAGCTACCGCTCCGCCCCTTCCTTGAAGCCCCACCCCTTCCTTGAAGCCCCGCCCTCTCTATTTGCCTGTCCATCACTTGCTATCCCCACCCCTTATACACTCTGTTAAACAGTTTATTTTTAAATTATGCGATATATAAAATTAAAATCACATGTTTATAGTTATGAAATAAATGGTCTGGTTTTAATTCATGCTATTTAAATGTCAAATGAAGCATTTACAATTATACATTTTGTTCTGTGCTATTTTGTAAATCTAAAATCAAGTATTGATAATTATATATTTTTTCTTCCAATAACAAAGTCTCAGTGTGACACCTGTGACTGAACAGTATCTGCCAGTGTCTTGAAGTCTGGGTTGTAGTCTGAGATTGCTAGTTGTATACAGTCCATCAGATGGGCATCTGTGATCCTGCGCTCAGCCTGGGAAACTTGCTCCAGCACAGCTGGAGCTAATGCAGCCTCCCTGGGCTGTGCTCAGGGCAGCTGGGCTGGAGGGAAGAGAAGTGGCTGCCCGGCCAGCTGGCCATGGCGCTCAGCCAGGGTGCACCAAGCTCCACGTGGGCAGGCACAGAGGGCAGGCGCAGAGGAAAATCAGCTGGAGCACGGGGCAGCCTCTTTCAGCTGAAAGCCACAGTCAGCTGGCTGGGGTGTTTCAGCCCTCCCGACCTCCCAGCTCCCACCATTCCTCTCAGCTGCTCACCTGTGTTGTTGCTCAGTGAGTAGCTGCTCCTCAAATGAGGAAATCTAATGTAAATGTACTGTGCAGGCCGCAGTTCAGAGAGGGCTCGAGAGCTACTCTTATAGCCCCTGAGATCTACCAGTAGATCGTGATCTACTGGTTGGTGACCACGGGACTAGCACTAAAGAAGTAGCACTATAGAAAAAATTCTGATTTATTGACAGAATGATGCAAATAATATAATTTTTTAAATTTGTCAACATTTTATTGGAAATTTATATGAAGAACCCTGCCCTCCTTCACCATCTGCAAGATGGGGGCCAGCTGAAGGCCAGGGTTGGCCCGTGGAGCCCTGCTCACCCCAGACAAACTTGAGGCCAGTCCCAGCCCATGCAGGTCCTCTCCCCCCTCGGAGGAGCCGCTGACAGGAAAGTGAAGCTCTGTCCTCCCAGGAGGAGTTGTCAGCACAGCATTGTCACCCTTGTAAGCCCCGTAATCTCTTCCAGCTCCCTCCCGAGTTCTGCACTCTCTACCTCCTGCCCTGACTCCTGCTCCCCCACCTCCACCAGACCCTGTGCCCTGAATCCACCCCTCCTGCCCTTACTCTATCACCTTCTGCCCTGAGCTGCCCCCACAAATCTTCCAGCCCCCTGCCCACACATCTTAACCCTTACCCCTTACCAAGAGTCCCCCATATCTCTGCCCTGACTCCAGCCCTGCAACCTTATACTCCTGCCCTAACGCCCCACACCAAACCCTGTGCCCTCAGCCCCCTACCTCCTGCCTTCACTCCAGCACCCTTCAACCCCTGCCCTGAGTTCCCCAACTCTCCCAGCCCCCTGCCCTCACTCCTGTACCCCCACCCCTTTTTATTCTAGCAAAAGACAGAAAACTTGCAAATATTGTCCACCAAAAAACTATATCTGATGTTTTAATCACTTTCCTTCTGATATTAATACAAACTTCCTTTTTCCCTTCATTTTTGAAAAATTCTGTCATTTAAATAAAGCATGTACATTTTCCTTTTATTTTGTAACCTCTCCCCCTCTCCACTCCCCCCCCCCCGAAATTACCTCTTAAAGATCCAGGTATGCTCATAGGGACATAAATATGTAATCACAGCATGCATAATATCTCCTCTAGAAGATTTTCTCTTTAACCATGAAGCTTAGAAATGTTTGAAGAAAACAGAGAGTGTCACATAGTAACAGGACTGCAGGAGCTGGGGATTTACGGACCCAGGCCTTCCCTCACCCCAAAAACAACCTCCCCCCCCAATGCAAATTGACAATGGGGCGGGGGCAGCCTTCTTCCCTTCCTTGCTCCTCAGTACTGGGGGCGGGGTTTGCTGCGCAGCTATCCCAACTGTGCCCGTCCCTGCGTTGCCCTGTCAGGTTCGCTCCCCTCGAGCTGGCACCTCCCACCATCACGTGCCCACACGGAGCCGCAAAGCAGCGCTGCCTTTGCGATTGGGTGAAGCCAAAAGGTGCAACAGCCATGGTGGGAGGCCCCAGCCAGCAGCGGGGGAGGCGGCGGCCGAGCACTGCCAGGGCCGAGCAAGGAGGAGTCAGGGCGAGGGCAGTGGCGCTCGGGCAGGTGACCAGCCGGGGAGCGCAGCGCCCGTGCCGATCCCCATGAGAGGGGGGGTGCTTGCCCCTCCCGGATCCCCCAGCCTCCTGCCCGAGCTGAGCGCGCTCAGTGCCCCCTCCCTCCCCCTGATCACTCCTGGCCCCAGACCCGCCTCTCTTCCCTCCCTGGCAGCAGCGTCCAGGTGCAGAGCTCAAACCAGCTGAGACGGGAGATGCCCGGGCTTCTCCCCTCTCAGCTGTTGCGCGGTGTTTGAGCACGCCGCACATGCGCTCCCTTGGCCCCACACCATGCCCTGGCCGGCGCCGGGGAATTTAAAGTGCCGGGCTCAGACTGCGGCGCGCCGGCGCCCCGCGTCACAATCCCCCTCCAGCAGCTGCCAGCTGGCCCTTCTGCAGACGGCCCACCGGGAAATTCCTGGTATCCCGCCGGGCCAGTCTGCCCCTGCCTCAGCACGCAGCCAGCCAGCCAGCGCCCCCCCCCCAGCACCTCACCCAACCCCGCCCTTCCCCTAGCACCTCACCCAACCCAGCCCTGCTGGAGGGGAGGGGGGAGAGAGGGGTGCTCCGTGGGGGAGGGGAAAAGGGGGGGTTGCTCTGTGGGGGGAGGGGAGAAGAATGGTCGTTATGGGGGAAAAAAAAAGGATACTGCCAGAGCCGCCCAGACTGCCTCACCTCACACCAGGGGAAAGAGTCACACAGGTGAGTTCCTTCCCCCACCCCTACTCCCTCCCCTTCCCAGAGACCCCAGCAGCCAATCCCCTCCCTCAGACTGTGCTGCAGGCAGCGCCTTCGGCTCTCTCTAAGACCCAGCAGCCCTGCTGTTGCATGTTCCACTGCTTCCCGTTCCTCCCGGCAGAGTGGTGCCCCAGAAATACTGGTGCCCTAGGCAACGGCCTATTCTGCCTATACCTAAGGACGTCCCTGAACCCTCATTTTATGAGGAGTACGGGAAGTCGAAGGAAGAGTGTTCTTATTTCAACTTCCTGCTGTGTAGTCAGTGCCAAAAGCTGAATTAAGCTATTTCGACTTAAGCTACACAATTGACATAGCTCAAGTTGTGTAGCTTAATTTGACTTTTGCCCTGCTGTGTAGATGTGCCCTTAGTCGCCGCAGGACTCCTTGTTGTTTTTGCAGAGACAGACTAATACAGCTACCCCTCTGAGACTGAATACTGCTGTGATTTATGGTGTTAGGGACCATCTGTCACAAAAGGTAGGCTTACCTGGATGGCAAGACAGATTGGAGTACCCAGTGGAACTACCTGGGACTTCAAGATTAGGCTGTTACAGTGCCTGAGGTGTTTATGTTTGGTTTAATTATTTGCGTCATTCTAATGTCTACACAGACCAGCTTTTAGGGGGACGGCTATGTCGGCACATTTGTGTCACTGAAGTCAGGCAGTTTAAACACTATTTAGCCCCACTTTTGCCCACTAGAAAGTTGCATCCTTACGAGTGGCATTTGCTTTGTTGGCAGAAAAGAGGTCCTGTCAACAAAGCTCAGTTTATACTAGTAATTGCCTCAGCAAAGCTTTTGTGATGGGTGGGAGGGGCACAGTTTAACCGCAAAAGCTTTGTTGCTCAATTGCCAGTGTAGATAAAGCCTAAGTATAGAACTAACAGCCAGTTTGGGGACTGTTCCCTGCTTCTTCATAGTCTGCTCTGAGGTTGGTACTTATGCCCCGAGCCACTTCAGGGAAGGTTGATACCTGTTATTCCTTCTTTAGACCCAAATAAGTAACTTTTCTTTTGCAAAACAGACATCATGTTCTGCCCTCCAGAGCTCTGACCCTGCCACATTATAAAACTCAGAGAAACTCTGCCCATATCAGAGGCCAACGATTCAGCTACTGGTATAGATAATTATACCACAGCATCCTCTTCCATCCTTTGATGATTTGAGAGAGACAAAAGCAGGAATGAAGAAAACCACTGTTTGGGGCGGAAAACACAACACGATGCAGACACAATATGATCTGAAGAAGTGGCTCTGCTCCACGAAAGCTCATCACCTAATAAACTATCTTGTTAATCTTTAAAGTGCTACATGACTACTTTTTTTGTTTTACAAGATCAGACTAACATGGCTACTTCTCTGTTACTTATTATACAAACCTGTAGAACTGCTTTGAAGGAGGCAAAGGGGCAGTGAAGTCACACCCCAGTCTCCCACCAAATTATTACAGTAAACAAACTATTTCTCCGACTGTCTGGGAAGGAAGGAAGATTGGAGTTTTAAATTCTTATGAGATACTCAAATACTATGGTGATGACAACTACATAAATACCTAGATTAGATTAGATTAGATTAGATTAAGGATAGAATTTCTTTCACCCCAGGTTTTCTAGGGAGCAGGTCAGTAAATTTCCTGCAAAGTATGCTTGTTCCTTTGGGATTCAATATATTACTCCATGTGAATTTGGACATATCTCCCTGTAAGGGAGGCAAGGCAGGCAGCTGCTTCATGTTCTGAAGAAAGTGTTAGCTCTCTTCCTGGCAAGTCCTGGGCGAGTTCCATACCATCCAATCCCATGACCAAATATTTGAATTTAAAAATAAATATGAAAGTCTTAATATCAGATATGCTGAAAATCTTGCTTCTGAAGTAAAGGCTAATTTTTCAAATTAACTATATTCTAGGCCATCATCAATCATTGGTTTTGCCCTTGCATTTTTCAGTTGGGCAACATAATTGAAAATATGTTGCAATTAGTGAAGATTAATTAGCTGTCAATTTCCTTCCTCTGAAATGATGTCCCTGTTAACATTCTGTTTATTATGAACTTTTAATTAAATGGGTGAGCCATATAGCTACATTTTGAGCGAGTATGCATAAATCAGTACATGGCACTTACTGTACAGGTGCCATACAGTAAATTATTTCATCTGTTTCAGGGCTGTCAATCAATTACAGAAAATTTATCCTGATAAGTTGCACGATTAATCATGCATTAAACAATAAGGCTGTGTCTAGACTGCAGGGTTTTTTCGAAAAAAAGTAGCCTTTTTTCGAAAAAACTTCACCTGCGTCTAGACTACAGCCACGTTCTTTCAAAATTAAATGGAAAGAACGTGGCTTTTCTTTCGACGGCGGTACTCCTCATTTCACGAGGAAGAACGCTTTTTTCGATGGAGATCCATTGGAAAAAAGTGCGTGTAGACGCAGGCAGCCAGTTTTTTTCGAAAAAAAAAAGGGCCTCCAGGAAGACGCCCTGGTGGACAGTCCAGGGCATGCCTTGCATCTCTCTGGTTCCTGTCTGCAGCCGTCTTTTAAAGGGACAGTCACCCTCACAGCCAGTTGTGGCAGCAAAGCAGCCAGAGCACACGGTTCTTCCAGTGCAGCCATGTCCCAGCCCCAAGACCCTCCTGGCCCTTCCAGACAGCCTTCTGGGCACCGGCATGGTCTGGGCCAGAGCTCAAGACCCTTCTTGAGCTCTGGTCGGAGGAGGAGGCCTTACAAGCCCTGAACACCAGGTGGCGAAATGCGGACATTTTTGGACTCATGGTAGAGGCCCTGGCCAAGAGAGGGCACCACCCCCGCACCCAGGACCAGGTGCGCTCTAAAGTGAAAGAGCTGCGCCAGGGCTATGTTAAGGCCAGGGAGGAGAGCTCCCGTTCTGGGGCAGCCCCCCCCCCCCACTACTGCCCTTATTACTCTGAGCTGGCCCAGATCCTTGGTGGTGGGGGAGCACGCACACCACTGCATCTCATCCAGTCTGGCTTGGGGGACCCTGTGGTGGATGCGCCAGAGCAGGACCTAGAGCAGTCCAGAGAGTCTGGAGATGGGGAGATGGTGCCGGAGGAGGAGGACAGCGAGAAGACCGTGACCCTCACTC
Source organism: Pelochelys cantorii (assembly GCA_032595735.1). Lineage (NCBI taxonomy): Eukaryota > Metazoa > Chordata > Testudines > Trionychidae > Pelochelys > Pelochelys cantorii. The sequence goes on along the minus strand of CM064326.1, from coordinate 46,890,568 downwards.
TGGAGCCAGTCACTCAGACCCCAGAGGCCTCCCAGGTGTCATCTGATGCCGGAGACGGAGCAGCAGGTGAGTGCAGTGAGGTCGTGTAACACATAAGGTGGGGGAGGTGGGTGCACAGTGGGTGATGCACAAGGGAAACTTGTAATGCTCACCTTGGACATAATGCAGCTGGGTGTGCAGTGCCAACATGTTCAGCAGTAGAGTGTGACACATGGGGGTGCGCCATGTGGTGGCATAAACCATGTCCAGAACACACCCAGGTGGATTGTCAGTGCGAGGTCCCACTGGCACTTTGGGACCCCTGTGATGCTCAGGCTGATGCCAGGTCACACATGGTGTTACCTTCAGAACATCTGAGTCCCCTGTCTGAAGGAGAGGGCATGCCCTTTTGGACAGCTGTTGCACACATGACTGATTGTGTCTTCCTCTTTTCCTCCACAGCCGGACCAGCCGTGCAAGAGGGCCACAGCACCCCAGCCCCACCTCCATCCCGGGGACATGGGAGCCACAGACACAGGCGTGTCTGTGCAGACATCCTGAGGCAGCATGTGGCGGCCGTGCAGGAGCTCAACACCATCCTGTGAGAGAGGACGGAGGCAGAGGCTCAGTGGCATGATTGGCTGATGGAGGAGCTTGTCCAGCAGCGCACGTCCCTGTGTGCCACTCTCAGGGAGGTCTGTGGCTTGCCTGCTCCTGTGCCTAGTCCTGCTCCTCCAGCACACCATGACCCTGCCCCATCAAACCCCCCTTCCACAGCACCATCCCCTTCCCCCCTTGTACCTCCCTCTTCCCCAGCCCTCCCGACCCCCCAGCACCCATCTCCCCCAGCCCCCCAGTCCCTCAGCCTCCCTCTCCCTCTGGCCCCCCAGTCTCCCAGCACCCCTCTCCCCCTGGCCCTCCTCTCCCCCAGGCCTCCCAGACCCAAGTGCACTTACCCTCTCTTGTCCAGCCAACACTCAATCACCCCACCCGATCCCGAGAACATGGTGGACCCCGAACGCGAGGTGCCAGGAGCCTGCGAGCAGGCAAGCACCATCCAACCTGATCCCCTTCCCACCTCCAGGTTTCAAGTCCCCTTCCCTCCTCCAGGTTTCAAGCACCCCCACCACCCCAGTTAAACACAATGTTGGGTATTTAAGAAAATGTTTATTTTTGATGCAGAAAGTATGTTTTGAGAAAAAACTATGTACAATAAACAAAAGATTTTATATGTTCGCAACAATTCTACATTCTTTCAGTTATTAATATTTACAACAATAAAACAGAAGTTATTCTTTTCAGACAAAACCTGGTGTTTATTATTTCTACAAACAGGGTCAGGGTGAGGGTTCAGGAGGGAAGGTTGTATTGGGCCAGGGCCAAGCCCCCAGACAGGAGGCCCTCAGGAGAGTCAGTGGCCTCCATTAGAGAATCGCTCCCGTAGGGCCTCCCAGATGCGAACACCAGACCAGTGAGCCTGGCGGATGGCAGCTGTCCGGATCTGGTCAAAGTGCCTCTCCTGACCATCAGCACCTGTACCCCACCCTGGTAGGAAGGCCTCCCCTTTCCTCTCTACCAGGTTATGGAGAACGCAACACGCGGCCACCACCTCAGGGATGTTGCGTTCCCCCATTTCTAGCCGTGTGAGCAAGCACCGGAATCTCCCTTTTAAACGTCCGAATGCACATTCCACCTGGTTGTGAGTCTGGTTAAGATGAGCATTAAACTGCTCCTTGCTCGCATCTAGGTGGCCGGTGTAGGGCTTCATCAGTCACGGCATCAGGGGGTAGGCGGCATCAGCCACTATGCACACCGGCATGTGTACATCCCCAACTGCAAAGTCATGATGCGGGAAAAATGTTCCTGCCTGCAGCCTCCGGTAGAGGTACGAGTTCCTGAAGATGCAGGCATCATGTGCCTGCCCCGACCACCCAACACAAATGTCAGTAAACTGGCCACGATGGTCGACCAGGGACTGGAGGACCACTGAAAAGTAGCCCTTCCTGATAGGCTGCGTCTAGACTGGCAAGATTTTGTGCAAAAGCGGTTGCTTCTGCACAAAAACTTGCCAGCTGTCTACACTGGCTGCTTGAATTTGCGCAAGAACACTGACGATCTAATGTAAGATTGTCAGTGTTCTTGTGCAAGAACTCTGATGCTCCCGCTCGGGAAAAAGCCCTCTTGTGCAAGTGTTCTTGCGCAAGAGGGCCAGCGTAGACAGGGAAGGAATTTTTTGCGTAAGAAAGCCCCAATGGCGAAAATGGCCGCCGGAGCTTTCTTGTGCAAAATCGCGTCTATACTGGCCACAGATGCTTTTGCGCAAAACCACTTTTTGCGTAAAAGCATCCGTGCCAATCTAGACGCTCTTTTGCGGAAATGCTTTTAACGGAAAAACTTTTCTGTTAAAAGTATTTCCGCAAAATCATGCCAGTCTAGACGCAGCCTTTAATGAATTGGGCTGCTCGATGGGGCGGTGCACGGATTGGAATGTGTGTCCCATTGAGCGCTCCTCCACAGTTCGGGAAGCCAAGGGCAGCAAAGCCAGCCACGACGCTGTCCAGGTCTGCTAGACGGACGAGCCTGTTCAGCAGCTCGGAATTGGTGGCCCTCACCACCTGCAGAAAGAGACAAATAGACAGACAACAAAATTTTAGAAGGGGTGCCTGATCTCTTGGGAGGAGAACCCCTCTTCAGAACTCCAGCCCCCCCCCCCCGCAGCTCAGGGTGAGTGGAGGAGCTCCCACTCCCACTCCCACTCCACCCCATCCCCCACTCCGCCTTGCCCTTTCCTGACAGTCTTCCTTTTTTACATGCCCCCCAACTGTGACTCTTCCCCTACAATGACTTACCTCCATCAGGATGGACCCAACAGTAGACCTGCCCACTCCAAACTGGTGTCCCATGGAGCGGTAGCTGTCGGGGGTGGCCAGCTTCCAGAGGGCAATAGCGACCCTCTTTTCCAGGGGGATGGCGGGCCGCAGGTTGCTGTCCTGCCGTTGCAGAGCGGGGGCGAGCTAGGTACACAGTTCCTGGAAAGTGGCCTTCCGCATCCAGAAGTTGCGGAGCCACTGCTGATTGTCCCACAGCTCCATAACGAGCTGGTACCACCAGTCGGAGCTGGTGTCAAGCCTCCAAAAACGCCTCTCCATGAAGAAGTTTGGAGGCAAGGGCAGTGGGGCTGTATGACGGGCGAACCTTTCGTACATCTGGTCTGGGTCCAGATGGGGAAGTAGCCTCATGACTGTGTCATGCAGATGCAGCAAAACTTGCAATATGATGGCGTGGGGCCATCGCCTGCCCAGGGGCAGCTCTGGCTCCATGGCAAAAAAAAGGGATCCAAATCAGGAAAAAACCTGCTGTGCTGTCCCAGGAAGCTGGGCACTCAAAACAAGCACTGCAATACCTTGCTTGTGTTCGGGGGGGGGGGGTCCCTTTAACCACGTGTCTCTGCAAAGGGCAGGCAGCAGCACCCGGAAAGAAATGCTGCCCCCGTGCCCTGGCAGAAACAGTTCCAGGTGGCTTTTTCTTTTGAAAGAGCGTCCAGCAGTCAGGACGCTCTTTTTTGAAAAAGCGGATCGATTTTCCGATCCGCATAATGTAATCTAGACACTCTTTTTCAAAAGACGCTTTTTCGAAAGTTTCTTTCGAAAAAGCATCTTTCGAAAGAGACGCGCAGTCTAGACGTACCCTAAGAAAACTTTTATTTAAATATTTTCTATATTTTCATATATTTTTATTTCAGTTACAACACAGAATACGAAGTATACAGTGCTCACTTTATATTTTTTTTTTACAAATATTTGCATTGTAAAAAACAAAATAAATATTATTTTGCAATTCACCTAATAGTAGTACTTCAGTACAATCTCTTTATCATGAAAGTTGAACTTACAAACGTAGAATTATGTACAAAAATAACTGCATTCAAAAATAAAACTACATAAAACTTTCGAGCATAGAAAGTCCACTCAGTCCTATTTCTTGTACAGCCCAATTGCTCAAATAAGTTTGTTTACATATGCAGGAGATAATACAGCCTGCTTCTTGTTTACTGTGTTACCTGAAGGTGAGAACAAAGGTTCACATGACACATTTGATGATTGGGGTTGCAAGGTATTTGGGTGCCACGTATTCTAAAAATTCATATGATCCTTCATGCTTATCAAAATTATCAAACAAAATTAATTGTTCTTCAGTTGAAACCTTTGAACTTTCTGCAATTTTGACATATCGAACAACCAAAGTCACCTGTTCTTTATGAGAACAATCTGAAGTTGCATCGATAATAATTGAAAAGTACTTTGCATGTTGTATCTCTTCAAGAATTGTTGTTAGTAGAAATATCCCACACAGTTCAATAAATTCATTTTGTATGCTGGTAGACAGATAATAGACTTGCATGCGTTTTCCACTCTCTCGTGATTTATGAACATGCTTAACATGGCCTGATAAAAGCAGGTCATGCTTGCTAAGAAGCTCAAGTATACCAAGAAGGTTTCCGTTTGTAGCGTCACCAATATGTTGACTGCAACCAAACAAAGCCAATCCCCATTCAGAAAGAAAAAGAATGACATTCGGTATATGCTCAAGGAGTTTTTTTCCAGTTATCAGTTTCTATGGGCTTTTGAAAGAGGGATGTAAATTAGGCAGATCGAAAGTGCAAATGGAGTGCAGATTTAAATATCCTGCGCTTCATTTGTATATTCGCGTCCAATCATTGTTTCGAAAAAGGGTATTTTGAAAGAGAAACCACAGTCTAGACACGGTTCTTTCATAAATAAAACCCTTTTTCGAAAGATCCCGTACTCCTCATTTTTTCAGGAGTATGGGATCTTTCAAAAAAGGGTTTTTTTTTCCAAAAGAACCGCGTCTAGACTGCGGTTTCACTTTCGAAATAACCTTTTTCGAAACAGCGATCGGACGCGAATATGCAAATGAAGCCCGGGATATTTAAATCTGCGCTTCATTTGCACTATCCATCTGCCTAATTTACATGCCTCTTTTGAAAGAGGGATGTAGTCTAGACATAGCCTATTTTTATTTCACTCAGGAGTAAGTTTTTAATTGAACTGTCAGCTAGTGCTACTCTACTAGCAGATTTTTGTGTAACATAGTTATCTTAATGAGATACTGAAGTTGCATGTGCAGGTATTCAGTCTTTCAACTTCCTCCAACCTCTACTGATGCTCCAACCAGATGGATCAGACAGTACTGATGCATTTGAAGTATTACTGTTACAAATGAAACAGGGTACACAGAACAGAGTCTGCTTTTCCATGCTCGAGCAGAGCCAGTCTTTTGTATAGATCTCTCCATTTGGAAGAATTTTTGTCAGAAGACTAGTGGGAAAAGCATGATTTTCAGCATCTTTCAGTATATTACTTGGAATCTGAAAACAACTAACTTTGAGAAACGACTGCATTTGAGCAATACTGTTCTTATCAAGAAGTCCAATATCAGGTTCTGATGCCACTGTTGTTATACTGTGTCCTGTGCTAGTCATAAGTTCTTGCTCTTGCTGCGCAGCACCTCCAAGATCCTTGTTTTCTGCCTTCACAGTCTCTAAATCAAGTGTAGATTCTGCATCTGTTGCTACTGTTGGCATTTCTGTGTCTTGATTAATGACCTCCTCATTCTGAGGCAGTGGCATTGAAATGTCATTTGTGGGTATAAAGTTTTCATCATCAGAACTGGAAGTGTCACTGTCAGCATGGTCACCGTCTAATAGCTGAGGCATTTTTTCTACAAGAAATTATGTTATTGGCTTTAAACTCTTAACTGCTGCTTCACTCTGTTGCTTTCACCATCTCTTATTTGCACCACTTTCAAATCTTCACTTCATTTTTATAAAGGGATTCTTTTAAAACACAGTAACACACACTAAATTATATAATAACGGTTGGGGGTGTTATTTACTATGCCCTTATAGCTTTATTACAAAGTCTTGACATTTCGTCTGCTAATATGTTCCCATTATTAAATTCCTCTAATAACTAGTGTGTTATTATGAATATGAACACAGGGCGATTGCCAAATTAGATATAAAGTTTGTTAGACAGCTAGAATTAAAAGTTTATTATCACAAAAAAGCCTTTAGAGGTTAATCTAAAACTGGACGAAAAGGTAGCTTACAGCTGAGCCTGATATGGTTATTGTATACAAAGACACATAAGAAAAAACAGAAATATGAACATCTCCTATGCAGAGATAAACATCTAATTTAAAGTTTAAACTCACCCTCAGACCAAAGAAAATCACTTTACAGTAATAGAATTAATTACGACTTTCAAAACCTCTGAACTATGCAGAGACTGTAATTAGCGTTTCATAATGTAGAATCACTAATCACAGAAGCTACTCCAGTCTCCAGTCAGGCAGATGAAAACTCAGATGTGGCTGAAAAATTGGTGAAGGCCCAAGGTCCCACAATGATTTAAATCATTTTTTTGCATGTATATATAGCTTCTTTTGTTGTCTCTGTTATAACTGCTCGTTGTATAATAAATAATTTGAGACCCCTTTGTCTCCTGAAGCCTGAACTAAATGGCCCTCCTGACCCCCCTTCTGATAGGGCCTGTCTGTAACAAAGCCAATGAAATAGATAAATAGCAAGGCAGCCCAGTTTGGTTAGTTAACAGCCTAATGTTAGTGTTACGTTTGTTTTTCTTGCTGCATTTAATCTTTCTCCATTTCCTTCTCTTGTCAGCTCCTATGTTCATTACATTGTGAATATGCCTGATAATGTCAGGTCCTGACAGAGTAAGGTCATGTAGAGCAGGTGTGCTCTGTAAATAATTAACCAGCAGCGCATGTGTGTTTCTCATATGCCTAATCAGTGGCAGATGAGAGGATTCCTTCTGCAGCTTTGCTGAAATGTTGAAGGACGCATAAAGCCAAATTCTTCTCTCACTCAGATGAGAATCTGCACTTCAGTTAAATTGCTCCAGATTTAGACCGTTCTAACTGAGGTTAGGGTCTGCTTTGTATTCTGTGGGAAAACTGATCATTCACAATCATTACAACGTAGCTGTGGCAGATTTAATAATATCTATGATTTTTGCTCAGTTTAGCTATTTGTCTGTGAATTTGTCATATTTTTGAGGGCCTGATACTGTATTTCTTGCATACACAAAACTCCATTTGAAATTAGGGGTGTGTTTGTGTGTGTGAGTGTGCGTGAATGCATACACACTTTTTCCAGTTTCAGACTAACTCGGCTACCCTTCTGAAGCTTTTGGGAATTTATGACAAATATAGGATCAGGCTCTGTGTGTGTGTGTGTGTGTGTGTGTGTGTTCTTCAAGAGTTACAATATTTGTGAACTTAATACACAGGCTTTATAATATAGAATGGAAACATTGCCACAAAGCATTGTTAGGCAAGAGAACTTTCACTAATTTTTTAAGGTGTTGTTCAGCATTAGTAGACAGTCTATGCTGAAATTTATTTCTCACTTATTGGATAAAAGTCTTGTATTGGCTAGCTAGTGACCTCCTCCTGTTGGCCCTTGGAGACAAGTTAAGAGCAGGTGCCACTGTGCGTTGAGTTCTTTGTTCTATTGTCCATTAGACAGCAAACTTATGTGGCGTGTCATTGATCCTGCATAGATTTTGTTATCTTAAATGATAATTTTCTTTGCAGATCTTTTTCTGTAAAATGCAATAATCAACAAAATCCACTTGAAAACCATTAGCTTTGTATTATTGCTGTCGCTGTTAAGCCATATAATACATTGGTAAAAACAAAAAATGCTGTAATGGCCACAGACCTCTTAAAATAACCCAACCAGAGGCATTTTAACTTTATTAATATTTATGAGTTGTCTACATAGTATCTTCTGTCCTTCCCTTTTAGTGTCTGATGGAGTAAAGACAATTTATTTATTGGTAATTTTTCATCTTTTTGGAGACTTCCTCCTTTTAAAAGACTAATATATTGATATAGATGAAAATGAAAAGGCTTCTCCACATTAAAATAATAAATTACATCATTTCAGGAGATGAAAGCATTGATAACTGAACTGCACCTATGTAAAAGTCCAATTTTTCTCTCTCTTTAATCCCTGCAACTCCTGTGAAGTCAGTAGAGTTGAAGTGATGCAGCTCGAGATAGATTTTGACTCCTAAGGTTGGTGTCTGTCTGGTCTAGAAAACCGGAGCACAAGCGTCTCCAATACCCTATAACCTTAGCACTCAAAAATTATGAGTCAGATTTGAAAAATTTGGGGCTTTGTTTGCCTCCAGGTTTTGATGTGTTTAGAATTCACATTTTTAAGCTTTTCTTCCCCTCAGTGAGTGCTCAGCAGCTGGGGTTTTATATAAAATACCAAATACCTTGAGATTCACTATAATGGCTCGAGAGTTGGCAGTGTAGTGCCATGTTTAGGGCCAAATTCCACTCTCCTTTGTACCCCTGCAATTCCCAGACAATATAGGGCTAAAAATCAATAGCATGCTGGAGACATAAGTAAGGCCAGAATTCCCCCATGTGTTCTAAATTGTTCAGAGAGGGGGGTAGGTTAGTTGGGGTTGAGAACAAGATATTCAGATGCCTTTTGCAATGTTAGTCATGCCCTACCAACATCTGACTCTCGCTGTTAAAAATACTAACAAAGAGCCTGATTCTGCATTTCTTCAACAGATAAAACTCCAGTTGAAAGGTGTTCTCGGTATGTGATGAATGCAGGATTGGGCTGAAAAGACTGATTTGTTGCCAAGTTTGGTCTTGTCACCAAGGATTGTGGATGTGGTTTTTCTCTTCTGTAAGACAGAGCTTAAAAAACCCCCACACACCAAAACTTCAAACGAGTGTTTTTAACATCAAATAGATATTTGTGATTTTTTTGCTTCAAATTTCTTAATTATTAATTATTATTATTTATTTTATGTATTACTGTAGCTCCTAGTCACAAATCAGCACCTCAGTGTGCTAGGTGCTGTACAAACACAGAACAAAAGGATAGTCCCTGCCCAAAGATTTTGCTTGCAACCTAAGTATACAACAAGAGACAACAGAATAAATTCTTTATCTTTCAGTAGAATAGAATGACTGGGGTACTAGTATTGAATTGCTTCAACATGAATTATGTACTCTGTGGGGAAAGGTTCTTTATATCATGACACACCTCTTTTATTGTCTTTTACACATGTTCTTTTCTCGTTTCCTGTGACCATAAGGGTGCGTCTACATTGTACCCTAACCTCGAAATAAGCTACACAGTTTGCACTACGCAAATTGCGTAGCTTATTTTGAGGTAATTTCAAAATAGCTTATTTCGGAATAATTTTTTCTGAAATGTCCTTTAACCCTTGTGGAATGAGGGTTACAGGGACATCGGAATAGCGTGCCTGTTACTTCGAAATCTATTTCGAAATAACGGGCTGCTTTAAAGATGTGGAATGGCTATTTCTGGATACTTCTGGTATCCTGAAATAGCTACACAGTGTAGACGTATCGCAAATGTTCTTTTAACCATGGGGTCAGCTTCCTAAGCAAACTACTTCTATTTCCAGTTACTCCACTCAGATATTTTCTCTGGAATGTAACTGAGGGCTCTATATACTTTGACAAAGGCAGTCTTTGAATTTTAAGTATTTACCCTTTTGTTTTGAGCTTTTTCTCTTTAGCTCAGCTAATTTTGTCAGAGACTGGAAGAACAATAATACCATAAAAACGCTGTTCTTGAGGTATATCTGCCTAACTTAAACCAACATGTACTGCCAATGTCAAGGCAAAGTCTGTTCTCATAAGATTTCCAGAATATAAAGAGAAGGTACATTTACGTAAGCTTCAGATTGGCGTCAAGGATAACAGCGAGACTATTCGCCCGCTTGGAGCTAATCACCTACTTAAGTGCCTGGCTGGACTGGAGCCAGAGGACTCACTGAACTCTCAAAACATGGCAAGTTGTTTAAAGAAGTTCATTTTATTTTCCTTTAGTTTGGCTGATTGAACTTTAGCTGGATGAAGTGTGTGTGTGCACATGAATGTGGACTGTGGGAGCACAGTCTATCTCCTACAGGTCAAAACACGGGGCTGCCTTTTGACCCCTTATACCACTACTCAAGGCTGGGGGATTGAGCAGTACCATAGACCTGTCAGGCATAGCCAGGATTTTGAGGCCACCAGGTTTGCATAATCATGGATCCCATGAGCAGTCTTTTGACCCACCCCCAAACATTATTCTCCATGACATATTAAGGGGGAGGGGCTGATATGATACAGAAGTAGTGTAGAGACTCTGGTGCACAGCCTCTCACTGGCATGACAACGGCAGCTCCACCACAATGTTTGCAGGACCTCTGCTCCGCAGTGAATTCCACACACATAATAAGCATCAGTTTACTTCTGGTATAACTTTTATTCATCACAGGTGGGCCATTGAATCAGAATTCAAGTTCAGAAGGGACCACCAGATCATCAAGCTGGACATCCTTCCTGTATAGCACAGACCACTAAACACCCCCGTGCCATCCCCCCACCAAGCCCATCATGCAGAATTAGACCAAAGTATTACAGCCCCAAGTAGACTATAGTGTGCCCGAGAATGGGAGGGATTGACTGGTGCCTGAGGCCTCTCCAATTGCAGGGAATTGGCTTAGTGAGATACACTCAGATAATCCTAGCAAGTGACCAGTGCCCCGTGCCACAGAGGAAGGTGAAAAATTGCATGGTCCCTGCCAATGTGACCCAGGGAAAAATTCCTTCCTAGATAACTCGTGAGTAGTAAAATTACGAGTCTCACAAGTGCGATGGCAGGTTTCCCAGACCTGAAGAACAGCTCTGTGTGAGCTTGTTTCTCCCACCAGCAGAAGTTGGTCCCATAAAAGATGTTTGGTTTGGTGTGGTTCCACCTGCAGGTGTTTACAAGGGGGGGCTTCCCCCACCCACTTGTAACTGCCACCAGGCAGAGTCAAACGTGGCACCTTTAAAGCAGGGCTACTCAACATACAGCCCATGGGCCGCATTCAGCCCGCGGCCCCTTTGCATGCGGTTTTGGCGCCTTGAGCCGTTTCTTGGGCTGCCTGCCTTCCTCAACGCTGGGGCCCCAGTGGCAGCACCGAGCTGCAAGCTGAGCGGCTTTGAAACAAGCTGTCTTTGCAGGATCTGCTGGCGGGGGGGGGAACAAGAGGCGGCGGCAGAGCATGCCTGCTGCGTCTGCCAGAGCAGCAGTGGCTCCTGAGCTAGGCCATGTTGACGCATGCACAGGAGTTGCCAGTGGCAGCAAGTGGTAGCAGGGGAGTTGGGCAGCGAGGCACGTGGCAGAGCTGGGCAGCGAGAGATGTGTCAAGGCAGCGGCGGAGCCAGGCAGTGAGGCCGGGGTGAGAAAGGTCTGCGCTGGGGCTTGGGTAGAGTTACCATATGTCCAGTTTTTCCTGGACATGTCCTTGTTTTCACATGTTAAATTGCCATCTGGACAGGTTTTTTTAAAGGGGCAAAAAATGTCTGGGATTTTTTGCCCTGCAAAGGGGATCAGGGAGGGGGTGGCAGCACGTGCCTTCAATGGAACATTCGGAGCCATGTGCCCAGACCATTCACGATTGCCCTGTGCATGGGCCCCAGCGCCTGGAAGGAAAAAGTGCATGGCTCCAGTGAGACCCAGTGCATTACCCTCCACCCCACTAGATTTATGTCCCTGGCTCTGGGAGAGGTATTGGGTTGGAGTGGAAGGGCTGGAGGGTGCCTGACTCTGGGGGATGGGTGGGTACATTAAATATATATTGATAGATAGAGATATTACCTATCTCATAGAACTGGAAGGGACCTTGAAAGGTCATGGAGTCCAGTCCAGTCCCCTGCCCTCACAGCAGGACCAAGTACCATCCCTGACAGATTTGCCCCATATCCCTAAATGGCCCCCTCAAGGGCTGGGCTCACAACCCTGGGTTTAGTAGGCCAATACTCAAACCACTGAGCTATCCCACCCCCACATTGAGTTAGAGTAGGGGAGTCTGGAGGGTACCTGGCTCTGGGGGAGGAGAAGGGCATTGGGTTAGAGCAGGGGAACCTGGGGGGTACCTGGCTCTGTGGGAGGGGAGGGGCATTGGATTGGAGCAGGAGGGCTGGATGGTGCCTGGTTCTGGGGGAGGGTAGGGGCACTGGGTTAGAGCAGGGAACTGGGTGTTAAAACTGACTTCTTTCCTTTCCTGTAGGTGGGCAGTGGATCTGTTGGTTAGATTTGGGGGTTCTAGTTTCTGCTCTGTGGGAGCTGGTGCTTGGTGGTGCAGGCAGGGGAAAAAAAGGGATTCTGGGAAGCAGGGTTCCTTTTCTAGCCACACCAGTTCTCCCCTTGGTGCCTTTAACCTCACATTGATTGTACTGACATTTCAGTAAATATTGTATTGGCAGTTTTTGTTTGATTTGTTAAAATTGTGAAGCCAAAACAAAAAAGTAATCAATATAATGGTCTTCTGTTGATATGAATTTTAGTTAAATTCCTGGACTGTCATTGCTCATTAAAAGTGCTGTCATATGGGTGGAAATCGGGTAAATATTGCATTTTATTAGTATCAGCAGAACTTACTTAAATGGGGCCTGCGTGTTGTGTAGTCTTGCCTTAATCTTTGCATTCATGCCTATCAGTATGAAATAATCTATTTGCATATATTTGCATAAATAGTTACATATATTTGCATATATATGCAACCACATTTAAGTTGCGGCTCTCGGCATGTGCTGTGGGTATCATTGTGGCCCCCGGGGCTTCCAAAGTTCAGTAGCCCTGCTTTAGAGTGTAATGTAGGAGCCTCATAGCTTGAGCTAGTTTAGGCTGTAGAGGTCACTCATTCTTATTGCTCTCTGTAAGTGGTCTAAGTGCCAGTGCATGGGACAGTGAATCACACCCACGAGGTATGTGGGTTACATTTTCACAAGTACTAAATCCACATATACAAGCTTCACAAGTGATGGAAGCCATTGTGCATGGTATAATCCCATTTTAATCTCCCCAGTGTTTTTTACAAGGACATATTCTCAGTTATTTTATTTTTTGATGAAGGAACACATGAAAAAAAGTAATTTGGAATGGAAATACTTGTGGGGAAAAATATACTGATGAAAGCAAGGAAATTCAGAGTTTGGGCTGAAAGCCCCCTTTCATTCATTCTGTTTTGCCTAGGTGTTGCAGGCACCGCTGAGCATCAAATGACCTCACAAATATTTGCAAGTTCTTCTAGGCACAACGGGACAGGTAAAAGATGTAATTTATGCCAACTCTGAATTCCTTTGCTCTTATTGGTTTGTGTCAAAGTCAGATGGTTATATAAAAAGCTTTTAAAACCACCCAGGCTGTGTCTACACTGGTGCGATCTTGCACAAAAGTGGCTGCTTTTGCACAAAAACTTGCTGCCTGTCTACACTGGCCCCGAGTTCTTGCGCAAGTAAACTGATGTTCTAATGTATGAAATCAGGGCTTCTTGTGCAAGAACTCTGATGCTCCCGCTCAGGAATAAGCCCTCCTGCGCAACTGTTCTTGTGCAAGAGGCCAGTGTAGACAGGCAACATGAATTTCTTGCGCAAGAAAGCCCTATGGTTAAAATGGCCATCAGAGCTTTCTTGCGCAAGAGAGCGTTTACACTGGCATGGATGCTCTTGCACAAAAGCACATCTCTTGCGCAAAAGCACATGCCAGTGTAGACGCTCTCTTCTGAAAGAATTTTTGCACAAGAACTCTTCTGCAAAAGAGTTCTTGTGCAAGATCATGCCCGTGTAGACGTAGCCCCAGTGTTTTATGGAGGTGTGTGAGTGTGGGAATACAAAGATATCCCAGGACTAAATAATTGTGCTTTGACGTATTATTTAAAACAATATCATTTATCCCATGAATGGAGTATATTAGTATGGGCATTGCTAATCCCACCAGTCCTGATCTTGCAACCTATCAAAGTCAAAGGGACTGCTATGTGAGTCAGGATTGCAGGATTTAGCTGATAGATTGTTCCCTTATTGTCTGGAACCATGATGATTGTTTTGATACGTTTGAAGCCATGCATCAGTTACCTGGTAAATCCGAACAAGACATTTTCCAGGAAGGCTACAGGTACACTGCAGCACTATTTCAGGGTATGGAGGTATCCCAAAATAGCTATTCTGCCTCTTTTGAGCGCACCCATTATTATGAAATACAATGGGCTCGCTATTCCAACATCCTTGTAAACCTCATTCCATGAGGAGTAAGGGATGTTTTGGAATAGCGATTTATTTCTAAATAAGTGCTGTGTGGACTTTCCAAATTTCCCAACATGCCAATCTCCCTGAAGCTGAAACTTGGCAAGGTTGTAACACAACTTCTTTCTGAGTCTTAGCCTTTTTAATGTTAGTAATCAAAGGTATTAATATATAGAAAAGTCTAAGATTTAGAAGTGACATTACAGGGTAATACCGAAAAGAAGAAATTTCTACAGTCACATGTTTTGTTTTCAAATAGTTAATCTTAGTTAAAGTTAAGTTAAAAGATTGGAGAAAAGTATCTGCAGCCAATTTGTTGTACATTTAAGATTACATCACTTTTTCAAAACGGGCTCAGTTCTAAAATCCCCGGTTTTATTTTGAGTGTCATGTTCTAGGCTGAAATTATGGTCCTAATTGTGGAGGAAATCAATCCTCTAAGTTAGGGAGATATGTTTTTAAATTATGCATTGCTTCCTTTTCAATAATACTCTAAAACACAGGGCCTGCTAATGATATGCCAGGGCTAGATGGCTTAGTACTGACACAGAAGCAAAGTTTGCAAGGAGCGCTACTGACAGAACCACCAACATCCCTTCCAGCAGCACCTGGGTGTTCTTAGGAGGTTTCCATGTTAGCACTGACACTGCTTAACTTGCAAGATCTTATAGTAGTTGCGGTAACTGGAGTATTTTGTAGAGAAGATGCTGAGGGAAAATGAGGGATGAAAGTGTGAGTGAAGGCAAAGCCTCCCTTATAAAAGATTCAGCACATTCTGCTGATCATAAAAACATATAATAACATGATTATATGTTCAGCAGCTGCTAAGTCCTCTGTTTCGATGTTGCAGTATGGCTTAGGTGCACAGTTTTTAATTATACATAATCTTTCCATAAACAGAGAATCTTTGACTGTTTTTAATGATTATCTTTCCCTTCAACAAATAACATAAAAGCATAGTAATATTTTTTCTGATTTAAAACAGACCATCAATTAGATTCAGTCAGTTTTAGTGGACAATGATGGTTTCTAGTTGAAATTAAGTTATTAATATAAATGAACTATTATTAAAAAGTTTTTTGAGCAGAATGTCAACAAGATTGCCACAGCTCTTAATCAAGGCTTCTCCTGTGGATTCCATGATTGGAGAATCTGCTGTAAATTTAACCCTGCATGCAGTCTTGTATTTGAGATTATGAATTTATTTTGTAGTCCTCATGATTATGAAGATAATCCTGAAAAGTAAATGTAGGATTAATTGATGCAGTGTTGTCTCCCTACATCTTCAAACTGTGTGAAACAATGGCTCTGAGAGATGTGGCCCAATTCACTGGAACAAGTTGTTCACTCTGAAACCTAACGATGCTGTATCCCAACTGTTCATGGTTTCATGGCTTATCCCTTAAGCAGACATATCCTGCCAGTCTGTTATCTCATAATTGCAAATTATCCACCATGCTTCCCAAGCATCAGACTTCTCAACTTAGTTTCCAGAATCTCCAATTTCCTCTGGATAACTTCTTTGGTGCACATAGACTTTGCCAGTGCAGAAATCTGTGGTATATTGAAAACATAAAATGTGAGGACAGCATAAAATAAATTGAATCAAAATAAGCAATAGAAGGAGTATTCTAATAGCTGTATAATTCAAGAAATTAGCAGTTTAAAAATTGATTGATGATGTATATGAATAACAAGAGTATGCGGAGTTATCATAATGACAGTGCAAATTCCAGAGTGTATACTGTAGCTTAAGTCAATCTCTGCTATAGAGCAGGATGAGACCAATATAGGGGACAGATTATCCCACATCTGATGAGAGATTCACATATTTTCCTCTCACACAGGACACTGGAATAGCTGGATTTTGAGGCAAGTCCTCTCTGGCAATTCCTATGTACCTATTTTTTATTTTTATTTTTAATTAATTAAAAAATCTCAGTTATTTAAATGTATTGGAAACTGCCACAGTATCTCTGGACTTTCTACCGGAGTCTGCAGAACCCAGAGATTGTGCTCCAGAATATAACCCCATTTTACAGCACACTATGGCTGCGTCTGGACTGGCAAGTTTTTCCGCAAAAGCAGTTGCTTTTGCAGAAAAACTTGCCAGCTGTCTACACTGGCCACTTGAATTTGCACAAGAACACTGATGATCTAACGCATGATCGTCAGTGTTCTTGTGCAAATACAATGACTCTCCCGTTCGGGAAAAAGCCCTCTTGCGCAAATGCTTTTGCGCAAGAGGGCCAGTGTAGACAACTGAGAACCGTTTTGCGCAAAAAAGCCCTGATGGCGAAAATGGCGATTGGGGCTTTCTTGTGCAAAACCGCATCTAGATTGGCACAGATGCTTTTCCGCAAAAAGTGCTTTTGCACAAAAGCATCCGTGCCAATCTAGACGCTCTTTTCCGCAAATGCTTGTAACAGAAAAACTTTTCCGTAAAAAACATTTGCGGAAAATCATGCCAGTCTAGCCGCAGCCTAAGCGTATGTCTACACTGCATTCCTCTTTTGACAGAGGAATGCAAATGCAGACAAACAAAATTGCAAATGAAGCATGGATTTGAATTTCCCGCGCTTCACTTGCATAATCGCGGCCGGCCGCTTTTTCGAAATACCCTATTTCAAGATTAAAAACGCAGTTTAGACGCGGTTATTTTGAGAAAAAATCCTTCTTTCGAAATAACCCTTACTCCTTATAAAATGAGGTTTAAGGGTTATTTTGAAAGAAGGGTTTTTTCTCGAAATAACCGCGTCTAAACTGTGTTTTTTATCTCGAAATAGGGTATTTCGAAAAAGCGGCCAGCCGCGATTATGCAAATGAAGCGTGGGAAATTCAAATCCGCGCTTCATTTGCAATTTCGTTTGTCTGCATTTGCATTCCTCTCTTGAAAGAGGACTGCAGTGTAGACATACCCTATAAGAGGACTGATTAAGGTCCATTTATGGTTTAATTTGGATTTGTTATTCTTTATCACTTTACTGACCTGAACTATCAAGCACTTTTGTGTGTGCTGCCAAACAATTGCCACCTGCTACCCTCTAAGGATGTGTGATTCTTATTCTGTAATCGGCTAAAAAAAGGGCACAAGAAAAAGGTGTTTGTTTGTTTGTTTGTTTTTAACAAATGGAAGTCAAATCAAGGACAGATAATACTCTCACAAATAATTTACAATTAGTGTGGTTAGAAATTATTTTGAAGATACTTTTGTATAGGTGACAGGCTGAGTTTAATTTCCTGAGAGCTGACTTTTAATGATTTAACCTTTAATGATTTTTCAGCCTTTTCCTTCTGATAAGTCAATAGATTTTTTTTTAGCACCAACTTGCTTATTTATTGCTCCTAATTTTAAGTCAGGATGATTCTACCTCACCTTTAGTAACTGCAAGCTCTTCTATTTCAGTTACTTCAAACCCTTCCTGAATGCACGGTTGTTTTTCTCCCCTTCGCATTTTGCTTCAATGATTTTTATATCTTTAGTTCATTTGTCTGTAAATTGTAGAATTTTGGCTATTTTGTGTAGCAAGGATAAAAAGTAAATGTTATTTTTAATAGTAATTATTATTGACCAATGTCTCATATGCAAATTGGAGAATTGGAGAGCAGAGTTAGACTGGAGGTCTTGGAAAACTGATTTGTGGATCAATCCTGCTGAATTGACTTCAGTGGGAACAGGATCATGCACATAAACAATTATGAAATAAGGCTTTGGACAGGCTTTTGAGCCTAATTTCCTCCCAAATTACTAAAGCGAGGCTGGTATACTAAGGCAGATTGGAAACCTGAAAATGAGTCTGAAAAGTTTTTGCAGTTCAGAGCACGTTTACAGAGTAGGGCTGTCAAGCGATTAAAAAAATTAATCGCAATTAATCGCGTGCACTACCCCTTTGAAATGCTGTGGCGGTGTTTCAAAGGGGCAGCACTGTGGAAGCCTGGGATCAGCTGGAGTCCTCAGTTGACCCCAGGCCCAGTGCAGCTGCCCCTTGGAAAGTATGGTTGACAGAATGTGGCTCTATGATATATGTTACAATTAATTAGTAAGTTGCTAGCTGCTTTGCAGGTAGCAATGAGACAGAATCCCCCCCGAAAGACATTGTAGATAGACAGTTTAAAAACTTTGACAGGGGAATGAGAAGTGACAAAAGTAGAGACTTTCGGTTTTTTGCTTCTCTAACCTAATTATGGGGTAGGTTTGGCACAAGGGCACTGCCCATAGTAAGGACTTTCAATTTTCCATGTCAACCAGCAGCATCCCAGAGAAGGAAAGTGACACAGGACACCACAATTTCCTCTCTGCTCCCACCTGGATCCAAGATGGTAATAAATCCCTATTAACTGATACCAGCAGCAAGTTTCTACCCATTTTGTACACCAAACTGTGCTGGCTGTACATTGGAAGTAAAACAAAGGTTCTACCTGCCTTTGACTGGAGGAGAATAGTGGATTATACTGAATACATTGATCCGTGCAAGCTTCATGTAAGCCAGTGGTTCCCAACCTTTTTTATACCCGGAACCGGCAAACCCATTTGCAAACTTGCAGTGGACCAGCAGCATCTACATATCTGCATATTCATTATGCAAATAACAAACATGGAAATAAAACATTTCCTGTTTGCCAAAATATGTACCCACACCCCCTCATACACTCCAACCATGACTCCTGCGGCCCCCATATTATTTTATTCAACCCCGGGGGGCCAGAGCACCCGCCCACAAGCCAGAGCAGATCTTGGCCCCTCACCATGCAGCAGGTTCCGTCCCCCTCCGCCCCACAGCAGGTCCCAGCCCCCTCTCCAATTCCCCCAGCAGGCCTTGGCCTGCCATGCAGCCACGGCAGGTTCCAGCCTCCACATCAAATGGCAGGCCCCAGCCCTCCTCCCCTCTACCGAGCAGGCCTCATCTATCCACTACATAGCTGTGGCAGGCCCCAGCCCCCCTGCCGGAGCAGGACCCAGCCATCCACCACGCAACTATGGTGCAGGCCCCGCTGTTAGAACAGGCCCTGGCTGCTCACCACGCAGCCATGGCCTCACCCCTCCAGCACCACAGCCACTCTCCACATGGCTCTGCCAACTGGGCCGTACAGCGGCTGTCAGAGCTGGAACCGCAGCCACGGTGAGGCTGCCCCAGTAGGGACAGCCTCACCACCGGCCTGGCTCCAGCTCCAGCCCTGCTCACCGCCCCACGCACCCTGCTGCTGCATGATGAAGCGGGTGGAAGGGAATTCTCTTACAGCGAGCCCCAGCAGGTGGAGCTAATCAAAAGCTGGAGGTGTGGCTGGGCAACGTGCCATGGCCCAGCAGGCAGGGGTTCACGGCCCACTGCTATAGCCTATGCAGGGGAATAAGGAGGATTTAGGGAATAAGGAGGATTTTGTTTCATATTATCCCGTTGTGAGGAAAAGTTCAGGTCATGATCCAGCTATGTGACTTTTACAGTCCCAGAATATCTATGACCCAGTACAAACTCTACCTGGCCTTATTCACAATCCTGTAGTATTTTGTATAAGCAACTTCCATTATGATGTGTGACCAATCACATCTGGGTTCTGAAAAATTACATGGAATAAAGATTATAAGATATATTTCTTGTCTGGAAGAGATGGAATTACTGCATGTACACCTGAATATCGTTCCCAGTCCTTTTCAGACATATACTGCAAATTGAGATCACAGTGTGACTGGATGGAAGGAACTAATTATTAGCTTATGTGGAGGAATGAATGCTGACAGAATGTTGACTTTACAAAATATATCCCTTTAGTTTCAGTGAGCTCTCCCAGCCCTAGTCTACACTAGGGAGTTAATTTGAAATAACCCCCTTTATTTGGAAATAATAAGTGGAGTATCCACACTACCAAGCCCATTATTTTGAAAGAATGGGCTAGTTATTTTGAAATCTGTACTCCTGCTTTCCTCGGGAAGTAATGCTTATTTCAAAATAATTATTTTGAAATAGCGTTAGTGTGGATGCTCTAGTGCTGCTATTTTGAAATAACTACCTCCCAGAATGATTTGAAATAATTACTCCTCAGTGCTTACTGGGGCTCTAAGTCGAGTAGTGCATCCACAATAATGTAGCCTGCCTTGGACTAATTTCAAGGATTCCCCATAGTGTGGACAAGCTATTTTGATTTTGCTATTTTGGGAGTTATGTTGAATTTCGTTATTTTAAAATAGTTTCCTAGTGTAGACGTGGCCTTACAATGCTAAGTGAATGGACAGTGGGATGAATTCTTTCCTTTGCAGTCAAATATGCAGCCTCTGCTTCATGGTCTTTGACAGAGTTAACACAAGTGTAAATGAGGGCAGAATTTGTCTCTTAAATCATTTTCCATATTTAATTTGCTTCCTTTGTGCTTAAAACTTGTAATTTATATATAATTAGGCATGGCAGAATTTGATTTTTATCATCCTTGAATAATACTGATGTTTATTTTCAAGCATTTTAAAATTTTTATCTATTTAAATTTTCACAGTTGTTGGAAAGCAAGGGGGATTCAATGGGGGAGGGCCAGACAATTATTTAATGATAGCAAACATTGAGATTCAAAAAGCTAAAGTGTTATAATGGTTAAAACACAGATTGTCAACATCACTGTACTGGTCCCTGGCTGAAGGGAGGCCCAGCTGCCTCGCTACTCTGTGGAAAGACCAGTTAGTGGGCATGGGAAGCCCTGCTCCAGGGCTGGCCCACCAGTGGGTAAGGCGGGGCCCTAGTCCTATTGTCCGGGCACTAGGTAAAAGCAAAGCCAAAAGAAGTTCAGGGGCTCAGGCCTGGCTGCAGGCTTAGCAATGGTTTGTAAAGCCACGCCCTGGTCAGGCCGGGGCAACAGACAGCAGTGGCAGTGTAAGGCCTCAGGCCTGGCTGCAGGCTGAGCAACAGTTTAGAAAGCCATGCCCGGGGCTAGGGTGGGGCAACAAACAAACAATATAGCAGTTTCAAGGGCTTAGGCAGGGCTTCAGGCTGAGCCACAGTTTTTAAAGCCACAGTCTTGGTCAGGGCAGGGCAACAGACAAACAGTTTCAAAGCTCAGGCCTGTCTGCAGGCTGAATGGTGGTCGGTCTCCTTGCTCTGGTGGAGAGCTGACAAGCACAAGGAGGGATTTATCCCAATGGGGAGGGGCCTGGCAATGACCCCTCCCCGTGGCAATTTTTTGGGGCCTGGCAATGACCGTGGTGGCCCTGGCCAGGTCTCTGGGCCAGGCAGCAGCCCAGGTGGCCCAACCCAGTTTGCTTGGGCTGGCAGCAGCCTGGGCAGCCGAGGCCTGTTCTCCCTTCTAGGATGCGGCAGTCGGGCCTTCTTCCTGGGCAGCTTGGGCTGAGCATCTGGATTGCTCTGTGACAGGGCTCCAACTGAGTGCTGAGCTTATACTCTTGTACTCCTGGCCCCGCGTTCCTGCTTCCTGTGGGTGGGGCTGGGTTAGGGTTGCCAGATGGTTTCAACAAAAATACCGGACACACATCACAATCTACATTACATATTATTTAGAAAATACCGGACATTTATATTTTCTCATTTATATTTTCTGAATTTGTTTCCCGAACAGAAAGCTCAAATACTGGACTGTCCAGTTCAAAACCGGACACCTGGCTACCCTAGTCTGGGTGACTCTGGCCCTGTCTACCAAGGGGTATTAGGGAGCACTTCCCCTGCTGGGTCAGAGGCAGGCCAGGTTGCCTCCTTACAATCACATATAAAAATATAATTATATCCTTAAATCAACCCATATTAAGTGTTCAAGCAGTCTTTTCCTTATTTTACCTATCTGTAAATTTCAGTTATTGTTGGTAGAGATATTTTTTCAAGTTTGTGTGTGTATGATAAAATTGATATTTACTGACATTTACCAATAAAAATTGAATCCTTCCAAGCTTATATATAACGTAACATCACACATTGGTCTTACAGTGCTATTTGCTTGTAACACTGTTCGCAGACTTCAGTTTTAACAAATATTTTTTAGAATCTTCTGTAAATGTTAATACTGTGATAATATCAACTGTACACTATGGGCATGTCTACACTACAGAGTCATTTTGAAATAACTCCCGTTATTTCAAAATAACAAGGTGAGTGTCCACACAACTAGCCTGTTATTTTGAAATTATTTCAAAATAAGAGATTTATTATTTTGAAATAGTAACCCCTGAATTTACTAGTAATATTACCTATTTCAAAATTGGTATTTTGAAATAGGGTTAGTGTGGACGCTCAGCTGCTGTTATTTAGAAATAACCATTCCCCAGAGTCATTCAGAGTAATTCATCCCCAGTGCTTCTTAGGGCTCTAGGTCGAGGTAGCATATTCACATTAAGGGAATGTAGTGTGGATGTGCCATTTTGAAATAATTATTTCAGGAGTTATTTCAAAATAGCTTATTTCGAAATAACCTTGTTGTGTAGACATAGCCTATCAGAGCATAAATGAAAAGCATGACCAAATTCCCATTGACTTCAGTGGTGCAAAGTCTGAACTTATTTCTAGGTAACACTTCGCTGGTTAAAATTTCCAGAAAGTAACAAATTGATTTCACTTCTTGCTAGAAAGAGAAAATTTGACCTACTTAAATGTGAAAAATAATTTGTGTGGTACAAGGATCCAAAAGGAGAGAAAAATGAAACACAATAGATCCTTAATAGATAAAGGCAATGCAAATCTTTGTTTTGTATATGACATCTATATTCCTTAGTAATGTGTCAGATTAGATTGAAAAGTCTTCATATGATTTGGGATTTTACTGTTATAAACACAGCTTTTCTAACCACATTTTCAGGCATTTCTAATTTAAATAATATAAAGTAGGAGAATGGTCTTAGTATATGAATGTGAAAGGGAGAGATGGAAGTACATTTGTGTCTAAAAGGAGAAACCTGGGAGAACATCTAGTATCTTAATTTGGGCTAATGTGCATAGATAGAACAGCTTTACCAATATAATCTTATTATACCCTGATAAAATAACATCTTAATACACATCATAGTATTAGTAAGATAATTCCCTTTAATGGTTCCAGGTTGAGCGGATACACTAAAATGGTACGAGGGTTATCAAATCCTTTGAATCTGTAGGCATATTTCCCATTATTAAAAATATGAAACTCCTGTTTCACACAGTGAAAATTTATCCCTGCTCTGAAGAGTTTATAGTGTCAAATAATGGGCAGTTGTCAGAGCTAGGACCAGAATCTACATCTCTCAAGTGCCAGTCCTATGCACTTAGGTCATATGGCCTTCCTGATTTTACAGTACCCTAAGTATTTTTAAATAAACACAAAAGAAATATGATACTACAGTACACTGGGCAGTACCAGTCTCTTCTATGGTGTGATGGAGTTCACAGACCCCCCACTGGGTTAAAAGGAGAGGTGGAATAGCACTGGACCAAGAAGGTCCTGCCCTTCAGTAGCTGCTGGGCAGGCTGCTTGTGGGGGACCTGTTTAAAAGGCTCTTCTCACAGTCTGCCATGGGGAAGTGTGGAGGAGAGCCTGATTGTAAGAAGGTAGTCTGGCTGCAGCTATTGAGGCAGAGTAAGGGAAAGGATTGGGACTGTGAATAAGACTCTGCTGGAATCACCCTTCCCCCAACTATGTGGGGACAACTGGATTCAGATGGCTGGGCAGCAGTTGCCTCCTGCCTCCTGAAACCCTGAACTGCCCAGACTGTGTAAGCACAGGCTGGGGCCCTGCCACAAGCTGAATGGAAACAGGGAAGGTAGGAAGCAGCCCAGGGGAGGCAGATTTGCTGTGGCAGTCAAAAGGGGATGAGCTACCCCTTAACTATGCCCTTGGGTCCTGGTGAAGAGGGAGGGCCTGGGTCCCCCAAACCTTCCCCAGCCATTTGAGATATCCCAGGGGACTTGATGTGGAGGGGGGAGGGAAACTATGGCTTAGCCCACAGATCGCTGGGCTGCCTGGAAGAGTCACCACAAGGCTCGGAGAGATTGGCTGCTAGGGTTGCCAGGTGTCTGGTTTTCTCCCAGACAGTCCGTTATTTCTGGCCCCTGTCCGGTAAAAAAAAAAAAACACAGAAAATACCGGATATGTAAAATGTCCAGTATTTTCTGTTTTTCTAGGATGGAAGGCTGGTGGGGACATTGTTCCCCTGCCGTGTCTGACATGGGCGGGGGGAAGCAAGGAGCGCGGGGATTCTTAAAGACACAGCGACCTTTTTGCTCAACAACTTTCGTCTCCCTTTTTTTTTCTTTTTTTTTTTTGCTCAACCAAGTTTTTTTCCTGCCATTTTCGGGATTTTTGGTGAAAGCATCTGGCAAGCCTATGGGCTGCAGCCTGACCACTAGGCCTGCTGGCCCATGAGAGAAGCCTGCTAACTTCTGCTGGGATTATATAGGAGCAGATTTGCTTCCTAGGAAGAAGATTTGCAAAAGTTTTTTTTTTTTTCAAAATATTATGAATGGCTTGAGTCCTGGGAACTGGGGAAACTGCCTCTCTCCTGGGGCAATCGCATGGCACCTGTGATCAGTTTTCTCAAAGCCACTACTCAGACTTTCTCAATGCTGCTGCTCTGACCTGAACAATATGTGGGTGTTGCCTGAAACACAGGTCTTAATTTCTTGGAAAATTTTGGAAAGAATGCAAATGACAGGATGGAGGTTTTTTAAAAAAACAAAACAAAACAAAAACCTTTCCTATGTAGTTTTTCCTGCAGCAACAAAAATCTGTCATGTATCCAGCAGGTTCGAATAGCATTTTCCAGCAATGATTCTTCCTCTACAGGAGGGGTTGTGTCACCACTTTTGTGCTCAGGTGAATACTCATCTTTCTTTTCTACCTGCTGCTCTTCTGGTGGTACCAAACCAGTGTGCAGCTGCTAAGGAGGAGAGAGAGTGGAAGCAGAAAAGGGAGGTAGCAGCCAGACACACCTCAAGGTCTTATGGGCAGGGAGATGAGGGGAACAGGTTGGGGGGAGAAAAATGGAATAATAGGAGCTTAAGCGTAGGCAGGCCAGGGTAGTAGCGGGTCCCTCTGAGTTCCTGTTCTAGCCATCAGCCTTTTTGTCCCCAGGTACCTTTCCTTTTGAGGTCTCATTCCCCTGGGGACGCTCTGGTATCAGTTTGGAGTGAGCTTTCCATACAGTGAGATGAGTTTTGTGCATGGAAACCAGCTCTTCGATCCCACTGAAATGTTCCATAGCCAACCCATTAAAATTGCAAATGTGTTTGTATTCCAAGGTTGCATTAACAGGTTATAGCATCATTTATTAATTTATTTGTGTTGTGGTCGTTCGTAGAGGTCCCAGCCAGGGATCAAGGTCAGTCTGCTGGCTAGAGTACACATAAATAATAAAAAAAGTTCCTGTTCCAAAGAGTTCATCTCTGTGTCTGACTGAAGAGAGGCAACAGGCAGAGAAAAACAAACTAGTTGGAGGTGGTGAAGAGGAAGGGTGACAAAGTATCAGCAAATTGATTTTGGTATAATAATCACCACACCAACTTCCTGCATGGTGTCCAGATTCTGCTGGCATCAGGGCAGGGGTTAGTTTGAAACAAAGATTTGAAAGAGGATACAGCAATAGCCTTGAAGGTTTTTACAGGGAACTTTGCGCAGATTTGGAGGGTGCTGGGGAGGTCCTCGAGAGAAAATAGCACTAGTGAGAGATGAAAGCTGGTATCATTGACAGAAAAGAAGGGGGGGGGGTGATGGCTTAGTGATTAACGTTAAGATTTCACCAAGGCTATTTTTAGTAAAAATCATGGACAGATCATGGACAGTAAATAAAAATTCATGGCCTCTGATCTATCCATGACTAGTATTATAAATACCCCTGACTAAATCTTAGCTGCTTCTTAGGCACCTCAGCTCTGGGAGCCCCTCTGTTCCCTCTGCTCTGGTGGAGCCCAAGACACTGCTGCTCTGGGAGTACCAGGGCCAGCTGCTGACCCCTGCTCTGGCAATGGGGCTTAGTGCCTCTGGCTGCCCTCAGGGCTGCTGCTCTGTCTGCTTCCAGGGTGGCCCCTGATATTGCTGCTCCAGCCACCCCCAAGACCACTGCTCAGGGAGTCCCTGGAGCCAGCTGCACTGGCCACTGTTCAGGTAGTCCCCAGGGCCAAGCAATGGCCGGTGCCACTGGCTATGAAGCCGCTTGAGAGGCTGGCCATGGCACTGCTTGAGTGGCTGGCCACAGGGCCACTTCAGTTGCTTGGGCACCCCTGAGGTCAGCCACATTGGCTGCTCCAACAGTGGAAGTCATGGAGGTCACACAAAGTCATGGAATCCTTGACTTCTGCAACCTCTGTGGCAGATGTGCTCCCTTATCAATGATGTATTAGAGTTGAGTGATAGAGCATTACCCCTTGCAGTGGTGGGCTCTGAGTTTATGTAGCTTTGATGAAAGTGGGGCCTATGGCTAGATAGTAGGAGAGCCACCAAGGAAAGGTTCTTGAGCTAGTAGTCTCCTGAGCCTCTCCAGTTTAAACAGAAGGGGGTATGTGACTTTATTTAAAAAAAACAGTCTTTACTCCAGAGCCTACAGCCTGCCTTGGTCTGACAGACGTTGGCTTTGTTAACCTTCAGGGAATGCTGCAAGACATATCTGTTTTCTCTAGTTTTCCTTAAGGAGGTGGGCTAAATAGGAGTTAGAGGGGGAGGGGGAGAATCTAGTAGTTAGGGAGACTTTTTGTGAATATTTGTTCCAGCTAAGTTTTCTGTATAGTTAGAATTCTACACAGTGCCTTGAGTTTAGTTAAATGTTATTATTACATTGAAATAAATATACTGAAGCTAAATTCTGGCTTCAAATCTACATTCCATATCTAAAATCTGTGTTAATTGACTAAGATATTGACAGCAGTCTCTTTACGTAGGTCCTCATCCACAGCCCATTGGAGACTCTGACTTTGGCTATTGCTTTTGGAATAGCATCTTAAATTAACATTCTACCTTCGCTCAAATTCATAACTCTCCAGAGCTATAGTCCTTTTGCATTTGATGGAATCTTTTCCAAAATTGGCAGGTTTAGCAAAGAACATAAGTTCTTCCTGTGCTTTTCTATTTCTTAATCAGTTTGCAACTCTCACATGCTAACCTTAACCTTTTGAGCAACCTTACAATATTCAGGCAATAATAAGCTATCTGATATGTGGGTATTTAAACATCTTTCATTGATTTCAGGGATCTATAGCATATACAAAAACATTTATTACTCAGTGATATGTGTGTTTGACTTTCTCTTAGGGGATTTGCAAGAGGTGAGGGCAAGTTAATTTATCAAGATATTATACCGAGCTGCTAATACAGTTTTATTTTTCTCTTTATTAGCGGGTACATAGTATAATATAGTACATAGTGAATACCTTTGTATTCACTGTATAGGTTCAAATGCCATGCACACAAGAGAGCAAAGTGCATTCATTTGGAGTACAGTGGCACAGAGAAGCAAGTCTAAGTGAAGTCTTGACTTGAATACGACAGTTGTGTTTACAGTGCAGTAGCTGGGGCTTTTCTTTTATATTGCGTCAAATACAATATAATTGGTAAATGTAGTCAGTGGAGAAGAGAAAATAATCACAACATAAGTCTGAGCTCAGAGATCATGCTTGGTGTAAACTCTGGGACTCTGTATCTCCTTTGGTTTCACCCACACTTCTCATTAATGCAACCTTAAAAAATTCTTCTTGCCCACTCGTCCTTGGACAATGGGTATTTTTGGAAAGATGAGTAAATCATTTGTGTTTTTCATTATTATCATTGTAATGGTAAAGAATGGGCTAGTACAATTTGTGCATGGGCTCATAAATATTATATATTTGATGCAAGTGTGCATTAGTAGTTAAATATGGCTAGAGGATGGGGAACAAGGGACCAAAAGAACATATTGTATATACCTTGGAGAAAGATTCTTTGCTTTTCCATTCTAGACCTTGCTGTGTCACATGTGGAGCAGGATCTATATAATCTGCATATTTATCTCTTCTTGAAGTTTCCTCTTTCAGGCAATTAGCTTCTTGGCAGCTTTAAACAAAAGGGAACACAGCTCACAGTAATTATTCCTCAGAAGAATATGGCATATGAGTAGCTACCAAAAGGAATCAAGGCCAGGGAAAGGCCAATAATTTCTCTAATAAATTCTTGGATGCTTTCCCAGAACTTCTGTACTCTGGGACAGGAACCGTAGAAATGCACTACAGTGGTGTCTTGGTCACAGTTGGCCAAATTCTGTTGTGTACAATGATTCCCTACTTAGTTGCATAAAGAGCATTTTAAAAGTATCTCTGTGACAAAAGTCTTTCAAGTTGGGATATCATGATACTCACCTCTCTCTGTTAGGCTTTCATATGAATGAGAGGGACTGGAAACTGGAGAATTAGAGGAAGAGGTCTGGGCATCATGAATCACATTCCAAGCTATAACATTGAACTGCTATAACTTGCACAAGTCACTTAACCCTATCTGTGCCTTTGATCTGCCAAATGCTGAATCTGCAAAACAAGGATAAGAATATCTGTCTGATGGGAGTGTTGTAGGCTTAATTCATTAATATTTGTAAATCAAATGGCTCAAGATTCCCAGATAGAAAGTGCAGCATAAGAATAAATATTAATTTATTAGTCATGTTAATTAAACAAGAGATCCACTGCGCTCATTCCATCCCCCCCCTCCATTGCTTGCTTTCCCCCATCCTCACTCACTCATTCATTTTCATTGGGCCGGGGCAGGAGGTTGAGGGGAAGGAGTAAAAGGGGGAGAGGACTCTGGGGTGGGGCCATGGATGAGGGGTTTGGGATGCAGGAGCGGGCTCAGGCCTGGGGTAGGGGATTAGAGTGTGGGAAGGGATACAGGTTCTGGGTTGGGGCTGGAGGTTCTGAGGTGGGTCTAGAAATGAGGGGTTCAGGGTGTAGTTGGGGGAGGACTGCAGGAAGGGGTTCAAGGCTGGGGCAGAGAGTTGGAGTGGGAGGTGCAGGTTCCAGAAGGGAGTTTGGGTGTGGGAGGAGGCTCAGGGCTGTGGAATGGGGTTTTGGTACAGGGACTGGGTGTGGGAGGGGACTTGAGGTGCCAGCTCTGGGCAGCGCTCACCTCAGGCTGTTCCCAGAAGTGGTGTTATGTCCCTCTGGTTCCTAGACACAGGGGAAGCCAGCTGCTTCACACACAGCACTGCCCCTGCAGCTCCCCCTGGATGCGTTCCTGGCCAATGGGAACTGTGGAGCTGGCACTTGGAGGCAGCACTCGGAACCCCCTGGTTGCACCGGCATGCACTTAGGACAGGGGAGGGGAACTTTTTTTGGGTAGGGGGTTGCTGACCCCCGGAAAAATCAGTTGGGAGCAGCACACAAGTGAGAAGCAAAGTGAGAAACCCCTGACTGAGAAGGAGAAAGACACTTCCCACATTCCCCTTGCACACCAGAGCCTAGGGGGGCCTAGGTTAGTAGATTTTGTGTGCTTCCTGCCCCATGGTGGGGCAGCAGGGGGGATGGAGCACTAGCATGGGCTCCCCAATGCTGAGCCTTGGGGGCCGCATCTGGCCCGTGGGCCTGAGGTTCCTCACCCCAGCTTAGGAGCTGGAGGGACACGTCACCACTGCTGGGAGCCATGAGGAGCCAAGCAGAGAACCTGCCAGACCTATTGCATCATAACTGAACGTTTAACAGCCTGCTCAGCAGTGCTGTCTGGAGCCACCAGGGTCCCTTTTCAACCAAGTATTCTGGTTGAAAATTGGATACCTGGCAACCCTACTACTTGCCCTGCCATATATATGTACTTATTATTCAACCAACTTTGTTCAGTTTAAAAAAAATTGGGGGAATTCGATGGCTTGTGTGATACAGGATACCAGACTGGGCATAATAATCCCTTCTGGGACTGGAATCTATGACTCAAACCCTGGCCTCCCGCATGCTATATAGCAGGATACTACAACCAGACCACTGGACAGGCTTGCTCTTGGGTTGTTGACAGTTGCATTGCTGAAAACACACACAAACAGCTATATTTTATTGTGTTTATGGATTCATCTGTAGAGGATGGACAATGATCCTGAGAATTTGGGGATTCCTTCCTTATATTTGCATTAAGCTCTCCCTCATGTGTTATGAAGTAGTAGTGTTTCTGATACCAGGTCTACACTACGCAATAAATTTGATTTAAGATCCACAACTCTAGCTTCCAGAATTGCGTAGCTGGAGTTGACGTACCTTAAATTGAATTTCTCTAGTGTTCCCACTGCAGGAGGTCAATGGGAGAAATTCTCCCATCGACTTTCCTTACTCCTCGTGACTGGGTGGAGTACTGGGGTCAATGGGAACACCATCAGAGTTCAATGTAGAGGGTCCTTACTAAAGCTGCTAAATTGAATCCCAGAAGATCAATCTGAGTTTTTTTCCCTCTCAGGGACACCTTTTCCTGCCTTCCTCCAGCAGGTTCTTCCTTAACACTCCCCTCCCTCCAACTCATCTTCTCACTTCTGGATCTTTGATCTTACTGTCATGTGAGACAACCCTACCCATTCCACCTTAGTAATCAATCAGTCTGCTTTACCTGTTACTTTACCTTTGACTCACTGCTCCATCCAGTCTCCCTCTGACCATGGGGACTGGATCCCAGAGATCCTGCATTAATTCATCCCACTAAAGGGAAAACCTGCAAAGACTGGAGGTATGCTTTGGATAAGCACCTGAAAGTTCAGATGCTTGTTGAAACTATTTGGGATCTATAACCTAGGGTGCAGAAGGGGAGGGCAGCTAGTTGGTGTAAGGTCGAGCAGTTCACAGCCTTCATTTGACTTTCTTGGTACCCATACCTGGTTTATAGATTCCCCAGCCTTACCTTCCTGTCAGCGCTTAATACGTAACAAAAGAGGTGGCAGGGCTCAAGCAATTATTTTACATTCATAACTGATGCAGCAAACCAAAAGGTGCTGGGGCTATGAACTGCCAAACTTAGAGCTTCCAGGGTAGAGTATGTACTGAGAGGAAGGATAGTCCAGTGATAAGCATGGTAACCTGGGAGAGAGAAGATTAGAGTTGGAGTTACTCATCTTCTAGTGACTTCTTGTGTGACCAAGGGCAAGTTTCTTAACTGTTCTTTATGTCAGTTCCTTGTCTATAAAATGGGTGTAATACACTCTTACGAGAGTATTGGGGGAATACACATATTGAAAAGATTGTGAGGTGTTCCGCTGCAACAGTAATGGGACCCACAGTGGAGTGGGCAGTGTTGAAGTAAAAACTTCACTCTGTTTACGCGGCTAAAATATATGGTTTTATTGGCCAATAAAAGCAAAGTGAGCCAAACGTGGACCCAGCAAAGTCAGGCCCAGTAAGGCTGCTTAATACAATCAATCCTCGTATCTTTATACCCTTAACCAAACAGTCTAACGTCAGGGCATCCAATTACAAAAATCATCAATTAAACTTGGAAAAGCAAAGCCTTATCAACAAGATGGCGGACAGGTACGAGGGAGTACACCTCCTGTTCCAACCAGCCCAATTAACACATACCAATAGCCCATCCTGTAGGCCTCTTCTCACGGGGTGACAGAAAGTTCACTCTGGTCTACGTGCTTGAGAGAAAAGCTGAAATGGTTTCTGTTATACAAGATGGCTTCTAGCTAAATATAAAATGGTTACGGCAGTCTCGGCAGTCTCTACAACTCCCCCCTTTTAGCCTTTTAAAGGCTAACCATGAAACCATTTTATATCTCCATTTCCATTAAAGTATTAATATACATTTCCTGTTCCTTTCTCTGCTCATCATATTTTAACATCATTATTTCCACATTCTCTCTAGTAAGGGTCTGTCTTGTGCTTTTTAAAATACAAGCAATACAGCATTTGATTAACAAGAAACAAAAATAAACACAAAAGAATATAACCAAGACTAAAACTACACCTTGAAGAATCCAAGTTCCCACATGTCCAAACCAGCCTCTCAACGAACCCCAGAGAGTCCTGTCTTCCTCCTCCCTTAGGCGTTCCACAGTTCTTTCAATCTCTGAGGCGTCTTCCTCCACTTCCTTGCTGGTGTCAGTAATATACACACAGCATTCTTTTCCCACTAAGGCACAAACCCCGCCCTTACTAGCTAGGACATAGTCTAGGGCCATCCGGTTTGGGCTCTTTCCCACTCTGGCTCCTGAACCATTACATGTCCAGCAGTACTTTCCAATTGGGGTCAGGTCTAGGTGGATATACCCTGGGTTAGTAAACCCTTTATCCTGCCAAGTATCATTTGGCTTTAGTTCACTAAACAATGTGCCATTCATTTGAGTGTTGTTCAGTGGGACTGGAATCATTGGGATGCCTCCTTCTGAATGTACAGGACTGTGAGCACATATCCAGCAACCTGTGGAATTAAATTCTTGGGAAACTTGATTCATTAAAAGCATAAACACATTTGAACCATACAGGTTATAACTACTAGGTATTAAAAACAAGATTAAGCATAAGCTCAACAGGAATTGTTTGTCCAGCCTCATGCTGGCTGTTCTTCAGGACTTCGTAGATTGCTTCACCTATCGCTGGCAGGTTCTTCTGGGTTGCAGCTGGTACCTTGGCCTCGGTTCCTCAGGATCGTCTGCTTCTGGGCTTGGATTGCCGGTACCAAGCCTGCGCTGATCCTCGTCTACTTCTGGACCTGGGTTTCCGGTACCAGGTCTGCGGTGCTCCTGGTTAGGGCTATTGTGTTAGGTGAACTCTGTAGGGGCTGGAACCGCTTTGCAGTGGGACGCGTGAATCCAGGTGGGGAATCCCTTGCACTTTACAGCAGTATGAGTGGTCAGAAGGACTTGGTAGGGACCCTTCCACCTGGGTTCCAGGGCAGTCTTCCGCTGGTGAACTTTCACGCAAACCCAGTCTCCTGGTTGTAGTTTATGGCACAGCTCAGTCGGGGCCTCCTGGAAGGCGTCCTTAACCTGTGAATGATAGGACTGTACACACCTCATAAGTTCCTGACAATACTTGACTATGCTTCCTTTAATAAGTGTGACATCAGCCAGGCCAATATCTGGGCTGCTTAACAGTCTTAAGGTTGGCCACATGTAATTTCATGTGGACTGAGTCCAGTTTTCCGATTAGGAGTGGCTCTCATGCTCATTAGGGCAATCGGGAGAGCTTCTACCCATGTTAAGCCAGAATCTTCACATATCTTAGCAAGTTTGTTCTTTAAAATCCCGTTGCGTCTCTCTACTGCTCCTGCGCTCTCCGGGTGTCGCGGGCAGTGCAGTGCTTGTCTGATAGAGTAGTACTTTGCCAGGTTTTGAACAATTTGTCCAGTAAAGTGGGTACCTCTATCACTGGAGATCACAAGGGGTATTCCCCATGATGGGATGTAATGATTTAGAAGTTTCTTAGCCACTGTGATAGCATCAGTTTTCCTGCAGGGATAAGCTTTTACTCATCTCAAAAACAAACAAACAATAATCAGCACATATTCAAAAGATTGACATTTAGGCAATTGAATAAAGTCCATCTGTAAATTTAGAAATGGTTCCAAAGGCAGAGGTCTGGTTGCCGGAACTGTCTTTACAGGTTTTCCCACGTTGTGGGCTTGGCAGACAGGGCAAGCCAGACAGTAATCTTTAGCTGCTTGGGAGAATTTAGGAGCAAACCAATTTTGCTTTAGGATTGCTACCATCCCCCCTTTGCCAACGTGTGACAGCCCATGGAGCACGGAGGCAAGGTGAGGTAGCAAGACCACTGGGGCAACAATGCGGCCATCAGAGCTGCACCACAAATGGTCTGGGTGCAAGGTGCACCCTGCCAGTCTCCACTCCTGTTTTTCCGATTCTGGGGCTTGGTCCTGCAGAAGGGCCAGTTCTGACAGAGATGGCATTGGAGCTGGCGATGGTAGGAGAGAAGGGAAAAATGGCAGGTGGAGCAGATTTCACTACATTCCAGACAGTACAAACTGCATAGTCTACTACTAAAACTTCACTAGAATTATAAAAGCAAAAAACCGTTTGTGTAAAGCACAAAGTTAAGATTATTCAAGGTACTTAAATTATTTTTTTTTCTCATTAAAACAACAATATTGTACACACAACAATGTCTGAA
The DNA here is from genome assembly GCA_032595735.1 of Pelochelys cantorii. Classification (NCBI taxonomy): domain Eukaryota; kingdom Metazoa; phylum Chordata; order Testudines; family Trionychidae; genus Pelochelys; species Pelochelys cantorii. The sequence goes on along the minus strand of CM064326.1, from coordinate 46,856,414 downwards.
ATACATATATCACAATTAAGACACACAAGACAAATCTGGACAGAACACAGAACACAAACTTATTATGTCATGACACAGAACCATGGTTTTTCTTCAGTTAATTTTCAGCTGATATTAGCGCTTTTTGATGATCTGAAAGACAAGAAAACATTTCTACCCCCATCGGGGTGGCCCATTATAACTTAAAATACTGCCTAAGATCTGCTAGGGGAACCGGTTACAGCTAGTTCCCTACCACTTCCATGGGCGAGTGAGCTGCAACTTTCCGAGAACAAGGGTGCTTCATCGGTACTCGTGACCTTCCACTCCCTTGAATTACCTCAGAGTTGCTAGCCCTACCCAACAGTGGCATGCCTCAGTTTCCCTCTTGTACTGCAGACCAGGTTGTTGTGGGGGTTTTTTTGGTTTTTTTGTTTTTAATGTGTGAAGCTTCAAATGATTTACTGCCACAGAAACTCTTTCTTAGAACAAGGCGCTTGCTAGTTACTATTTCAGCAAGCAAAAAGGTTTTCTTTTCCTGAAAAGAATCATATACAATGTTACAGGCTTGCTTATGGGGGACAGTGCCCCCCCCTTCCTCTTCCAAAACAGACAGGCAGTTTGCAGACACACACAACCTTGGATCTGAAAGCAAGCCAAAAGTGCTATCAACTCAGCCTTGAACAGAAACACCGTGAAGTTTCTGGGCTTGGATTTTTAAAACAATAATTAGTTTCCTTGAAAGACACATTTAACCCTTAGGGTGCAGGTTTTACAAATTTACAATGTATAGATTCTATTTTTTTATGCAGTTAACCAATTAAGTTTCAGTAGAATTCCTTATTTTTCCTGTAATAGATTTAACAAAGTGTCTGTAGCCAAATGTTTAAACTTGATTGTTTCTTCGCGTAGATGATTAAAAGAGGCTGCAAGAAACAAGGAGTCATTTCTAAAGCAGTTTTTTTTTTTTTTCCTTACACATTACAATATTGCTTAATTTCTTTTCTTTAGAATTTGGAGGAACACTTCCCTTAAACTGTTAAACTTATTTGAAACTTGGTGTTTTGCTTTGGATCGGGCAAGTTTGTTACAGGAGCCCGTCTTTTCAAAGGGAAGAGCTAATTCCTTTCAGTTACTTTTTTTTGTTTCCTCTCTATCTGCGTATGTGTTATAGAGAGGGGTAGAGAGGTGATGTTGTGCAAAATTTCCCACCCCCCCATCTTGGTTGATATGGGTGTACCAACTGAGAAATCTCTTTTTTTTTTTTTTCCACTTCTTGTGCATTATTTTGGCACAGAGGCTCTGCAGCAAGTTTGTAAGTTACCTATCTTACTGCAGGGCAGATTTTTTTGCTTTTCTGAGCTTCACTTTCATCCCTCAGGGCTTTAATTTTTTCTCTTTTCCAATTCGTTAAATGCTTACAGGTCCTTGGACCATTATGCACGTACATGTAGTACACAGGGGTGCCTTTCGGCAGTGTGGGGGGATGTTTAGACTAACCCCCACCTAAACTAACTTTTCACACTCTAAAGTAAGAGTCTGCCGGATCTAGAGTGTCAGACCTTAGCAGCTCATGAAATAAGGGGAGTCTTCACTCCCTCACATATCCGCTGAGTCTTGAGGTTCAGCTGACCCCCTTAAATGTAAGACTTTAGTCATATCGAAAGTCCCTTGCAATGGGAATTGTAATTTGGAGTCATTTTGAGTATACAAATTCCATTTATCTAAAAAAACTTGCAAGTATTTTTCCCATAGTGGGTATACATAAAGAAAGCCGGACTGTCCTTAGAAGGCACTGGAATTCCTGCGGACTGACCTACCCCCATTTTCTGCGCGCACTCAAACAGATTCTGCAAGGCACCGAACCAAAGTCCGCCTGCTTGCACTACCCCCCCTTTGTATTGCGAGGCACTGGACTCAAAGTCCACCTGGCTCGCAGGGGCTGCGAGTCACCGGATTAAGAGAAATCCGCCTGCCCGCACCGATCCCCCCCCTTTTGTATTGCGAGGCACTGGACTCAAAGTCCACCTGGCTCGCAGGGGTTTCCGGCACCCGTCCCAGCCCGGCAGAACACCACGTCCTGGCGCCTGGAGACAGCCTGGCGGAGTGGGGAAATACTATGGCCTGGGGTTAGCCTCAGAGGTCAGTACTACGTCCACAAATAACAGAGAGAGACAACAAAGCTTCCCCACAGTTCCGTGTGCCGAGAGAGAGTAATGGCACCACACCAGCTTTTAGCGTCCGAACACAGAGGGTCCAGCGCATGGCTGCCTCACTAGAGACACCGGTGTGCCCTTTTGGAACTGTGACACATAAGACAGGCCTAATAGACAAAGACAGACACAGACAGACAAAAAATGTTAGCCGCTCCACAAAATTGAATTCCGTAGCCCCCCTTACCCCAATGGCCAGCCATCACTCCAAATCCTAAGCCCTCACCCAGGAGATTTCGTAACAGGTATCCCCTTTACCTTCTATTGAGCGCTCTGAGAGGTTTGGAAATGGAGTGCCGGTCCGTCCATACAGGCAAGTGGCGCGTTAGGAATCTCGGTGGGACCTCCAAATTGTCGAAGTAAAAACTTCATTCTGTTTACGCGGCTAAAATATATGGTTTTATTGGCCAATAAAAGCAAAGTGAGCCAAACGTGGACCCAGCAAAGTCAGGCCCAGTAAGGCTGCTTAATACAATCAATCCTCGTATCTTTATACCCTTAACCAAACAGTCTAACGTCAGGGCATCCAATTACAAAAATCATCAATTAAACTTGGAAAAGCAAAGCCTTATCAACAAGATGGCGGACAGGTACGAGGGAGTACACCTCCTGTTCCAACCAGCCCAATTAACACATACCAATAGCCCATCCTGTAGGCCTCTTCTCACGGGGTGACAGAAAGTTCACTCTGGTCTACGTGCTTGAGAGAAAAGCTGAAATGGTTTCTGTTATACAAGATGGCTTCTAGCTAAATATAAAATGGTTACGGCAGTCTCGGCAGTCTCTACAGCAGTTACCATAGATCTTGGAGAGGAAGCCAGCTGTGGAAGCAAGGAATGAGGGCAGGACTTTCTCCCATCCATTCTGAGTTCAGAAGAAAAGATATGGTTCTGTTCAAATGACTCCTCAATATTTCATGCAGTGTCGTTGTAGCTGTGTTGGTACCAGGCAATGAGCAAAACAAAGTAGGTGAAGTAATATCTTTTATTGGACCCTTTCCAACAGAAGTTAGTCCAATAATAGATATTACCTCACCCACCTTGTCTCAGCTAAATTTTTTTACTTTTTTCAACTGGTTGATGTATTTATTCACTCAAGATCCCAAACATATACTCTGCTATGTAGTATCAATTAAACTTGTTCAGACCTGAACTGAGAACAAAATCTAGCTAAAAAAGAATAAACGTGCTCTTAAAATCTCTATCCACTTTAGCGTTACCACCTTTGAAAGTGAAAAACAACAAAACCTACCTTTCCCCTCAAGACAAGTTCTCAGCAACCCCAATCACAAGACAACCCCACAGTTCTCCTCCCCTTCAACAGCTGCTTATAGTAACTAGAAAGATAATGGCTGTGTCTACATTGGCAAGATTTTGCGCAAAAACTTGCCGCCTGTCTACACTGGCTGCGAGTTCTTGCGCAAGAACACTGACGTTCTAATGTAAGAAATCAGTGCTTCTTGCGCAAGAACTATGACTCTCCCGCTCAGGAATAAGCCCTCTTGCGCAAGTGTTCTTGTGCAAGAGGCCAGTGTAGACAGGCAACATGAACTTCTTGCGCAAGAAAGCCCGATGGCTAAAATGGCCATCAGAGCTTTCTTGCGCAAGAGAGCGTCTACACTGGCACTGATGCTTTTGTGAAAAAGCACATCTCTTGCGCAAAAGCACATGCCAGTGTAAACGCTCTCTTGCGCAAATACTTTAATGCAAAAACTCTTGCGTTAAAAGTATTTGCGCAAAATCTTGCCAATGTAGACATAGCCAGCATGTATAGATAAGATTGGTAACATGATTTTCTTACTTAAACTGTGGAAGTTGGAACACTGCAGCATCTTTAGTGGGACACAGACATTTTTAACATTAGATATCCTAGTATATTGTGATAATTGTGCAAATCTTTAGACCCAAGAAAAAGGGGAAGATTAAATTATTGTTCTGGCAAATGGCAAATCCATGTAAAATTATCCATGCTGGTCAAATACCATCCAAGCAGTACCCCTATGCCCACCCTCAGTTAAACGAATGTCAGAATTCTTAAAATATACAATTGCATCCCTTCCTTGAGGAAACAATGCACGCAAATTGTCAAATGTCAGTGCTTAAATTTGGTTTGGATTTCTTTTGGTTCAAGAATTATGCTACTTTAAAACTTATTGGAGAGGTTAGCAGGAGTAGTAGTAAATGGTCTAGGCTGTTGTTTTAAAAACTGAAGAACAGAACTATCAGAATATTCCAGTCATAGCTACAGCTTTCTCTTCATGTACACACATATGCTACACCTTCTTTCTGTAAATCAAATACAGAGCAGTTTGAAAGTGCAAATCTTACATTTCACAGATTTACCATAGGGATCTTTTTAATCAGCTTTGAGTCCCACTAATGCTGCTGAAACCTTTCAAGCACTGCTGCTGTTTTCATCTTCACGCAGTTAGTGCAAAAGCCAGACTGAACACAATGCCTCTCATATTCCACCGCTGGAAGAGATTCGTCTCAATAGGTAATTGTACACTTGTCAGCTGCTTTTGTTGTGTATGTATTTTAAGTGTGGGTGAACACAGAAATAATAAGATCAATGCTTTTGAGCAGAAAGTCAGTTGGTATTCAGTGAATCTTTAATCCGGCACTAGCTATAGGCCGTAGGATGTAGACCTCAGCCTTTACAAGGTACCAGAATATCAGATAGTTTTAAATTTTAAGTATATAAAATGATATTATTGGGTTTTGTTTTTCATTTTCTGGTTGAAATGTCAGTTTTTTAGAAAGCAAAATCATAGCTACTTATACCTCAGTGTGATAAATATGAGAGCTGTAAATGAGTTCTACAGGAATGGATATACTGCTGTAAGAAAAAAATTGCAGTTGTGTGCTGGAATACTAATAGAGAGATACTATGAGCCAAGGGTATTTTTAGCCTCAGCCAATATTAATAAAGAGAAACAAAGCACAGAAAGAAACATTATTGCTCATCTCTTTTAAAGATTAGTTCTTTCTGGCAGTTGTTCTGGGAAATGTCTGATAAGTATGTTTTCAAATATTTCTCTTTATTTAGCATATTAGATCTAGTCTGTGCATTTTATTTGTTAATTTTACCTCCTTGGCTCATAAATGACAGGACTACCTAACTACCAGGCATTATTGGTCTGTGTTATTATTTAAAGCCAGATTCTGATACTTTCACTCACCGGAAACAGTACCTTATTTGAAATTGGTGAAACCACAGAGGGTACGTCTACACTAACCCCCTAGTTCGAACTAGGGGGCTAATGAGGGCGACCAAAATTGCTAATGAAACGCGGGATTTAAATATCCCGTGCTTGTTTAGTATATTCCTGGCTGGTCGCCATTTTGGAAACTGACTAGCCCGAAGTAACTGCTCGCGTCTACACGTGGCAGAGAAGCGCGATTCCGAGATAAACCCCTTAGTTCGATTTAACTGTTAAACCTCATTCCACCAGGAGTAACAATTAATTCAAACTAAGGGTTTAATCTCAGAATCCTGCTTCTCTGCTGCGTGTAGACGCGGGCAGTTACTTCGGGCTAGTCAGTTTCCAAAAATGGCGACCGGCCGGGAATATGCTAATCAAGCGTGGGATATTTAAATCCCACGCTTCATTAGCAATTTTGGTTGCCCTCATTAGCCTCCCTAGTTCAAACTAGGGGGCTAGTGTAGACGTACCCTTACAGAGTAAGGAAATTCTCTTTATGAGTAAGAGCTTCAGAATCCTGGCTCTTAGGCCTGGTCTACACTAGCAAGTTACATTGACTTTAGCTGCATATGGTCGATTTTCTAAGTTATGCATCCACACTACCAAACCTGTCACATTGACTAGGGATGTTAGGAAGCGAGTAATTAGATAATTGTTTAATTGATAGAATTTATGTCGACTACATGATTAGTTGATAAGGGAGTAAGCCTCAGTCCCGGGTCACACTGGGTCCAGGAACTATCCCTAGGGTTGCCAGGTGTCCGGTTTTGAACCAGACAGTCTGGTATTTGAGCTTTCTGTTGGGAAACAAATTGAGAAAATACCGGACATATAAATGTCCGGTATTTTCTAATTAAGTTTTTATTATTATCATGAGTATCAGTATGTAGTTGCACACTGCCTGGCTGCTAGACACGCTCACGCTGTGTGAGCGTGTCTACCAGCCAGGCAGTACACAACTATGCAATAGAGAGGAGGGGCCCAGGGCCGGGCCGGGATAGAATCCCTGGGGCCAGACTTGCCCATGTGCCCCGCTGGGACCGTGCACAGGACGGGCAGCACCCCAGGATCTGCGTGCGCCCGGGCCAGCCCCGTTCCCCACCTCAGCTCGCCCCCTGGCCAGCCCCGCTCCCCCCAACCCCCTCTCGGCCAGCCCTGCTTCCCGCCGGCTGGTTCCCCCCGCCCCCGATCTCCCCCGGCCAGTCTCCCGACCAGCCCCGCTCCCCTCCCGGCTGGTCTCCGCCTCCTCCCCCGAGCTGAGATCAAGTGTGTCCGGTATTTTTTTTAAACCGTCTGGTAACCCTAACTACCCCTCACTGTAGCTCTGTAGTATAAATGTACTAAGAGTCAGGTGGGCAGGCAGCCTGGCTCTTACTATATGTAAGCTGCAGAGCCACAGTGGGGATAGGTCCTGGACCCAGCGTGAGCCAGGACTGAGCTGGGCTTGCTCAGACCCAGCTTGTGCCAGGTCCAGCAGCCCCTCTCCATGGGGGGTCCCAGTGCAGAGCAGCTTCTGTTCATGGCCAGCCCGGGCCGCTGTGGACAGGGGCTGCTTTGCGGCAACAGCCCTGTCTGTGGGATGTGGAGCAGCTCATGCCTGCAGTGAGCCTGGGCCCGCCACGGGCAGAAGCTACTTCAGAGCAGCCTCCCTTGACCCCCTGCCACCCTTCATCCGCAGGGAATGGGGGATGAGGGGCAGGGAGCACCATAGAGATGGTGCTGGGGGGAGCTGGCTTTTAAGCAGTGCAGCATAAGGCTCAGGTTTATGGCCACCTTCAGCTAGCATCCACTCCCAATCACTCTGTGTTTTTCGGAGAAGACAGATATCTTGCTTGGCGACCTGGAGGAAGGAGAAGGGGAACCTTTTAGCACTCTCCCTGGAAGGCCGTATGTGCCAAACACACATCCCCCACGCTCTGCAGGCAAGAAAAGAAGCAGTGTCCTTGGGAAGCTGTGTGCTGGACACAGCAGGAAACCACCCTGCCCCATCCCCTCCCACCCTGCCTACATGCTCCTTTCCTGGCTGGGAAAATAGCACTGTCTCAAGAAGCCATGTGTGCTGGACCCAGCCTGTGCCAGACACAGTGGAAAGCCACCCTCTCTTGCCCCACCTGCAGCCTCCTGCCCTGAGTGGCCCCTTACCATGCCTGCCTGCCTCCGGATCAAATACGTCCCGATGCTCCCCTGAGAGGTCTGTGCACTTGCTGCATAGTGCCCGCTTTAAAGCAAACATTTGGCCTTGCATGGAACACATCTCCTTTGTCTTTACAGAGACTTTTGGTGCAGGCTAACAGATTAGGGTTAGGCTTAACACAATGTATTTGTGTAAAGACCGCCCTGGTAACTTTTCTTTGCAGCTGGGCCAGCAACTAGCTTGGTGTGTCCTTCCCCTTTACTTTTCCAGCTGTTTTCCCCAAATAAGAACTCCTGTTCTTTGACCAATTGTCTCTTTATTGGTTGAACTGCAGGAGTGGGGTAGAAGATTAAAGACAAACACAGGGAATGCAGGGGCAATTTGTGGAGAGCCACATGGCAGAGTCTCAAAAAAGGCCTTGCAAAATCCTGTCCTTCAAGGCCTCTGTGACTTGTGCTGCCCCTTGCTGTGCTCTCCTGATCGCACTGGTGTCTGGCTGCTCAAACTCCATGGCTAGGTGCTCTGCCTCAGCCCCCACCCTGCCAGATAAGTTGCCCCCTTGTTCTTACACAGGTATTGGAGAACACGACAGGCTGCCACCACAATGGGAATGTTGCATTCGCTGAGATGCAGCTGAGTCAGCAGACTCCTAAACCACCCCTTTAAATGTACAAAGGCACATTCCAGCACCGTTCTGCTCAGCCTGTTGTTGAACTCTTCCTTACTCAGGCCCAGGCTGTCCATGTATGGTTTCATAAGCCATGGGAGCAAGGGGGAATCGGGTTGCCAAGGATCACAATTGGCATTTCCACATCTTTGATGGTAATTTCCTGTCTGGGAAAAAAGTTCTGGCATGCATCTTTTGGAAGAGGCAGGAGTTCCTAAAGATGAGAGTGTCATGCACCTTTCCCAACCATTGCCCAGTGATATTGGTGAAACGGCCCTTGTGATCCACCAGCACCTGCAGCACTGTGGAGAAGTATCTTTGTGGTTGATGTTCTCCTTGGCAAGATCGGGGTGTGCATTTCATCTATGGTCTCATCACAGTTAGGGAAGCTCATTGTGGCAAAGCCATCCACATTTGGTGCCCATATTTCCCAGAGTCACAACCCTCCTTAGCAGAATGTTATTGTTGGCCTTGACTACTTGTATAACAACAGCCCCCACTGTAGATTTCCCCACTCTGAACTGATTCCTGACTGACTGGTAGCTGTCTGGCATTGCAAGCTTCCATAGGGCAATTGCCACGTGCATCTTCACAGTCAGAGCGGGTCTCAATCGGATATTCTGGTGCCTCAGGGCAGGGGCAAGCCATTTGCAAAGTTCAAGGAGTGTGGCCTTCCACATTAGGAAGTTCTGCAGCCACTGCTGATCATCCCATCTCTCCATCACAATGCGGTCCTACCAGTCTCAGCTTGTCTCATGGCACCAGAACCGGCATTTCACTGTGTCTAGAGGATTGACTGGGGGCTGTGCTAGCATCAGTGCCAGGCCTTGCATGAGCAAAACGTCTATGCCACACCGAGCTTCATCTTCATCCTGGAGGAGTGATATTTGCATGCTGTCGAAGTATTGCTCCACTATGCGCACCACAACACTCATGAGCATCCCAATGCTTTCCTGCAAACTGGGCTCCATGCTCATGCTACTATGGCATCTGTGTGTGCAACCAGAGCAACAGAAAGTATGAACAAGCTGTCTCCTCTTTATCTCATGCAAGGGGAAGTGGCTAGACGAATGCATTCTGACATGAGCCCCTACCACCCGCTGCAGAGTTTTGGACCTAGAGGGCAGCACGTGTATAACCCAGAATGCAAAGCTACCCACAGTGCCTTGCTCTCTGAGTTGACGGTAGGCTCCTAATGGGGATGCAGGACTTCGGAGTACATCTGATTCTTCCCCACAATAAGGACATGGACCTTCAACTCCGCAAAATTGACCATATTAGATTCGACCTTATCTCGTAATGTAGATATGCCCTTAGTGATTTAAAGTATGGAAATGTGATGACATAAGTGGTATGGCTTTATTTTAGGGCTGTCAGTGCAATTAGCTCAAATGACTAACACAAATTAACTGGATTATAATAGTCACAATTAATCACAGTTTTAACTCTTGCTTAAACAATAATATAATACCAATTTAAAATTATTATAACTATTTTATACATTTTCAAATATCTTGATTGCAATTACAACACAGAATTTTAAGTGTACAGTGCTCACTTTAAATAATTTGTGAAACCATAAAGTGGCATAAAATGTTTAACACATCTAGCACATAAATACCTTACAACACTGGCTACAACACCTAATCTCACTTTCAGATGACATTGTAAATAAGAAGTGATCAGCAGCATCTCCCATAAAAGTAAACAAACTAGTTTGTCTTAATGATCGGCTGAGCAAGACGTAAGACTGAGTGGACTTCTTGCAGGCTCAATTTTTCCATTGTTTGTTTTTGAGTGCAGTTTTGTGAAATAAATTCTACATTTGTAAGTTGCACTTTCATTCTAAAAAATTGCACTGTAGTACTTGTATAAGGTAAATTGAAAATATTTTTATCTTTTTACAATGCAAATATTTGTAATAAAAATATAAAGTGAGCATTGTACACCTTATATTCTATGTTGTTATTGAAATCAATATATTTGAAAATGAAGACTTTGTATAACATATATTTTAGAAAAAGGAATCCAGTTTGTGGACAGAAACTAGGAATGAGTTAGGAGGGAAGCAAAGGTGAGAAAAGCGCTTACTCCAACGAATTGCAGTAAGGTGGAGACATATAATAATAGCAGTTCTGTAAGATGCAGTTGAACTGGACTATGGGGAGAAATCAGTGCTGTAGCCCAGTGCACTTTTAGATCTCTTCAGAAACAACTTCCTATGCATCCTGAAAGCTACCCTACCTGTTCTCATTCCAGTGTGCCCTTTATTTGTTTGTGTAGTATTTAAAGAAAATATTTCAAGGCAAAGTTTTTGATTGGGCCTTACAGGACACCCTATAATGTTGGACTCTTAGAGCACTTATAAATTCACTGTGCTCACAGAAAGTGCTACACAATTTAGAGAGGTGTGATGGATCAGATTCTCTGCCACAAAAGTATTTGTTATTTAGATTGTTTAAAACTTGTTTTTGTCTGTGATTTTTTTTAGTCCATATATGTTGAACTCAAATGCCTATAAACAGGACTCGACAAACCGCTGTTTCTACTTGCCCGTGGCGAGTAGATTTCAGCTGGTTGCTCCATTTGTCCTGTTCACCGGTGCTGCGTGCATGCACAGTGCCGGTCTGGCGCATGCGGGGTGCGGGGCTGGCGAGTAGATCTCGCCACAGTTTGTCGAGCCCTGCCTATAAACACTTGGGTGATTCTATGTCTTTATTAAAGATTCATCTCCCCCACAACACTTTTTCAGTTTTTGGATTGAGACGGAACACAATCTACAGCTGAGACTGCCAAGAAGTCCTCTAACAAAACCAGGAAAGACGAGATTTGGCATTCAAGATATATCTAATTTTAAAAAGCAAAGCAAAACAAAAACTATAAAGAAACATAAAGGAGCACACATTCAATTTTTTCCCCTTTGTATGTTTTCTTTAAGTTCACGTATCCTGATGTTTCACGTGGTAGCACTAATGTACTCATGGAATCTGCAAAATAATAGAATTACAGTTCTAAATCAGAGTGCAGTTAGGGCTTGACATAGTATCATTGATGTCAGTGCAAGTTTTACTGTTGACTTCAATAGGAACAGGTGCTGGCCCTAAAATGAGTTGTGTGACATGGCAAGATATATCACGAGGTATATGGGAATATCAAAGGATATGACCTCTTTTTTATCTTTTAAGTGTGATATAGCCAGAAAAGTGACTGTAAAAATGGAAACATTTTATTCACTAGGTTGGCTCCCTTGTGTATCTTTGAGTCATAGCTTCTCACTTTACCGACACAGGGAAGTTTTTACTACTGTTAGCAAAGGAAAGGCAATGTAGCTATGAGGGAATGAGCTGGAGTCAATTCTTTGTGCCTCATCAACAGATTTGCCAAGTTATGATTAAGGATTCTTTGTTACTTATGATGATACAGGAGTTTGAAAGGACATAGGTTGATTTTCAGATTCCAGGTTGAGTTTGTGTGGGGAGCAGTTGGAAAAATAGCCTTCTGGTGTAAAGTGAGCAAATTTGACATGGAGTCTGTGACAGAGTGGGATATATTTATATGAAATTGTAAGCTGCATTTTGTATTAGGAACTCCATTTTTATTATATATTGAACACATGTCTAACCTTCCCCATAGCAAGACTATTATGATGTAGTCCAGACAGCTTTCCTGCCTAGGAAAGACTCCTTAAGGACTAACACTGAAAAGCCATCACTCAACAATTTGGAACCATCAAATGCTGGCCCAACCCCAGGGATAAATGCTTTTTTCTACACAAGTATGGTTGGCAACCAAGATGTGGCAAAAAGGCAAATTGTATTTAAGAAAGTGCTTTTCTGAGCAGTGAAGGCCAAACTTGGCCTCATGTAAGAAGGACTAGCTAGAGTGAGAGTCTGCAGGAAAAACTCTTCCTAGCCTGTAATGCTGACAAACCTCAGACTCCTGGAAGGGGTGAGATCAGACTAGGGTTTGCCTCTAAAGGGGTTAAGCTGGAAGCCAGTTTGTCCACAGCTAGGTGGAACTCTAAGGCTACCTCTACACTGCACATTTATTTTGGAATAAACTATTCTGGAAAAAATATTCTGAAATAGCTTATTTCGAAATAGTGGATCTACATGCCAAAAGCTCATCGAAATAGAGCTTAGTTATTTCAAAATAGAGAGTCCACACTGATACATTTAAGGCCACCCGGAACCATGTCAGGCAGGGCATCAGGACAGCAGTTACTTCCTGCAGCTGCTGCCTGAGGCTATCTGAAGTTCTTTCTTAAAGGGACCCCCCTGTACAGCAGTGTCTCAGGGTTTTTTCCTTTGCCTACCTCCTTGAGGGTCAGCAAAGTCTTTTCTTTTGCCTGCTGCAGTTGCCCTTGCGGACACCTCAGCTTGCTGGACATGGAGCTGGAGCTGGAGCTGCCTCTGGGCAGTCGACGGCTGTTGCAGTCTGTGCATCGCCCCTCTCTGCCTTTCCTCCCTCGCCCTTCCCCTGCAGAGACAATAAAAAAGATAGTTTGTTTTGGAAAAAATAAACTCTGGTTTTTTTGTATTGGGGTAGAAGTAACTGTGGAGGGACTGAGGAAAGAACCTGGGAGAGGGGAGAAGAGAGGGGGAGGAGGGGGGATGAGAACCTTGCAGGGGAGAGGAGGGAGCTGGAAGGCAGAAGAAGGGTGAGGAGAGGCTCAGGGCTGGGGCTGGTGCCTGGCTCTGGTGATCCCACCACCATGGGTGTGTGGGCTTTGGCAGCCACTGGGGGAAGAGGGTTTGGGTGAGGAGCAGGAGCAGAATCAGGAGCAGACACAGGAGGCATGCTGGCAAGGATTGCAAGGCCATGCACATAGTGCGGCCCTGATCCAGCATATCCTGCCAGGGGTCTCGCCACAGCTTAATATCTTCCTCAAGTCTGCAGTCTAGGGTCAACTTCATGGACCATAGTGCTGCTAGGTGCTCCCTCTGGAACTCATCCGTGGGTCTCCGGTGCCTGTGGGGCCCTCAGGTTCGGGAGACTGCGCTAGGTGGTGTCGACTGCCCCCCTTTCACAGCTGGTCTGGTTGTGGAGAATAAGGAGAGACAGTCATTCATCCCAGGGGACACTGTGCCTGAAGCCTAGCCCACATCTCTGAGCCCAAAGCGAGAGTTGTCAGCTCAGACAAAGGCGATGTGCTTGGAGCAAGGCCATGTGCGCTCTAGCCAGTGGGCTCTTGCCTGCAGGGGCCCAGATGTTCAAAGGGGGGCCTCACTACCCCCACATCCTGGGGACAAGCAGGCATATGAAGGTACTGGCCAGACTGGGATCCTTTAGGCAGGCAGGGGGGCCACGGGGTGGCTGGGCTTCCCTCTGCACCAAGCACCTACCAGGTCCGGCAGTGGCAGTGTCCTGCAGGGAAAGGATTTTATCCCTGCCTGCTGGAGGAGGGGGGGGACAGAGTGTCAGGGGGAGGTGTGTGTGAGTGGCAAACGCTCCTGCACCTCGCCGCGCTGTGCCCGGGAGTGGATGCTGCTCAGAGAGAGAGAGAGAGAGAGAGAGAGAGAGAGAGAGAGTGTGTGTGTGTGTGTGTGAACCTCCTTCTAGTGGTGGCTGGTGGAGGAAGGGTGTCCCACCCTGGTGTCATGAGTACGGCAGGCCTCTCCAGACACCCTGTGGCCAACAGCACAAGGGTCCTTTGGTGCATCCTGCTGGGCCTGTATACACTGGACTGTCACTCCTGATGTGGCTTCCCCGTCCTCAGACAATGCCTGGGACACATCTAGTGCATTGGGTACCGGCTCCAGGGTCAGCATGGTGACGGTGCTGGCCTCATCTGGCTCCTCCTCCTCACCAGCTCTGTCCCCCGGGAGAACGACGATGGGCATCTTGAGCCCTGAGCCCACTACTGAGGGGGTAAGGGACTGCCCTGCCCCCTAGGATGTGGTCCAGGTCCTTGTAGTAGGGGCAAGTCTGAGGCTCTGCCCAGGAGTGGGAGCTGCGCTCTTGGAACCTGGCATATGCCTGGCGGAGCTCTGTGACTTTTATCCGCACCTGCTCCTGTGTGCAGATGTGTCCCTTGTTGGCCAGATTCGCGGCCATGCGGTATTCTTGCATCTGGTGTGGAGGTCCTGGAGGTTTGCCTCTCCCCAGACCAGGAAGGCGCATGCCTCTTTGGGGCCTGCCCCCCAGGCTGGCCCCTGCAAGCTCTCTGACTGCTCCTTGGGAGCAGTGGAGGGCTGAGGGGGGAGCAGCAGAGTGGCTCATTGTGGCCTCAAGAGAAGCAGTGGCAGCCCCTGGGTGGCTCAGGGCTGTCAGGGCCTCCTGTCTGCCACAAGCCCTTTCCCCTGAGGCTGCAGCTTTAAGGGCTCCAAGAGAAGGGGGGACTATAGAGTTTGATTGAGTGTAGACAGAGTAGCCAGCAGAGCATGGGAAGGGCTGGAGGCCCCTTATTTCAAAATAACTGCAGCTGCCCTGTCTACACAGCCAATATTTCAAAATTGCTATTTCAGAAGAGGTGTTATTCCTCGTAGAATGAGGTTTACCAATGCTGAAATAAGCCGCCCGTTATTTTGAAATAATTTTGAAATAACAAAATTGCTTTGTAGATGCTCACATAGTTATTTCAGAATAATGGATATTATTCCAAAATAACGTTGTTGTGTAAACACACCCTAAGGGAGCACTTCCTAGAAACCCAAAGCTAGAAATAGTGATTAGTCTCAAATCCAGATGACCTGAAAGCATGGATGACCCAGTGTTTGAATCTATTTGCAACAGACTGGTGACTCTCTAGAGATGGACTGGGTCATGTTGTAACAGAGTCAGTATGGTATATTAAACATGGAAACCCAGAGTGTTACTGTTCAGAATATAACTGCACTGTAAATCCAGCCGTTCTAGCCACTGAAGTTCTTATATAGCAACTATGACCGTAATTTAAATTGATCATTGCTGAATTGATACTTTCTAGTTGATTAGTGCAGTTCCCAAACATTGCTGAAACACAGATGGTGTTTCAGAACACTGGGGATGGAACATAGGAGGGAAGATTCTGGCTGCTAGTCAGCTGATGTTTAGATCAACTCTGAATACACTCTGTTACAAAAATGCTTTTGTTTACATTTTGTGGGTCTCTTCTGTTTCTGATATATTCTGGTAAAGTAACTACATTCTATATTCTGTCATACTTCTGCTAAGCACTAGAAAATTTCAGGGCCTTGTAAGTTGGTGTCTTCTTGGAGGAGAAATTAGTGATGTAGAATTTGAGTATTTTCATACTGTAACATGCTATTTATCTAAAATAGTGCGGCATCTACCCACACAAACTGTGAGTGGGTTAATATGTTCCAGAAGAGGCCAATTAACCTTATGTGATTCACCTAGAGGGAAGCCAGGAATTGATAAGTACTAATGGCAGAGAAGACCAGCTGGAGAGAAGCTGGGTAGAAATTTAAAAGCCAGCAAGGGAGAGTAGGCAGAGGCTGCAAGGATGAGGTCTGCATTTACTCTCTGGAGAGAAAAGGAGTTGGCCAGGGACAAGGAAGAGGAGGAGGAGGAGGAGGAGGAGGCGGCGGCGACGACGACGACGACGACGACGACGACGACGATGATGATGACGACGACGACGACGACGACGATGACGATCTAGGGAGAAAGTAGGGTAGGGGATCATGCTCTGAATTAGATAAGTGGCTGAGAGGGGTGAAGTAGCCATGTGTTATGGGGGAAGCTCCAGTGGCAGATCCAGAGATAAGCAAGGAAATAGTGATGAGGGGTGGGAATGATCCAGGGAAACAGTAACAGGGAATGAATCCAAGCAGAACTGGATGGCTAGTCATAGGGTCTCTAGGCTGGAACCTGGAGCCAGGCCTGTGTTCCCCTACCTGCATTGGGAAAGTGCCACAGCATCTGGAATTGGAACAGAAAACTGCCTGAAATGGCATACTGACATCTTGTCTGGTGGGATTTTGTTACTATGGAAGGGGAGGATTATATAGTGACCTGACTGGAGGGCCGAGTCACAAGGAAGAGAGAGAAGGCTCACAGCATAAGTGACTAATGGAAGGGGGGGGGCAACAGATTGGGTGAGAGCTATTTCCCAGACCCAGTATGCCTGTGGTGGAAGGATCTCTTTCATATACACCAGTCCTGGGGCACTGGGGAGTAACTAGTTTAAATGGCCCTGGGAAGGAGCTATTTTGAAATAGCAGCAGTGGAGCATCCACACTAATGCTATTTCGAAATAGCTATTTTGGAATAGGTGTTATTCCTCGGGAATGAGGTTTACAGAAGTCGGAATAAGCTGTCCATTATTTTGAATTTATTTTGAAATAACAGAATTGCTGTGTAGATATTTGCATTGTTATTTCAGAATAATGGCCGCACCCTTAGATGCCAATTAGTTCCCCAGAGGAAGCTGATTGAGGTAGTTACATAATCAGACTGGTGGACTGGGTGGAATAAAGAGTCAATTAGCCCATCAGCCCAAACCTCATTAAGAGGCACAGGCAGGAAGTGCTAGGGGCAGGGGCGAGAAAGATGCGGGGGCGAGACATGTCTAGTTGAGCCTAGTCACACATCAGCCTCACTCAGGGAATGGGGGACCTGATGAGAAGGACAGAATCACAGAAGATATTGTAAGTAGACTGTTGCACAGGGATTGTAGTGGTATTGGTGGAGGGAACTCAAAATAAATGGCATTGTGAATGCACAATTAGTGGAGTCTGCACAGTTTCTGTGGAGGAAGAAGACAGAAGTGAAAGTGTGCCCTGTTACAATTGCTCTTTCTGTCTCCATGCCAGTGCCTCGTTCCCAAAGGGCAACTTTGTACTAAGTATTCCCACAGAGAAAGTAAATCACAAAACGAACAACAATGCTGCATTTCTTCACTGAATGTGAACTGCTCATATTCTAAGAAAAAGAACTTGTAAAATTATTTGCAACAGTACAGTCTGGTGATTCCCACCACAATTGTTGTACAGGCCTGGTCAGGCCTCCAGTCAGAGCGTATGTCTACACTACAGCACTAATTCGAACTAAGCTAATTTGAATTAGCGCATCTAGACTTAAAAACTAGTTCGAATTAGCGCTTTGCTAATTCAAACTAGCATGTCCACATTGAGTGGACCCTGAACCGAAGTTAAGGATGGCCAGAACCAGTGCCGGCAGGGCATCAGCTTAGGACTTAGAGTGTGGAGCTGCTGCCTCAGGCTAGCCGAGGGCTGTGCTTAAAGGGACCCGACCCCCACCCCGGACAGACAGTTCTCAGGGTTCCCTGCTTGCTTGTCTACCTCAATGAGGGACAGCAAAGCAGTCCTGTCTTGGAGTGCCCTGAGTGCCCACCCTTGGCACATTACAGCACTCGGCCATCAGCCCGGCTGCACTTGCCGCAGGCTGCCATCCGGGGGGGTCATTCGGGGGGCTGTCAGGATCCAGGAGGCCCTGCAGGAGAGCTTCTACCCCGAGGAGCCCGCAGAGCCACCCCAGTCCTCCCCATCGGGGGCTTGTGCCCCATTCCTCCCTCACCTCCTTCCACTTACCCTTCCCTAGCCCCCCTTCCTGATGTAAAAAATAAAGGACACGTGTGTTCAAAAATGGAAACTCTCTTTATTTAACAAAACTGAGGGGGGGGATTAACCTCTGGGGAGACTGGGAAAAGGAGGTGGGAGTGGGGAAGAGAGAGGGTGGGAGAGGGGAGGTGAAAACCTGGGAGGAGGGAGCTGGAAGGGGGAAGCCAGGGGAAGAAGGAGGAGGGGAAGTCTAAAACTATGGTATGCCATATCTTCAGTATTGTGTAGAGATGGGGTCTCCTCACCTCAAAAAAGATATTTTGGCCTTGGAAAGGGTTCAGAAAAGGGCAACTAAAATGATTAGGGGTTTGGAACAGGTCCCATATGAGAGAGGCTAAAGAGACTGGGACTTTTCAGCTTAGAAAAAAGGAGACTGAGGGGGGATATGATAGAGGTCTATAAAATCATGAGTGGTGTGGAGAGGGTGCATAAAGAAAAGTTCTTCATTAGTTCCCATAATAGAAGGACTAGAGGACACCAAATGAAATGAATGGGTAGCAGGCTTCAAACTAATAAAAGAAAGTTCTTCTTCACAAACCAAATAGTCAACCTGTGGAACTCCTTGCCACAGGAGGCTGTGAAGGTGAGAACTAGAACAGAGTTTAAAGAGAAGTTAGATAAAGTCATGGAGGTTGGGTCCATGGAGTGCTATTAGCCAGGGGGTAGGAATGGTGTCCCTGGCCTCTGTTTGTGGAAGGCTGGAGATGGATGGCACGAGACAAATGTCTTGGCCATTGTCTTCAGTCCATCCCCTCTGGGGTACCTGGTGTTGGCCGCTGTTGGCAGACAGGCTACTGGGCGAGATGGACCTTGGTCTGACCCAGTACGGCCGTTCTTATGTTCTAAGCTCAGGGTCGGGGGTCTCACTGGACCAACTTGATTTTCATGCAACCCTGCTCCTGGGTTCGCATGTGGCCTTTGGTGGCCAGGCTGGCAGCTATCCTGCCCTAGATGGCCACTTTCCTGTGCCTAGTGCGGAGATTGTGGACGTTGGAGGCCTCCCCCCAAACCTGGATGAGGTCCACGATCTCCGCACTAGACCAGGCGGGCGTCCGCCTTTTGCGGCCCCGGGCAGGCTCCTGGGAGCCGCCAGCCTGGTCCTGGGAAGAGGGGGAGGGCTGGGTGGCTGGCTCGTGCTGTGCCAAATACAGGGTCTGCTGGCTGGGTGCTGGCAGGCTTGCACCTGGCACGGGCACCGTAGCCAGACCGTGGCCCTTTAAGGGCTCGGGGGCCGGGAGAGGGGCAGACGAGTTTCCCTGGCTTGGCCCAGAGTGGCCACCAGGGCAACCTGGGAAGGGCTAGCCTCCCACTAGTTTGAATTAAGTGGCTACACAGCCCTTAATTCGAACTACTTAATTCGAACTAGGCGTTAGTCCTCGTAGAATGAGGTTTACCTAGTTCGAATTAAGCGCTCCGCTAGTTCGAATTAAGTTCGAACTAGCGGTTTGCAGGTGTAGCGCCTATGAAAGTTAATTCGAACTAACAGCTGTTAGTTCGAATTAACTTTGTAGTGTAGACATACCCAGAGAGTGTTCACTCCACACGGATCTCTCTGTCCCATAAAGAGTGGGACGATCATCCACTTCTATTGCATCATCCTCTCAGGACTGGACCCCATGGAGAGCCTTCTGCAGAGTTGAGGTTCTATTTCTGGGGAAGGGGAAGACACTGGGTGGACCTGGGGATGGTGTGCAATGTCTTCTTAGATCAAGCCCTGTATAAGTTTCAACAAAAAGTTAATGACTTGTCCACAGCCCATTCCATTTTAAGGAAACTCTGTTGATTTGTGAGGGCAGGGGAAGAAAAGAGTCCCAGAAACAGCTCCAGGGAGCCCTTTATCTTTTATTCAATCCAAGTAATAGTAAAACAATAGTAAACAATAGCCACTGGAATCAATGACTAGTAATCCCTGCTCTGTGACTGGGTATATAAACTTATGCATCCCTGACCATGTCATGTCTGTTTTTAGCCCCGATCTGTGTCTTATTAATGGTGTCACTGATTACCGCTCCCTATATTTTTTCAGCTTCAATCATTTGCTCTTGCTTTCACACCCTGATGCCATCTTTAGTGTTCTGAAAGGGTGGTCATGGTACTAATAGTGATTGCAAAAATAACATTAGGGTCCCATATTTATTCTTAGACTTCCATAAAATATTTGCTCAGTTTATAAATTTTGCCAGTGCTGCAAAACTCAGTCTGGGATCTTAAAACCAGCCCTGTTCTTTCTACTTTTGATCTCATCACCAGGAATAAAGGTTGCAGAGTACTAATTTGGCTGACAGTTGTGATGAAACACGAAGCAGAAGAGAATCCATCTGGCTTTCCTATAATTTTATTGGCTCAGCAGTCTTAGCAGAAATAGTTTGTTGTCATTATGTAGGGGATACAGTATGACCTGAAGATAGACAGAGAACAGCTATTTTAAGAAGGTATACTGTTCCATTAGTCATCTCTTTAGTGCTACATACAGACATTTTTGAAAGTATGTCTACGCTGCAATTAGATGCCCATGGCAGCTGACTTAGGCTCATATGGTTAAGGGGCTGCTATGGACTCAGTCTGGGGGGCGGGCTCGAGGATCCTGTGAGGTGGGAGGGTGGGACTAACAACATTTTTTGCTATAAGTATATTATCAGTTGGAAGTGACAGAGGAAATGAAAGATGTGGGTGTATTGATTTATTACAAGATGACTATGAGTTGCCAATGTGATGTGACCAAGGAAAAGGCTAATGCATTCCTAAGATACATCAGGCAAGGTATTTCCACTAGAGATTGGGAAGTG
Organism: Pelochelys cantorii; assembly: GCA_032595735.1. Classification (NCBI taxonomy): domain Eukaryota; kingdom Metazoa; phylum Chordata; order Testudines; family Trionychidae; genus Pelochelys; species Pelochelys cantorii. Next base: position 46,835,903 of record CM064326.1, on the reverse strand, counting down.
TTAGTGCCATTATATAAGACCCTGGCAAGACCTCATCTGGAATATTGTGTGTGGTCTCCCATGGTTAAGAAGGATGAATTCAAACTGTTACAGGTTCTGGGAAGGGCTACTCAGATGTAATGTAAAACCTATCTTATGAGAAGAGACTTAAAAAGCTTATCTTGTTCAGCCTAACCAAAAGAAAGCTGAGGGGAGATAAAAAGGAGGGATAAATGCCAGCGAGGGAGAGGAGTTATTTCAGTTAAGAGCCAGTATTGACACAAGAACAAATGAATATAAACTGGCCATCACCAAGGTTAGGCTTTAAATCAGATGAGGGTTTCTAACCATAGAATCATGGTATCATAGAATACTAGAACTGGAAGGGACCTTGAGAGGTCATCAAGTTCACTTCCCTGCCCTCTCGACAGGACCATCAGAAAAGCAAAGTTCTAGAACAGCCTTCCAAGGGAGCAGTGGGGGCAAAAATCCTAACTTGTCTCAGATCTGAGCTTGATAAATATATGGAGGGGATGGTATGATGGGGTTGCCTACAATGGCATAGAGGTGGTATGCAACTGCTAGCAGCACATATCCCTGATGGCCAGTGATATGGAGAATTTGCCTGAGACTGAAAGTAACAATCTTAGCTCATTCATCTGTTTCTCAGAAACCACTGCAGGACTACTTGCCGCAGCATAGTCTATACTCCTTTCTCCAGTCTAGATTTAAATGCCTCAAGTGATAGAAATTCTGCCCCTTCCTGTATGAGTCTGTTCCAAATTTATTTGACTTCATCATTTACACATTTTTCCTAATATGCAGGCTAATTTTTAAAATTAAGTTCCCATTAGCAATAGGTAGGTTAAACCCTGCCTCAGAAAATCTACAATCTGTCAGATTTAAGTTTTTGTTGATAGTTGTTATAAGCACCTTCCTTATGAATTATTTTTTGGTTAAGCTATTTGTTTAGTTGTTTTAATGAGTCCTTGAAGCTGCTTAATAATTTTGATTGCTCTTTGAATTCCCAGTAATTTGTCTATACCTTTTTGTTGTGGAATTGTTCAAAATTTAAGACTATTCTAATGGTACCACTGGAGCTGTGTAGAGAAAAGCTTAAACTTCCCCATTACATGAAGGCATAACATTGTGTATACAGCCCAAAATTGCACTGGTATTTCTGCCATTATGTCTCATATACTATCATGACTAGACCTCTGTTAGCATTACTTTCCTTCATTAAATCTGTGGTTTTGCTTATTTTCCCTTATAGACATTAACTTCCAGGTTAAATCTTATTTCACCATTTTCCATTTTAAGTACATCTGTAATGTTTCTCTGGTCTTATCTATGATGACATCCATTTTAGGTCTTGATTCATCAACTGGCTCAATGTGGTTGGGCCCCCTGCCGACACTGAGTTTAGTTATTATGAGATTAATCTCTTTTAGAATGTTAATGAAAGGGTTAATAATTTTAGTCTGATCATTTACCCAGATGGCAGCATAATGGACAATTTGCCATAATTTCAAATATTGACACTTATCATTGTGGCCTCTGCCCTTTGGGCATCCCATGTAATAGGGTTCATAACCAAACCAATCTGGATTAATTTGTAAACAAATATTTAATGAAAAACATCATCTACCCCCTCCTCCTGCCCACCCCATCTACAATCTGTGTCCTTCATCCATTAATATGGTAATTCTGTCCAAAGAATCGAGTACATTTATATGAATAATTTATTTTATCTGATGACAATCGAAATGGCAGCTTTGAGCTTTTGTTTATAACTGTGCTGTTTTGGTATCTTCACAATTGCAGTAACACAATGTTATTTTAAATCAGTTAATGGGGAAGTGTGACTTGAAGTTCTGTGTGTTTTGTTCAGATTAATAAGATCTTAGAAGATTTCCTCCATTATGTCAATTTTCTGCTGACAGAAAAAAATGAAATTTGAATCTTATTGAAATATAGTAACAACAATTGGGGTATCCTGCATTGTCACTGGGGTGGCTTCTTGGTGGATATGGTGCTAATTTGGTTGTTATTTTTTGTTGCTTCAGACTTTCAAAACCTGTGCTACTTGTACCCTGGCTCAACCTGAATTTAAGCCAGACAGTGGTTATTCTTCTGTCAGACATATTTTTACTTAAATTATGGGGTGCCTCCCTTCACAGTGAAGACTCTTGTAAAAGAGGTGAGATAAAATTATGCTATTAAACCAGTGAAATTATTTTGAAAACATATATAAACTCTATTTTTGGCATACGTTGGATTTATAAAGTAATAAAACTAAAAATGCGACATTAAGCAGCCTGTTCAGTAAAGTACAAGAGATGCTGTATATGCTGCAAACTAGTGTTACTGGATTGGGAAAGCTTATTACTTTCATTTATAGTTTGAGGAATGTGATCTGAATGGGAATGAAGATGACTTCAAGGAGGACTGACTATTTAATGACTGACATACGGATCTGTATTCTTAATATAAATGCTTCTCATATCTTTTCTGATTATTTATTAGTGTATGTGTATGCATCTGAGGCTGCTTATATGTGCATTATGACTTGAGAGCAAATTCATTATTATGAATTTGTGTGAGTAGTGATTATCTCAGCTAGTAATGAATAACACCTTTTTCACTAAAATAAATACCAATGTTGGGATCTTTTTCCAGGGTCTCAATATTAGCTTCTACTGGTATGCATTAGTAGAATTAGCATTATAGTCTTACAGCTGCCTGCCTTTGGCCTCCTAGTGGATCAACTAGTCCTTAATATTATCACTTTTTTCTCTTTAAGGAGCTTTAATTGTCCTGAATCCTAATCAGAAAAATCTATACTTGTATAATTTGGCTTTGAGATATTTAAAAAAATCCCCAAAGCTACAGAGTACATACACTTTCCTGGCACTTTGTTGAAATAACTGCTGTTTGATGCAATATGCACCGTTCCAAAAACCTAGAAATATTCCTCAATAGCACCTTAGAGCCAAGGGTAAATTCCACCACGGGCAATGAAATCAGCCCAGCCTTTCTTTGAATTTGCTGTGGAAAAGTTAACAAGAGAGTCTTTGGAACAGTTAGGATTCTCCTCTAGCATACCACTGGAGACAATACTGGATGTCCGGTTCCATTTGCAATTTGCAGAGTTGTTATAGCCATATTGGTTCCAGGATATGCAGACCTACTGATGTGGGAGGCAATGGGGGCAGTTGCCCCGGGGCCTGTCAATTCAAAGGGGCCCGGGAATCCGACCACTGCTGCTGCCTCAGTAGCAGTGGTGACAGCTGGAATGCCATGCCCTTTAAATTGCTGTTGGAACACTGCACTGCATACGCCAGGCAGCGCTGAAGTCTGGTGGGGAGGGTGGTGGTGTTGCACTCCATGCAGTGCTAAGTGTGGGGGGCTGGGCATGCTGAACTCTGGGCTGTGCTGAGGGTTGGTTGCCCTTGTCCCTGCCGCTTCCTCCCTCAGCCCCGTACCTTCTGAGAGCGAAGAGCTGGGCTCCTGCCCCCATCTTGCCTGGGGGCCTACAGAGACTGTCCGCTCTGCTGAGGATGTGAGAGAGACAAAATGGGTGAGATGGGCCAACTTCTGCTGGTGAAAGACAAGTTTTTCAAACATCACAGAGTTCTTCAGGTATGGAAAGGGTAACTAGAGTGTCACAGTTAATACAAGGTGGGAGAGATTGTTAAGTATAAGGGTTTACATGTTACAAGAACCCACATAAAAGGATGGGGGCAGCTATCAACTATGTAGTGATGGGATGAAAAGAGGGTTAGTAGGTTACAAATTGTAATGAGCCATAAAACTAGTGTCTCTGTTGAAAAATGAGATGAGGTAGGGAATTTAAATTCATATCTCTGCTAGATAGTACAAATCATAGTCTAAGAGACACTGACCTATGGCTTACTACAGAAATTTGAAGTATTTGTAAAATATTTGTAAAATTTGACTATCCTGTATATAATCTACTTAGATAACTATAAAAACGAGTAATCCTGTGGTACCTTAGAGATTAACAAATATATAAGATCATGAATTTTTGTGGGCAAGCCACACAGCACACCTCAGATACACTCACCCAGGGAACCTACTTCTGCAACAAACTCTGTCCATGTATCTATATAAGCAACGCATCACAGGATTGAACCACACGAGTCACAACATCAGGGGCTCATACAACTGCACATCCTCTAATGTGATATATGAAATCAAGTGTTGTAATGCTCCTCTGCCATGTATATTGGCCAAACTGGACAGATTGTGCGACAAAGGATAAATGGACACAAATCAGACATCAGGACTGGTTACGCACATAAACCTGTAGGGGAACATTTTAACCTCCTTGGACATTCAATAATGGATTTTTACCATTAACAAAGGAATTTTACCACTCAGTTACAGAGAGAGACTGCTGAACTGAAATCATTTACAAATATGACACTGGGCTTGAATAAGGATATTAACTGGTTAACACACTACAAAGACAATTTCCCCTGCCTTTGACATTTGCATTTTCACATAAAAAACTATGAATGGGAGATATCCAGTCCACTTTATTAGCTTCATTAACATGGGTCCTATAATTGAGAGTAACTATTTTTGCTGTCATATATATCTTAGATTCTGTTATTTCCACTCCAACTCATCTGATGAAGTGGGTTTTACCCACGAAAGCTTATGATCCTACATATTTATTAGTCTCTAAAGAGCCACAGGACTACTTGTTGTTTTTAAAGTTACAGACTAACACGGTACCTCTCTGAGACTTTTAAATAAGTATGTTATCCATACACTGCTGCTTTACGGCACTCGTGTTTATAAAGAAAAAGGGAATAAAATGATACTGTTTGAAATGAAAGGATTGCCCAAAATCTGCAAGGAAAAAAAATGCTGAATTTTTAGTCTAATTTATTATTTATTTTGTATTATCATAGTGCTTAGGCACCTCAGTTATGGATCAGGACTCCATTGCACTAGTGCTGTACAAAACACAAAAAAGACAGTCCCTACTTCAACAGAGCTTATATTGTCCCAGAACTTGATTAATACACAATTAATGTTGCCTGGGGGTATCCAGAGACATTCCCGAATGTTAAGAGTGGCTAAACTTAATCCTTGAAAACCAGGATATACTAAGTTGTGATACATGCTTCCTCTGCACCTTGACTCTGCCCCTTGGAACTGGCAATAAGAAGTGGAAATGGTTTGGTAACTGTGATGCTATAATAGGTAGACATGAAAAAGTTTTAAGAGAAGATGCCATTATATGTTTAGTGCATCCCAGATTTTAATTCCAGCAATTATATGCATGCACTCCAACTACTTTCACTGTATGGACTATGGAAGGGATTTTTTGGAGAAGCTTTGCAGATCTGTTACTGTGATGTGTTGAAAGATGCATGTGTGCCATGGAGATTGTCAGTTTATTGTCATACATGACTGTGGTGTTAGGGTTTAGTGAGAAATAACTGAAAGCAATGTCTCAGAGGGAGTCTTCAAAGTAAGATAAAGGGGAGGTGATTTTGAGCAAGCCTGAAGTGGTTTTGTGTGTATTAGCTCCACAGTTGAGTGTAGGCCACTGTAGTTAGTACTTTTTGCTACGCCTGACTTAAACCTTAGCACAGAGAAGATATTTGATTTTTTCTTACACACCTCACCTACTGTATTCCCAGTGTTCTGTAGCATCTGTATGAGTAGTGCTGCCTAGCCCATGCTGGTGTGGGATGCAGAGATAAAATTCTTAGATTGCTTATGCATTCATGTTTTCTTCTTGAAGCAACTAGTTTTGGAACCCACAAGGAGAGAGGCAAATCTTGATTTAAGTTCTAAGTGCTGCATAGGATCTGGTCCAAGAAGTGAATATAATTGAACTGCTCTGTAATAGCAACTGTAACATAATTAAATATAACACCCTTGTAACGGGGTTGGGTGTGGGGATGCCAAAGAAATACACTGCAGCAGCATTTAATTTTATAAAGGGTAACTGTACAAAAATTGAGAGAACTACTTAAATAGAAATTAAATGGAACAGCCATAAGGGTGAAATGCCTACAAACTGCACAGAGACGATTTAAAAACACCATGATAGAGCCTCAAGCTAAATGTATACACGAAATAAATTTTAAAAACCACAGAGGACCAAAAAGTACCACCATGGATAGAGAGCAGAATATAAGAGGCTGTTAGAGACAAAATGACATCCTTTCAACATTGTAAATCAAATCCTAGTGAGGAAACTAGAAAGGAGAATTAACTCTGGCAGATTAAGTGTAAAAGTATAAGATAGGCCAGGAAAGAATGTGAACTACCTAAGGATACAAAAACTAACAGCCAAAAAAAAGCACATTAGAAGCAGGCAGCCTGCCAAAGAATCAGTAGAACTACCGGATAATTAAAATGCTAAAGGAGCACTCAGAGAAATCAAGGCTGCTACCGAGAAGCAAAATGAATTCTTTGCACTATTTTTCACTGTGGAGGATTTGAGGGAGATCCCTACACTTGAGCCATTCTTTTAAATGACAAAGCTGGGCAACTGTCCCAAACTGAGGCAATTTTGAAACTAATTGATAAACTAAACAGTAATAAGACACCAGAACCAAATGGTATTCACCCAAGAGTTCTGAAGGAACTCAATTATGAAATTGCAAAACTACTAACTGTAGCATGTTATCTACTGTTTAAATCAGCCTCTCTATCAGAAGGCTGGAGGAGAGCTAATGTAACACTGATTTTTTAAAATAGCTTCAGAGCAGTTTCTGGCAATGACAGGCCAGTAAGCTTAGCTTCTGTACCAGGAAAATTGGTTGAAACTGTACTAAAGAACAGAATGATCAGACATACAGGAACATGATATGTTTGAGGAAGTACCAACATAGCTTTTGGTGGGGCATGATTTCCTTTTACAATCTAGTGGGTGTCAAAAAACATATGGATGAGGGTGTATTTGTGTCCAGAATAGCCAGGGGTTAGGGCACTCACCTTGGAAGTAGAAAACCCAGATTCAAATCTCTGTTCTGTGTGATTTGGAGATGTCACAGGAAACTGCCTTAACCACTCATATATTCTGGAGTTGGTCTCTCTGTCCCCCTGTTGGAGCTGTTCCAGTATATGAAATACTTATTGGGCCAATCAGGGTATATCTACGCAGTGGGGCTATTTCGGGATACTGAAAGTATTCTGAAACAGCTACTCTGCCTGTTTTGAATGTGCCCACTATTTCAAGATAGGTCTCGAAATAGTGGACACACTATTTCAGCATCCTTGTAACCCTCATTCCATGAGGGTTAAGAGATGTCTCGAAATAGTGTGTTGTTTTGAAATATGGCGCTGTGTAGATGCACCAAATTTCAAAATACGCTAATTTGAAATTCAATCAAAATAAGATATGCAATTTGCGTAGCACAAATTGCGTATCTTATTTCAAGTTTAGGGTGCTGTGTAGATGCACCCTCAGAGAATAATTGTATAGCTGAGTGCTTATGACACTCATCTTGAATGTGGGAGTGTCCACATTCAAGTTGCTTTTCCAACGAATAATTAAATTGTTAATACAAAGTGGAAAAACTTCAGCAGGTGAGATTGAAAGACCCCCTCACAAGCATCAGAATATCCAATAACCTATTAGGAGACCTGGGTTCAAATCCCTTTTATAAATCATATAGGGGAGGAATTTGAATCTGGGCCTACTGCATCCCTAACCATTGAGCTATTTGCTATAATTGTGTGTGGTGGATGGAAGGGCTGTTGGCTATTAGTGTGTGTGACTTCAGACACACAGACATCTTTACATCCTGTAGTTCAGCTATAACTTAGGTTTGAGGTGTGATAGAAGAAATAAATTACATTTTGACATACATATATTTTATGTTTTATCTGTAATTAATACACAAATTTACAAGAATTCTTTTGGAAAGATAGTATGAAATGTTTCTGTAATTACAGATCAAGATGGTAATTTTCAAGTTTCAAAATTGTAAACTGAAGCTAAGGGCTATCGATGGTGATTCTGAAGTTCAGAGGATAAAGTGGATAGTGTTCATTTTTATTTTGAATGTGATTTGAGTTTGAATCGTAACCTTATTCATATTCATCAGCCCAGTTTACAGAATCCCATAATTCAACCCTGACTCTCTGAAAACTTATGGACATGCTTACTTTCGTGCCTTGTGAATAGTTCCACTGACAGCACAACAGATCACTGGGGCTACGTCTAGACTACAAGCCTCTTTCGAAAAAGCTTCTTTTGAAAGAGATCATTTAGACAGCAACCAGTATTTTTGAAAAAGAGAGCCGCTTTTTCAAGAGAACACTCAGGCAGTCTGGATGCTCTCTTTCAAAAAAGCACAAAAGCACTGTTTGCGTCCAGTAATGCCTTTTTTTGAAAGAGCACTTTCGAAAAAAGACGTTATTCCTTGTAAAATGAGGTTTTCCATGGTTGAAAGAACTGCTGCGTTCTTTCGATTAATTTCGAAAGAACGCAGCAGCAGTCTAGACGCAGATGAAGTTTTTTCAGAAAAAGATCACTTTTTTTGAAAAAACCCTGTAGTCTAGACACACCCTGGATGGAATACTCATATATGTAAAGAAAATTGTAGGGAAGTTTTTGCAGGATCATGGCTTATATGGGACTTTACCAACATTCATTACAGTTAGTGAGCATCTTTCCATTGACTTAAGTACCTTTAGTCAGATTTATGCTGCTTAAGCTGTCATGTGTTGGATAGTGAAGACTGCACCAGCAAACTAAGGTGTCCCAACAAATAAATTCTCACTGTCTCATCTCACAAAGAATCTTTTATCTAGAATGGCTGTTTGGCTGGCAGAGCTACATAGTGCAACTAACATTGTGACCTTCTGTACCTTGCCTGTAATTTTTCTAACTTTGTGTGTTTGGAAACCTTTCTCTTTTATGAGAGCTGAACTTGTTCTTATTGGAGTCAGTGATCTTGCCTGTCTAGTTAAACTGTTGGTAGCTAAAATTCACTGTGTGAGTGTTAGTCTGTAAAAGGCTATAGCACCTGTTTGAGAAACAGGTTGAAGTGACAGTTGTAATCAGAGAAATAAATGAAAAAAAAAAAGCCCAAAACAGACTGAATGGGAATAATAATCTTCACTTTTTGTGAAGGTTTGTGAAAATGCTCTCAAGTTGTCTGCTTCTGGCACTATATAGGCTAAAGTTACTAGTTCAGTGGTAAAATCTGATATAAAATACTTGGTAGCCCTTTATCACTTTTGAATATACATTGCCAACGTTAAACCTCATAACCTTTCTGCCAGAGGGATGGCTGTGGTGACTTTTTTTAAGAACTAAGACATCTGGCCGGGTCAGTTACTTTCTGACATCAGAGGAAATAGGTGGCAAGAGATACGCAGAGCTCGCAGGGGGTTCTGACACTCATGCTTCTGCTCCAGTCCCAAGACCCCTCTTGCCCTCGTGTGTGTTCTTCTAATCTCGAAACCTGTGAAGGGCTACAGGGCTTATGCTTGGGAAGCCCTGTCCCCCTCTGACAAAAAACAGGCTAATACAGCCTCTTCCCAGTACATCGCTTTAGGTTATCCTCCTTTATTCTATGCTTTTTGTGAGTACTTTTTCCACTGGCGCTTGCATTATTCATCGCCAGCCATTGCTTTGGCTAAACGCCAGGGAGGAAACTCCTAAAGGCAAGATTGCTTTAGTTCAGTCTATCTATCATATTCTCCCCCTCCCCCCCCAACACCTTTCATCCCCAGCGTGCTTTGTTTTATAGACTTTCCCGTTGCCAGGGCCAATCCCAGCTCATTTATTCTCACTCACCTCTATCCACTCAGGCATCCCAAATCCCACCCTCCCTCCAGCCCCCACCCCATGCCCACTCAGTCTTCCCGTGCAGCGGCTCTGGGGACTTGCAAAGGCTGCGGTTGACAGGTAGGTGGGTGGGTGGGACCGGCGGCGAGGGGAGGGAGCGGTGTCTCCTTCTGTTGCTGTGACTTTGTTTATGCTCAGCGGCCGCGGCGCGCGCAGGGCAAGGTTTGTGCCTCCCTTGGTCTCGCCGCCGCTTTGCTCGCTGTGCAGCTGCGAGGGCAACACCCGGGCTGCTGCTGGCGGCGCCAGAGACCGAGTTGTCCGGGGGAGGGGATGTGCGCGCCGCGCTGCATCTCCCCGCCGGCTCCCCGAGTCTCTCCACTCCGGGTACTGACTCGGGCTGTCTCTGCCGCGGTGCCTTGCAGGACCCGTGTGTTCCCCCGCGGGCTATAAGAAGGCGGAGGATGAGATGTCCGGAGCCGCGTCCCCAGCGCATCAGGCGGAGGCAGCCGCCCGCACCATTCACCTGAACCAGCCCCAGCAGAGCAAGTTCCGCGACAACCGGGTCAGGTAAGAGCTGCCGCCCGCGGCCGCGCGCAGCCCCAGGCCCGGGAAACCTGCCCACGCGGCTCCCCGTGGGGCTGCTGCTGCCCGCGTCGCCTCTGGGGAGCGGGCTTGTTTGTTTCGCAGGCTCGGGCCAATGCTCTTCTCTGCTGGCGGAGTCTCGGTTCTGCCGCCGGGACACCCGCGTGGTGCCGTTGCCGGGTTTCAGTCGCTGGCGTGCGGACTCGGGGCGTCTGCAGCAGCTCCGGAGGGGAGATCGGAGAGAAGGGCGACCGGCAGGTCAGTCGCAAGTCATGGACATTGGAGACGCGTTGTGGCGCAAAAATGAGAGTCAGGTACACGATGGACACTGAGCGCTCCCGTAGCGAGGCAAGGCTTTTTGGAGCACAGCTATTAACAGGTGATCTACCCAAGGGTCTTGTTTGCAGCTCCAATAACGAAAGGCGGTTGCTCATGAGATAGGCAGTCTAGTGCAGATCTCACTTCTGCCGACATAAAATAGGAGTAATTCCGGTGTCCCAGTTACTCGGGGGAAATTGGATGCCAGAGATGTCAGAATTAGACCGGCTGTTTAGAAGGGGGCTCACAGGGTCTACATTTTTGCATTTTGTCACTGTTTTCAAAGACATATCTTCTTTATAATTTTTAAAAAATGTGACATGATAGTAATAGGTAGGAAGTAATACAAGTTTAACCTGGCTAGTACACCAGTAATAAACATGTTTGTGTGAGCCATAAGCCCAAATAATTAAAAGATTGTGGCAAATGAATTATTGTGCAGAGGAGATCAGTTGGAATTTGTTACAGTAATTGCTTAAAATGCTTTCTGTATTTTACAAATCTTGTGTGGGAAAGATTAATAACTACCAGGCTGTTGAGTATGGCAACCTAAATAATGTGTGTGAAATAGTGCCCATGGGTGTTAGGAGACATGGGCTAGTTTCAAAGTGGTTACTTGGGTGGATAGCAGGAATGGTGCTGAATGCCAGAGATAGGTGCTTAATAGTTTAAGGAAGCTTCTTGTCTAGTGGGTTTTCTGCTGTTTTATTCTTGTTCATTGATCAGACAGTTTGTTAAACAGTAATTATTAATGTCTTTGTGAAGAAAAAGGAAGTTTGAAGCATACCTAGAGTAGTACTTTCTATTTGCTATGCTAGTATGTCTGTTACCAATGCTTATTGCTTTGAGAATTTTGGTGTTCTGAATAGAGCATCACTATGTGTATATTGTACTTATCTACAGCTTGGATGGTGTAACATAGTATCCTGAAAGAATCTTACTTGGGTTAAATAGCTTGGTTGACATTTTCCAGTGTTTGAAATCCCTCTTTTTGGAATATTTTCAATGGATATTTTTTTCTGTAAGCTTTCTGATGAACTTCTGTAGAAAGTCGGAGATCATTAGCTTTTATGTAACTTTCTCCATTTCAGTGTTTCCTTTGTGCTAAATATCTGTTTGTGAGCTTAGGGAATTATGGCTTTAATTATCAAGAGCACTCATACTCCTTTCTGTCTCAGTGAAGGACAGAAAGTGAACATTGACCAAAGTATGCAGGTTTCCGAGAAGCAGTTTATGTTGTCATTGGCTGTCTTAAATTGCATGCAAAAGGGAAGTACTGGTGTGGGGGAGAGGATTGATTAAAATAATTAATAAGAGGTCAGTTCCTGTTACTATGTTACTGGTGGCTGTGAAACTGTTGCACACCCATAACTGCTTTTTCAGAGCCCTCCAGTACATGTTGAAAAGATTGTTTAGGCTCAATACTACCCAGATAAATTTTTATTTAGCAGTTCTCCTGCCTCTTTCTTTATTTGCTTCAGACACAGGGAGTTCCTGGGTTGCAAGGACTCTAACCCACCAAGCAGGGATAGGTCAAAATGTTGGCCTGGTGTTCACAGCTCATACTCTCTGACACACATTGACAGACTGGAATTCTGCTGTGATAATTTGAGCCACCTGGGATTCAGTTGTACCTGTCTTTATTACAGATCTGGCTCAGGCATGTTGTGGGTTCTTTCCCTCATTTAGGAGGTTGTCTACCTGACATCTACTGTTCATTACCTCCTCTACAACACAGCATGTGTAGGCACATTCCTTGTTGCCTTTTGGGTTTGAAACCTCTTCTTCCAGTTGAAAAGGGACTTTAGGGTAAGCATGAGGATAAATTATATCTCAGTATAATGGCAGTGAAGAGAATGGGGGCAGAGCTGGTAAAATACACAGCCATAGGAGCCCACCACACCATCCTAAGGAATGGTGCACAATCCCACTTCATGTGGTCACCTACTCCTTCAGAGGAAGTGCCATTCTGCATCACAGCACAGACCAATCGGTGTGGACCCAAGGGGGAGTCTGCAAACTATGTCTAAGATTTTCGAAGAGGTCCACACCTCCTTTTGAAATTTGTTAGGGGTTTGCAAATGAAAAAAGGTTGAAAACCATTGTCCTAGAGCAGGGGTTCTCAAACTTTTCTTTCTGATGCCCCTCCCAACAAGCTGTAAAAACTCTACATCCCAACTGTACCACCAATGTTTTTCTGCATATAAAAACTAGGGCCAGTGCCAAGGAGTAGTAAGCAGGGCAGTTGACCAGGGCCACATGTCACAGGGGCACCACAAAGCTACAGTTGCTCAGGTTTAAGCTCCATCCTCTAGTGGAGTAGCTCACTTCCTTGTGGCAGAGCTTCAGCATTCTGCCATGCGCCCTTGTGAGTCTAACACTAGCCATGGTTGGCAGATCCCCTGAAATCTGCTTGTGGCTCCCCATATTGTCCTGGACTCCTGGTTGAGAACGACTGTGCTAGAGTCTAAGGGCCATTCTAAGGGCTAACTTCAGCGAGAGCTTGAGAAAGGACTGAGAGATCTCAGGAAGGACATGCTTCTTTGTTCTTACAAAAATAAAATCAAAGCCACTTTGATTGTTTTTAATTATTTATTTGAGTATTTTATTTCCAAGTGTGTCCTGGGAGCAGCAAAAGAAGTCCCTGCTATGTGTCCTCTATCTCTGAAGTGAGAACAAATAAATATAATAAGCAGTTATGCTGAATTCCCAGTTCTTTAGATAATGCAGTTTTTAATGGTTTGCAATTAGCAGTACTTCCTGCAGAGATCAGGTAACAATGCCATGATGCAGCCATGTAACTGTCTAGACTGCCGAGAAAAGTTGGAAAAAGATACTCAAATTGCAAACTGCAATTTGCATATCTTTTTTCACCTTTTTCCCCAGAAAGAGGCTTTTCCAAAATTTGGCCCGTCTACAAGGGGTCAAATTTTGGAAAAAACTCCTCTTTTGGAACATCCTTTATTCCTATCACTGAGAGGAATACAGGGATGGCGAAAGAACACATCCACTTTTTTGGCTGCTGTTCCAAAAAAGCAGATGTTTTTCCTTGGATGCAGCAGAGCTTGCAGTCTAGACATAGCCTAAATAACAGCTGATCAAAGCCATATTTATGGATCTGGTTGCAAATTTTAGTAATACATCAGATTACTATATCTATTATAACTGGTGCTGTCTTTGTTTAAGTTGATACTTACAAACTATAGGCCTGATCATGCAGCCTAGGCAAAGTCCCATGATTTTGCCTATGTCAGGATTGCAGGTTCAGCCTCTGCATGTAGGCATATAAAAACTTATAATCAATAAGGGCAGAATTCTGCTCTTGAATACATATGGTGAATCTTGAGTCCAATACTTTGGTCATTCTGCCTGTGAAAATCTCCCATCAGCAACCCTGAGAGCAAAATTGTGTGCTTATAGTCTTGGAACTTGTGGGACTTCTTTGGTATCCTGCAGATGGAATTTTGTTTATGTTCTGAGATTAACTGTCATCTTCTGAACATACAGAAAATAAATCTTCTCTGGAAAGAACATAAAAGACCAGGGCAGGAGCCTTCAGTTTTACCTTACAAAATGTGCTTTACAAACAATGGCTTAAGCCACAAGGAGCCTTGTGAAATAGGGAAGTATTATTCCCATTTCACAAATTCTCTCACTAGTGTCTACAGATGTGAAGCAATTTTCACACAGGAAGGCTGTGGCACATAGAAAGCTAGAGATCTTGTTACTACAAGTTCTGTGCTTTGGCCATAAGATCATCCATATGTCTTACAGCATGTCTGCACTTGTTGGTAGATCAGCACAGCTGCAGTTGATGTAGTGAGTGTCGATTTAGCCGGTGGGTCTGGTGAAGATATGCTAAATCAATTGGAAAGCACTCTTCCATTGACTTGTGTACTCTAGCTCTCTAAGAAGGGTAAGGGAAGTTGATAGGAGACACTCTTCTGTCAACACAACACAGTCTAGGTACACTGGTAAGTAGATCTAACGTTGACTTCAGTTACGTTATTCCCACAACTGAAGTTGCATAAGTTAGATCAATTTACAGCAGTAATGTAACCCAGCCCTTAGAGAGGTTCTCAAGCTGTGTTGTACAGAACACTTGCTGGAGATGGACAGAGAGCAGATTGGTCACATGGTGCTAACCCCCCTCCTTTTGCACAAAAGGAAATAAAACATATGTTAAATATTTATAGTATGCTTTTGCCACATAAACAAGAGCTGAAATTGCACAAAGACAATCTCTATGAAAATGGCCTTACTCTCAAAATGTTTGAAAACCTCTAATCTGTAGCTTTATGTATTTTCCATGTTACTTGTACAAATGCTGATCTAGGAGAGAACTCTGAATTTGTGGTTGAAAATGTGATTAAAAGGTCAATATGTGCAGTACTCCATGCACTGTTGATCAACACACCTCTGAAAGTGAAATGCTGTGTCAGTAAGCAGCACTGTGCTTGTATATGAGACTTTGGTTTTGAGCTTCCAATAGAAGAATAATATTCTTGGCCACTGTTAGAAACACTAGCCGCTTGTATTGTTTTTGTACTGCTGAGAACAGAATAAAGCCAAGCAAGAATATGAGAACAGAGCACTTATAGGAGTTCAGAACAACATTATATTTTGAAATATTACCATGTTTCTGCTTTTAAAGAGACTCCTGGGTTCTGAAAGGCACCTGGATGAAAATTTAATGAACTACAAAAAACTGTGCAGAGGTCTTTAATCTATTTCAGAGTGGTTTGCAGATATTGATATTCCTCAAGGGTTTTTGCTTATGTTTTGTTAACCAACACTTGTTACATTTCACTCCAGAGGTGGCAGCATTTCAGTGGTGGGTGAAATTGTCACTCTTATTATGGATGAATTTCATACATGATGAAAAAGCCTGCCAAAGGTTTTACTAGATCTCTGTAGCTCTTAACACACTTCTTAAGTGGGAGATAGTACTTTGTGCTGGACTTTTGCACTGGGGTCAAGTTTCATCCAGTGCATCCCACGTCCTGTAATCAAGTTAAAGGCAGAGAAGGAGAGTATGAGGAGCCTTTTTTCTCATTATTGACTCCTGCATAGAAGCAGGACATAGACCCAGTGCTACTGGCTGTAGCAGCACACTCCATCTCAAAATGGGCAAGGAGGAGTTGGAACTATGGTTCTATGTTCCTCTGCACCAGTCTGCAGAGGTGGCTAGGCATGCCATGACAGCAGTGGGCACTACTCATGCATGCCAAAAACTCTCTTCAGTGTTGAGGCTTTACACTTCCCCCTTCCCAAGACATTACATTAATCATCCATTCTGCCCTATCGAATGCTTTGGGATGAAAGATGCCAAAATAATGCCTATTAATTATATTATATTATATTATATTATATTATATGTATATTAATTACAGTTTTAAAATAAAACAAATGAATAACAGAGTTCTTTGGGGCCTTTGTGGCTCTTGTAATTTTTCATATTTTATTGTGTTTTATATTTTTATATATAATTTATATATTTTTTCAAAAATAGATGAAGTTAGCTACTACATTCTGATGCTGAATTCTTTAGGTAAAATTAACTTGACATTTATAGAAGCATCTGTGTATTCAGCACACAGTCTGTGACTTTTCCCTTTTTATGCTAAAAGCCGTTGTTTTATTGAGTCAGTTCAGACCAAACTGTACTTATTTATTTATCCAATATTTATGTTGTATTAGTGCTAGGTACCTCAACCAATGTGGGGTAGATACCGTACAAATACATTGTAATGACAATCCTGTTGTGAAGAGACTTTTTTGTCAGTACATCTCAAAGCACTCCTGATTCAAAAGGATATACGCTACCAGAGTCCAGTTTGGGCGCAGTTGCTAAACTGGGTGAGAGAGAACCTGGAGGTGAGGGGTGAGAAACAGGTCAGGTGGGAAGAGACCCAGGTAAATAGCAGCAACAAACTGAAGTGAGTAATACATGGTTGCTGTTTATAGGATCTCTGGTTTGGAGCCTAGGATAGTGGGCAGGCCTAGGTTACCTCACTGACCACTGGTGCAGTGATGTAAACCCTGATAATGGTGACAAGGCTAGTTTGGAAGCTTTGAATGAAGGGCTAAATTTCCCCCAGAGCTGGTGTGAAGAACCCAGTGAAGGCAGATAGACAGTTTTGGGTATTTTTCGTTATTCTGGAAGAGCTTCATATTGATTGTGTGACTTGATCAGAGAGCAGAGGGGCTGAAGACCCACCAAATGAGGTTGATAAGTTGCAGAGGGTGCAGTATAGAGGAGAGGGAAAAGGACTGCAATAGCTGATACAGCAGCAGGAGGTGCTGAAAGAGGTGAATGCTTTCTGTTACATCCCAGGTCAAAAACAAATTCCAAAATACCCACGTACAGGACAGAGCTTAGGTGATTTTTTTGTGTCAGTTCTCATACACTATCTGGTACCATTGTTTTTCAACATGTTGGTGCAAAAAGGAAGGATTGATTGTCATGCTAACTTTGATTTTGATAGTTTGGGGTTACAACCTTAAAGTTCATAACAATGAGATGATGTTAGCTGTGTTAAGAGGATGCACGTGCAGGCCTTTATGGCCCGCTAAGCTCCTCAGCTGATGCTGGCAGAGATGGGGGATGGCATGGGAGCAAGAAACAGGGCTTTGTGGTTTAGATGCATTCTCACCCACTCAGGCATTGAAGAATTCCCTGCATCCTACGCTTGTAGTGATGAGATGCTGCAGATTGGGAAAGGGTATACTGGTAAGCATCATCACTGCACAATATGCTCCCCCCCCCAACTCTGCCAGATACTAATTGTATTCCACGGTGGAGCAGTCAAATTTACGCTGCATCCCCCACAGGCAAAGAGCAATGACTCACTCATGGAGAGGTGCTAAAGGTAGCACAGCTCCAGAAGTTTCTGGTCTTCTGTGGAAGGAGCAGTCACTGAGGGGAGATTAGCAAGCTGCAGCTTTCTTTCCTCGCGGATTACTATGGTCTATAGGATTTAGAGACCATATTTGGTGCCTCCTCTCTGGCCAATATCCTCATTCTCGCTAGCCTTTCTTGAGGGGAGCGTTTAAAGGAAACTCTGAGGTGAGCCTTGTGGCATTTCTAGGAGCCCAGCCACTAGTTGGTAGCTTTTATCAGAGGCGGGTAGAATATGGCCACCAACCTTTAAATTTTCCATCTCTGGTCAGTGAAGTGACCTTTCTAGTGACTTCATTGTGTAGAAGGTGCCTGAATGGTGAGAGGATGATATTAGCCCCTGGAGTCACTAGGGCCTAGCTGATGACTTTCTGTGGTGCAGAATGAATATAATTGTTACCCCAAAAATTCCCACTGGAGACCACCCAGGGTTACACTAGCATGGATTTATTGATTGAGGAATTAACACTCCACTATATGCACTACATGGTTAAACTAAAGCAGATAGAGCTGCCACCAAAGGTTTAAACTAAAAGGGAACACCCTCCCCCCCCCCCTTTATTCATTCATTCATTCACACACATTCATTCCTTCCCTCAGGTACTCACACAGGCATATGAGTTGCAGAAGGAGCCAAGGCATGTAGATTCTGGAGGGTCTGTCTGCTGATTATGGCTGGGGAGCTGATCAGGAAAGAAACTGGCTGCTTCTCAGAAAGAAAAAGAGAGCTTCTGCCACGTGCTCTCGCCTTTTATTGCCTCTGTACAACTCCTGTGACTCATCTACATTTGTCACCCGGGAGCATGCCCAGACTTCCCTTGATCCAGCAGAGCAGCAGTGGCTCCTTGGTCTGATGACTCATCACCTGGGTCTACGTGCTCAGCCCCACAGTTTCTAATCCCAAACACACAACAGTCTCCACTCACACACACACATTCATATCTCAGGGGAGAATGCAGTTTAGAACACTTTACAAGCAGAGTGGATGAAAGTTACAAAAAATTCCAAGGTTCAACAATCTCCATCTTACAGTAGGTTTCTGAACCTATAAAGCAAAGTTGCTGAGAGATAAAAAGTTGCAAGGTTTAACAAAGATTACAAGGAGTTTAAAAGGCAATGCAGCTGGAACAATTACAGAACTTCAGAGAATCATTTACAAATCATCAGTAATTAAGTGATAGAGAAGACAACTGCCCCCCCTCCCCCCCCAGCAATGTAGTCAGCAGGAGGTTTTTGCCAGTCTCCAAGTCATATGCTGGCAGGACCCCACAGTCTAGTGTATTTCCAGAAAATCTGTGTGTAAAATCAAGCAATAGCTTGGGCGGAGGCTTTTATGCAACAATAATATTTCTAACCAAGAAAGAAGACTTTCAGGCTGAGAATTAGCCAATGCTTAAGAAATTCAGGCTGGTTTCATACAAACAAAGCTGTTTTTTCCACTAACATATGCAACAAACATTGGCCCCACTGCAGGAGTGTATAGGTAGTTTTGACTCAGTCCTTCTATAAGCAAATGCCCATTTGCTGACGGGAGGAATTTGCCTGAATAAGGACTGAGTCAAAATTGAGCAAATTTGGTCCCTACATGTTATATGTACAATAGAATTTTTTTTCTGGAAGTCTTCCACCATCTTCTACCCATTCAACTTTACTAGTTATAGTAGCTATGGGAGCAGTCCACCAATGTTTTAAGTACCACAGTCTAGATTTTCAGATGGTATAAATTGATACCTGGCTCAGAGCAGATCTATACAAAACAGGGATTAAAATGCTGGCTGCAGTGCCTTATGTATACTTCTGCCTCCACTCTTCCTACTTCTGATGGAGGTAACCCAATGGAAACGTTGGGAAAATTTCCTAGTGTAGACAAATCAAACAGTTCTGTGGACTGAAATGTAGCATATTTGGCTAAGTCTAGACTACTAAGAAAAGTTGGAAAATGATTTGCAAATTGCAAACCGCAAATTGTGTATCTTTTTGCTTTTCTTTCAAAAGAGGTTTTTCTGAAATTTGGTGCATTTACACGGCGCCAAATTTCAGAAAAACCTGCTCTTTTGAGCCACCCCTTCCTTCTCATAAAACGAGGTTTCCAGGGATGGCAAAAGAACGTGTCCGCTTTTTCATAAATTTTTCTGAAAAAGCGGACGTATTCCTTAGACGCGCCATTGCTTTTCCAGGATACCTCCAGTATCCTGGAAAAGCACTGAAGTCTACACATAACCTTTGAGTGATGTAGAAAGAGGACAGAGCTTTTTGTTTAACCCAGGCTTTGGACTGAATTGTGACTCTCTTTATACATTGCTTTGCCGTAGCACTTTGAAACGTGTTTTAGAAAAATGGATTATAATTGAAGTTTGCTTTTAGAGCCTGAACATGCATAGTTCTAATTATAAGAAATTTAACTTAAAAAATCAGAAGTTTGTTTATAATCACTTTAAAGTAAAGATATCGTGCTATATGAGGCTATTTTTAAAGGTGGAATGCTTTCTCTAATTGTTGTTAACTATCTTGCATCAATTAGTTCTGACGTGGTGCCTTTACCTTTATTGTAATAAGGGTCTGACACAAAAGTGCATGTGCAAGAAACTGATAGTTTGCTTCTGAAACATAGGTGAGCAGGGGGGTATATCCATTGACTGCAGTTTCTGCTACCCTTTTATAGGGCAGTTAGTATTTCCAGGTTATTATCACAACCAATTACTATATTGTATTTTCTTATTAAAACTTTCCGGTTGATTGTAGGGTTAGGTACATAGTCACTACTTCTGTTGGAAGTAAAAATATGTTTGTGTTACTGTGGCAATGACATTTTACAGTGAAACATTGCTAACAAAGGGCTGTGTTATAAACAGTACCATGTTTCTGTGCAGTTTGTGCAGCTTTTCCTAGTCGTTCTGGTTCATAAACCATCTTAGCTGTCAATACATTCATAATTGAAAATACTAATCAACTACATGTCTATTTTTGTAGAGGGTTTGTGTAAATAAAGAGAACAAATGGCAAGGACTCTCCTGTTGTTTGAATGGCAAGATGTTTAAACAAATTTTCAGAATGCTCGAAATTAGGAGTAAAAATTACTGTCATTTCTTTCTCAAAAACTTGATACCCACAGTGTCTAGCAATACACTATTCTTGAGTATATATTCAGTACAGCCCTTTTTTATTTTGTAACTTTCTTCTTGTACACCACCAGAGGAAGCTTTGAAATTATTTTCATGAGATAGACTTTTATTTATGTAGTAATGTTAGTCTCTTCTTTCTATATATTTTAGAAATGTGCATCTGTCTGTTTGTCTATGAGTTCATTTACTCAAGAATTACTCCTAAATAGGGATATTAAGTAGCGATTAATTGGCAGTCAAGTAGTCGATGGAATTTCCATCGACTACTTGACTAATTGATAAACACTTCTCTATTTCAAGTTGGAATGCTGCATGGAACCCAGGGCCAGCGGGAAGTCCTGCTGACTCTGGGCTCTACATGGGCACTTCTGCTTTGAAATGCACAAGAACCCCAGCAGGAGTCCCGAGCTGATCCTGGACTCCACACAGCGCTGTTGCTTTGAAATGCTGTGCGAAGCCCGGGGTCAGCTGGGAAGTCCCCAGGTGACCCCGGGCTCTGCACAGCATTTCAAAGCGGAGACCCCCCCCCCCCCTTGCTGCCTCTAACAGATAGAGGCAGCAAGGTGGGCGGGGGGGAGAGGGGGAGGAAGCAACTAGTCAACTATCCTTGTCGACTATCCAATAAGCATTTTCTTATCGGATAGTAGACTAGTTCTTTACATCCCTACTCCTAAACTCTAAGACCACCAAATTTGGTATGCAGCTTTTTCATCTCCTAACTTAAAGCAGGGTTTGTTGTGCCAAGAAAATGGGATCTGCCTAGAATGGGATTGTTTTCATGGAAAGGCAGGGGGTTGATCAGAGGGACAACGATACCGTAGACTGAGAGTGAATATTGGGGGCAGCCACACCACCAAGAGAGTGGCCAGCTGGGCCTCGGGCTCACCATCTTGCTAGCCACAACACAGGGTAAGTGACCCTCTTGCCCTAAATCCCATCCCCCTGACCCTTGGTGACAGCACTGGAGTGGGGGGAGGAGAGGAAGAATTGGGAGAGGGGCCCCTACCACATGAGGTGGGAGAAGGCCCCACCTGATGGGGGGGAGAGAAAAAACCCCACCATATAGGGGGGAGAAAAGGACTCTGCCGGGCTGGGGTGGGGGGAGAAAATCCCAGCCAGATGTGGAGGGGAGAAAGTCGCTCCAGATGGGTAATGAGTAGGCCCCTGCTGGATAGGCTGGGGAAAGAAAAGACCCCTGCTGAATGGAGGAGGAAGAAAAGGCCCCACCAGAAGAGGAGGAGAAAAAGCCCCATTGGATGGGGGAGCAGAGAAAGCTGTGCTGGAGAGGATGGAGAGAGATGGCCATGCTGGATGTGGAGAGAGTAAAGGCCCTGTTGGGAGGGGAGGGGGGGAAGAAAAGGCCTCCTTGGATGGGGGTGGGGAGAAAAGGCCCCTCTGCATGGGCGGGGAGGGGAGGGGGAGGAAGAAAAGACTCTGTTGGAGGAAGAAGGAGAGAAAGAGAAAGCCTTGCTGGATGGGTGGGAGAGAAAGTGGATGGGAGGGAGAAAGGCCCCCACTGAATGAGTGGAGGGAGAGAAAGCCCTGCCAGGTTGGGGGGGGGGCAGAAGGCCCTGCTGAACACCCCCAGAGGACCTATAGTCCATGTTCTCCCCCAGCACCACAGGTCCGCCCAGCAGCCCACCCCCTGGCCAGCCTGATCAGCCCCTCTATTTCCTCAGGCCCAGCCCAGGAAGTGTTGCTAGGGTCAACCTGCACAGTGCCCCTCCCCCTCACCTTCTGGACTGGGATGAAGGAGTGCTGGCAGAGCTGGCCTACATGGTTCTTCTGCCCTGGGCCTCCCCCACCCTTGGCTTACCCCAACCTCGTGACAAGCTGGCAGGTGGGGAGAGTGCCCCCCGTGCTCCTGGCTGACCCTGGAAGAAGCTTGTGGTATGTAATCTCCCTGCCCTTGGGACAAGCTGGTGGGCAGAGTGCACAGTTCCTGCTGCCCTGGGCCGCCCCAAGGGACAAGTTGGTAGCCATTGCGACCTGCTGTCCTGAGCCCCCTCTCCATCGCCTGAGCTCCCACTCTTCTCAGTCCCCTGTTCTGAGGCCCTCCTTACCCCAACCCTCACTCTTGCATCACCCCATCCTCCAGCCACCTGTCCTGAGCCCCTCCTCAACCCCCCATCCTGACTCCTGCATTCCCCACGGTCCCAGCCTCCTGCTCTGAGCCCCCACATCTCCAAGACCCTGCCCTGACTCCTGTACCCTCCATCCCACTAGTCCCCTGCCCTGAAGGACCTGGGCAATGCTGGGTAAGTCTTTTAGTAATTCTATAATTTATTCCTAAATATGGACAAAACCTTGCAATCTGCATTTAGGCAAAACTCCCATTGAAGTCAGTAGGAATTTTGCCTGAAGTAAAAATTGCAGGATTAGGCTGTGTAGAAGGAACTATTATTTGTTAAAAGGATTAATTTCCTTGTTAATGTATGGATTATTTAAAGCAGTGGTTCTCAACTCATTTCAGTCCACGGACCGCCAGGCCAATCAAAAAATTTCCGTGGACCACCTCCTTTTTGAGACATGATAAAAAAGAGCAGACAACGAACATTTTGGTTTGAAATTTATTTCTTACTAACAGATTTTTGGATTCTCTTCTCCATGACAAGCTTTTCAATGTTTGGAGTGGTACTTGATAATGCACAATGAATATCGCTTTCCACTGCAAGCCGATTCCTCTGTTTGGACTTAACGTGCAACAAACACGAAAATCCAGTCTCACACATATAAGTTGATGCAAATGGCAAAAGAAATCTGACTGCGTGTGCTGACAGATTTGGGTAATTCCCTGTCACGCTGGCCCAAAATTTCTCTATGGTAGACTGCTGGTACACGTCTTGAGCCACCAAATCATTTCTCAGATCCAAGAATTCCTCCTGCAGATCCTCTGGAACAGTATTAACATCTGTTGTAAATGGATTCCTGATGAAAGATAATCCATCCCTTGTCCTGTCCACCTCTGGAAAGTATCGTTGGAATTTGTCTCGTAGCTTCGGTAAATGATCGAGAATTTGCGTCCGAATGGCTTTCTTTTCCCCCGAGCATAGCATCCACATATGGAAATTGAACCAAATTATTGCCTTCGACTCTTACGATCCAGAGTTTCTATTTGTGAAGAAAAGCCTTGATGATGCTTTGGTGAGAGAATAGATTTGCACCTTTCCCTTGCAGCTGAAGATTCAGTTTGTTCAAGATTCCAAAAATATCGCCAAGAAACGCAAGTTCTAAATTTGACTGCGTCAGCACATTTCAAAATTCCTCTTTCCCTTGAACCTGGAGAAATAAATCCAACTCCTCTCTCAATTGAAAAACTCTGTCAAGTATGTTCCCTGCTGATAACCACCGTACAGAAGTGTGGAACAGCAACACATCAAAGTCGGAACCCATGTCCAGGCAAAATCTTTTGAACAGCCTGGTGTTCAGAGCCGATGATTTGATGTGATTCACCACTTTCATCAACCCTTTGAAAACAGCGTTCAGTTGATCAGGCAATGTTTTTGACACCAAAGCTTCCGTATGAATGAAGCAATGAACTCCGGTTACCATTGGAGTGTGCTGTTTCACCAGCGTTTGGAAGCCCGATCTTGAGCCCAGCATGGCAGGTGCACCATCAGTGGTGACAGCCGCAAGATTTACCCAATCCAGACCATGTACTTCAAAGAAATTGTTAACAATTTCCATCACATCCTGAGCCTTTGTGGTGGTATCAAGAGTCTTACAAAAAAGAAACTCGTCTTTGAAGTCTCCCTGAACCATGTATCGTGCGAACACCAATAGCTGAGAGCACAATGCGACGTCGGTCGATTCGTCCAGTTGTATGGCAAACAATGGAGACTTCTTTATTTCATCCACAACTTGTTCCCCGATGTTGTGTGATATCTCATTTATCCGTCTCGATACTGTGTCATTAGAGACAGAGATATCATTCAGCTTCCTTGCTGCTTCCTCACCGAGAACAAGCCGCACCATCTCTTTTGCACAGGGGAGCACAAGTTGCTCTACAATGGTATGAGGCTTCTTGGCCTGTGCAACTTTGTATGCAACAATGTAGGAAGTGCTCACTGCATTGCTTGTCTTATTGTAGAATGCACTTGTTGAGTTGAGGCGCTGCTGTTTCAGACCTGATAACCGCCGTTCAAAATAATCTTCATCCTTTTGCAACAAGTTGGGGTGACACTTTTTGAGATGGCGTTTCAGCTAAGCTGGCTTCATTGAGTCATTCCCCAAGACTTTGAAACAAATAACACATTGTGGCAAATACACGCCTTCTTTTTCTTGACAAGTGAAGCCAAATTTGATGTAGTCCTCCGAATGCTTCCGCTTGACATTTCTTCCTGTCGTTGCCATTATAAACAAACTACACCACACCTGTAAAACAGCACGTGTAGCACAGGATGAACAACATAGCAACCACTCAGCATGATGGCGGCAGCTACACTGATGCTCAGAGCCTCAGATGTAAGTTACTGGCAACACAACGCGGTTGCATCCTAGGTGATGCTATGGATGACGTGCTGCGTGTTTGTGAACACGGCGTAAAACAGCCTAACGGCGGCGCCTGCTCATGCCGTGTGACTTTGGACAATGTTCCCGTGGACCACCGAAAAAGTCACCATGGACCACCAGTGGTCCATGGACCACCAGTTGAGAACCACAGATTTAAAGGATTAGCGCGTACTTTCAGTGGACGATAGCCCAAATAAGCACATTTTTATATGTGACACTTTCATGCCGTTTATTTTAGTAACTGACAGATAACATTTAACACTAAGAAAAGTTGATTAAGCTGTAACAATAAAAAGATGCAAGAACATTGAATTCCTGGTGTAACTCCATTGAGAGATGGACATAAACCAAGCATGAATTTGGCCTGTAAACTTTACTGTGTCCTATTTGTGAAATTAAGATTGTTGTCTATTTATTTGACAGATAACATACTTCAGTAAAAATCTAAAGATAATAAGTAAATTAGGTAGTAATTGCTCTTCATTTTCACAGTCTAATGGGATTTCATGCAACTTGTATTAATATTTAATAGATGCATTACTTTTGTAATATGAAGGAAATAGTTCATTTAATCTTATTAGTATTAATTTATCACACTCTACATGAAATTTCTCTATGAATTGCTGTGCTTAAGTGGTATAAACATTAACTCTTGTATGCATATATTATAGTTGCCCCTTCCCATTTATCTGTTTTAAAATGTTAATTGGAAGAAAGTCTTACCTCCCACTAGAAAAATAAATCTCTGCCTTAGAATTTGTTGTATAAAATCTTAAAATTCACAAACATTCCCATCCTGGGCCAGATTCAGTCTGTGTGCACTTCCCTTTCTGTTTGATGTCGGCATGTAAGAGTTATGCATTCCATCTTTTTCTCCCTCAGTTGACATAGAGAGGGAACTTTGAGTGCTGTGAAAATGGCACACTCCACTTCTGGGGGTAGTACAGGGATTAGTCGTGGGATATTCTACAATTATACCTGCTAATTTATTAGCATTAGGTGATCTTCCCAGGGAGCTCAATCCATCCCTGTCAGCATGAGGACTATAGTTAAAAAAGCAAAGCTGAGGAGTGGGAAGAGTTTGAAATCAGTGGAGTTTCAGTACTCACTTACTCCAGGCTATGTGAGAGCGGAGGTGCGGTAACTAGAATGCTGGGTGGGCAGCACCATCCCATGACTGGAAGTGGTTTCCATGGTATACAGGGTTTATAGTTTTGTTCAGTGGAGTGCTGCTGCACTCTGCTATTCAGAGCTAGAGGCCTATGAACAGCAAAACAAAGTTAGAACAGACTGAAGTGGGTCCAGCTAAGATGAGGCTAGGGAATGCAAAACGGCAGTTTAAGCAGACAGAACAGGGGACTGGATAACATGTGGATAGCCCCTATTCCTGCAACTAAATCTGGCTCACTGCCTTTCATGATTTATAGTAAAATTTTATGATTCCTAGTTTCTAATCCCAACTCCATTCCTAATTATACCCTAACTTTCTGTGCCTCATCTTAACTCATAGTAAATGGGTGTCATAGTGGCACAGTGTGGCTTAATTTATTCATGAATTAAATTCAGCCTTGGTCTAGAACTGTTTCTGTTCAGGATGGCAGGCCTCTTGGGGATAAACCCATCTCGAAGAGAATTGCAGTCGGGCATGGTACCTTAACCACTTGTTCTTCTGGGGAGCTGGGAGTTGGCCAATGTAGCTTCAAAAGAGGGGCAGTATTTAAGGAAGAGGTGTGGCAAGTGGTGCTCTGTCATGGAGCTTTGAACTGAGGAATTGATGTTCTTTCCCTTTCCAACACCAACAGAGCTTTAAACTTATGGACATGAATTGCTCCACGACACAGGGGACCCCCACTGCATATTGTACCATGCTGCCCCAGAGTGTAAATGAAGTTCAGGTTTCTTTAAAGTACATAGAGATCCTTAGATAAAAAGGTGGTTTAGGAAACCAAAAAGATAGTCATTGTATTCACAAATAACTATGGTTTATGCATCATTAAGAATGGGAAATGAAACACTAATATGTCAGAAAAACCCACAAGTTAATATGAGCGCTAACACATTTAACATTGCCACATTATAGTTCCTATATTTGTTATGGCATGCATATTTATAATACATGCAATACATGAAAAGTTAAATTGAACATGGGAAGGAAGAATAGACAATACTACATGGAAGGAACTTAGTTAAATTAGAGTTTCAGGAGTGATGTCAGTGTGTGGAGTATACTGTCTTTTGTGTGGGGGTTTTTTTCAGTCCTTTTAGCTTTGTATTTTCTTCTTTGCATTTAATTTCTTAGTAAGCTAGGGGGAAGAAAGAACTGTGGGCACATCTACATAGCAGCGTTATTTCGGAATAACTGACGTTATTTTGAAATACTATAGTGTGCGTCCATTTCAAAATAATGTCGAGCTGGAGGACTTCTTACTCCAGCTCATGATAGCCCTCATTTTATGAAGAGTAAGGGAAGTCAAAGGAAGAGTGTTCTTCCTTTGACTTCCTGCTGTGTAGACAGCAACAAAAGCCGAAGTAAGCTATTTCGACTTCAGCTACCCGATTGAGCAATGTGTGCTCAGAGCTTCCCCGGCTGGGGATCTTATGGCCCTGGCTGAGAGAAGGTGATGTGGAGCAGCCAGCTACTGCCCAAGGCACAGGGATGCTCCAGGCGACACACGGGGGCATTGGGTGGGGCCTGGTGAGAGACCCAGCCCTGAACATTGGTGGAGCCAGGCCCCCAGGCTCTGAATATTGGTAGAGCATGGCACCACAGGCCCATATAACAGCCTATGGCTGTCTACATATGAATAAATATGACTGACTGATTGACTGCAAAAAAAGTTTGTTCTGTGCAAAATAATTTGTAGATCTGAAGGTATGTAACTCTGGGATGTAGCACATTCCTGTTATTCATCAGTGTTGCGTTATTGTAAAGCATGCACCTTCAGATCCTTCTCTGAGTGCTTTGGTACCCCTTGCTGCCTTATACTTGTAAGATGTGCTCAAATGTCATTTGAGAGATGCCTGCTGTGCCTCCTCACAGTAACAGTATTTATCCAGCAGCAGCATAAATTGGTGCTGGCTCTGCTTTCTGAGGACCTAATCTTGAGCCATTGAAGTCAAATGGGAGTTTTGATTTTGAAATAATTAGCATAGGTTTGTGTGCTTCAGTCCTCATTCTGTAGACATTTAAACAATGTGAGTAGTCTCATTGCAGTCAATAACATTAAATAAATGTAGAGGTGTTGCAAAATCAGGTGTAATTAATTAGGATCTGGCCAGGACTGTATTGTAGACCAGAGGCTAATGTCCCTGATAAACTTGATTTTTTTCCCCAAGTCCCAGTGTCACCCACAGCCATCCCCCTCAAAAAGCCAGTCTCTGTGAAATTGCACAGACTCAGTTGGATGCAGTATTATGTTTCTTTACTCTTGCATTCTTTACCTTCTGCCTTTGTTGCCTGTGACAATGGTGTGGACCACTGTTTTTGGTTGTATACAGAGAAATGTTTAAAACTAACCTGCTAATTGAATCCAGTCAAGAACTGGTGGCGGGGGTGTGTGTGAGAAATGTGAAGAGAATGTCCAGGTGGACATGGGGGGCAGGAGGACTGGAACTAGGAGGATTGGTAGGCTAGAGCTGTGGAATGCTGGAATCTGGGGAGGAACAGGTGCACGGAGTGGGAGAGTGGCAGAACAGGAAGGGGACATGTCATGGAATTGGGGAAGATCTGGAAGTCTGAGTGTACAGCTTGGCAGGGGGCAGGAGAACAGAGTGGATCTTGGAAAAGCAGAAGCTTTTGTCTATGTTGGTGTTGAGAAACACTGATCTATTTTAAACTTAATTAAAGCAATTCATTTTCAACATGGATAAAGGTTCCCTTTCCTTTCTTCTCCAATACCCCAGTATCCCACACAGGTATAATTCCTCTCCACAATACACACCTTCTGTGGACTTGCTGAAATCTGGAGGAGGAGAGACCTACTTAGATTGGCCTCAGACAAATTGTCAGAGCAGAGCTTCCCTCCTAGGAAACTTACATACCAATCCTATTTAAAATTATTCTTTATATTTTGGAAAACCCAAATGTTGTTAAATGAACAGGTATGAGTTCCACACATTTCCCATTGACCTACATCCTTCTCTCATTCTGCCTGATTAATACAGGTTGTACATCCCTGGTTCAGCATGCTCAGGACCTAACTGATCTCGAACCAAGGGATTTGCCAAAACGGAGGAAGTCAATTCTGGTCCCTCCACTCACGGCCGTTGGTCCCTGGGGCTCTGGTCTCTCTACTCCCCAGAGGTGCTGGGGCTCTGCTGTGGGCCTCCGGCAGGCCGGGTCTCCCCTCCACTCAGCCAGGTTCCGTTCCACCAGCCAGTCAGCCAGCCAGCCAAGGATTCCCTCTGCTCTGCCGGCAGGCGCTCCCATCTGCTGGCTGGCTGGGCCTCCTCTGCCAGTCCCTGGGATGCCAGAGCTCCACTCCCAGCTGCCAGCTCCCTGCTGCTGGCCCCCAGGGTTCTGGGTCTCTGTGTTGGCCCCCAGGGCTCTGGGCCTCCGTTTCCCTGGCTGGCCGGGCTCTGCTCTTCTGATCTTGTGACACTCCTGGCCCCAGCCTGCTGTTTTTTCCCTCAGAGTGTTCCAGCTCCAGAGCACCCAGTGGATCACGGATGATAGAATCATAGAATACTAGGACTGGAAGGGATCTTGAGAGGTCATCAGGTCCAGTCCCCTGCCCTCATGGAAGGACCCAGTACTGTCTAGACCATCTCTGATAGACATTTATATAATCTAATCTTAAATATCTCCACAGATGGAGATTCCACAACCTCCCTGGGCAATTTATTCTAGTGTTTAACCACCCTGACAGTTAGGAACTTTTTCCTAATGTCCAACCTAAACCTCCCTTGCTGCAGCTTAAGCCCATTGCTTCTTGTTCTATCCTCAGAGGCCAAGATGAACAAGTTTTCACCCTCTTCCTCATGACACCTTTTTAGATACCTGAAAACTGCTATCATGTCCCTTTCAATCTTCTCGTTTCTAAACTAAACAAACCCAATTCTTTCAGCCTTTCTTCATAGGTCATGTTCTCTAGACCTTTAATCATTCTTGTTGCTCTTCTCTGGACCCTCTCCAATCCCTCCACATCTTTCTTGAAATGCGGTGCCCAGAACTGGACATACTACTCCACCTGAGGCCTAACCAGCTCAGAGTAGAGCGAAAGAATGACTTCTCGTGTCTTGCTCACAACACACCTGTTAATGCATCCCAGAATCATGTTTTCTTTTTTTGCAACAGCATCACACTGTTGACTCATATTTAGCTTGTGGTCCACTCTAACCCCTAGATCCCTTTCTGCCGTACTCCTTCCTAGACAGTCACTTCCCATTCTGTATGTGTGAAACTGATTTTCCTTCCTAAGTGGAGCACTTTGCATTTGTCTTTATTAAACTTCATCCTGTTTACCTCAGACCATTTCTCCAATTTGTCCAGATCATTTTGAATTATGATCCTATCCTCCAAAGCGGTCGCAACCCCTCCCAGCTCTGTATCATCTGGAAACTTAATAAGCGTACTTTCTATGCCAGTATCTAAATCATTGATGAAGATATTGAACAGAGCCGGTCCCAAAACAGATCCCTGCGGAACCCCACTTGTTATACCTTTCCAGCAGGATTGAGAACCATTAATAACTGCTCTCTGAGTACGGTTATCCCGCCAGTTATGCATCTTATAGTAGCCCCATCTAAGTTGTATTTGCCTAGTTTATTGATAAGAATATCGTGAGACCATATCAAATGCCTTACTAAAGTCTAGGTATACCACATCCACCGCTTCTCCCTTATCCACAAGACTCGTTATCTTATCAAAGAAAGCTATCAGATTGGTGTGACATGATTTGTTCTTTACAAATCCATGCTGGCTGTTCCCTATCACCTTACCACCTTCCAAGTGTTTGCAGATGATTTCCTTAATTACTGCTCCATTATCTTCCCTGGCACAGAAGTTAAACTAACTGGTCTGTAGTTTCCTGGGTTGTTCTTATTTCCCTTTTTATAGATGGGCACTATATTTGCCCTTTTCCAGTCTTCTGGAATCTCTCCTGTCTCCCATGATTTTCCAGAGATGATAGCTAGAGGCTCAGATACCTCCTCTATCAGCTCCTTGAATATTCTAGGATGCATTTCATCAGGCCCTGGTGACTTGCAGGCATCTAACTTTTCTAAGTGATTTTTAACTTGTTCTTTTTTTATTTTATCTTCTAAACCTACCCCCTTCCCACTAGCATTCACTATGTTAGGCATTCCCTCATCAGACTTCTCGGTGAAGATCGAAACGAAGAAGTCATTAAGCATTTCTGCCATTTCCAAGTTTCCTGTTGCTGTTTCTCCCTCCTCACTGAGCAGTAGGCCTACCCTGTCCTTGGTCTTCCTCTTGCTTCTAATGTATTTATAAAAAGTCTTCTTGTTTCCCTTTATTCCTGTAACTAGTTTGAGCTAATTTTGTGTCTTTGCCTTTCTGATCTTGCCCCTGCATTCCTGTGTTGCTTGCCTATATTCATCCTTTGTAATTTGTCCTAATTTCCATTTTTTATAGGACTCCTTTTTTATTTTTAGATCATGCAAGATCTCGTGGTTAAGCCAAGGCGGTCTTTTGCCATATTTTCTCTTTCCTACGCAGCAGAATAGCTTGCTTTTGGGCCCTTCACAATGTCCCTTTGAAAAACTGCCAGCTCTTCTCAGTTGTTTTTCCCCTCTGTCTTGATTCCCATGGAACCTTCCCTATCAGCTCTCTGAGCTTACCAAAATCCGCCTTCCTGAAACCCATTGTCTCTATTTTGCTGTTCTCCCTTCTACTCTTCCTTAGAATTGTGAACTCTTATGATTTCATGATCACTTTCACCCAAGCTGCCTTTCACTTTCAAATTCTCAACCAGTTCCTCCCTGTTTGTTAGGATCAAATCTAGAACAGCTTCTCCCCTGGTAGCTTTTTCAACCTTCTGAAATAAAAAGTTGTCACCAATGCAGTCCAAGAACGTATTGGATAGTCTGTGCCCCGCTGTGTTATTTTCCCAGCATATATCTGGATAGTTGAAGTCCTCCATCACCACCAATTTTGGGCTTTGGATGATTTTGTTAGTTGTTTAAAAAAAGCCTCATCCACCTCTTCCACCTGGGTAGGTGGCCTGTAGTAGACTCCTAGCATGACATCACCCTTGTTTTTTACCCCTTTTAGCCTAACCCAGAGACTCTTAACACTTCCGTCTCCTACGTCCATCTCCACCTCAGTCCAAGTGTGAAAATTTTTAATATATAAGGCAACACCTCCTCCCTTTTTCCCTGTCTATCCTTCCTGAGCAAGCTGTACCCTTCCATCCCAACATTCCAATCATGTGTATTATCCCACCAAGTTTCTGTGATGCCAACAATGTCATAGTTGTATTTATTTATTAGCACTTCCAGTTCTTCCTGCTTATTACCCATACTTCTCTCATTTGTATATAGGCATCTAAGATACTGATTTGATCTTGCCTCCCAGTTTTGCCTTGACCCTCCTCTCTCTCTGCCATTATAGCCCACACTCCCTCCCATTTCTGACCCATCTCTCAGGTCTCCATGTTCTTCACTTACCCGTGGGCTTTGCTCACCTGTCCCCGTCGAACCTAGTTTAAAGCCCTCCTCAGTAGGTTAGCTAGTCTGTGTCCAAATAGGGTCTTCCCCCTCCTCGAAAGGTGAACGCCATCTCTGCCTAGCAGTCCTTCCTGGAATAGCATCCCGTGGTCGAGGAAGCCAAAGCCCTCCTGGTGACACCATCTTCGCAGCCAGGCATTCACCTCCAGGATGCACCTGTCTCTGCCCGGGCCCCTACCTTTGACAGGAAGGATCGAAGAGAATGCCACCTGCTCTCCAGACTCCTTCACCCGTACTCCCAGAGCCCTGTAGTCACTCTTGATCCTCTCAGTGTCACACCTTGCAGTATCATTTGTGCCCACATGGATGAGTAGCATGGGGTAGTAGTCAGAGGGCCGGATAATCCTCGACAATGCCTCCATAACGTCTCAGATATGGGGCCCCGGCAGGCAGCATACCTCCCCAGATGAAATGTCAGGGCGACAGATGGGCGCCTCCGTCCCCCTCAGAAGAGAGTCTCCGACCACCACTACCCTATGTTTCCTATTCACAGTGGTGGCAGCAGACCTCCCAGCCTTGGGGGGGTACGAGGCTTCTCCTCCTCTGTTGTAGGGGGTGATTCCTTATCTCCTGTATCAAGACGAGCATAACGGTTTCCTAGTACCATGGCAGGAGGGCTGAGAGCAGGGGTGGAGCACTGCCTGCTGCCAGAAGTAACCAGCTGCCAGTGTCCACCCTGAGCTGTTTTCTCCTCCACCAGTGATGTGTCAGCAGTCTTGTGTACTGGGACAGTTACCTCAGCTGCCTCCACATGAACACTGTCCAGGAATTGCTCGTGGATTTGGATGCTCCTCAACCTAGCCACCTCCTCCTATAGCTCTCTCACCTGCTGCGTGAGCGATTCCACCAGCAGGCACCTTTCACAGTGGATGGTCCCCCCAGCCTGTATATCAATAAGTGGGAATTGCAAGCCACAGTCCCTGCAAAACCACACCAGGATCTGAGTAGAGGCATCCATGCTCAGGCGGTCAGTCTGGCTACAGGCGCAGGTGAAGGAGACAGAAGCAGTGCTGGCACAAGTGTTGCGGGTCTTCCTAACCATCGTAGACCTCCCTCTTTCAGACTCCCTCTTAAACTCTTCTGATGTCAGACCAGGAGCGTTGCTGGACTAGGGAAATGGGATTCGGGAGGTTCAGCTTGTAGTACCCACCTATGCTTAAATTTCCCCTTGAAATGTAAGAATAAACAATAAATTACTGATTTATAAAATCCCATTTCTTATTCAGGGTTCCAGTTCCCAAGTACTAGAATACTATCACCTACACAATATAACTACCAAAATTCTTATCGCTAAGTAATAATCAGTTAAATACTTAAACTTGTGAGGTTTGTATATGCTGAGACTAGATTACAACAGAACAGTCAACACATGTTCACTATGCTAATGTAGGAAAAATACATAGTCTGCTCTGGGACTATATTATTTTTGAAATTTTTATTACACCTTTAATAAATAATAAATAATTATGAACTATGTATATGTCACGGAGTGTGGAGGAGTCACCGGGCCCTGCACCCCCATCCACAGTCAGATGTGATTCTCAGCCAGCAAGTAGAACAGAAGGTTTATTTGTTGACAAGGATACAGGGTAGCACAGACTTGTTTTTAACACAGGAACCAGAAGCAATCAATACAATCTACTTTGGGAGACGGGAGCCCAGAGGCAGCGCCCTGGGCCCCCTCCCTGCATTCTTTGCCTGCTGAGTAACTCACAAACCCAGCAACAGGCCTGCTTCCTTCTTTGTTCAGATTCCTGGGGAAAAGGGGTCATTTGGTTGCTCCCTCCATCTAGGCTCAGGTCAGCTCCACAAGCCAGATACATAGAGAAGGACTGGAATCACAGTTCATCCACAAATTCAGTTCACATGCTAATGGACTCAATGGTGATATGGGCTGGCTAGGACACGACCTACTTAATAACCACTGAAGGTGCTAAAAGCTCTCTGAGTGGTATCCTTCCTGTCTTAGCAATCTATCTTTTGACTTTGATTTTTATCTGCTTAGGTTTAAGTACCCATTCTCCAGATACTTAATGATGCTCTGTCTCACACCCCCCTTCCTTTTTTCTTTTTCCCCTCCCACTCCTTCCCCTTTCCTATTCATTTAGAGTTTTCATATCCCCTACTCATAACTCAGGTCATCTGAAGAAGTGGGCTGTGCCCACGAAAGCTCATGATATCATCTACATTTTTGTTAGTCTATAAAGTGCTACCAGACCATTTGTTGGTTTTTTTGAGCTATTGTTGTGTATGTGTTAAGATGGGGCAGCCTGGGGCAGCCTCTCCCTCAGTGAGAGTCACATGCAACAGTCCCATCCCCAGCCAGGTACCAGTGCAGTGCCCAGAGAAACTGAGGCACACACACGGGGTTACAACAGAACAGTACAGGACAGTAGGAATCACATACAATATAACAAAGCAAACTGGGGCTATGTCTACACTACGGGGCTTTATTGGAAAAAGGTATGCAAATTGCACTCTGCAATTTGCATGCCTTTTTCCGATAGTTTTTTTGGAAGATGCTTTTCTGAAATTTGGCCCATCTACACTGGGCCAAATTTCGGGAAAAAAACCTCTTTCAGAAGAGCCCTTCTTCCTCATGGGAGGAGGAAGACAGGGCTTCCGAAAGAGTGCATCTACTCTTCCACAAAAAAAAGCGGAAGAGCAGATGCATTCCCTGGACGTGGCAGAGACTACCACGTAGTCTAGACATAGCCAGAATGAACACAACTCCCACTATGTCACAGTATAAAATCAGTAGTATACGTTCAAGGCACATTTGCATTGAAGGACCAATGAAAGGGGACAAATGGTGCAAATTGGGTAGGATAAGTGATGAAAGTTAGCATATTTTAGCAGGGAAATAGCTTATGTTTTGTTATTTAAAGGTATAATTTTTGTTAATGAGTAGTGTTGTTTTAGATGGATTCCATTAAAACACACTTCAAACCTTAGTTCTCTATAATTGTTTTGTTGGTGACTAATGATATTTAGTTATAATTCCATTAAAATGGACAGCACCATGCTCTGGGCTTTTCTGGACTGCTGCTTCAGAATATTTGGGAGGGCACTGCAAAATGATCTAGTTTTATCACTGAGCCACTTTAAAAATGTGTGTTTAGCTCATTTTACAGTTGAGATATTATTCTTGTGTGTCCTTAGGACAAGGGGCCTAATTACATGTTTTTTACAGAAAAAAACCCCTGTTGATTTTATTAGGAATTTTTCTTGTGTAAGAAGATGGGATTGGGCTCATAGGGCCAGCCCCTGAAAATCACAACAACCGGCTACATCTACACTGTGTGTTTTTTGTGGAAGAGGAAATGCAAATTGAGTGCTCATTTGCATATCTCATGCTCTCATTTGCATATCTTCTTCCAATCCTTTTTGTGGAAGAGGTTTTTGCGATAAAAAGCCCTCTGTAGACGGGGCCATTTGTCGGAAAAAATCCCTTTTGTGCAAGAGCCTTTATTCCTCAAAAAATGAGGTTTACAGGCTCTTGCGCAAAAGGGTTTTTCCCTGACAATTGGCCCCGTCTACACAGGGCTTTTTATCGCAAAAACTTCTTCAGCAAAAAAGATTGGAAGAAGATATGCAAATGAGAGCGCAAGATATGCAAATGAGTGCTCCATTTGCATTTCCTCTTCTGCAAAAAATACACAGTGTAGATGTAACTCCAGAGTCCTAGAATGAGATATTGCAAAAGGCAATTCTTTCTATGATCAGATCAATACTACTGGGCTTTCCACTGTCTCTTCTTGTACCACCTTAGAATCATAGAATACTAGGACTGGAAGGGACCTCGAGAGGTCATCGAGTCCAGTCCCCTGCCCTCATGGCAGGATCAAATACTGGACCAAATACTGTTATACTTGACAGTTATAATTTACTGCCAAATACTTGAAACAAAAGACAGGACTATGCAGCACTTTAAAGACTAAAAAGATTGTTTATTAGGTGATGAGCTTTCGTAGGCCAGACCCACTTCCTCAGATCAATTTGTGGAAGAAAATTGGCACGACCATATATACCAAAGTGATACAGTCAAAAAAAGGTGAACACATATAAAATTGACAAATCAGATTTTAGAACAGAGGGAGGTGAGGGGGGAAGGTTAGTGTCTGTGAGGTAATGATATTAGGGGTGATAATTGGGGAAGCTGTCTTTGTAATGGGTGAGATAATTAGCATCTTTGCTTAGGCCCATATGTAAAGTGTCAAATTTAAGCTTGAATGACAGTTCTGAGGCTTCTCTTTGAAGTCTGGAGTTAAAATCTCTTTGAAGCAATATGCATGTTTTAAGGTCATTGAGAGAATGGTCAGTCTGGTTAAAATGTCAAGCAACAGTTTTCTCTCTGTGAAAGAACCTGATGTCTGTTTTATGCGCCAATTCTTTGGCGAAATGTCTCAGAACTTCTGAGTTCTGAGACCAGGCTGCATCTCTATCACTATGCCAAATACTTGATAGTTATAAATTAGTTCCCTGATATAAATAACTACAGTGAGTTAATAGGTTAACACCAGGGAATGAAACTTACTTGGACAGTGAACTGCCAAATTTGGATGGTTGGGAGAAATGCAGGAGTGGTGTCCAGAGCAGAGACAGAGATTCCCAAATGAGGAGATCAACTGTTGGAAGGAAAGTGGGTAGCAGAGGTTCCTGTTCAAAGATAATGCTGTTTAGGGGAAATGATTGTGAAGGATGTGCTGGTTCTAAGCAGCTGATATAAATGGAGAAGCTGAAATAAAGCATCTCAGGAGCCCAGATAAAGTCAGAGCTGCCTAGTCACAATTTTCTTAACATTTCTTGGATAGGATTGCCAGGTGTCCGGTTTTCCCCCAGACACTCCGTTATTTCTGGCCCCTGTCTGGTAAAAAAACCCAGAAAATAGCGGACATGTAAAATAACTTTTGTCTCCTGAGTTTTTTTTGCTCAACAAGTTTGGTCTCCCCCCCCCCCCTTTTTTTTTTTTTTTGCTCAATTCTGCCACGTTCAGGATTTTTGGTGAAAGCATCTGGCAAGCCTATTCTTGGAAGAAGAAGACTTCCTGAATCTTGCTAATACTTTTTTCCACAATACTTTGAAAATCTGCTTCCTATCTGTTCCAATGGAAAAATTGCTCATCTGGTGTACACCATAAATAAATAAATAAATTGTCATCACTCATCTTGGTTACTGCAGCTTCCTAACCCAGTCCATATTCCTCTCCTTTCTGTACCACTACTCTTTCTAAATTGTGGCTGCCAAATTTGTCCTCATCCCCAAAATACCAACTGACTGATTTGATGTGAGTGCAGATGTTTCAAACAAAGATTGGTTCCTGGAGTACTCTTGCTGCAGTGTCTTCTTCATTGTTACCTTTGCCAATCTCTCTATCAAATGCAAAATAACATGACAGGTGTAAAGAAAATGCAAAATAAGCATTGTCCTAAATAGGGATTTGAGTAATGCACGTAAATGGCCCTGAAATGAAACCTTTCTTGCTTAGGTTTGTGTTCCATTTAAGGATAAAACAGTAATACTTACTACCCTACTAACTATAAATTCTGTTTGATTGATTTCCTCCCCACCCCAAGTAGCTTTGTGTGCTGTTTAAAGCTCTTACTGTATGTAGAGTGGAGGCATCATTTAGTAAAGTACATTTGTAATAGAGAGCCAGCATTTTAGATTCATCACTTTTGCTACTTTATCCTTGCTTCCATCAGTAAAATAGAAACTCGTTTTTCTAATGATTCTGCAACCGCCGCTTTATTCCTTCCTTAAAAAAATAATTTGAATTCTAAAGCAGCAAATAGGAACAGTGAAATCAAGGGATTTGTAACAGACAAGGCTGCCATGGAGTTTTCCTCTATAGTTACAAGAGATGAAATGGGAAGAAATGAGGAGTTGCTGTTTCTGGCATAGCTTCAGTGTTCTCTTTCACACAGGGTTGTGTGAGGGCATGTTCTGGCTTGTCTGGTTTCCAAATCTGGGGGCAGTGTAGGTCAGTGGATAAAGTACTTGATGGGAACTCAGGAGACCTGAATTCTATTCTTAGCTCTGCCATGGAGCTGTTGTACAATGTTGGGCAAGTCACTTCACCTCTTTGTGCCTCTTTCACCTCCCATGCTATGTCTATATTTTCTGTTTAGACTGTAAGCTCTTCGGAAGAGGAACTGTTTGTAAAGCCTCTAGCACAGCCAGGACCTGATTTGTTAGGCCTGTAGATGCTACCATAATACAGATGATAACCTTATTGTCAGGAAAGGCATTAGAGGAATAGCATGGAGCAGGTGACACAATTTGAAAAAAAAACAGTACTGTCATAGATTTTGTGCTTGTCAAGACTGTGCTGTATGCCTACTAGTAGAATACAAATCTTCCCATATCTGGGTCACTTGCTTAGACTAGTCCTAATTAGTAACTTCTTAGTATCCTTATCTCATGTCAAGCTAAAGATCTGCATGAATGTGTTGACAGACTTAGTCCAATTCCAAGTTTCAGCAGAGGCAAACGATTAAATGAGCATGGAGACTGAATTATCCTCTCATCCTTAGAAGTCTTCAGTGAATAAAGAACTTGTACCAAATTCTGCTTTCAGAATGGAACACCTAACAAGAGAGGAGGCCAAGCAGTAAGTTGTGTTTTGTTTTGTAGTACGATGCAGGGGCTGCTCTTCTGACATGGAACACTAAAAACCAGATCTCATAATTTTACATTGGAGGGAGGCCAACATAAATCAAATCCAGGTCTTCTGAATGCTGGTGCTAAGCAGTGCTACCGCTGCAGCCCAGTACTGATTTAATTTACGGGCACAGTGTATTCAGGAGTGGCCTGAGGCGGGCTGCGGCAGCTGGCGCCCCAGGCGGAACGCGCGATCGGCGCCCCCGCCTGCACAGCCGTCAATGGGATGACGTCATCATCGGGCGCCCCGGGCGCCCCGTGACGTTGTCATCGGGCGCCATTGAAGGCGGTGCCCTAAGCAACGGCCGAGTCGGCCTATAGTCACGGGCCGCCCCTGAGTGTATTACATTTACAATATAAGAATAGTATGTTCAGATACATGAAGAGACACTGAAATATTGAATAGACAGCAGTGGGGTGAATGTTTATGACAAGAGGTCGTTATGTCACTGCTCATCAGCACTGGGTAGGTATAAACGCAAGTGTCCCAGTATGGCTCTTTCTTAATTTTCTCTAAAGAAAGTCTATGGAGCCTGGTCTACACTAGGACTCTAGTGCAAAATTAGTCCCCCAAAGTCGATTTTCTAAGCAATGCATCCACACTATCAAACCCATTATTCCTGAATAAGGAGCCGTGGAATTCGAACTCTGTAGTCCTGCTTTTCACAAGGAGTAATGCTATTCCTGAACTTGTAAATCCGAAATAACGTTAGTGTAGGTGCCCTGTGCCACTAATTCTAACTAAATGGCCTCTGGGAGGCCTCCCACAGCTCCCGAGTGCTTTGGGGCTTTGAGCCCAAGGCAGGCTCCGTTAACGTGGACGCGCTACCTCAGACTACATTCAGTTCTTCGCCGTAGTGAGGACACGGAACTTCGAATTTGTAAAATTGGGTGCCCAGAAGTTGAACTTAGTAAATTTGAAATAATCACCTAGTGTAGATATGGCCTAGAGGGGACAAATGTAAAGAACATTCTGGCCCAGAGCTCCCAAATTATCCATATTTTAAATAAAATTCCTCCAACCAATGAGGAAGAAAGATGGATCCCAGAGGCCCCTCCACTGTAAATATGATTGTTTTATTTTAAAAGAACAAACTCCGTTTACCTCCAGATCCACTAGCCTCTAATGCAAGGGACAATCTCCATGCACCTGCATTGTTGTTGGGAACCTTCATGGCCACCTGCAGGATAATTCAGTGCAGCTAAGTTTTGCAATATCTTGGCAGAGGATGTGTATTTTATGAGAAGGGAATAGGTGGTGGGGAAAAATGGGAACGTAAGTTTAATTATATGAAAAATATAGTAAGGCTGGAAAATGAAGAATCATTCTTGCATGCAAAAACACAGCTAGTATCTATATGAATATTATCAAAATGATGACTTGTCAGTAGTGCTTAGGAGGAGCATGGAACTGAATGAATGAATGGAAGTGATTTGTTCAAATTATACAGTAGTTGCTTTTAGAAAATCTTCGTGCATTCTTGTGGAGAAAGTGCGCCAGACTCTGGTTTCAGCTGCACTGAAGTGTATCCAAAGTAATTCCATTAAGGTTGGTGGACTTTCTCCAGATTTTCAGTAGTATAATTCAGAGCATAATTGGTCCTAAAATATGTAGCAGAT
This sequence comes from Pelochelys cantorii, assembly GCA_032595735.1. Classification (NCBI taxonomy): domain Eukaryota; kingdom Metazoa; phylum Chordata; order Testudines; family Trionychidae; genus Pelochelys; species Pelochelys cantorii. The sequence continues at coordinate 46,794,724 of CM064326.1, read as the reverse complement.
GTTAAGGAAGCAGATCTCTTCCAGTGGAATATTTGAACACTTATCTGTTCAGATGCCATTGACCACTGATTCAAACTGTTGTTCACCTTATAACAGCTGCTACCTTGATGCTAGTATTTTCTAATATAGTCTTTGATTTTTCCCTGTTGAACTGCAAAGCTTAAACTCTGCTCTGACTTAAATGTCATTGCACTTCATTGAAGACATTGGGATTGCACAAGCTGAAATCAGAGCAGCTCTTAGCCCTTGTATGTGAACCTGGATTATTTAAACAGCTTTTTTATGGCAAAACACAAACTACAAAATTCCTGTCTACTTCCCTATGCTTTCGTGACATGATTTCATCAGGTTTCCTCAGCAGCTATGTAAAAAGCTTGAGTTCAGAAAACATCATGATGGGTGGAAAATGAAACGCTTTTTTTGTGTTCTGTCAAAACATCACAGGGACGGGCCCATGGTAAATTTGAGCTAATGCCATGGATGCAATTACCCCGGAATATGTCACTCTGGCCCTGACAAAGCAGTATCTAGGGAAATGGTTCATGTTCATGTCAGCATTCCTCATTTTCGCTGTATGAGGCTTCACTGATCTAAAAGCAGTATTAAATTATGTAATGTTCGCTTCTTAGTGGAACCAAATTGAGGACACTGGGATTCTGCCAATGTTACTCACCCAAGTTGAGTCAAGGATTTCCAGACATAACTCTGCACTGATTTTTTTTTCTCAACCTTTTCCCTGACACCAAAAATTAATGAGACTATTGGGTGAGAAAATCCTACCTAGCATGGGTAAGAGTGGCAGAACTGAGTCCTCACTGCCATAAACTTGGATTTAAAGAAATGAATTCCTTAATGCCAAGTCCAAATAGATGTGCAGGGAAAACAGGATGAATCTTCTATCCTCCTCCTCTTTTGGGGGCAGACCAGCCTATAGTAAAGCTCCTGGCCCGAGGGCTGCTGTTGAGGGAGTCACCACTGAGCTGGGTCCCACTCTGTACAGATAGTATGCAACCGCTTAAATTAGACCGTCCCCTCAAATCCAACACACTCCCTTATCTCACATAACCCCATGGCTCTCACTTCCAGAGAGCCTCCCGGGCTGTTATGGCAGGGGTTGGATTTGCCCCTTTGTGCACAGAGCCATTCTGATGTCAGCTTAGATACAAATCACATGGTACAGGGGCAATGACTTGCTTAACCAGCTGGGCTCGGAATGTGGAAAGTTCATTCAGGAGGAAGGAACTTATTGGCATGATCTCTGTACGAGTAATTGGAACAAGAATACTGTATTTCCATGGTTCTCAAACTGTGGGTCAGGGCCCCATTTTAATGGGGCCTCCAGAGCTGGCTTAGACTTGCAGGGGGGCTGGGTACTAAGCTGAAGCAGCCCATCACCTGGGGCTGAAATTTGAGTGCTCCTTCAGCCCTGGGCAGCAGGGCCTGGGGCTGAAGTCCGTGAGCTTCAGCTTTGCCCCTTCCTTCCCCCCACCCGGGGCAGTGAGGCTTGGATGGGCTCAGGCTTCATTCCTCCTCTTGGGGTCATGTAGTAATTTATATTCTCAGAAGAGAGTTGTGATGCACTGTAGTTTGAGAATCCCAGCTGTATTTCAAACCTGGCTGGAGCACAGAGACAATGGGGCAGTGGAATACATTTCTGGGCAGGTGAGGATATTGTTGTTCAATGATTTAATCCCAGTGAATTGACTAGCTAGGCTAGTCTGCTCAGGGCTGTCCCTATGAGTGCACAGGACCTTGGGCACCCCCCTGCTACTGTGTTGCTCCGGCTCCCATTGCCCTGACCCCTGCTGTCACCCCATGCCGGGTCCCCCAGGTAATCCCCCAGGCAGCCCTGGGCCCCACGAGTCCTGTTCATAGGATGGTGGAAGAAGCTTCTGTGAGCTCCGCCCAAAGTACAGGGCCTGGGGCAGCCACCCTAAACTGTCCTATAGCTCTAAAAAAACCTGAAAAAACAACCAACAGTCTGGCTGCACCTTAAAGACTAACAAAACATGTAGATGGTGTCATGAGCTTTCGTGGGTACAACCCACTTCTTCAGCTGACTGGAGTATTAAAAGTCCAGATCCAAGAATAAATAAGGGAAGGGGGAGAGGGAAAGGAGGGGGAAAAGAAAAAAAGAGAAAAAATAAAATCTATAGCTCTGAGTCTGCTCATGTATGAGACCACTGCTTAACATCCTGCTCAATATTGTCCTTTTGTTTCCTAGTACTCCCCCTTCAGCTTGTTGGTGTCCTTCTGTGGTCTTGTGTCTTATGCTTCGGTTATAAGGCCTTTGGGCCAGGGATTGTCTTATTCTGTGTTTGTTCAGTATCTATCACAATTGGGCCTCTATACGGTACATTTAATACAAATCATTAATAATAAGACAGTAAAACTTTGCTTTTCTTTCTTATTTATGTCCCTTCATCTAGAGTTCAGGTGTTATAAAAGTGTGTATGTGAGATGCTTTTTATTTTTTGAGTACAAAGAAACATAAACTCAGGATGATTTTGGTACAAACATTCTGTGGTGACCGTGTAGCATGTTTAGAAAACATTCATTTGTTGGGACTATATTAAAGTGAATGAAAACTAAGAATCCTTTCAAGTAAACAAAAGTGATGGCAACTAAAGTAACATTAATTTAGGAATGAAATAATTTACTAATTTACTGAAAATTCAGTCACATCTTCAGGGCTGTCTTAATTATATTGAAAGAAATATTGTATGAAAATAATAAATCTAAAGCCTATTAATTGTCACGATTCATTAAATGCAATGTTATTTTGTGACCACTTGCTACTATGTTGAAGTGTCACATTTAGTACTTGATGTATGGTCTCATCTTGACACACTGTATGCAGTATAGAGTGATTCCCAACCTGTGGTCTGTGGACCCCTGGTGGTCCGTGACAGTAATGTAGGGGGTCTGCAGAAAGTTTAAAAGTAAGGATCGGGCCCACCATGGGACTGGGACTTTCCGCCAGGTGAATCTTGCTCGTGGCTCGCCATTCATGCCCATCCATCCTCCTGCTGCCAGCTGTGCCATTTAAGCCCCAGCCCTTTCCCCCCTTCCATTCCTGCGGTGGGCCTGATCCTTACTTTTCCTTTTCTTTTTTCTTTTCCTTTCCTTTTTCTTTTTTTTTCTTCCCAGGGCTCCATGCCTGGTCAAGGGCGGAGTACTGGGGCAGGAGCTGCCTTTGGCCATGAGAGTCTCCTGTCTGTAACCTCCATGGATTGGCAGGGAACTGAAAGGGTGGGAGCTGAGGAAACAGCGCAGGCCAAGGAATGTGCTAGCCGCCGCATTATCAAGTAATGGAATGTTTGAAAACAGCTATATTGTTTGGAGGGGGAGGGTGTCTGTAAAATTTTAATAGATGGAAAAGGGGTCTGTATGCTTGCAAAGGTTGGGAACCACTGCAGTATAGTATCTCTGCTCTGTGTATGACTGTATTATCTTCTCTAGAGAGGGGATGCTACACTGGTAACTAAACACCCACATAACAAGAGACTCTAATTACACAAGGTAAACAAACTAAATGAGAAGGGGCTGTAAAGTGAAATGACAAATTAAGTACACCCTCTCAGTTTTAACAGTTGTGTACAGGACACAGTTTTAAAACGAACTGTTTATTTAACTTGATTCTAGTTTTATATGCCTCATTAAAGATCTGATCCTGCTGCCATTGCAGTGAATGGCAGAACGTCATCATTTTCAGGGAGCAAATATCAGCTCCCGACACCAAAATATGCTGGGACCATTTATCATAATTTTGTTATTCATACTTAGATGCAGCAATTGCAAAATACCATTAACAGTTTGGAAAAAAGAGGGGCAAAGGAGAAGGATCACATTCCCAATCCTGGGCACTTACACTTACATGTGTATGTTTTCTCACATGTGAATTTCCATTTACTCTGTAAGTGAAGTTAACATGTTCATGTTTGCAGGATCAGGGGTGTAATAAGTTGTATTTCATTAGTTAATCATTATGCATGGCAATTAATTAAATGAAAAAAGCAGAAGCAGGGTTGTTATGAATACCTGTTTTAATAAGGCAACATATACTAATGAATGAAGAGCACGTGATAGGTGCGTTGTATTTGGATCTTAAAATAACTTTTGATTATGTATGTCTCAGTTTTGCTCTGAACCTTGCTGTTAGTTTGTGTATCAGTGCTGTTGTGCAGTGAAATTAGCTAAAAGACCATTCCTTTGGGAGTACTGGAAATGCTCACTTGATGCATTCAACAGGGAGGCTGATCTTATCGGCATGGTACAATCTGCACCTTCCCTGTGTGTGTGTGTGGGGAGGGGAGGTCAAGTGTGGTGGAGTCTTAGCTCCTGCTGTGGTGGTGTGGGTCCTAAGGCAGGAGATTGTTATACCAATCTAACCCTTCTAGATTAAAAGCGCTATAGAAGCCCATTCCTTTGGAAAACAGCTTGTTAAAAATAATGCTTTTGTCCCAGATACTCTCTGCAAGAGCCAACAGAGTACTAGTAATGCAGTATTCATAATAGAGCTGCATTACTAGTACAGCTGTGGCAGGCTGTCCCAAAGAATGTTCCACAGGTCAGCTGTGATGCCGCTTCCCCTTTAAAACGCCGCCTCCGCGTTTTAAGGGGCTCTGTGTTGCGCTGCCCCTTTGATGCGCATTTCAAAGGGGCGGCCCTGGAGCCAAGGGTCAGCTGGGGTTTCCCCAGCTGAACCTGGGCTCCGCGCAGCAGCGGAACCCAGGGTCAGCTGGGAACTCCACAGCTGATCCCGGGCTCTGCACGGCATTTCCTCAGAACCCGGGGTCAGCTGGGGAGTCCCCTGCTGACCCTGGGTTCCACTGCCGTGCAGAGCCCAGGATCAGCTGGGCAGTCCCCAGCAGACCCTGGTCTTCATGGCAGCTGCCCCTTTGAAATGCCAGAGGCGGCATTTTATAGGGTCAGCTGCGGAACCCAGGGTCATCTGGGCACTCCAGCTGATCCCGGGCTCCTAATGTGCTGCCCCTTTGAGGCACTGGGGCTGCGTTTCCAAGGGCCAGTGCAACATGGAGCCCAGGATCAGCTGGGCACTCCAGCTGATCCTGGGCTCTGTGTTGCGCTGCCCCTTTGATGCACCACTGCGGTGCTTGAAAGGGGCAGCGCTGCATGTAGCCCGGGTTCAGCTGGGTACTCTAGCTGACCCTGGGCTCTGCCTGGCGCTGCCCGTTGGAAACGCTGCGCTGGTGATTCAAAGGGGCAGCACTGCATGGAGCCTGGGGTCAGCTGGGGACTCTAGCTGATCCCGGGCTCCATGCAGCGCTGCCCCTTTGAAATGCCGTGGTGGTGCTTCAAAGGGGAGGCACATGAGATTAATTGTGCTTACATTTTTTAATCGCTTGACAGCCCTAATAATTTTTGCATGAATACAGTATTGACATCTCTACCTCAATTTACTACTTAAAAACTAAGGGCCCTGACATTCCTTAGAGTCACCTTAGAGTAGCTCTGTTGCTACTCTAGCGTATGTTACTAGATACCTTTTTCCAGAGGAGCGTAGTAGAGCTCTGCTAAGGTAAAGTGAGTGGGTGGCTGGTATGGGAGCCAGCTCTACCTATTTCACTAACTTTATACCAACAGAGAAATTCCTTCTCCAAGGATAAATCTTTACTGCCACTTATGGCGGAACCCAATCCATCTGCATTGCCTGAGCAGCACAATGTGAATGCGTCATATTGTAGGATCTCACCTAACTTATAGTTCCATTCCAGTTCTCTATACATTGTAGAAGTTTATGAGCCTAAGAATTCAATTTGATACTCACGTGTATGTTTTCAGTGCTCTCCTGCCAGCCACTTTTTGTGTTGTCATAGCTTACTACAAAACTGAACCATATAATGTCTTGGGCTTTCTAGATTTTTCTCCTGAAATTGACATATTTTCATTTATCACGATGTCTGTTGTAACTTGTGCCATGCAATACACAGGTGGAAGAGAAAACTATACCATTTGTATGAGTAATGAATTGTCTTCTTAATCTATAGTTATGACTAGATGTATATTAGCTTTTGCATTATTCCCCTTATGGTGTAATTACTTTAAGATAACACTACACAATGATCAGCAAGGATAATTTTGAAATTATATATTTTTGGTTACTTAGCACTCACAATGAGGGGTTTTGAGTTCAGCATCCCAGGTTTTCTCTGAGCCAAGAAGTGACTCAAAGTACAAAATAAAAGGCAGATTGTAAATTGTTTAGCAGATTTCCATAATGACAATAGCTGTTAGTTCTTTGAAGTGTGGTTGTGTTTTGAAAAATCACTCTGTAAAAAATGGCATTGTGGATTTTCCAGGTTATAGCCTGGTTATAACAGTTCCAGGTTATAACACTAACCAATGTAGTTGCTGAGCCTCTCAAAACTGGGACTCTCTGGTCTTGCAGGACCATGGATGTTCCTGGACCAAAGATCCTCACTGGCTGGGAGTCCAGTGGCAGGGAGCTCTGCTAGAGCGGCAGCAGCAGCAGGTCTGGCAGTCCTGCGGGGGCTAGGAACCCAGATGGGCCAGTGGCAGGGGGACCAGAGTTGACCTCTCCTAGTCCGGCAAAATCTCTTGTTCAGGACCAGTCAGGTCCTGAGTGTGCGGGACCAGGGAGGACCAACCTGTAGTATTAATTGAACTTAACAAAATGTTTAAAGGTAAGCACACGCTCAAGTGGTTTTCTGAAATGGGTTCCTAATGAAATACAAATATGTTAGCGAGAACTGCACATAGTACTAGAGTTTGGATAAATATTTTAAACTAGTTGGAGTTACCCGGCGTTGCTCGGGGTGGGCGGTGGGGTCCTGCCAGGGGTCACCCGTGTGAGGGGCGGGTGGGAGGGGGTGAGCACAGGACCTAGGGTGGGTGGGGTGGCCCAGCTCGCGCCCGGGGCTGCAGGTGCCGTGGGGGGCAACGACCCCACCACCTGCCCCGAAACTTTCACCCCGCTACCTGCCGCACTGTGGGGCCGTGCCGGAGGCTCCCTTCTCCCGTGGGCCGCGGCGGGCAGGTGCTGGGCTCTCCGCCACGCAACCAGGAAGCTGCGACAGACCCCGGGCCGCTCCCAGCACTGCCGCCGCTGCCGCCGCCTCCCCACTGGGCTCATCCTGCTGCACCTGCAACCGCCCCCTAGCGGCGGCCGCGAGCTCCAGCCCGCCACTCGGCAACCCTCGGCCGCTGGCAGAGGGGAGGGGCCTGGGCCGAGTGACATCACGGGTGGGAGGGAGGAGGGGGCTCCCCCGCCCTGGACGTGCCTGTGCAGTGGAACGGCCTGGTAGAGGCGAGTGGGGCAGCTGCCTCTCGGAGCACCTCCCCTCCCCTCGCGCCTCCGCCACCAGCCTTAGTGAGTGACTGTCCCCGCCGCTTCCCCCGGGAAGCCGCTTCTCCCCACACTGCCAAAAGTATCTTAAAACCTTCTCCTGAAGGAAAGGTTACCCCATGTAAAGTTTGGTTGCGGTCTCTTTTATAGTGCCCAAGTTATTAGCGCACAAACATACTGTGATGGGGCGCCGCAGCCCCGCACTTTAAGTCCCCCGGCACCGGCCATGTACGGGGTGCGGTGGGACGCGGGTAGAGTAGGAGCGGTGCACCCACAAGCCACACCTGGCGGGACGCAGTCGCTCTGCACTTTAAAACCCCTGGCCCCAGCCAAGCGGGGGCGGGGGGTGAACAGAGCACGGACGGAGCATGCGCGGCGTGCTCTCGCACCGCGAGACAGGTGGGAGGGGAGGCGCCCGGGCGTGATGTAATGCCAGGGCACCAGGATTCAAAAGGGCCGGCGTTCGCGGTGGGGGGGGGGGAAAGACCGTCGGAGGGGTGGAGGCACAGTGGGGTTGCACCTCCCGGGGGACCCCCGAGGCACCACAGGTGAGACCCCGAAGGGACAGGGGCGAGACAGACGTCCCGGCACTGACTGGTCAGCGGACCAGGCAGGGGGAGAGGAAGCAGCCCAGGGAGGGCATTATGGCCCGCGGGCTGGCGCGTTACAGTGGGAAGCCCCGCCAGCTGGACCGGACCAAAATAGGTCCGCGTCCTTAGGGCCCTGGGCTGGGGTCCATGAGTGAGGGCGGGTCCGGACCCCCCTCTCCCTGCTGTCGGAGGCGGTGCGAGAAGCCCTGGGCACATTCGGGCCAGGCTGGCCCATGGAGCGAAATGCGATAGAGAGGACTGATACAAGGAGACTTGGCGCGGGACAGACTCTTGTACCCGCCTGGGGGGTGGGTGGTGAGAAGTAAATAAAGGCACGGGTGGGCTAACTGGGGTCTGCATGTGTACACATACAAACATTCTCCTTTATATATTAGATAGATAATTTTTGTGTTTTGACTGTACCGTCAGGTAATATTTGTTGTAATGATCAGAGTTCCTGCCTTTCTGTGAGCCTTCAGGCTTCAATACATGCTCCTCAAAAGGGAGAACTACATTTCCTTAATGTTTACCCACACCTTCCTGTATTAATTTTGAACAATTATATCATTACTAGCTCTTGAGGCACCTTTTTGTGGAGTGAGTTTGCCATAATTTTTCTGCAGTTTATTTTTTGCTACAGTACTGTACTTTAACCAAGGAGTTTTGTTTTGTTTTGTTTTAAACCTACAGCACAGCCAAGTACAGCGTGGTGACATTTCTGCCTCGATTCCTATATGAGCAGATTAGAAAAGCTGCTAATGCTTTTTTCCTCTTCATTGCCTTACTGCAGGTATGGTTTTGCTGTTTTACCTTTGATTCAAAAGAAACTCCAATGTAATTATAAAGAAACTAAAAGAAAAAAAATAAAGTGTCTCTCAAATATAATAAAATAGAATAATTGGCAAAAAATGTAGTCATCATTAACATAATGTGAAGTACAAAATTTTACACAGAGGAAATTAAAGGGTAGTTGGAAATTTTGAAAGCTGTTTGCAAAGTAAATTCCAACTGTATAGGAAGTCATGTTAATTTCACTGTAAATCATTATTAAATAAACCAAAGAGAATAAAAGAAAGCTTCCGTTTTTTGCATACATGTGCTTGTAAAGCTTGGTTGTCTTAGTTACTATGGGCCATATACTCACATGGTGTAAATAATGAACATTGAGGTATGCTGATTTATACCACTTGAATGAGTTCAATTGTCTAGGCATGGGAGGGAGGGAGAAATTTATAAGTAATACAGTTGTCAAAATTCTAAAGTGGCCTGTCACAGCTTTCTTTTGCAAATAATGTTATTGTTTAAAGGCCTGGTATCTCGGGGCCTTTCAGAGCTGTAAGTAAGTGCTGTATAAACCATTGTGAAGCTGGGAATCTTCACTGTCCATGTTTATAAAGCTTTCCTTTCTGGTCCTAAATTTTAAATATTTCAGTGATACAGAACTGAATATGATCCATTTTGCACATCTTACCAATAGTTTTTTCGGGGAAATATGTACACTCAGGTGGGAGGGCAAAAAGGAAACATTTCTCTGACACTGGTTTGAAAATGGCATCTGTTTGAATCAGTTAGGGGGAACTTACACTGGTGAACATGCCACGAGTGACCCTCCTTCATCTCAGTGGGCCGCAAGATTGTTGTAACCAAGATAGAGTAGTTTTGCTAACTGCACTTTCATACCTAGAATTAGCAGTGTACTGAATGAACCATAGGAACACTTGGATTGGATGAAGAGGAAACACACCTCTCTCACAATGTTGTATGCAATCAGCACACAACTCACTTCATGTGCTCTTGCTTTAAGTGCGTCTCACTTTTGTAAAACTGGTAGGAAAAAAACGATGTGAATGAAAATCAGGAGAATCTGGCAACCCTGTGCATGGGCAGTGGTAAACAAAATGTCTCGTGGACGCACACAGAACCCCAATGGGCTGCATGAGGCCCGCAGGCCTCAGGTTGCCCACCACTTGTTTGAATTGTCTCAAAGATTATGATGGCAGAATAAGCCCTGGCATACACGGGACAGTATGCAGATGAGATGGTTAGGGTTCCATTCCTTATAGTTACTGCTCTAGTCCCTTTCTAAACTTTACCTTATATAAAACACAGATTTGCATCATAAAACACTTATTTTTTTCTTCCTTTTCAGCAAATTCCAGATGTCTCTCCAACAGGAAGATATACTACCTTGGTGCCATTGCTATTTATTCTAACTGTTGCGGGCATCAAAGAGATTATAGAAGACTATGTGAGTATCATTTATTTCATTTGGGAATCAAGAAGGCTTCATATCAGTGAAGCACATACAGCGTTAGCAAATGCATCTATGAGAATGACATAGTAACCATTGTTGGTCAGGTCTTAGGGAAAAAGACTTTAAGAGGCGTTTGCCTGAGACAGGACCTTAGGAGTTGGCTCATTGTTATTATTTAATAGTACTTTATTAAACATAAGTATGTCTTACTAAGTGTTCGGTGTGGGCTGATGGGTTGATGTGAAAGCTTATCTACAATAGGAAATGCAGATGAACTTATTATTTGAATTTTATTTTATCAAGAGAATTCCTAAGTTTAAAACATAAAGAAAAACAAAATTTGAAAAGGCTATACATACATTATTAATTGGAAGTGTGAGAAATATAAATATTATTCTATACTTGTAAGAATAATCACACTCACTAAATCTCTATTTTCACTTTCTAATACAGGTAGCAAAATAACTGCACGTAAAGCAGCAAACTTTCAAATTGGCTTTCACGGAGAATGCAAATTTGCATGCCCAAATTTTAGCTTGCTGTGTTTTGTTTTGCATTGGCCTTCAAGTAATTTTCAGCTCTTTGCACTCTGGGAAGAAATACTGCTCCATCCCAGTGTATTTCGGTTCCCAGTGATTTTTTAGCACTTAGCATGCAGGACAGAGAGCTAGTTCTACCACATAACATAAAGGTTTCTAATGATGCCTATTTAACTTTTTCTTTGAGGGTGTGGGTGAGAGAGAGAGAGATAGAGAGCGAGTGTGTGTGTGTGTGTGTATCCCCGACCCTAGGGCAAGGGTCTTCACCTTCTGCCTGGGATACCTGTCCTCACTCGTCTTACTTTCATAGGGCTCTAGCATTCGACCCCTGGTTTACTGAGGTCCTTTCAGCTGAGGGTGACCCCCTTATATGGGACAGCTTGAGCACAGTCTTGCAATAATGCAAACAACATTGGTAACAACATTTCACTACCCCTGAATTCAGTAGTGAAGATATCTAAGCAGAATAGGTGTGTGCTTATAAATACAATTTGTTCTGGAAATCTCTTCACCTCCCAGCTAGCTGCCTGGCAGAATTCATTTAGACACTTACACAGCTGACAAAAAGATATCCATAAGCAGAACTTTCTTTTGTAGTAAGACAGCATAATTCAGTCCTTTACCTTTGAAATGCAAGTAATCTCAGTAGCCAAGAGGCCTTTCTTGACAAGCAGAATGGAAGACAATAAAGGATGATGGTCGCTGGAGCTGCTGGAGCTTTCTAGCCAAGGGCACTATTCTGAACGCTTAGGGGAGGCAGCAGCTGTGTGCTCCGGGAGATGGCTGGCTTTTCATCCTGTTCCCTAGAGGCTAAGGGAGTGAGGGGAAAGTGCTTACATTCCGTGCATTCCTCTCACACGTGGCTGGTGAGCTCCCTTCACCAGCCAGGTGTGAGAGGAATGCACGGAATGTAAGCACTTCCCCTCACTCCCTTAGTGTCTGGGGAATGGGATGAAAAAGTAGCTGCGTCCTGGAGCGGCTGGCCCTAAACCTGCGCTGCCACACATGGTCTCTGTCAAGGGGGTTTATAATTCTGTTATAACAAAGGTTACCAAACAAACAAAACCCCACCTTAAATCAATGCTCAACACCCCTCCCCCCCCCAGTTCAAAGCCACCCACCCCAGGAGTCTTTCAGCTCCTGGCAGTTTCCTCCTCCACTGGCTCCACTCCCCTTCTGGGAATGCCTACCCAGCAAGGAGAAACCCATGGCTGGTCTGTGCTAGCTAACTCAGGCTTATGGGGCTGTTTCATTGCTGTGTGTACTTTTGGGCTCTGTCAGTGGGACCCTCCCATCTCACAGGGCCCTAAAGCCTGGATGTGGGCATCTACACAATGATGAAACAGCCCCACAGCCTGCATTGGCTAGCATGGGCCAGCTGTAGGTTTTTCTTTGCTGTGTAGATGTACCCATTGAAGCAGCAGCTGTTGGGTTGCTTCCTTAAACTCCTGGCCCTCTTGTTCCAGGGACCCACCGCCAGAGTTAGCGTCACTGCAGCATGGCTTTGTTGCTCAGGATTCAGCTGACTCAATCCTTCATTTTCCTAGTTCCTCCTAGCAACCGTGGGGCAGGTGTAGCCCAAGTCTTCTTTAATTTAGCTGGATTAAGCGCACCTGCTCCAGCTGGGCTCAGTGTCTCCACAGGGACCCATGATGAATTTATGACCTAGCAAAAGCTGTGCATCTCATTCTGGTCATTGAATAGGTACTCCCACTGCACACCCTGTATAGTCTGACACCAGATAGATTCAGACAAAATACCAACTATATTAATTGACATTCAAAGCGGCTGACTCAACTAGAGGTTCTACTGCTAACTGAGCTAAATCAGAATAAATTTCCATTCTGGATGTATGGTAAAGAGGGCAGGAATATGGGAAAATGGAGGCAAGAGGATTTTCTCCCATCCTTTCTGAAAATAATATTTCTTGGAATTCTCAGCCATGCTCCCTCTCTTGAAAGCCACCCTTGTTTGCTTTCTGAGTTAGGTATAAGTCTACTCAGTACACAAAGATTATAAAAAGTCATTTTGAGACAAATTCTGGCACTTGCACATGTAGACAAAATACTAACGGGGAGGAGAGGGGGAATTCATGCTGATGTGAGCGATCTGTTTTGTAAAATAAGTTTTGCAGAGTTCCAAGAAAATAGGGTTATTGTAGTCAACAGGCCAGTCTCCTGTCAGCCCTTGGAATTAATTATGTCAATTTTTTTTACCATATATTAAGAAGTTTTGTGGAATGATTCACTTGTTCTCAGGCCTGCCAGTGGGGGTAAAAGGGGCAGTTGCCTTGGGACCCGGTGATTCTAAAGAGCCTGGGACATTCACTGCTGCTGCCACCACAGTAGCAGCGGTGGCTGGGAGCCCAAGGCCCTTTAGAAGAGATGCCAGAGTGCCATGTGGCACACTCCAGAAGCCTGCACTGTGTACTCCAGCTGGCTCTGATAGCTGTTGGGAGGGGGAGGTGCCACAGTGTCTGGGCAGCGCTGGGGGCTGGCTGCCCTGGCCCTGCCCCCTTCTGCCTGAGGCTCACCATTCTGGGAGCATGAAGCCACCCCTCCCCCACATTCCTCAGGGGACCGGTGATCCTGTCGGCTCCCTGGCTTGTCCTCACTGCATTTTTGGGGGCAGCTTTTAAGTTGCTTTGTTATTTGTTGCTATTGAGCAAACTATAAGTCAGGGAGGGGTGATGTGTGGGGCAAGAAGGAACATGACAGACCAGAGCCTTTGGGTGACCCAGAGGTGCTAGTGGGGGCCTGGCATCCACAGCAGGGGCCAGGGCCCCATGTACTCACCAGCAGCAAGAATGGAGTAAGTGGAGCAATGTAGCCCTAGCTCACTCCCCCAGCTGCCGGCTGCATCGCTGGGGGGGATGACCACCCCCCGCACTCACTGGTGGGAAGCAGAACAACATGGCTGGGTGGGGGAGTGCAGAGGGCTGCGTTTGTGTCATTCTTCTTCCCCTTGGGCAGAGGGGGAATTGTCTCAGCCCTCTCCCAGGCTACAAGTGGCTTGGGAAGATGTCATGGGGGGAGGAGGACAGTCACATGGCTGGTGACCCCCTTGTGTCCCTCCTCACCAGTCACCCCTGCTGTAAGTGGTACATTTTCAGCATAGCAAATACCACCTTCTAATTTAGGTGCAAAATGTCAATATCAGTCTTCTGTAATTCTAAGCAAAAAGGTGCATAAAACTGCACAGATGATCTAATTTAATTGACAAAAGAGGGATCTCTGCCTTGTCCTTTATTTCTCCTGTTTTTGCCTTGTACATTCAGCACTTTGGTTACTAATGTGAAATCCTCCTGAGAGTAATACATGTTTTTTGGTATTTTTTGTTTGTTTCGTGACAGAAACGACATAAGGCAGACAGTACAGTAAACAAAAAGAAAACAGTAGGTAAGATCCTAATGTAGTTGCATTTTTCTTTAGCTGAATATTATGCAGTAGGTATGGCCAGATGCAAATGTATAGTGAAAATGAATACTTTTAAAACTAATCTTGTTAATCACGTGTTATCTTCTGATCCTATAAACGCTAGAGAACTAGAGGAAAATGTAAATACATGACTGTTTGAATGCTAGGTGCTGATAATTAGTCATCCATAATTTTTTATCTTGCGTTATGAATGATAATATGAAGAACTTGGTGGGATAAGGGGTGTGATAGTCTGGTATATATAGATCTCTGCTTCTCTTGAACCTAGATGCTAGTTTTATTGAATAACTTCATGGAGGCATTGGTATTTGTTGATGCAAGCCTTTCTGTTGCTGCATCAGTTCATCCATAACATATTTTAAAAATGAAAAAAATATGAGCATTACTTTGTCTGCATTTATTTCAAATAGAAGAAGTGTTTAAGTGAAATCACTGTGTCACTGACCTTGGAAGTCAAGCCTGGGTGGGAAGCACCCCTCTGCCACAGCAGCCAGGCGTTTTCCTAGGCAGCCTCTATGTTGCACCAGGCAGCGTCCCAATGTCCAAAAGAGGCTCTGGCTCTGCCCTTTCTGCTCCCTGGTCAGATCAGCTGCTGGAGGGTGGGTGGCACTTGACTCTGTATGACTCCCTGATGCATCACCTAAATGGCATCACTTATCTTTGGAATATTCTGCATAAAAAAAAATCCTCATGTTCTTTTTTACACAGTTAGGTGTCTTTCTAAAATGTAAATATCCTAAAAATGTTTTCATGAGATAAGAATCTGTAAACACATTTAGAAACAACAATTATGGTTTAATACCTAAACAGATGTCATCCTCTTTGACACTTTTGGTGACGATTCTCTGTTTCCCAAGGAATTTCTTTAATTAGGTCAAAAATTTTAGTTAGCAACCAGAGCAATTTTAATAAGCATGTGAATAATCATTCTTCACTCATCATGTGTATGAAACTAATGGAAATGTCTCCTTACCTTCACTAAAGATGAAGGCAAGTTTGTAATAATCTAAACTGTATACAATTATAATAAAATGATTAATAACCACTTTTGCATCACTATTTATGTCTGTTCCTCAACACAATATAGAGCCCTCATCTCTAACCCACAACGTTACATAAAAGTGGGATTACAGTTAATCTGTACCTCCAAGCCTACTAGAGGTCTTCAGTTCTCTAAGAACTTAATACCATCACTGAGAATTTAGGAATGCCTTAGCAAGGAAGCCTGAAGCTAAGCTAACTAGTGCTGTGGACTTTAGCTTCAGCCTTGTAGAACTTAAAACTCTGCAACTGAATCACCATCTCTATAGAGAGTAGCGGGAGTGGACCTTTAGCTAGTGTAACCTCCAGTGACAGAAGTGACTTTTAGTTAACTGGGATTTTCAGCTACATGAATTTAGGAAAATCAAGGTTGCACTATATTGAGGGAGGTTTTGGGGTAGAAGTGACACAAATTTTTATTTTTATTTTTTAAAACCTACAAATACCATGTGTGCATTTTAGTCTGTCTCCTTTCTTCCCTCATGTTCCCCCAAGGTAATAGCTTGCTTCTTATGTTGGCTTCTTGGATATGTTTCTGGGATGAGTGAATGAAAAAAAAAGAATGAAAATATTCTACATAAATCATTTGGTATAAGTTATTTCTAACTTTACTATTACCTAGTAGTATACAACAAATTCTTCCCCGGCAGCATAACATGTTTTAGGAATGATAATTTTCATATCTCAAATGGAATATAAGACTATGTTATAGTTTAAAATAATGGAACTTGAATGAAAGTGGGCCACCTACTGCTCTATGTAGCATGTTTGCAAATTCCAGCAGTATTTCTGGCTGTGTAACCAACTTCAGAATGTTGGGGTGATTTCATAGAAATAGTATGTTCTTTGGATCAGATTCTGCCGTGGGATGTGTGTGCCTGGCTCTGATTCCTGTGTGTACTCTCATACATCTGAGGATGAAATTTTTCCTAATTTCTGGAAAAGTATTTAGGATTGTTTCCTTGCACATTAGTTAATTTGGACCTTGGCATATATGCTTCCTGTACTTTAAGTTTTTTGGATAGTGTAAGTCATCTTGATCTTTCATGTGTATTCTAATAACTAAAAACTAATTAAAGTTGATTTTCATTTCAGTTTTAAGAAATGGAATGTGGCAGACCATTATGTGGAAAGAGGTAAAAATTTTTTTTAAAATGTTTTGAAAAGATGTACTTTTGATGGAATGATTGGCTAGGATGGTGCAGAGCCAATGACACTGGATTTACACTGCCTAATGAGTTCCCTGTGATGGAGGAATCCTTGGCTTCCTATTCAGGGAAGCATTTTGTGGCTGCTTTGCACTGTAGTAGCAATGCAGAACTCTCAAATGTGGACCCTGGCCAAGACTGTGTCCCATTCATCTGTTTTTCGAATAACAATTGTCCATTTGATACTTTTATAAAAGCAATTACATGTTACTGATACTACTACAGAGACCAAAACCCTGTGCTGTTTGCTCCTCTGTAGCACATTGCTTTTATTCCAATAATTTAATTTTACTGCGGTGGCGCGGCTATATTAATATTGCTTTTAACAATTTTGTATGTTCCCTGCAGATCTATGGGAATTTTTTCTCAGAAGTCATAGATCTAGCCCATCAAACTTATTTAGGTTCCATAGGCGCCTAAATGCCTTTGAAGATCTGGGCTTTAGTTAAATATTATTTAACTTTGGTAGCCTCTGGGTCCCAATTAAGGAGTTCATATTTTTTGAGCAGAGGTGAAGCGAGGGTGTTAAGTGCTTGGGGGCAAAGGCAAAATTTGCATGCCCAATCATTTGTTACTCTGTATCCGTTATTTATTTCTAAGTCAGCAAAAAATAAAAACATAAATAAAAAAAGAACAAATACTACTAATAATCACTGATACTGGGATTAGTTAGTGGATCAGTTAGTTGATTGTAACTACAAACAAATACAAATTACAGTTTTTGTGGTTTACATTCTGTGAAGTAATTTTTTCTCTTTAATTTGTTCGTATCCCGTTCTCATTAGGTTCATGTCTTTTACTTAAATGTCAAATGCTTAAAATATGTAAGCTTTATAAAACACAAGAGAAATAAATGTTATACAACCTAAATATGAATTTCATCACTATATTTCAATCAAGCATTTAAAACCACTGTTATAGCAAACGGGTAACTTGTTGTTTTAATGAATAAAAGGTAAAAAGATTTTGAGCGTATCAAATTTATTGTAAGCAATCTGTAATGCTTGCTAACTGCCTAGTTACTTACCTAGTTAACCTAGTTGTTTTTCATACTATTGCACAGTGATAAACTACATCATAGCTATGAATGTAAGAGATCAACTTACCTGTTAAAATAACACTCAGAAAAACTTTAAAATAAAACTAACACACAACACGAGTATTGCCCTCACTTTCTTGAGGGCAGTTGAAGCAATAAGTAGCCTAAGGCTGAGATTACACTGCTAGCGTGGCTTTCTGTCTGCCACAAGGATTTTTTCCATCAGGCTTCCGAGAGATTCTATCCTTAAGTAAAGGAGAGATGTCTCTCTGAGCTGCTCTTCCAAATTTCACACAAGCCATTCAATTGAAGCCATAGATGTCAAGATTCAAGGCCAGCCTTGTCTTTAGCAGACTGCCTCGCCAGATATTCACAATCACAACATCAGAACACGTATAAGACTTTTAGTTGAGAAAGCCATGTTAATCCCAAGTCTGCTATGACTGGGAGATGTGGGTGACCTATAGAAAACAACAGCATTTTCTTTGGAAAATCCACAACAAAACGTGGGGGGATCGATCACCTCAGTAATACCAACTCCTTTAGAATTGAGGCCCTGATTATCCAGCACCAGCTGAGGCAGAGCGGGTACTGTGTGCACATGTCTGATATATTTTTACCAAAACTGCTGCCTGCCCAATTCACAAAAGGAGAAAGGAAACAGGAAGGCCAAAAGGATTGGTTTAGAGCAGTGTTTCTCAACCTTTCTTTATAAAGTATCCCTTAAAAAAAAATTATAAGTACCTGCAGTGCACCCACCCCTCCCCCAGAGCCAGGCACCCCCAGCCCACTGCTCTAACCCAATGCACCCCACCCCTGAGCCAGGCACCCCAGCCCCCCCATTCTAACCCAGTGCACCCCCCCCCCCGAGCCAGGCACCCCCCACTGCTCTAACCCAATGCCCCTCCCTTTCCCCAGAGCCAAGCACCGGACGTATTGTAATCCTACCTTTGAAGTGCCCGCTCCCACCGCCGGGCCCTGCCTCAGCGGCTTAACTGCAGGGAGCACCTGGCCTGCCAGCTCTGGGATCACCGCGATGCGTGGGGTGTGTGCTCCCACCCCAGCCCATCGCCCCCCCCCCAGTGTGGCGCCCAGAGGTGACTGCCTCCTCGCCCCCCATTGCTACGCCTCTGTTTTTGAGACCAGGTTCTACAACCCTTAGTCACCAAGATAATCTGTACATGTGTAATGAACCCCTGTGAAGAAAGTCAGCATAAGGCCTAGGCATGGCCACATAAATCCCACATGAACTCAGGTTTTTTTAAGTATTTAAATTGGACTTCACTGGTACATAAGCCTTATCCTTACTCTCTGCACAATTGTGAATTTAACTCCAGGTGAATACTCTAATTGTATTTAATGAGGTTTCAAGTCAGACCTTCAGCATTTAGAGAATTTATTATAAATCTATATTTACCAGAAAGTCCAAAATAGCTCTTTGAGCTTCATTCTGGTAAGTGATAAATAATGCACATACCTTGTAACTTTCTGAGAAGGACTTTGAAAACCAAATCAGGATTTTAAACCCATAAAATTATATTTAAACAACAGTAAGACTGTGGTGGAAACCAATGAATCCCAGAAAATGTAAAGCAGAAGTTGAGCTGTGCCACTGTATCTTACTTTTTCTACCAGATTGTGAATTAGAAATGGCACATAAGGCTGAATATGGAGGTATTACAGTCTTCACGTTATTTAAACAAAGATTCATGAATGTAAGAAGCAAAGATTCTTGATTATTGTGTTTCATTTCAAGTCATGAGAATTCCAATTATACATTATTTTGTCATAATTCCTCAGCTGTGTTTAGCACATCACCCTTTTAAAATATCAGAACTGATTTTGTTAGACGTTATTAGATCTCATCTTTCTATCACTGAGGTCTATGAGAATGTTGCCAGTGACTTCAGTGGAAATAGGGTCAGGCTCAATTTCTCCAATGAAGTTTATTATTCTAACAAAGAAACATGCTTTCTATTTTTGGAAACTGCTTGACTTTGCAGGGTCCCTTCTGACATTAGGATTATGTTTTGATGTTCAAACTCAATCCAGAAGTAAATAATTTGTATGAACATTGACAGATGACATGTGAGCTCTTAAACGATTTCATTGTGCCTAGGCCAGAGAACTGTTAAACACCCGCAATAGACACTGAAGGTAGTGGGAGTTGTTGGTGCACAGCATCTATAGGAATAAGGCCCATAACATTTAATCAGGCGACATGTGGGAAGTGAAACATGGTTGCTGGGAATGTTCAAAGCATCTACTCCTAGTTCGTGAGCACCTGCTGATGTTTAATGCTACAAGTGCTTAAGATGAAAAGCATCTAATGAGAGATGACCAGCAAAAAGTTCAAGTAAGAGGAGAGTAGCATGTTGGTGAGTAGCGAGAAAACATGGAACCAAGAAATAAAAGGGATGAGAAGAAATCAGCAGAAGAGTAAAACAGAAGATACTTAACAGATGAGGTAGAGACAAAAGGAAAGATAAGAATATTTCTCTTATCATCCATCTGGGAAAGCATCTCTTATCAAGAAGAGCCACTGCCTATGACAAGCTATTTCAGATAATGGAAGGAGTGACAGGGAGGGGCTAAATCAATTTATCTAAAGTAAGGAGAAAATGAGACTGGAAACTTACTTTTGAAGTTATGACGTGTTTTTTGCCTGTGATGGACACTATTTCCCTTCATTAAATGTGTGAAATGAGCCCTGATGAGCCTTTGTAAGATACAGAACTCTTCCTCTCTTTGTGAAGTGAATAATTAACAAATTAATAATCCAGATGAGCAATCTGTGTTCATTTTCTCTCCTTCCTTGCTGCTGCACTCCTGCCCCATATCAATAGGTGGCAGTAGGAGACATTGTGAAGGTCACCAACGGGCAGCATCTTCCAGCAGACATGATCATTGTATCTTCCAGGTCAGCTATACTGAATGGATGTGACATGATGTTTCTGCTGAACTGAGGTTTTAAAGACATTATTTTTGTCATTAGGACATGCACATTTAAAGAATCTTATCTGCCAATTTCCTCTTTTCCTCGCAGTGTGAACTGGATAACAATATTTCTATCTCAAAAAGTTATGTTTGCCTTATCAGGGAAAGAAATGATCCTATTAGCAACACTCTCATTTCATTTGCACTGTGAATAACTTCTCAAGAGCAGCCAGGGGAGATCATGTTCAAATTGGTGGCACTTGAAACTGAGTTCACTGTAGCACTTTGGGAAATTGGGTGTGTCAGATTTGTAGGGAGGGAAGTTGATATGACAAAAGCTGAGTGCAGTCAAATTGCTCAGTGATTTGTGAAAGGCCTCTCACTTCTAAAAGGTCTTCATTGCTTTAGAAAAAGGTGCAATTTTTTTTACTTCATTGTAACTGATAAGCATGAGCTTTCTTGAGATAAAAACACAGTGAAGACCCAGAATTTTAGATTTACCATGAGGTGAATCACTGAGGTCAAGGATGGTGAAGAGCTGTTCAGCTCATGATAGAAGAAAAGTGTCTTGTCCTCACTGTGTTTTTTACCTCAGGACTGCTCCTGTATTTACTCATTCCAGGGTAGAAAACACACCTTTTTTTAGCAGTGAAAGAAAAGCCTTCTGGGGGATTTTGCAGCTAAGTGATCTTTGATGGTGATCAAAAGAATGTATCTTTAGTTTTGTTTCCTTTTATTCAATTGAAAAAATTCCTGCAGGTTCCCCCCATGCTTAGTACCCTCCCCCATACTTGTGCCTCCTTCTTCCACTGCAATGTTAACTCAAGTTATATATGCTCTGGTAAAGATAGATATCAAAATGTAAAAATTAAGAGCTGAAATTTCAGAAGTGATTAGAGATTTGGGGTGCTGCAATTTTAGGGTGCCCAAATGAAATTCCATAAGGTGTCCTGAGTGTGCCTAATAAGTCTGGGAAATACTGTCCTTTTCATCATGACTCAAGTTGAGCACCAAAAAACTACGGTACCCTAAATACCTTTTTATTTCTGAGATTTAGTCAAAAAATTAAAATAAGATTTATTTAAATAAAAGCCCCACATTATTTTTGATTATTTATTACTAGCCTAGTGGCTCCCAAATTTAAGTTCAGGTAGGAGATACAACCACACTCTAATCATAATGGTAATTTCCAGTTCTGAGGGATACTCATTCCACCTTGGGATTTGTCCCCCAACATTTTATATTTAAACTTTCTCTCCCACTTACCTGCTTCATTGGGATTTAAATCTTTAGCTACATGGGCCAAATTATTCTCTCAGTGCCACCCAAATAACCCCAATGATGTAAGAGAGCTTACACTGGTATAACTGAGGCTGTGTCTACACTACAAAGAAAAGTCGGAAAAAAGATATGCAAATTACGAACCGCAATTTGCGTATCTTTTTCCACTTTTCTTCTGAAAGAGGCTTTTCCAACATTTGGCCTGTCTACACAGGGCCAAATGTCAGAAAAAAACCCTCTTTCGGAACATCCCTTCTTTCTCGTAAAACGAGGTTTACAGGGATGCTGAAAAAACGCATCTACTTTTCCAAATTTTTTTTTTTGGAAAAGCAGATGTATTCCTTGGAAGTGGCAGTGCTTTTCCAGAATATTTCCAGTATCGCGGAAAAGCTCTGTAATCTAGACGTACCCTGAGGGTAGAATTTGGCCCTGTGTATGCTGTTTAATTTAGGAAATGCTTTGCTTTTAGTACTGGCCATTTCTGTTGTGGTTTTGCTTTTACCATCATTGATTTGTTATGTACACAATGTTTCTTTGAGATGATAATACTAATAAAAAAGCCCTCAGTTCACCAGAAAGCTTTGCATGCTCTGCAGGGATGGATTGTTTGATTTGTATACAGTATGTGCTATGTTAAGTGCTTGTGTGTACATGTGCATAGGCACATTGTTTTGACTATTAAAAATTATTGTCTATTATTTTGATTGTTCACATAAAGATGACATTCAAGGAATGTTACAGACAGAAGAAATTTTTAAGGAGAAAAAAAGACCAAAAGCAATTAACAATCATATTTGGATCAAATGTACATTGGGTATAAAAGACATTTTTAGGTATATATATACAGATGTGAAGAATTGAGTATAAAACTTCCTTGGCCTGTGATATACGTGCTGCCTCTGATCTATTATTTGTTATTCAGTGAATTCGCTGTTCATAACACAATCAAAATATGGACCATTGTGGTTTGTATAGTAGAGTCTGTAGTGTCCATTGGATTTGATCTATTAGTTTGACCAGAGGTGGGGAGCTGAGAACTTGTGTGCCAGCTCCCAGTGCTGTCTGAATTTTGAAAGAAAGTTTATTTCTCTGGAGACCACATATATCTCTGTGTACACGGCTATATCTGCATAGCTGCATCTGTCTGGTGGGTGTCTAGCAGTCAGGAAAATGGCAGCAATACCAGGGTTAATTTAAATCTGATTGCCTCGGGAGGTATAGGACAGTGTCTCAGTGAACAGAATGTATAGAAAGTAGTCTGCAAAAAATGGAAGATTAAATGCGTATTTGGGTCCAAGTGGGAAGTGAATTCCTTTATTGTGATGCATAGCCATGGTGTGCCTTAAGTCAAGATGTCTTTTTCAAAGATACACTCTAACTGAAAAGGAATTATATTGGGGGAGTTTTATGACTTGTGTTATAAAGGGAATCAGATGATCACAGTGATCCCTTCAGGTCTTGAAGTGTATGAATTTATGAATTACAGGACATGATAAATGTGTACAAAATTCTGAGAAACATTCTAATACTCCTTAGGTGTACCCTAAGAGTAGGCACTGTGTGAAAGCAGTATCATTTTGCGCTTGAAATTGACCCATACTTAGCTGTCTCCCACCCTCGGACAAACTGTTCCAACCAGGAAGAGGAGTAATTTCTGTAAGCCAAGGCTGTGTGAGATGTGTAAGGACACAAATACTCTAATAGTCAGCA
This sequence comes from Pelochelys cantorii, assembly GCA_032595735.1. Lineage (NCBI taxonomy): Eukaryota > Metazoa > Chordata > Testudines > Trionychidae > Pelochelys > Pelochelys cantorii. Next base: position 46,771,358 of record CM064326.1, on the reverse strand, counting down.
CCATTTGACACTAACTCCCATTCCAGATACCTCTCTGTGACTCCAACTACAGTACAGCTGCAGAGAAATCTCCACAAGTTTGGGGGGCACTAGAATCTGGGAACTGGAACATCAATACCCTCTGCCACCCTTACAGTTATTTTCATTGGTGAAAACCTATAGCCAGATTTGGCTCTATGGGGAAAATATGCAAAGATATGTTGGGGCTGTTGTCTAATTGTCCTTAGTACCTTTGAAAATCTCTCCTGTTTTAATGTTGCTATTGTTTTCCAGCATTCTTGCTGAACAAATTTTGGAGGGAAGTTCAAGAAGGAGAACTTGTCAAAAAAGTGAAATAGCCAAACTATTAAATAATGTGAATAATTGAAGCAGAGGTTCTTTAAAATTTTCTGGAAGTGATGTGTATTTTGTTAAACCTCCTTGTTTTTGCTAGATAGCATATATACTGATATAAGTGTTTTAGATAGCATATATACTGATAAAAGTGTTTTTTAAAGAAATAATTTATGTCATTTTTAAGTGAAGTAATTTTCAAAAGGATTTTTTAAAAACGGTACTTGGTGTTATACACCCTCAGAACTGAGCTTTTTGCCATACAATGTATTGAGAATAGTTACAGTTGGGTACTTTCAAAGCACAAGTAAGGCTCAATATAATTTTTATAAAATGTTTAATCATGAAAATGTTACTGTGTTTTCTGCAGCGAACCTCAGGCAATGTGCTACATTGAAACATCTAATCTTGATGGGGAGACTAATCTTAAAATACGACAGGTAAAATCACATTTATTTTGTTTGTGTATAATATTAACCAGGCACGGTTGGAAGCCTTATTGAGCAGTTAGGAAAGGGATCGGGGTGAGGAGACCTGGATTCTAAATGAAGCTGTATAACTCTTGACTAGTTAGCTATGCTTGCACTGCCAGTTTCTGAATCTGTTCAGTGGAGGTAATGCTTGCTGTAGAGGTATGTTGAGAGACTAAATTAAAGTGGTCCAGAGGATCTAAACATGAGAATGGACATGAGGAAGATCCGTAAGCACTAGGCATATAATGCTTATGCCTAATGTGGCCTTCAACAAATGCTTAACTTCTCTGCCTCATTTTCCTCTTCTCTAGTAACAGCAGTGTTATTCCTACCACTGCTGAAATTACATGCTTGTTAAGTACTTTAAACACGGTCTTCTCTCTTTCCGTCTGATAGGACCTGCATTTGTTGTCCTTCGGGTCATGTGGCACAGCGTATGGGCCTAATTTGCATTTACACAGAGGCCGCTTCATACCGCTCTGGCAGTGTGAATAGACCTTTAGATAAAGTGACTTACACATATCCACTTCACGGCTCCTTTACACTGCTGGTATACAGGTGAATTGGGGCCTGTGTATTTACCCACGGCTTCCTCTGACTCCTAAGTGTGAGCACCTCAGTCTTTGGGCTAGGAGCAGCACGAAGCTGAGATTGGTATTTTTGTGTGAGTAAAAAGAATTAAGTGAGACTCTCATGCACACCCCGCTTAAGGGAAATCCCCCTAATCATAGAGCCAGAGGTCAAGCTCCCACCATCCTCCTGCCCATTTCCAGCATCCTCTGCAGTGGCTTATCAAAGCTGATGCAGAGCCCTTTGGGGTATGTTTACACTACTGGACAAAGTTGAATTAAGATACACAACTTCAGCTAAGTTAATTGCATAGCTGAAGTCAAAGTAGCTTAACTCGGCTTTTGGTGCTGTTTACACTGCAGGAAGTCGAAAGAAGAACACTCTTCCTTCGACTTCCCTTACTCCTCGTGAAAGCAGGGTTACGAGCATTGACCGGAGTGCCCCTCTCACTTCGAATAAGCTGTCTTAACTAGACCGCTAATTCGAACTCTGGAAGAGTGACTGCGGCAGCTTCACTCTTCCTCTGTAGTGTAGATGTACCCTTGTAGTCCTCTTCTATGCCCTCTCCATAGCCTGCACAGCATGGATATAGTGGCTGTTCTATGCTGGAGGTTTCAGTTGTGCTGGGTCCCATGGTAAACTTCAGAAGCAACGTTCCTGCTAATCTTTTCCATCCATGTGTGGATGTTTTCCTCCATGTGAGGAATAATTTTTGTGTGCATGTGCGAATGTGTGCAGCAGTAGAAACAAAACCTACGTTTGGACACTCTGCTAATCAGCTGAGTGGCATTTGAAAATTTCCTGAGTGGCCACACAAGCTCACAGTTTATAGGGAACACTGAGCAGAAGGACAAATTTTATTTTATGCAAATATATCTGTAAAATGTAAGAGCATGTTTAGTGATGAGAAAATAAGTTTGCATTTTAAATGGTTGGGAAATGTAAAGTTATCTGAGAATGGGAGTTAGAGATTCTCCTGTTACTTACCCCAGTGTCAGCTGTCAGTAACTCCATTTAATCACTGAAGCTGCTCAAATATAAAACTAGTGTGCAAGGAGAATAAGGGCACTGAGTGTAGTAAGATGCAATTACATGAAAATTGCAGCATACCCCTGACAGGATCAAAGCAGCACTTGGAAACCTGTGTACTTCAGTGCCAGATGTGTAACAAATCAAAGAAACCATTATGGTTTACTAAAGGGACTATCAAAGGTAGGTTGAATTCTGGGTTTCAAGTACAATAAGCCATGATAAGTGCATTTGAAATGCCATGATTTGATTATGGCACACTGTTAGTGATCAGGGTTGGAACTGAGCTGCCCAAAGTAGAGATCCACTTTTGTTGACACTGATCTTTATTTAAAAGAGATGCAGGTTTCATTTTTGAACACGCTGGACTGCTTTCTTTAGTCTGCCCTTCCCCTATGGCAGGCATCTGAGTTCAGCCTAGTATTTCCAACGCTGCTTAAGGAATTGATTTTTCAGATCTTGGCATTTTCAGATTTTTATTAAAATTCCTCACGAGTAGCATAGGTGCAAGTGGATGTTCAGAAAAAGCTGTGTTAAAATACTTCTTTTTCCCCCAAGATACAGAGTTAACAGAACTAATCTGTATCTGAATTTTAAAATATGATTATAACCTATATTTGAAAACATTTATATTTGCCTGCATTTTAATTTTGTATGAGAAAATATAGGTTGTAACTACAAGTCTGATACCGAGGTCACTGTGGGACAGAATCCTCTGCAGATTTTATTTAATGTGTGTCTGCATTAAAAAACATGGACCCAATTCTCCAACTGCCTTGCAATGTGGAGTCTCACTTGAGCAAACAGGATGGAAAAGGGGTATATGGTGGTGATTTACACTCCCTTCCCACTCCTTTTGCTAAAGAGTAAATTATGACATTAGATAAAAAGCGGTGAAGAATCAGGTTTGTGGGTTCTAAATTTCAGAAAATTGCATGTTAGGACAGGACTAGTGATACCTATGATAAATCTTACACTGCGCTCCCAATAAATTAATGCACCAAGTTCAATTCTTGGCTGTGTGCATAGTCTGCACTGAATGCAATAGGATAGGCGAGCTACTAACAGGCCCGCTGATGGAGGGGAGGGCAAAAAGGGCAATTGCCTCAGGGCCCAGCAATTCTAAAGGGCCCAGGCTCCCAGAGCACCAGTTCCTTTAAATCGCTATGGGAGTGCTGCAGAGCATGCTCCAGAACCCTGCACTGTGTGCTCTGGACACCTAAGAGGGCCAGTGTGTTTGAGAGGTGGGGATGGCACGGTCCAGGCACCACTGCAGGCTGACTGTTCCAGCATGAAGCCTCCCCCCAACCCCATAGCCCAGGGGCCCGGAAATCCTGTCAGCTTCCCTAGCTACAAAGGAGCTGGATTCAGTTCCCCAGTTCTGGGGACAAGAGTCTAACAGTTTGGCATCCAGAATAGTTTGTCAGGATCAGATATTTTCATAAAAGAGAAGCTCTAGGAATTATTGCCTATGTTACACAGAGGGCCAGATTAGATCACAGTGATCCCTTCTTGATTTGGAATTTATCCTGTGGGGAGGTAGCAGTCAGTCCCAGGCAAGGGCAGAGGATAGTGCATTGTCTCAGGAGTGTGATTTAGCCTAAGTGTGTCAATAAGCTACATTGCACGGTGTGGAGTGGAGAAAGGGCAGAACCAAAGCTGCTCTCATTTCTTATTCCTTCTCAGACCTTCCTGCCCATTGCATCGTGGGGTGGGGGGAAAGCATAACAGCCTTTTGAACCCTGTTTTCCATCCAGTGCTATGAATGGTTGTGGAGGCAGCCTTATGCCACTTTACTGCCTTGGGCAATCATGCAAGCAATATCTGTCCCTTATTAAGTAAAAAAATGTTTGTGGGGCATATAAAGAGCCCTTGAATCCCATAAGCAGCAGAAGATTCTTGAGTACTAAGTCAATGTACTAAGTAATGCTTATGTCTCTTATTCATTAGGATCCATTGTAGAAGAAGATGTGGAAAATTGAACTAAGAAGAAAAGTTGATTTGACAGACATCTCTTCTGGCTTGGTCTCTTGCAGGGGTTGACTCAAACTGCTAGTCTGCAGTCAGGAGAAGACTTGATGAAAGTGACGGGAAAGATAGAATGTGAAGGCCCCAACCGTCACCTCTATGACTTCATTGGAAACTTGCGCTTAGATGGCCAAAGGTATCAACTTTACTGGATAACTACAATTGTCATCTATTAAGAAATATGTCTTATGTGTATGTGTATGCCTTGCCCCCTCTAGCAGTTTGGAAAGAACGTAAAGGTATTCCTGTGGATGACTGCTTTCTGGGGCATGGGCTGGATGATCAGTTTGCCTTCAGTGGTAGAGGCCTGTGAGTTTTGGAACTTGAAGACCGTGTTCTAGTTCCACCCTTGCAAATTATGATTGTTTATTATGGGAGAAAGGATGGCCTCTTCATAGTTGAATTTATAGCTGCGATTTGTTTTTAAGGTGATTTAAATCCCTCTTGTAACTCCGAAAGGAAAACGTTTCATGCTTCAAACCTATAAATTCAAGTCTTATAAACCATAGAAATTAAAGTACTTTTAAAAAAGGGGGAAGTATTAATATGTTCATTTTATGGAAACTAAAGCAAGGGTGGGCAATAATTTTTGACCAGAGGCCACTTCAGAAATTTTTGAAGTGGCCCTGGGCCGCCCTGGAAGGGGCGGGGACTCAGGAAGAAGGGGAGGGGCAAAGACATTTCTGTGCTTCCCTGTCCACAGACCGTGATTGATCTGGGGATGTGGGAGAGTGTGAAGTCTTTGCCCCCAACCCTACAGGAGAGAACCACCAGCTGTTCTGAACAGCTGGTGGTTCCTTCTAGGTGCCCTGACCCTGGGGGTAGGAGGAGACTTTGCATGCTCTCCCCACTCCCAGGCCAACCAGGACTTGGGGGCAGAGGGAAGTATGCAAAATCTCCTCCTGCCCTGCCCCCAACCTGCAAGGAGCCCATAGTGCTTAGAAGTGCCACGCCCCTTGCAGAGCAGAGAGGAGGAGGAGACTTCCCGTGCTCCCTCTGCCCCCAGGCCACTCAGAGCCTGGTGGCAGGAGAAGCACAGTCTTCTCCCGCCCTGCCCCCGACCTGCAAGGAGCTCACGATGTTTAGAAGTGCTACATGCTCCCTGTAGGATGGGAGCAGGGCAGGGGGATACTTTGCACACTTCTTCCACCCCCAAGCCCTGATTGGCCTGGGGACTTGGGGAGCGTGTGAAGTCTTTCACTCTCTGCCCTCGGGCGCATGGTGCTTAGAGTCAACAGCCAGGGTCTTCAAAATCACTTAAAATATTTGTACTTATTTTTTTCCTTTGTTCTTGGCATCTAGTCCGGTTCCCATTGGACCTGATCAGATCTTGCTGAGAGGTGCACAGCTTAGAAACACTCAGTGGGTCCTGGGAATCGTTGTATACACTGGACATGACACAAAACTCATGCAGGTAAAATAGATTGGAAAAACTATCTCGTGTGTTCTGAGGAAATCAGTATTCTTGAGCTTTGTATTTATTCTGCCTGTCCTTATGAGTTGATTAAGCAAAAGAAAGGGCAGGGGAGGGATATGGTTTGAGCATTGGCCTGCTAAACTCAGGGTTGTGAGATCAGCCCTTGAGGGGGCTGTTTAGGGATGTGGGGCAAATCTGCCAGAGTTGGTACTTGCTCCTGCCATGAGGGCAGGGGAGTGGACTTGACTTGATGATCTCTCAAGGTCCCTTCCAGCTCTAGGAGACAGGAATATCTCTGTACATTGTATAAAGCTATATTTGTAATAGAGTAGCCTCCAGGAGCCCTGAGTGAAATTGGTACTCCATCATGCTGGGTACAGTATGTGCACTTAGTACCTTCCTGGAAGAGCTTACAACATACATTTTAAACATGATTAGGGTTAAGATTTTGTCATGGTTTGTAAAAGTCACAGAGGCCCTGGTCAATAAACAATAATTCACAGAAACCTGAGCCCTGCCACCTGAGAGGGAGGAGGGCTGACAGCCTGAGCTCCATCACCCAAATGCAGAGGAGGCTGATAGCTCAAGCCCTGCTACCGGAGGCTGAATTAAATGTGAAAGTGATAAAAAATCATAATTTAAAGAGCATTTTTCTATTTAGGCCCTTCCCTGGGCAGAAACTAGAGAATATTGCAATCCCCACTTTCTCATGAAGGCGGTAACTGGGAGCTAGACTCTCAGACAGCCAGAGGCAGGGACATGGCCCTGTTTTTTACCTGCCTTGGCCATTGGTGTGGGTGAATAGGATGGAGGGAGAATGCTGAGCCCCCAGAAGAAATTGATCATAACCACATGTTCCCTGTTTCTAAATCACAACAGTAGTTTGTTTGTGTGTGTGTGTGTAAAAATAATACCAATACCACAACAGTTCAGAGCGGCCCTAGTCATAGACGTTGCATAAATAAAATATTTAACTGGCTAGGAATGGAGTTTGAGAACAAAATAGCTAAAGCCAGTTTTAAGACTCTGGGAACTAACTATGCACAAAAGACCTAAAGAGAACAGTCCCCATCTTTTGTAAAATACTGTATTTAGCAGTATTGCTATTGCCATATTTAATCCAATTCCAAAGGCTGTTTCTGCTTTTTTCCCCCCAGAATTCAACTAAAGCACCTTTGAAGAGATCAAATGTGGAGAAGGTGACAAACATGCAGATTCTGGTTTTGTTCTGCATCCTTCTGGTCATGGCCCTTGTGAGTTCTGTAGGTGCCTTACTATGGAACAGAACACATGGTGAAGTCATCTGGTACCTCGGCTCAAATGGTGAGAGTTTGATTGCAAGTGGCTTATTGTCTGTGTGTTCAAACAATGAACGCTTATAAAGGTTGGGGGTTCTACAGAGCATGCCAGGCCATTCATCTTTGACAAATAAATGGATAAAGGAAGCCCATAAATAAAAATCAAAGCCAGAAGCTAATTTTATTTGACAATGTATTCTAGAAACAGGCTGTGGTAACTATGGAGCCCAGCTTGCCTGTGAATGTTCTGTTGAGGTACGTTAAGGCTTGAGAATGCTGCGAGGCAACAGGCAAAAATAAAAGGGCATGGATGTGTGTAAGAACATAAGAATGGCCATACTGGGTCAGACCAAAGGTCCACCTAGCCCAGTATCCTGTCTGCCGACAGTGGCCAGTGCCAGGTGCCCCAGAGGGGGTGGACCGAAGACAATGATCAAGCAAATTGCCTCCTGCCATCCTTCTCCAGCCTTTGACAAACAGAGGCTAGGGACACCATTCCTTATGCCCTGGCTAATAGCCTTTAATGGACCTAACCTCCATGAATTTATCTAGCTCTTTTTTAAACTCTTTGATAGGCCTAGTCTTCACAGCCTCCTCTGGCAAGGAGTTCCACAGGTTGACTGTGTGCTGTGTGAAGAAGAACTTTCTTTTATTAGTTTTAAACCTGCTACCCATTAATTTCATTTGGTGTTCTCTAGTTCTTATATTATGGGAACAAGTAAATAACTTTTCTTTATTCACCCTCTCCACACCACTCATGATTTTATATACCTCTGTCATATCCCCCCTCAGTCTCCTCTTTTCTAAACTGAAAAGTCCCAGTCTCTTTAGCCTCTCCTCATATAGGACCCATTCCAAACCCCTTATCATTTTAGTTGATCTTTTCTGAATGCCAAAATATCTTTTTTGAGGTGAGGAGACCACATCTGTACGCAGTATTCAAGATGTGGGCGTACTATAGTTTTATATAGAGGCAGTAAGATATTCTTTGTCTTATTTTCTATCCCTTTTTTAATAATTCTGAGCATCCTATTTGCTTTTTTGACTGCCGCTGCACACTGCGTGGACGTTTTCAGAGAACTAGCCACGATAACTCCAAGATCTCTTTCCTGATTAGTTGTGACACTACGATGGGGAGTCAAATCCCAGGTGCCCCATATAGCAGTGCAAAATGCCACTCAGAGACAACTGAAAGGCTTCTTATTTTCAGTTACAAAAAATTGTTGGGGGGGGTGTAACTTATTGGGTACAGGATTCATGGTATCAGCCTCCTCTCTGTCTATCAACCCTTTTGACTACATATTTCAGCCACAACTTCTTTTCATCAGATCCTAGATTGGTGTAAAGTGTCATAACCAGTGTTCCCTTCACAGGGGATTAATCAGCCCCACCCAGTCAGAGCCTCAGGGCTCCCTGCATTGTGCTCAGTGACTGGGCAGGGCTGGTTAACTACCTGTGAAGCTGTGCTGCCACCCAGCTTAGAGGGGACACTGGTCATAACTCCATTGACTTTAATTTAATTTAATGCTGATTTATACCATTCAAGGATCTACTCCTCTGTATATTAGTTAGCCCATATATAATTTGGAGATGATGATTTTGCCTACATGAATATCTGAAGATTAATGTTCACACACTGTCTTTATATTTGCTGGTCTAGGCTGTTTTGGCTTACAATAGACAGGGGTAATTTTGTTATTGCAAAATTCTGATCCTATAAGTGTGTGTTTTATTTAAGAGCTCCATTTTACTTCCTTTTTGCTCCCTTTTCACTTCCTTTTACTGGTAGTGGTAAAACCACTGGCAATGGCTGTGCTGTCATCTGTTTCAGATGAACTGCTGTTATGGTAATCTTACTGAAAAAGATTCAGTCTTCAAGGAGGCCATACAGATCTCAAGACATTGAACCAAGATTGACTTCAGATTATGGCAGTCATGTTCTTTCCATTTTAATCATGGTTACTGTTACCAGAATGTGTTTTCTTAAATATAGTGTTGCCAGATTTAATAATAATTCTATATTGGAAAAATATGAAACATGAGATATGTAAATGACTAGAGGAAACAATGATGAAGAGAAACAAATGAAGCATGGTTTGTAATGGAGAGTACTCAAGAGTTATAGGGTCTAATCTCACAAGATGGTGTAAATTGAGAATAACTTTACTAAAATCAATGTAGTATCATCCTGAAAAACAGATATAACTGGAGTCAAGATATGTCCCACAAGCATTGTCTCACCTGCATTTTCAAAGCACTCTCATGAGTTACATGCATAGAGCCAGTCATTATTTCTTATTGTCACAAAAAGGGGAGTATACTTTTTTCTTTCAGAATCAAAACTTCAAGCTTCTATGCCTAACCAGAGTGCCTAATTCTCACTAATGTCTGGGTAGAAAAAAGCTGCTTTTCTCATTAAGCTTGCCTCTGGTTTTCCTTAGAGATTGATTCAAACTGCAGAAAATTCTTATCCGGATCTGGATTTTAAACACTCCTAAATTCAGAAGCATTTGAACCCAGTTTTGTTTCAGTCTGGTATGAATATTGAGCCATTAAAAATTAAACTAGATTTCAAATCTTCTAAGAATTCAGGAGTGCTCATTTCTGGCTCTCACTTCTGCCTCTTCAATATTTTTCCAATTCATTCGTCTGGATTCTTCCCAGGATTCGTCCCATACTCTTAAATGACTATTTTTCTTAAGCTCAGTTGTACTCATTACTTCTGTGGATTTATTAGGGCAGCTTATCCAGCATAAAACCATTTTATTTTGGATACAAAATTTAGTTTGAATTGTACATCTCTTTAACTGTGATCTTTTTTCAGTTCTTACCAATGGATATTTTACTATATCTGCCAACACTAGAAGGTTTAAATAGGAACATTTGGTGAAAATAATTGGGACACACCTTCTAATTCCATTGAAATATGTGGAATAAAACCAGCTTTTTGGAGAGACAATACACACATAGCACAGCTAGCCTTTCCCAATTTATGAATTTGCATGTAATATGTGTCTATTTATATAAATACCTGTATACATTTTTTAAAATATAAAAAACACCTCTAAAAGCTCTAGGCACCTTAACACATAATTAATACTACAGTAAAACCCTAGCAGCATTAGAAAAATCATTCAACAAGAAACTTGGCCAGTCAGCCACCTTTTCACCTCTGCCATTCTGGGAAGATTATTCTTCACCTATCCCCAAACCTTTTCAAACAGGCGTTTTATAGTGTGCCTGGGAGGCCACTAGATTCTGGCTATTTTGGGTTAAGTAGAGGGAGCAAATTCAGGAGGCCTCACAGCACATGCCCTGCTAGCCACCCTCTCGTATGTGACTATTTCATTACAATATCAGGAGAATTTCAAACCAGCTCTGATCTTTTATTCCTGTAATAAGTAATTTTGTCCCACATTTAGACATTCGAGACAAAAATACTTTTTTATCACCTTTAAAAACAACACATTGGGTGAGATTTTCACTTTTCAGTTCTATTTTATTCTATTCTGTTCAGGTTCTTACACTGTGCTTTCCGAGCACCTGGTATGGGAGGGGAACCGGGATAAAAAAGTTCTGTGCACCATGACAGCTCCTGGGAGCATTGTGTCTGAGGTAGTCATAATAAGCTTGATTCTGATCCCTGTTGCACCATTTTTGGCATTGTTTTATAGAGAGTTCCTTTGAGTTTCTCCTGAATTTGTACTGGCGTAAGAGAAACTAGGATAGGACTACATTATCCAGGAGTGCACATAACCAGCATCCTGTACAAACTTCAGCAGAATGAAGCATGCTGGCAGGAGCAGAATGGGGCAGGGTCATGACCTTGATTTAGTTTAGGCCAGGTCTACACTAGACCTGGCAGCTTAGTTTAAGGTACGCAACTCCAACTACATATTCTACATAGCTGGAGTCAGCTTACCTTAAGCCAAGCTTCACGTCATCCCTACTGCAGCTTCCTTACTCCTTGTGACTGAGAGCTGACCGGAGCTGCCCTCAGCATTTGATTTTTGGGACTATACTACACCTGCTAAATTGAATGCCAGAGTGCCAGTCTACAGTGTGGCTAGTGAAGATGTGCCCTTAGTTTAGTTAGAAAGCAAACATTACTTTCTGCATTGAAACCTTGGGTACCAGGAAAACAAGAGGCAAGATTTTGCTTGGCTTCTGTGTAGGAGGATGAAGGTAGACACAATCTAGCCCCTTTCAATAAATTGGAAAGGTCTGTTTTGTAGGGAGAAAATAATTGTTCGTCTGTTTATGCCAAAGGTTTAATGGGAATGGACCATAGTATTAGCACTGTAAATATGCATGATAATTGAATACAAACACATGCCTCATTATTGACCTTATCCTATACCTTTTGGTCCACAGAAGAGCTTTCTGTCAATTTTGGATACAATTTGCTGACATTCATAATCTTGTACAACAACCTCATTCCCATCAGTCTGCTGGTGACTCTGGAAGTTGTCAAGTTTACTCAGGCTCTTTTTATAAACTGGGTAAGTAGCAAGAATGAAAAGTTGTTTAATAAATTGGGGGGTTGAATGTAAAAACCTTGAAAATAAATTTGTCACCTTTTTGACATTGTCTCTTTAGTGATTGCCTTTGGCAAGACCAATTAATAGTTCCGTGAATCTGCTCCATAGTAGTTTACTGGTCCATTCTACTTGGGCTTGAAAACACCATTTTCCCATACAAAGTTTTCCTGTATGAGTGCCATCCACTTTTTTAGTTTCTAAGCTTCCTTTAGAATACAAGTAGCTTTTAGTGCTTTTAGGTGCTGGGAAAGCCTTATGAACACAAATTAAGTGTGAACAAATAGTGTCATCTTCCTGAAACTTTTAACAAACAGATGTAGACTCTTCTGCAACTCATAGGTTTCTTAAGATTCAGCAGAATGAAAAACGACAGTATCTTATCATTTTTCTGTTATCCTATCCAGAGCCCTGGAGGCCACTCTGGCTATGTCTACGCTACACTGTTCTTCCGGAAAAAGCTACGCAAATTGCTTTTTCTGCTTCTTTTTTTGGAAGAGGCTTTTTCAACATTTGGTCCATCTACACTGGACCAAATGTCAGAAAAAAACCCCTTTTTTGGAACATCCCTTCTTCCTGGTAAAACAAGGTTTACAGGGATGCTGAAAAAGCATGTCTGCTCTTCCGAAAAAAATGTCGGAAGAGCAGACATGTTCCCTGGATGCAGCAGAGTAGTGTAGACATAACCTGTAAAATTAAAACATAGTCAGGTTTCTTTCACTCTACTGATGCTTGAGCTGCAATGTTTGCCCACAGAATGTGGGTTGGGGCTGTGGGGATGGCTCTTGTCACTAAATAATGACTTCTCTGATCAGGTAAGAAATTGAACTGGTAGTTTTCATACAGATTCCCATTCAGTATCTTTGTCCATAAAGATGATGTACTCTGATGTGCCTGGAGGATGGAAGGTGTAATGTCGGGGAAAATGTATCTCGTGTGTCCGCATGGGATTGTGCATGTCTGTAACCTCAGGGCTTTAACATGACTGTAGAAGAAGACCTTTAAAAAAAGATCAGCCCAGATGGAGTTAAAAATCTCATAGGCAAAATAAATGTATGTGAGTGTAATTGAATCATTTCCAAGCAGAGTCATCTGGAAAATTGCTTCTTGGCTTACCGGCACATGTAGTAGTTATTTTTGCAATGCATTCTAATTAAATGCAGTGATATAAACAGAACTGGTTATAGTGTAGGTGAGCTTTTTTTTTTTTTTTTTTTTTTGTTTATTTGTGAAGACTAGACTAAAGCAGTTTAGTGACTGTTTGTCTTCTGGGTAGAATTATTAATGTCAGGGAAAAGAATTTTCCCCTGTGTTAAGACTCCTAATCCTTTTTGTTCATTGGGCTGAACATGCAGCAAAAGAGAGGCCAGTGTTTTTTTTCCCCCATAGGTGTCATTTCCAAGATGTCTAATACACAGACACATTTGAGAGACAAACTGTTGTTTTCTAAAAGACCATATTCTGCTTTGTCTCGGCAGCTGCTCTCCCAGTGGTGTGAGCAGCAAATGCAGTATGTGGTCTGAAAAGACTTAAATAGTTTAATAAACTGTACATCTTAGGTCTAGTTTCACTTTTCTTTCAGGACATGGATATGTACTATCAAGAAACAGACACACCTGCAATGGCCAGAACTTCAAACCTTAATGAGGAGCTTGGGCAGGTGAGAGAACCGTGTTGGGAAAGTCATAACTGTCATGTAACTTAGGAGAAACGCATGAAAAGGCACCGTGCAAAGGCAACTATTTTCTTACAATAATTATAAGCTTTTGTCTTGTCAACCTGGATATAATATATGACTCTGAGAAAGGGAAGCCCCATTTTACAAGTAGATAATTGAATCGCACAGTAAGATTAAGTGACTTGTCCAAGGTCACTTAATTCCTGACTTTTAGTAAGACTGTTTGAACCCAAATCTCCTGTTTCCCAATTTAGTGCCTGAACCAAAGACCATCTTTCCTCCTTTGAGGGGCCAAATTCTGCCCTGAAATGTGTATGTTTGTCATATTCTGGGATGCATTCCAGACCAGTGAGGAGTTGTCACCATCTGCCCTATAGCCTTTAGTGCCTCCCAGTTCTTTGTTGCTGTAACTTCCAGCCTGGGCCCTTCAGAACAGCCAAGCAGCATATAGGCCACAGCCTAAGTATCTGTGTATAGCTGCAGCCTGCTATCAACACTCTAGTCAAACTCTGGCTCACACTAGTCTTGGTTACCACTTGCAGGGTGACCCAACGACACACTGTTGTGAATTTTTCCAAAAGCATGTGTTCTGCACTGTCCAGCCCTGTCCTGGAAGCAAAAAAGTCAGAAATGGCTACAAGAGAAATAAAGATAAAATACTTCCTAGTGACTAAAACTTAACGAGATACACTTGGTTCTAGATAAAATCTGTGCCAGGTGTATCCAGTAACATTGCTTGCCAGATTTTCATGTTAATATCCCTCCAAAAGTCAAATGGCTAGTGCTTTTGTCATCTTAGGTGAAAGAAAGAAAGAGAATCAGAAAGAGATAATACCTGAGGTGTTTTTGGCTCTCTCTTTTATAGTCCTCTCTCTCTTCCTGAGAGTTACCTCTAGGGTAAAATTCCTTCCCACTACAGGAGGGAGACATGGAGAGTGGTGATGAAAGAGAGTCCATGTTTTTGTTTGTTAAAATGCAGATTGTTCTGTCCCTACCTGCCTTTGTTGCCAAAGAATGGCCACTTGACTTGTGGTTAACTTTGATGACACCTGACTAGAGATGTCAGCTTGTCATTTGTCTTCGATAAAAGCCTTACCCCTTCCCCAGACTTGTCTGATAAACACATTTCCATCATCATTTCAGCTTACGTTCATAACTTTACCTATAATGTTGCTACACACATTTCATCATGATATTGACCAGTGAGTTGTTAGTTTTCAGATAATACCTCTGAAAGCATATTTTGTACAAAGATTATTACAGGGTGAAAAGTTTAAAAGAGGAGTACATTCAGTCACAGTGTTCTTCCCATTCATTTCCGTAGGAGCTACTTCAGTATGTTTGAGGGCACAGCCTGGTCTAAAGTGTTACCCTCAGTTTTTATTAAAGTCTGTTTTAGAATATCAGATATTTGGAAAATGAGCAATGGGATATTGTGTTCTCTGACTCATGGCAGGAGGAGGTATTAGTCTCCAGGCTATAAGTGATGCAGGGATTTACAGTTCACAGCACCTCCTGCAATATTGTTTTGAATTAAAGTTGGTGGTGGAGTCTTAACTGAAAATGTACAGACTCTCTTTTTAAAATTCTAGCTCTATAGCTTTAGCTGGTGTAAATCAGCAATGTTCCACTGACTCTAGTGAAGTTCTGACAATTTATATCCACCAAGGATCTGGTTCTTGTTTTTAGAGGGAATGTATTACCAGTATTAACTCATATTTTAAATATTTTCCTGAAAATGTGCCTATAGCTTTTATAAAATAGAACTGACCATTTTTTACAAACTACAACAAGTTTGCATTGGCCTGTAGTATTTTCTAAACATGCATACTTTCTTGTGATTATTTTCCTGATTTAATGTGTATTTTTCTTTTGTTTGTCCTGTGTTTCTATGCAAGTTAATCTTGTGAACTTGCTACAATTGTTTCATTTGTATTCTAGGTAAAATACCTGTTTTCTGATAAAACAGGCACTTTAACATGCAATATTATGAACTTCAAGAAATGTAGTATTGCTGGAGTGACATATGGGTAGGTACTATTTCTATAAACTCCATAGCTTAATAATTGTATTCTGCAAATTGTTATTCTGTTCTGTTCTATAACAAAATTAAATTTAAGTTTTTGGTTGTATTGAGGAAAATTAAAAGTTTCTACTATGCCCATAAAACAAATTGTTTGCTCTTCCTGCAGCATGAATCATGGAATGCAAAGGTGGAAATAATTTAAATGTGCTGGTGAAAGGGTTTGTTTGAATAAGATATTCTCCTCTTCATCTTACCTACCTGGTTAGAATGAAACAAATGGTGCTAAATGAGTGTTAGGCCTTTCATCATAGGGTTTTCCTTAGGGGAACCAAATTTTGGGTCAATACCTTATCCAGCTAAACTCACTGATTTCAGTTGAACTAAGAATTAGGCCAGTGAGGTTAGTGAGTGGGCCACATGAATGGCCCTCCTTTCATCTCAGTGGGCTGCCAGATTGCCGTAACCAAAATGGTCTCCCAGGATAGGTGCTAACTGCACTTGCATACTAAAAATTTGTGGAGTGTGCTGATTGAACTGTAGCAGCACTTTGATTGGATTGAGAAAGAGCTCATAACTCTCTTAATATGGTGTGCAATTAACACTCACCTCACTTCACATGCCCTTGCTTTAATGTGTCACTTTTGTAATGCTGGTAGGGAAAAAAACCCTACACGGACAAAAACCAGCAGAATCTGGCAATTCTGTGTGTGGGCAACTGTAAACAAAATGTCTCATGGGTCACACATAGAGCCCCAATGGGCTGTATGCAGCCTTCAGGTGACAGGTTGCCCACCACTGATGTAGCCCAGAGTGACCAGTTCTTCATTCTTTTGTCTGGTAAAACTCCATCAGAAAGGTTAATCACGTCTTGTTTTTATGATGTCTGATTTAAATTGTAAATTAAATTGTAATACAAAGAATCAATTTGGTTTCTAGTTCCTGCAAACCCGTGCAGGAATATGGAATCTGCTGTATATATAATTAATTCATATTCTATTTTGCTTCTCCTAAAAATTGATTATACTTTATATGGTCTGATATGAATTGCCTATCTGAGCCATTTGCACATGTTGTCATGGTAATTTCTTGTAAAATTAGACCCCCTGTTATTAGTATGTTTTAGGGCTTGTCCTTAGCCTTCTGATTCCTTAAAAATATCTCTTTTAATATCTGTGGAAAGCAGGAATTATTTTCCGTGTTTAAGGTCCTATCCAAAATGGCCTTTCAGGATATGTTACAAGGTACTTTAATGTAAGTCTTTGGAAGGAAGAAGGTTAAATCATTGCTACACATATTGAACATTTTTCCAGGATATTGGTGTTCAAACCTGATTTTTTAAATCCCGTAGCTCTGTGTTGCCATGTACTCCCCTTTTTAAAATCAAACTAGCCAATAATTATACCTTTTCTTTTTTTTTTAGTCACTTTCCAGAGTTGGAAAGGGAACGCTCATCAGAAGACTTCAGGTAATGATCACAGACTGGAACTAGTTTGGCCTATACAAAGGAAGAGAGCCAACACATAGCTAACACCATATACGTGAAAGATTGTTGCTTGTCCAAATTTTAGAGCCAGAATTGAAAAGCCCAAGGGATCTAGTTACTCATAAGTTGTCTGCCCCACATATACACTTACAGTAAAGGTGCAAAGATGGAACTTAGATTTTGCCTGAGACCTTGTGGCCAGTTAATACAGCTCCCAAAGTGGGTAGGACTAACCTGGGAGTGAGTGGGGTCAAACTGGATGGGAGATGTTAACTCGGTGCTTCACATCCCACGGTACGTCTAGACTACAGGTTTTTGTCAACAGAGGCTTTGTCGACAGATAGGGTATGTCTAGACTACATGGCTCTGTTGACGGAGCCATGTAGATGAGTTTACTAGACATAGGAAAATGAAGTGGCGATTTAAATAATCGCCGCTTCATTTACATCAAAATGGCCGCCGCGCTGTGCCGATCAGCTGTTTGGCGGCACAGCGGGGCAGTCTTGACACTCCGTGGTCGACAACGGAAGCCTTTGTCGACCACTCCGTTATGCGTCGTGAAATGAGGTTTACCGGAGCGGTCGACAAAGGCTTCCATTGTCGACTGCGGAGCGTCCAGACTGCCCCGCTGTGCCGCCAAACAGCTGATTGGCCCAGCGTGGCGGCCATTTTGATGTAAATGAAGTGACGATTATTTAAATCGACGCTTCATTTTCCTATGTCTAGTAAACTCATCTACATGGCTCCGTCAACGGAGCCATGTAGCCTAGACATACCCCCAGATGGCATGTGAAGCCACAGCCACAACTGGCGTGAAGCTTCCTTAAAGTATAGCTTCCTCCATACGTACAGGAGCAGTAAAGGAAAGAAGCAGCACTTGTGTAGCACCTTGGGCCATGCCCCAATACAGATGCCGCCACCACAGCTTTAACTCTTGATTCCCCCCCCCTCCTTTTTAGTCCCATTTTTCTTTATATATCTGGGGGGGTTCCAACTTCCTTCCTTCTGCATCTTTTCCTCTTTTTTCCCCTTTTACTACAAGTTTTTTCCCTCTGCCACCTTTGTGTGTTTCTTTTAGCTATTGTCCCTTGCTATTGCTCCTTTCCATCTCTCTGATATGCCCTCCCTTGGTGCTACTGTCATACACATAACACAGTATTACCTACAAGAGAGGAGGGAATGCTATATCTTGACTCAACACAATCTTTCCCAATCTATACCATGAAGGGTTCTTTACTGAAAGCATTCTGGACAGTGCTCTGCTATCGTTCAACTGCAGAAGTATGATCCTACAGAACAACTTGAAAAGTTCAGGATGGTTTTATTGATACGAAAGATTCCCAAAGGGACTGTTGGAAAGATAGATGGAGCGGGGTAGAGATTGAGAGAGAAAAATGATACACTTTGAGACTGTCAGAGTCAAAACTTTTAAATTAAACAGAGCAACCTAATTTAAAGGAACACAGTCAATTTGAAATCGAGTCTATTTCAAACCAAATCCATGTATTTCAAACAAATTTAAAAGTAATATTTGATATTACGTAAGTCCTGGTTCTTCTATCAATATTTGTGGTTTTACAGCCATATTTTTTTGTTTTTTAAAACATTTTTCTTTCTTCTGTTGATGTGTGAAAGACCCAAAAAAAAGGGAGCACTGACTATACAGGAGAAAGAGTGAAAATGCTGACTGACAAATTGTGTAAAATTAACATAATAAACTGAAAATAAAGATAAGAGTTTTATCCTGCTTTTCTCTTTCCCTTGCAATAATATTAGGTGCTACTTGTAACAATAATATGAGAATATGTTTTTACACAGAAATGTGATTTAAAAAAAAATTGATGCTGTGCTTTAAATGTTTTCTGAGAAAGTCTATATGTTAATAATGGAATAATGTTGCCACTGCAATGTTAAATGTAATGATCCCTTTTCTTGCTCCACAGCCAGTTACCTCCTTCCACCAGTGAATCATGTGAATTTGATGACCCAAGGCTGTTGCAGAATATTGAAAATGACCATGTAAGGCTTGTTCTCAAATATTATTGAACTTAGGTCTCTCAGGCTATGTCTGGACTGCGGGCTTCTTTCAGAAGAAGCTTTTCCAGAAGAGGTCTTCCGAAAGAGAGCGTCTATACAGCAAAAGTGCATTGAAAAAGCGATCTCCTTTTTTAAAAGATAGCATCCAATCAATGTGGATGCTATCTCTCATTTAAGTTGTGATTAATATGGACGGAGCGGCCACCAGGGCACCTGTGCTTTTTCCTGGAGGCCTCTTCTTTCAGAAAAACCCTTCTTCTCCGTCCACACACCCCTTTTTCCGAAAGAGCTCTTTCAGAAAAAGGCTTCTTCCTCATAGAAAGAGGTTTACCACTGTCAGAAAAACCCCTGCATTCTTTCGACTTTTTGTTGAAAGAACGCAATTGCAGCATGGATGTAAGTGTAGTTTTTCCAGAAAAATGGCTGTTTTTCCCAAAAAACTCTGCAGTGTAGACATACCCTCAAAAATATGTTAGGTCTTTCTGTCTGCTTTTCCTGGGATGGAAGGTCACTGACAGTTTTACTCAAGTATGTGTCATCATGTCACCTGTTACTACTGGTGCATTCTACAGAATATAGAAATACTAAAGAAATGGAGTGGGGGAGAAAATAAATTGAGTAGAGCTGAGAAGGAAGAAGAAATGGATAACTGAAAGGGAAGACAAAAAGGGAGGTGGGAATGCTCACATTGACATTGAATTCTGACCAGTAACTTTTATATGAGTACCAGCTAGTTTCTATTAAGAGGTGTAGTTTTATATCTTGGGATGGTAAGAACCTGAACAACCTGAGAGATTTTACATGTTCAAGTAATATTACATTTTTCAGAGATGGTCGATAGCACAATATCTATCAGAAATAATGTGCTTCCATTGAAAGTAGCAAATTGAAAGATCCTTGTAATATTGGTCCTTGATATTGGCAACATGGTACTTTCTGCAGAGGGTCTGACTAAATACTGCACTAATCTATTCCAGAGACAGATTCTGAAATTAACATATATGAACCTGTATGAGAGGAAGGTGCCCAACTCTATGCGTCTTAAAGGGCCCTTTTTAGCTGGCGTAGGAGCTCAATGCTTTCTGAAATCTAAAATTCCTCAAGTGTGAGCACAGAAAAATTAAGATACCCAAATTCACTTTTGAAAATATTGGCTTTTGCCTTTTTCTTTAGTATCTCACAGACTGCTACCACTGTAAATCAGAGTTTGGTTTTGTAAACCAATGGGTGCCATACTTAAAATAAAAATGGTCAGATTAGTTTTAGTAATTATATAAATACAGTTTTTGAAGCACTATTTGGGGAAGAATCTTTTTTATTAAAGGACGCTTTAAGGAGACTTTGTGCACAATTATATGCTTTCTCTTCTCTTTCACACTTTCTAATGCTTGAGAACTATAATGACAATGTAATATTAATGCCTGAAGGCTTAATGAATTAATAACAATCTGTGGCATAATGTACTGCTCAAGGTCATGGAGTCTGCAGATGTTTGTGGTTTTAAGTTTCCATCTATTCATCAGAAAGGTAGTCCAGCCAACAGAGTATGTTTTATTTTACTTGACCCTGCATTGCAGTAAACTGCATCAAGAAGGGCTCCTGTCCCATTCAGATCACCACTGTCCAGTTTAGGTATTTTCATAGTCTTCTGATTTAATTAACCCTTTTATCCACGCTCCCCTGGGGGTTGGCAGACTTTATTTAAGGGGTCTGTGAAAAATGACTCTGAAAATAAAGTTTCAGATGCCAGAAAAGGCATTCTGTTTTTTTGATCAATCAAAAATAGATGCTGTGCCGAGCATGTGCAACATTTATAGTTGCATTCTGTTCTGTCTGTTTTCAGTATAAGACTTCTGTGGTAGGGGTCTGCAGACCACAGATTGAATTTCCAAATTACTGGCTATCAGGAATTGTCCCACAGTACCAGCACAATCCACACAAGTGCTTCTGGTGCGGACGTTCACCTCTGGCAAGGAGCCAAGTGTAGACATACACAAGTGATGTAATTACTGCAGCAGTTGTATGCCAATATAAGTTAGATCAACTTAATTTTGTAGTGTTGACACGGCATATATCTGGAATGAGTGTAAGTTAAGATCTAATGGCAGCTCAATGGTCTTTGAGAAGTGTATTGTTTGGTAGATGCCACAGTTTACACTAATTGGTGCCTTTGTTAGTAATCCCTGAGAAAAGGCCAATTCATATGGACTGGGGAGACTGAATTACTCTCTCAGCCCTAGAAGTGGTCCCTTAATCTAAGGATTGAGGAACATTGGTGGAGCATTTTAGGGAAGCTTGTATTGTGTGCTTGTGCTGTATGTGTGGTGTGCATAAATTGAGGACCTTGGTCTCTACAACAATCTGTAATTATGTTTCACAAACACTGAATACACACACATGCTCACTCACTAGCATAGCACATGATTTCACACAGACTTCCTAGTGTAAGGCAGAGTTTTTTTTGGAAAAATGGCTGTTTTTCTGGAAAAATTTCAATTATGTTCACACTGCAATCGTGTTCTTCCAAAAGAAAATTGAAAGAGCAGAGGGGTTTTTCCGACATTGGTAATCCTAATTCTACGAGGAAGAAGTCTTTTTCCGAAAGAGCTCTTTCGGAAAAAGGCGTGTGTGGACAGAGAAGAGGGAGGAAAAAGAAAGAGGAAAAAGCACAGGTGCCCTGGTGGCCTCTCCGTCCATAGTAATCACAGCTGAAATGCGAGATAGTGTCCATTCAGTGTGGATGCTATTTTTCGGAAAAAAAAAAAAAAAAAAAAAAAAAAAAAAGATTGCTTTTTTGATGCTCTTTTGCAGTATGGATTCTCTCTTCCGGAAAAGTGTCTTCCAAAAGAAGCCTGCAGTCTAGACATAGCCTAAGGTTACAAGTGTCTCTTTGGCATTGTGACAGTTCAAAAATTCAGTATAGCTAGCTTACTGAATATCCTAGGAGAGTGTTCTCCATCTTCTGGGGATATTGTTGTTCATTTGCATCTTCTTGAAACTTCTTAGCTCTTTTAGTCATTGTTAACTGTAACAATGATGGACAAATCCAATTTTGATTGTCAGTCAAGAAGATATTCTGCAGAAAGTTTTCTGGGAGAAATAATTTGTTGTCACTTGACATATATGGAGGGATCCTCATGACCTCTTCATTAGGTTTGGGGGAAGAAAGCATGCCTGTATTTGCCTTTCGCAACTGCTTCCATTGGATGTTTTTTGCTACAGCATGAATTAGATTAGACAGGCTCTATCCGTAGGAAGAAAGCCCTAAATTCTTATTAAAATGGAAGTTGCTGGTTTTTCAAGGACTTAAAAGAATGTTTGCTGTGTATGTTAAATTATTTGTAAACTGGGTAAAATTGATTGATGGAACCTCAAAGTTGTGCATGAATGGTGAATACCCACAACCCTGGGCTGAAAACTAGCCTCGTTGCCCTGACTGCATCATTTTCTACACTTCTAGATTTTCATCTCAGTAAAATGCACAAGTGTGGATGTACTGCAGTTTTGGGGAGTCTGTAGGAGGCCTCAGGAGGTTATGACACTTTTCAGGAAATAACTTTCAGCCCAAACTGTACCCAATGCAACAAACATTAAGAAATTGCCATAGCTTGGAAGGGAAAAGAATAATTTTCAAAAAAGCTGTTTTTCTGCACCTCTGCTCCACTTCCTTCGCATTAATATGTGCAATTAAAAAAGCAGATACACTTGAACCTCCATACTCCAGGTATCCCTAATCTGGCAATACCCATGGTGTGGAGGAGGAAGGATCCCTCTACACACTGCTGCTCTCCTTCCAGCTAGGGGAACTGCAGTGCACAGAGCCATTTCCCCTGAGGCTTTTCCCCACCACGCCTATAACAAGGGAAGGGCGGAGCCTGGAAGTGGTAGGGAGCATGAAGCCACATGTGCTCCTGGAATTGGGGCAGCAAGTAAGTGCTGCACCCCCTGACGCCCAGACCCTGCAGTGCCCTCCCTGGCTGGGCAAAATCTTTAACCTGGCATACCCTTTCCCCAGACTTGCCAGATTAAAGAGGTTCAAGAATAAATTGTAAAGAATAAAATTGTCAGACACGTAGAAGAACATAATTTGTTGGGCAAAAGTCAACATGGTTTCTATAAAGGGAAATCATGTCTTACGAATCTATTAGAGTTCTTTGAAAGGGTTAACAAACATGTGGACAAGGGGAATCTAGTAGATATAGTATATTTAGATTTCCAGAAAGCCTTTGACAAGGTCCCTCACCAAAGGCTCTTGTGTAAATTAGGTTGTCATGGGATAAGAGGGAAAATCCTTTCATGGATTGAAAACTGGTTAAAAGAGAGGAAACAAAGGGTAGGAGTAAATGGTAAATTTTCAGAATGGAGAGGTGTAACTAGTGGTGTTCCCCAAGGGTCAGTCCTAGGATCAATCCTATTCAACTTATTCATAAATGATCTAGAGAAAGGGGTAAGCAGTGAGGTGGCAAAGTTTGTGGACTATACTAAACTGTTCAAGATAGTCATGACCAAAGCAGACTGTGAAGAACTTCAAAAAGATCTCAACAAACTGAGTGATTGGGCAACAAAATGGCAAATGAAATTTAATGTGGATAAGTGTAAAGTAATGCACATTAGGAAAAATAACCCCAACTATACATATAATATGATGGGGGCTAATTTAGCTACAACTAATCGGGAAAGAGATCTTGGAGTTATTGTGGATATATTGTGAAAATGTCCACACAGTGTGCAGCGGCAGTCAAAAAAGCAAATAGGATGCTAGGAATTATTAAAAAAGGGATAGAAAATAAGACCAAGAATATCTTACTGCCCCTATATAAAACTATAGTACGCCCATATCTTGAATACTGTGTACAGATGTGGTCTCCTCACCTCAAAAAAGATATTTTGGCATTAGAAAAGATTCAGAAAAGAGCAACTAAAATGATTAGGGGTTTGGAACGGGTCCCATATGAGGAGAGGCTAAAGAGACTGGGATTTTTCAGTTTAGAAAAGAGGAACCTGAGGGGGGATATGACAGAGGTATATCAAATCATGAGTGGTGTGGAGAGAGTGAATAAAGAAGTTATTTACTTGTTCCCATAATATAAGAACTAGAGAACACCAAATGAAATTAATGGGTAGCAGGTTTAAAACCAATCAAAGAAAGTTCTTCTTCACACAGCGCACAGTCAACCAATGGAACTCCTTGCCAGAGGAGGCTGTGAAGACAAGGACTATCACAGAGTTTAAAAAAGAGCTAGATAAATTCATGGAGGTTAGGTCCATTAAAGGCTATTAGCCAGGGCATAAGGAATGGTGTCCCTCACCTCTGTTTGTCAAAGGCTGGAGAAGGATGGCAGGAGACAAATTGCTTGATCATTGTCTTCCGTCCACCCCCTCTGGGGCACCTGGCACTGGCCACTGTCGGCAGACATGATACTGGCTAGATGGACCTTTGGTCTGACCCAGTATGGCTATTCTTATGTTCAGGTGTATTTGGTAACAGCTGGCAGTTTGTTAAACAAACAAGCCATCTTCTCCCATGTCTGTGGGTCCTTCAGACTGTGATAGATAGAGGGAAATGCATTTTGTTTGGCTGTTGAGAGAGGTCATATGTGTTCTCTCTTTATCTGTGCTTGGTGGGTGCTGAGCACCTTCAACTCCTGCTGACTGAATGTTTCAGGGGTAGACATGAGAAGGGGTACTTGTCTTTCTCAAGTTGCATTTAGAATAGTGCTTTGCAACATGTGGTCTGTGACCCTCTGCGGGTCTGCAGATTAAGATTTCCAAAGTGTTTTGCACCTCCATTTGAAAATGTTAAGGATCTGCAAATGAAAGAAGGTAGAAAACCACTGGTTTAAAAATGTTTAGCAATGGTGACATCCAAATGCACCTAGGGCTAAAATGGGTAATTATTTTGCTAGCTGTGCTGGTGGTAGAACTATTATCTTGTGATGGGTGGTAAGTACAAGTCATGTGACCCTGCAAAATGTTTCGTAAGTCTTTATGAACAAACTGACTGAAAAATAAGTCAATCCCCTTCCTTTCTGGAAATGTTATGGACTGTGGAGCTGATCTAACATTAAATGTCACTACCACATTAGAGATTCATTTGAAAATCTTTTTTTTCTGTTAATTTTTTTGTCATTGTATCTGTCTGGAGATTGTTGGGGATAGAAACAAGGGTGCTGTACCTGCTGTGGTACATAGGTGCAGATTTCCAAATCCATAACAATTAAATTGTGTACTTGTGATTGTGCATGAGAGGGCCCAGTGTTAACCAGACATGAGTCTTTGTACCCCCTCTAGTGGCCAGACCACATAATGAGGTTTTGTGAGCCTGCCTCTGCCTCCTGATTTAACTGACCCTGCCCTTTATCTCATGAAGTAGAGATTCCTGTTTTTAGATCACGTGGGTCTGGGTTCAGGTCCGCACACATAACCCAATCAAAGCATCATCATGCTTGCAAATTTGGATTTTTGTGAGCATATTTCTACATGAGTTTAAAAATCCAGACTTGCATGTGTGCATTAGATTCAATGCAATGTTGAGGATTTGGGCCAAAGTGTGTTTTTGGTAAGGATGAAATATACCATAGAGGCTCTCTTTTTAGGGTGAAACTTGAAAAGAAACAGATTTCTACTTCTAAGCACAAACATCAAAATTTGGATTAATCTGATAGGATGGGAATAACTGATGCCTGGGAAAGAGAAAATTGGAAGCAATGGTCCTGGTAGGAGTGGAAGCTGTTAGTGGGTAGATGGGGAGCAAAGAAAACAAAGAGCAAAATGAAAAAGTTGGAACCCCCCCAGATATATAAAGAAAAATGGGACTAAAAAGGAGGGGGGGGGAATCAAGAGTTAAAGCTGTGGTGGCGGCATCTGTATTGGGGCATGGCCCAAGGTGCTACACAAGAAATACTCCACTGTCAGAATTTCAGCACCAGAATGGTTGGGTTCTGCATAGGGTTGTTAAGCAATTAAAAAACTGATCACGATTAACTATGAAATTAAAAAAAATAATTGATTGATTGGGGTCTTATACAATAGAATACCATTTGTATAAATATTTGTGGTTGTTTTTCACAGTTTTTACCATATTGATTTCAATTACAACTCAGAATACAAAGTGCTCACTTTATACTTGTTTTTATTATAAATATTTGCACCCTAAAAATGAAAGAAATAGTATTTTTAAACGTTCACGTAGTACAAGTACTGTAGTGCAGTCGCTCTTTATCATGAAAGTTGAACTTACAAATGTTAAAATGATGTACAAAAATAGCTGTATTAAAAAATAAAACAGTGTAAAACTTTAGAGCCCATAGGTCTACTCAGTCCTACTTACTGTTCAGCCAGTCGCTCAGACAAGCACGTTTGTTTACATGTATGGGCGATAATGCTGTAATGTTTGTTTACAATGTCTTCTGAAAGAAACAAGAGGCATTCACATGGCACTGTTGTAGCCAGTGTTGCAAGATATTTACATATTAGATGCACTGAAGATTCGCATGTCTTTTCATGCTTCAACCGCCATTCCAGAGAACATGAGTCTGTGCTGATGATTGGTTCAGATGGATAACAATCCAGAGCAGTGTGAACTGATGCATGTTCATTTTCCTCATCTGAGTCAGATGCCACCAGCAGAAAGTTGATCTTTTAAGACTTCTCAAAGCATGCTACACACCCTGTACCTCTCAGATTTTGAAAGG
The DNA here is from genome assembly GCA_032595735.1 of Pelochelys cantorii. Lineage (NCBI taxonomy): Eukaryota > Metazoa > Chordata > Testudines > Trionychidae > Pelochelys > Pelochelys cantorii. The sequence continues at coordinate 46,744,754 of CM064326.1, read as the reverse complement.
CACTTCAGATTCTTAAATCTTGGGTCAAGTACTGTAGCTATCTTTAGACAGCTCACATTGTGTTTTGTCAAATTTGCAGTGAAAGTGTACTTAAAACGAACATGTGCTGGATTATCATCCAAGACTGCTATAATATGAAGTGGCAGAATTTAGGTAAAACGCAGAGCAAGAAACATACAATTCTTCCCACAAGTTCAGTCACAAATTTAATTAACACATTATCTTTTTAACCAGTATCATTGGCATGGAAGCATGTAATCTGGAATGGTGGCCAAAGCATGAAGAAGCATATGAATGTTTAGCATATCTGGCACATAAATAACTTGTAGTGCCAACTGCAAAAGTGTCATTTCTCACTTTCAGGTGACAAATTAGAAGCAGGCAGCATTATCTCCCGTAAATGTTTCTCTTAGCAATTGGCGGAACAAGAAGCTGGACTGGGTGAACTTGTAGGCTATATGTTTTACATTGTTTTGTTTCTGAGTGCAGTTATATAACAAAAAATGCTTCATTTCTAAGATGTGCTGTCATGATTGGGGACTCCTTATTGAGAAGAATAGATAGGCCTGTAACCAGAGCTGATCCAGAGAACAGAAGGGTGTGCTGTCTGCCAGGTGCTAAGATACGGGATGTGGAACTGAGATTGAAGAGGACTATTAAGGGAGCAGGAAGGAATCCATTGATCATCCTTCATGTAGGAACAAATGATACGGCTAGATTCTTGCTGGAACGAATTAAGGGAGACTATGCTAGGCTGGGGAGGACGCTCAAGGAAATTGAGGCTCAGGTGATCTTTAGTGGCATTCTGTCTGTTCCTAGAGAAGGGCAACTAAGATGTGACAGGATTATGATGATCAATAGATGGCTTAGGCAGTGATGCTGTAAGGAGGGCTTTGGGATGTATGGTCACTGGGAGGCATTTATGGACAAAGGACTGTTCTCTCGGGATGGACTCCACCGAAGTAGGGAGGGAAATAGACTTCTAGGATAGAGGCTGGCTCAACTGATTAAGAGAGCTTTAAACTAGGAATTTGGGGGAGACGGTTGGGAGATGTCCAGGTAATCTCTACGCCAGATTTTAACACTGAGAGGGAGGAAAACGAAGTAAGAAAGGATATAGCTGGGGGCAGGAGAATGTACATGAGGAAGGGTAGGGTGGATACTACTCTAATAGGTCATATTGGAGGTACAACGTCTGTGCCACATTGGGTAAAGAATGTGAGTGAGGCCAAACAGCAAAAATTAAGATGTTTGTACACCAATGCGAGGAGCCTAGGTAACAAAATGGAGGAACTAGAGCTATTGGTCCAGGAAGTAAAACCAGATATTATAGGAATAACAGAAACATGGTGGAATACTAGGCATGATTGGAGTACAGGTATTAAAGGATATGTGCTGTTTAGGAAAGACAGAAATAAGGGTAAAGGTGGTGGAGTCACATTGTATATCAAAGATGAGGTAGATTGTAAAGAAATAAAAAGTGATGGAATGGAGAAGACAGAGTCTGTCTGGGCAAAAATCACATTGGGGAAGAAAACTATAAGATCCTCTCCTGGGATAGTGCTTGGGGTGTGTTATAGACCACCAGAATCCAATTTGGATATGGATAGAGACCTCTTTAATGTTTTTAATGAAGTAAATACTCATGGAAACTGCGTAATCATGGGAGATTTCAACTTTCCAGATATAGATTGGAGAACAAGTGCTAGTAATAATAATAGGGCTCAGATTTTCCTAGACGTGATAGCTGATGAATTCCTTCATCAAGTAGTTGCTAAACCAACAAGGGGGGATGCTATTTTAGATTTGGTTTTGGTGAGTAGCGAGGACCTCATAGATGAAATGGTTGTAGGGGACAATCTTGGCTCGAGTGATCATGAGCTAATACAGTTCAAATTAAATGGAAGGATACACAAAAATAAATCTGAGACTAGGGTTTTTGATTTCAAAAGGGCTAACTTTAATAAATTAAGGAAATTAGTTAGGGAAGTTGATTGGACTAAAGAAATTATGGATCTTGAGGTGGAGGAGGCCTGGGATTATTTTAAGTTAAAGTTGCAGAAGCTGTCAGAAGCCTGTATCCCAAGAAAAGGGAAAAAAATTATAGGCAGGTGTGTTAGACCAAGCTGGATGAACAAGCATCTCAGAGAGGTGATTAAGAAAAAGCAGAAAGCATATAAGGAGTGGAAGATGGGAGGGATCAGTAAAGAAAGCTACCTTATTGAGGTTAGAGCATGTAGGGACAAAGTGAGAGAGGCTAAAAGTCAGGTAGAGTTGGACCTTGCAAAGGGAATTAAAACCAATAGTAAAAGGTTTTATAGCCATATAAATAGGAAAAAAACAAAAAAAGAAGAAGTAGGACCGCTAATTACTAAGGATGGAGTGAAGGTTAAGGATAATTTAGGAATGGCCCAATATCTAAACAAATACTTTGCTTGAGTCTTTAATGAGGCTAATGAAGAGCTTAGGGATAATGGTAACATAACAAATGGGACTAAGGATATGGAGGTAGATATTACCATATCCGAGGTAAAAGCCAAACTTGAACAGCTTAATGGGAGTAAATCGGGGGGCCCAGATAATCTTCATCCAAGAATATTAAAGGAACTGGCACATGAAATTGCAAGTCCATTAGCAAAAATTTTTAATAAATCTCTGAACTCAGGGGTTGTACCATTTGACTGGAGAATTGCTAATATAGTTCCTATTTTTAAGAAAGGAAAAAAAAGTGACCCGGGTAACTATAGGCCTGTTAGTTTGACATCTGTAGTATGCAAGATCTTGGAAAAAATTTTGAAGAAGAAAGTAGTTAGAGACATTGAGGCTAATGGCAATTGGGACAAATTACAACATGGTTTTACAAAAGGTAGATCATGCCAAACCAACCTGATCTCCTTTTTTGAGAAAGTAACAGATTTTTTAGTTAAAGGAAATGCAGTGGATCTAATCTACCTTGACTTTAGTAAGGCATTTGATATCATACAGGAAGATCTGGACAACCTTGTAAATTGGAGTGATAGCAATAAGATGAAATTTAATAGTGAGAAGTGTAAGGTTATGCATTTAGGGATTAATAACAAGAATTTTAGTTATAAGCTGGGGACACATCAGTTGGAAGTAACGGAGGAGGAGAAGGACCTCGGAGTCCTGGTTGATTATAGGATGACTATGAGCCGCCATTGTGACATGGCCGTGAAAAAGGCTAATACGGTCTTGGGATGTATTAGGCGAGGTATTTCCAGTAGAGATAAGGAGGTGTTAGTGCCATTATACAAGGCATTGGTGAGACCCCATTTGGAATACTGTGTGCAGTTCTGGTCTCCCATGTTTAAGAAGGATGAATTCAAACTAGAACAGGTACAAAGAAGGGCCACTAGGATGATCCGAGGAATGGAAAACCTGTCTTTTGAAAGGAGACTCAAGGAGCTTGGCTTGTTTACCTTAACCAAAAGAAGGCTGAGGGGGTACATGATTGCATTCTTTAAATATATAAGAGGGATAAATACCAGGGAGGGAGAGGAATTATTTAAGCTTAATACCAATGTGGACACAAGAACAAATGGATATAAGCTGGCTAGTAGGAAGTTTAGACTTGAGATTAGACGAAGGTTTCTAACCATTAGAGGAGTGAGGTTCTGGAACGGCCTTCCAAGGGAAGTAGTGGGGGCAAAAGATCTATCTGGCTTCAAGATTAAGCTAGATGGGTTTATGAAGAGGATGGTTTGATGAGATAACATGATCTTGGTAACTAATTGATCATTCATTATCAGTGGTAAATAGGCCAATGGAGGGATGATAGGAGTTACTGTAGAGAACTTTCTGGGTGTCTGGCTGATGAGTCTTGCCCACATGCTCAGGGTTTAGCTGATTGCCATATTTGGGGTCGGGAAGGAATTTTCCTCCAGGGTAGATTAGCAGAGGCCCTGGAGGTTTTTTGCCTTCCTCTGTAGCATGGGGTACAGATCACAGCTGGAGGATTCTCTGCATCTTTGGGTCTTTGAACCATTGTTTCAAGGACTTCAATATCTGAGATATAGGTGAGAGGATTATTCTAGGAGTGGGTGGGTGAGATTCTGTGGCCTGCATTGTGCAGGGGGTCAGACTAGATGATCATAATGGTCCCTTCTGACCTTAAAGTCTATGAGTCTATGATAAAGAGATTGCACTACAGTACTTGTATGAGAATTGAAAAATACTATGTCTTCTGCTTATTTTTACAGTGCAAATATTTATGATAAAATAATGTAAAGTGAGCACTGTACACTTTGTATTCTGTGTTGCATTGAAATCAATATATTTGAAAACACAGAAAAGCATCCAAACTATTTAATACGTTTCACTTGGTAACTGTGCGATTAAAACTGTGAGTAATCTTGATTAGTTTTTTAAATTGCAATTAATTTGAGTTAATCACATGAGTTAACTGCAATTAATCGACAGCCCTAATTCTACTCTGTTAATGGAAAACCATAACTAATAAAGCAGGATCAGATAGGCCATGCAGTCGGGAGGTAAACTTTAAATGAAGAATCATAATTACAACAACAGAAGTTGTTAATGAACATGATGATCTTTGCACATAATTCTGATATATTTTGAACATCCTGTGTCAGTGCTGGAATAATATAGCAAGAAAAGAAATGACAGCTGTGTGAAAGAGCTGAAGCGTCAGGCCTCACAGTTTGGTGATCGGTTGCTATAGAATTGCTGGGTTGCCATGTAATCCATTTTAAACTGTAAAAACATAAAGACAGCAGCAAATTAAATTGTTGGCTTCATATAAGACAAATAGAGGAAGGGATAGCACTTAAAACCTATGATGCAGGGGAAGGCAGGTTCCGAGGGAAAGAAATAGTGAAAGTACATAATAGGCTAGGTAATATATTTGTTATATAGACATCAGAGGCAAGCAGCAACAGATGCTGAAATGAGAATCCACTAGGCTCCATATTTTGTGGAGATGGGGATATAAGTTTCACTGTTTTCATTAAAAATAACACAGCAAATGCATGTAACCTTCTAGACAATAAAATGTCCATTTCTCACATTGCTTTTTGATGGTACACCATCTGTTCATGTGCTTGAATGTTGACTCTGCTCTCTGGTGTAATAATATGTAAGATGATTATTTTCTCAGGATGTATCCAGATTCTGATCAACATGTACCTGTGCAGTCCCATACTGGTCTAATTGTGGGAGTCAAATTCCATTCTTAACCATACAGAGGATATTAAAATATTCATAGCACAAAATTAATATACAAAGTGAACTGGGGCTGGGGATGAGAGGTTCAGGCTACGGCTACACTGCCATTTTTGTTCGGAAGAAGATATGCAAATCACGGTCGCATTTGCATATCTTCTTCTGATTCTTTTTGCAGAAGAGGTTTTTTTGATATTTGCCCTCTTGTAGATTTATGAGGAATAAGGGGTCTTGCAAAAGAGGGTTTTTCCCCCAACATTTGGCCCCATCTACACAGGGCCAAATATCGGAAAAACTTCTTCTGCAACAAGAATCGGAAGAAGATACGCAAATGCGAGTGCGATTTGCATATCTTCTTCTGGGAAAAAAAACGGCAGTATAGGTGTAGCCTTAGTATGCAGGCTACCCCAGCCCTCTCTCACCTCAGTAGCTTGGGGCCAGGTGAGCCTCTCCATGGCTGCTGCAGCTGCAGCTACAGCAGGCACAGCCAGGGGAAGGGTGCATGTCTTCCTGGCTGAGGCAGGTCCAGGTTCATCTGCCCAACCAGAGTGAGGAATGCAGCAAACTGTGCAATTTCCCCTTGTTTCCTGACAAAGGGGAATAGTCAGCAGTGTTCCTGTACTAATGCAAGGCAGGAGCTGCAGCGTGCCCCCCCACAACCTCCCTACAGGGCACCTGGGGGTAGGAAGCTTGAGGCTGGGGCAGTCCCGGATGGAGGAGGAAGTGCACACCCCAGCCACCCCCTTTCACCTGCCTGGTGACTGTTTCTCTGGCTCTATCTAACCTGCAGGAAAAAATGCTATGCTGCGTCAAGGGAACGAGTCCAGTTTTTTGGAACAGTTTCCGAAAAAGCGGGTGCGTTCTTTTGGCATCCCTGTATTCCTCTTGGTGAGAGGAATAAGGGATGTTCTGAAAGAGGAGGTTTTTCCAAAATTTGGCCCCGTGTAGGTGGGCCAAATTTGGAAAAGCCTCTTCCGAAAAAAAAGCAGAAAAAGATATGCAAATTGCGAACCGCAATTTGCGTATCTTTTCCCAATAAAACTCTGCAGTCTAGATGTAGCCTTTTCTGTACGGTTTTATGCATCCCTAAACACATCGTGGGTGGGGAGGGGGAGCGTCAGCCCTCACTTCTCCCCACAACCAAACCCTTTGCTTGTTTTAAATTATGATAAGAGGACGATGCACACCAAATTTGGTGGTCCTAACTTTTACTCTTTAGGAGCTCTTGAACAAACAGACTCGCTCATTGACAGACAGACAAACTCTCAAATATATAATAGATAATGCAAAAAAGTCAGAAATATTCTATAGATATTTCTTTTCTGTATTTTGGGTGAAAACAGATGATGCAGAGTGATAATGCTCTTTCCATTCCACTGGTATCTTTGGATGCTGTTAAATAGAAAGTAGGAAGTTAGACATTTTTAAATCAGTAGATTTTAAATCAGCAGATAACATGTGTCTAAGAGTTTTAAAGGAGCTGACAGAGGAACTCACTGAATGGTCAATGTTTAATTTTCAAAAGCTTCAGAGGGGTAGCTGAGTTAGTCTGTACAGAATAAACTTAAAAAACAACAACAGTATGGTATCACTTTAAAGACTAACAAGACATGTAGATGGTATCATGAACTTGTTGGTGCCCACGAAAGCTCATGATACCATCTACATGTCTTGTTAGTCTTTAAAGTGATACCATACTGTTTATTTTTCAATATGTCTTGGAGAACTGGGGAAGTTCCAGAAGACTTGAAGGAAGCTAGTATTGTGCCAGTTTTTAAGAAGATCAACAGGTTGACCTGGATAAATATAGGCCTCTCAGCCTGACATCCATTCCAGACATGATAATGGAGTAGCTGATATGAGACTCGTGTTTATAAAGAACTAAAGAACGGTAATGTACTTAATGTGAATTTCAGTATGGATTTATAGAAAACAGATCCTGCCGAAACAACTTGTAATTTTTTAAATGAGAATACAAGTTTGGTTGATAAATGTAATAGCATTGTCATGATATGCTGAACCTTCTCAAAGGTTTTTCAGGGGATAGCCAAGTTTGTCTGTTACAGAAAAAAGCAACAAATGGTCTGGTAGCACTTTATAGACTAACAAAACATGTAGATGGTATCATGAGCTTTTGTGGGCACAGCCCACTTCTTCAGATGACAGAAGTTGTTGTACTTGGTACATCACAATATTTTGATTAAAAAACTAGACTGATATAAAATTAACATGGCACACATTAAATGGGTTAAAAACTGGCTAACTGATAGACCGCAGTATATAATTATAAATAAGGAATTGTCATTCAGTGGGGTGACAGAAAACATAAAAACAGGGCACGCGGTGCCAGCGCGGGACTGCTTGAGTTCCCCGCTTGCCCCATACCCCCATGGCACTTCTGCTTTTGAAATGTAGCAAGAACCCTGCTATTGCTACATTTCAAAGTCAGAAGCGCTGCCATTGCATCCCTGCCCACCCCTGCCATGGAGACGGCTCCTCCCCCGCCCCCCACTGGTTCCTGATAGAGGCAACAAGGGGAGAGAAAGTGACTAGTTGAGTCAGATGCTTATTGGATAGTCGACTTGTCGCTTACATCCCTAACACTGATTATCTCAGCAAGAAACTAGCATTTATACAGTGCAGAAGAATAGAAAACTCTCCTGAGGTCTGAGGTCACTGCTAGACAGACCTGGCGGGAAATTCCTTCCACATCCCACAACTGGCAATAAATTAGACCCTGAGCATGTGAGTAAGAACTAGCCAGCCAGACACCCGAGAGAGAGAGAGAGAGAAAGAATGCTTAGCATGACCTCTGTGTACCAGCCCACCCTAGTCAGTGTCTCATCTGTAGCTATGGCCCTGTAGAGGGAGGAGACAGAATAATAAACAAAACAGATAATGAACAATCCCCCTCCCACTTCGATACATCTGTCAAGGGAGTAGGGATTTCTAGATCTTTGCAGATAACCGGCTGAATCTTGAAAGCATGAAATTTCTAAGAACCCAAAATGTAAAGCAGAAGTGAGCCCTGCCCCCAGCCATCATAGGCAGCCCCATCATATAATCCCACTCATAAATTTTTACATCTCTCTTAGAACTAATTAAACTGTTTGTTTCCACAAGTCTTATTAGCAGAGTACCTGGGCCCAGTCCTGTACTACCTTGCTCTAAATGGGGTCATTTGCACTCGTGTAAATTTGGTATTGATGCTACCAAATCTCAGTGATTCCAGTTACTAGGGCAATGGTGGTATTTTACACTACTTCATTTGCTTTCACCTTGCAAAGATGGAAATGACTACACAAGGTGCAGGGCTGTACAAGAACAAGCCCCTTTTGCTTTTTGAGTGCAAGGACAGTGGTTCTGGCTTTCCAACTCGTGTGTGTGTGTGTGTGTGTGTGTGTGTGTGTGTGTGTGTGTGTGTGTGTGAGAGAAAGGTGAGGGAAGCAGCACACTAAGTTGGAGAGGTGGGAATTACAGATCTAAATTGTCTGAATTCTGTTTTAAAATCGAGAACACGTCTATACATTTAGTCTACATGTAGTGAAAATACCAGAGTAACTTGGTAATGTTCCTTGTAGCCCACAGCTGCTCACATACAGGAGTTCCTCACTCTGCTGGCCGTGTGTCACACTGTTGTACCTGAGAGAGATGGAAATGCAATAATCTACCAGGCCTCTTCCCCAGGTTGGTCATTTTCTCCTTCGTTTCTGAGATTGGGGAGGGGAGTCAAGCTCTTTTAAAAAGACGTTCTTAGATTATAAATAGCATGTTTAAAAACCAAACAAACTCTCCTTTCCTGACTCACTGATAATGGGCTTTATGGATACCAGCTTACATGGAGAGCACACTGTCTCCTCCAACTCCCCTTTGTGCAGAGAGAGCCCACCCATTGCTGCATTCTTCAGAGGTGATCCCCACTGCTACCGGCTGCTTCTGCTGGCTAATGTAGAGGGGTGGGGCCATGACTTTTGCCAGCCCTTTGAGACAACTAGGAAGGTTGCCTCAATATAACTGTAATAACTCCATTATAAATTATAAATATAACTTTATTGACTCCCCAACTCCTCCTTATATTCTTGCAGCATCCAATCACAGTTTAGCTCAGTCACGGAGATAGCAGTACCTGATTGTTCACTGCTTTGCTCTTTGTGTAGTCCTTTACGCCTGCACAAAATAACTGTAAACAGTGTCACCATTTTGCTTTGCCAGCATCTTGCACCCAATTTCTGTAGATGTACATGACTACAGAGGACATAAAGCAATGAAGAATTGTGTCCAGAATTTACTGGGGCCCATACTCCACTCCATTCTGTGGTGCTGAGGTGAACAAAGGAGAAGGAACTAACTCACAGATGGTGGGTAGGGAGAAGGAATAGCTCCATGGCAAGCTCCCCTGAGTGACTGAGGGTTTTTTATGTACTTTAATTTTTTTATCCTACCATGTGGAGATTTGTTCTGTGCTTAATGTGGGCCAGGGAGCATAAATTCCTGTCTGTGCACTTCACCTCTCCTCAGGGAGGGTTGGGTACACGAGTGGAGTAAAGAGCCAACAACAGGAAGGCTCAGCTGTGAGTTCTGCTGCCAGGATGTGGGAAGGCTCCTCATAGGTTATCTGTGGAGTTGGATGTTGCAAACCCCACTGATACATGGGGAATTGAGACCTTATTACTTGTCTTTCTCTAAGCAAGTGGTATATCTCCCTGCCTGAGGCATTGGTTCTGAGTTGTAACTTGCAGAATTATTTGAGTTCTTCATTACATTCCCCAGTCTCCAACAGGATATGGTGAATTTCTTTATGGAAAGAATTTTTTTTATCATTCCAGCAGAAACTGGATTAAATTCCTCTTGTAAATACTGACTTACATAGCTTTGATCTTACCAATTTTCCAGAGACATTTAAACAAAACTTTAAGTAACATGAAGAGACAAATTATGGCTCTTCAATAATAACAGATTTAAACTTTTTTTAAAGCTAATGTTAAAATTATATAATACATAGGTTAAGGAAGCAGTGACTGTACACATGAACATAGTGCTTATATGATCAAAAAGTACAAAATTTGGTTTCAAAGTCATAACTCCCATATAGAATATAAATTGCAATAACCCAAAATTAAGGCTAATAAATTTAATGATACAGTTTAGATATTAGCATCCAAATATTCAGGTACATCACTCATGAAATTTTACACTGAGAGTTGGTTATGGAAAGCACATATAGCAATGAGTGTCCTTCAGTAATGGAGCATTTAGGATAGGTTAATGCTTCAGCAAATATAACAAAACAAATATAAACAGAATGCCAGCTATAAAGTACATGTGTGCAGCCCTGTTAATCTATATGCAATTTTATAAGAGGAATGCCAAGGCAAGCATAGATGCTTTAGGGTTATGATGAAAAATTTAACTGCTGCTGTAGCTCATTTTGGACATCTCTGATTCAGTAGCTGCCTGGTCCATATCCTAGGATTCGTGGTAGTGCAATGCTTATGGGAGTTGGGTTTTTTCCACTGAGATCTTGAATATATTTCTGATCAGCTCCCAATAAAGCAAAGCTCCTTGTATTGACAGATGAAGGGGCATTAGTGAAAGGAGCAAAAAAGCTTGGCTATATATTCACAGGAAGAACTCCACATTCAGTTATCATAGATGCGGTAAGTAGAGCGTATGCGGTGTACAGCAGCTTTCAAGGCTATGTGCATGAGATACAGCCCCTTTGAATGGTTCCAAGGGCAGCTCTGCAGGGCTCCCTCTCAGGCCATATGTGGACAGGGTCTGGCAGGGTGGGATGGGCAGCGCTAAGGATCTTTCTAGAGGTGAATCCCTGGATCTTTCCTCAGCGGAGCAGGCAAAGAGCAACAGAGTCTAATCCAGGTAGCAAACTGAAGCTGCTCCATAGAATGCTCTGGGAAGCACATTAATTTGAACTGAGCACTGGGGAGAAGATTTTCTGCCAAAGGAAAAAGAAAATATATCGTTAACCAATATATACTCTAGTGCAATCACATATGTAATTGTCTCTTTAACTTCTAAGTCCTGACTTGTAATAAAGCTGAATCCTCTATTCCTCACTGAAAATGCATCCTACTGAAGATATGCTTTTTGCATGTGATGTGTATGGAACAGATTGAGTTTAATAAATGTGGACAGTTCGGTTGACATGGGACTACATTCTGATCCAGTTTGCAGTCATGTATTTCTGAGTAGATTATTGACTTCATATGAGGTGCTCTGGATTTATACAGCTGCAACTGAGAACTCTGCCCATGGGATCCATCCAGGGGGTTTTGGGTTTAGTTTGTTCATTGTGTCACTGTTGTGTGCTGTTCTGGATGTGTGTTTGTTTTATAAATCACCAGTGCTAGTTACCGCATCAGAAAGGCTGAATACTCCCTTTGGGGGCTGGTGGTAGGGCACAGCCATCAGTCTGGTGCACTTGCAGTCTGAGCTTCAGTACAGATATTTTCCTAACAGTGCCACCTTTTCTCAGCCTTATTTAGAGGAAGTCAGGGAAGTTGTTAGGACATTTTAGAACACTGTTACTTGGTTTTAAAAGCGCACTGTAGGTCCTGATGTGCAGGGTTGTCTGGAACTGCCCAGGGCCTTCGCACCAGGTGCTATCACTAAAATAGCTGAGCACTTCCTTCCCAGTGCAGTAGAATCAAACAGGTTTCATGGAAACTATGAAAGGCTATGCTTGTGCAGGGGAGGATGGTTGATTGTAGCTGGATTTGCTGCTGAATGCAGCAGTTTTCACCAGAAAATGTTTCTCATTTGCATAGTGGTCCCACACATCAGTCTGACACATGAAATACAAGAACACACTTTTTGGGGAGTCACTTATTAGGCCTGTTCAGATCTGCTACCGCAGTAACATTTCTGCTTTTGCTGGGTAAATTTTTATCCAGGTGGTGCACTGTTTATCTATTATCTTTGTGACCATATTTGAATTCTTTCCTTGTGCCAACAGCCTTTACTTGGCATGTTTAAATGTTTAATCTTTTTAAAAGCATATCTTTGTACCTGCAAAGATTGGGAGCTAGAATTCTCTCTGTTGTATAGCTATAACCCCACTCAATCAGTGACTGCAGGCTCATAAGGTAACAGAAATTGAAAGTCACTGGAGTTGTACAAGTGCAAGTGAGTGCTGAATTTGCTACTGAAATAGGACAGTATACTCTTTAACCAGGAGAGGGAGCTAGCACCACATCACATTTGCAATCATGTGACATCACGGGTATTTGAAATTCATGATGCTTTTATACATATATGCATTGTTCACATCATCTTAATTTTCTGTGCAATGTATTTTTCTGCAGCTGGGGAAAGAGGAAGCCTTTGAAATTCTTAATGTGCTGGAGTTTTCTAGGTAAGTTACTCTTTCGGATATTGAATAAATGCAAGGCAACGAATAAAGGATATGTCTACACTGCCACACTATTTCAAAATAACTAGCATTATTTCAAAATAATTTAGTCTGTGTCTACACAGCAGGCAGTTATTTCAAAATAGTGACAAAATACTGTCAAGCTGGAGGACTTCTTACTCCGACTCCTGTAACCCTCATTATACGAGGAATAAGGGAAGTTGGAGGAAGAGAGCTCTATTTTGAAATAAGTGCTGTGTAGACACTCCCTATCTTGAAATAAGCTATTCTGAAAGAAAATACACAATTGATGTAGCTCAATTTGTGCAGCTTATTTTGAGTTAAGCCCTGCAGTGTAGACGTACCCCTAAGAGCAAAAATGTGCTAATAACATGACTAATAATTAGATTCTTTGGAATCTAAAGAAAGGTTGACTAGTTAAATCTTCCATTTTCTTTTAGATTTGCCATTCTCTTCAATATGGAGTGAATGAGTCGCTCCTTCTTCTTACAAATGGGAGTTACAGGTTTAGTGGTCAAACATGGAAATGGAGGACAAGAGACATCTTTTCTGGTTCTGGCTCTGTCAGAGACTTGTAGTTCGACCCTGGGCAGATCACTTCACTTCTCTGTGCCTAAATTTCCTCACCTGTTAAATGGGGCTAATGAATCTCACCTTACCTCAGTAAAATGTTTTGAGATTGTCAGATAAAAAGCACTGCATAAGTACAAAATATAATTCATACTTTCCATACAAGTAGATGGCATCTCCCACTTGGGGGAAATGTCATGCCTCTTTTTTGGGAGCGCCTGACCACCCAAGTTCCGGTCTCCCTTCTGCTTCCCAGCAAGAGAGACTTCAGACCTAATTCTTATTTACACTAGATTCCTTTGCATTCATCTGGCTGAGTAAGAGAACCTTAGCATAACAGGGTCAGACCCATAGATTTTCCTTCTGCTGAGAAGATGGAGATGGTTCTCTTTCAAAGAAGAGAAGGCAACAAGAAAGAGGTGATTTGTGTCTGGGTTTGGGTTGTGCCAGTCTGACTGGGATTCCTACCATTTATTCTACCTGCCCCCAATCTGTTCAGTGGACTAAGGCCAGGTTTGGCCTTCCAGTATTGCTTTGGCCTTCTTTGTTGACTACTTCTGGCCCTGCCTGCTGAAGAGGAAGAGGACAATGAGGGGGAAGATTTGGCTAGGTTGTGTTTCCCTCTTCCTTGCCTTCTCTAAATGTTCCTCAGACATGCCTCGTGGCCTCATTCTGGGTATTGTGGATGTCTGGACTTGCTTTGTAACCTCAGTAACGGGAGTGGAGTTGTCATACAGGGACCCACGCTCTGGGAGTAGAAGGGTTTCTGTTCACAGATATTCCCTGCATCTTTTGACTACTGGGATTTTTTCTGGCCCTTTGTGGATTCTCTTTGCGCCCACAGATAGAATTCTCGTTGTTATCCTGTCTCTACCTCATCCATAGTAGTATCTTACTCCAGCAAAAAGACTGCTCACACAATTCCAATACTCAGTGGGGATAGAATCTCCCCTGATCTATTAGTTTTCTGGAGAGCTTTTGGACTTGTTTTGATAAACGAGACAAGGAAAACAAACACTCTCTGATGTACTTTATCTTATCTGACTTACCAGAAGTCTTCCTTCATTCCATATGATTATTGAAGGTGCACACAAAAGAAAGTAAAGTTCTACAAAAACTTTTTTTTTTAAAAGTTTAAAGTAAAATACTGAAGAGACCAGACGTGCCATGGCTAAGATTGCTCAAAATCTCTTTACTCTGTCTGCTTGTGCCTGTGTATTTACAATATGCTTTAATTCCATCATTGCATTTTGTTATTTCTGAAATATCCATAGAATTTCAACCAAATTGAGGCTCTGAACTAAGACCCCTGCTTCATTCACAGGATCCAGTTCTCTGCTCTGGTTTATGCCAGTCTGACTTGTTTGATTTCTGTGGCGTTAGGTTGATGTAAAAGTCTTGTAGAGAAATAGAGACCCAAACTTGGTTTTGAATGTATGTGTACAAGGGGTAGAGTTAAAATTGTAGGAAGAGAGTTATGATTATGTGACCAGTATCAGCTTTGATATTTCCTGATTTGTGTATGCTCTACTTTGAAACTCTATGTTCTTTTTACATAGTGTGTTTTGTTTTGGTTGCAAGCATAAAGCTAATTATTTGCTAGGAAAGTTTGCCTGAATTTTTAGTGCACAAATTACTACAGGGAAGGGGCACAAAACTCCATCTACTTAGTGGGAGATTCTGCCTAACATTGTAGAGTGTCAGATGAACCCATCTTGTTTTTTGGTAATTGGGGGAAAACTCAGAAAATGGAATTTACTACTAAGGCAAAATTAATGTTTTAAAGAGAAGCATGAAAGTCCCCATTTTTCATCCGTTGTATGTTTTGAAGAATCCGGCATTCATTTGTTGCATAATTTCTTCTAAAACAGGAGGTTTGTTTACAGTGTGTTTATAGTATTCTTTTTATTGACATTTTGCCAGGGTTTATGAAATCAGCCCTGTTGCTTCATTTGTGGGAACAGTGCCTAGGTCCCTTAATAACATGCATAATTCTTAGAAGTTAAAAATACCCATTAAGGGCATGTCTAAACTACATCCCTCTTTTGAAAGAGGGATGTAAATTAGGCAGATGGAAAGTGCAAATGAAGTGGGGATTTAAATATCCCGCACTTCATTTGCATAATCGCATCACAGCGTTCTTTCGAAAAAGGGTATTTCAAAAGTGAAACCGCCGACTAGACGCAGTTCTTTTGAAAAAAAAAACACCCCTTTTTCAAAAGATCCTGTACACCTCAAAAAATGAGGACATGGTGGTGGACATGTGGATAATTTCTAACTGGAGATTCAAGAATATGCAGTAGAGTACAAATCCTGATGCTGTCTGAGATCAGTTAGATGACTAGGGCTATGTCTAAACTACACCTCTCTTTTGAAAGAGATGTAAATTAGGCAGACAAAGTGCAAATGAAGTGGGGATTTAAATATATAATTGCGTCACAGCGTTCTTTCGAAAAAGGGTATTTCAAAAGTTAAACCGCCGTCTAGATGCAGTTCTTTTGAAAAAAAAAAAAAAAAAAACAAAAAACCCCTTTTCCCCTCAGGAGTACAAGATCTTTTGAAAAAGGGTTTTTTTTCCCGAAAGAACCGCGTCTAGACGGTGGTTTCACTTTAGAAATACCCTTTTTCAAAAGAACTCTGTGACGTGATTATGCAAATGAAGCGCGGGATATTTAAATCCCCACTTCATTTGCACTTTCGATCTGCCTAATTTAAATCCCTTTTTCGAAAGAGGAATGTAGTTTAGACATAGCCCTAGTTATCTAACTGATACCTCAGACAGCATCAGGATTTGTACTCTGCTGCATATTCTTGAGTCTCCGGTTAGAAATTATCCACGTGTTCACCACCATGTCCTATGGAAGACTGTTCTGCCATATAATATACCCCAAATGTAGTTTTCCTAACATCCAGCCTAATTTTTTCATTTGTCTCTCATTACTCCTAGTTATACCTGCTTAAACAACTCTAGCCAATATTTTATTCCTTCTTGGCATCAATATTGCATAATAGAGTGTTAGCATATCCATCTTTCCTTATAAGCTTTTGTTCTTTTCTTGCAAGCAAATCTTTAAAATTATTTTTGTTGCTGTTCTCTGAATTTCCATCAAATTATTGATGTTTTTCTATTATCTTTTGCAGTCCAGAGTTAAAGGTGCTGTCTTTCCATTTACAACTGTGATATTGCCTTCAACTTTGTTTCTCTCTCTCTCTCCCCTGCATCCCCTTGAACTTCCAGGAAACACTTCTTAGCCACCATCCTTCTGTATTAGGTGGGAGCCCATTAGTTCTGATCCTTAAGAAAAATTCAGATGAGTGGTAGTTAAGCAGTACAAAGCATTTCCCCTTTCTGAAGGGATATGCATTCTGCCCCATAGTCTTGAAGCGTGTCAGCATTAAAAGGAAGGTACTTAGTCAACAGAACACGTTTCTGTATGATAATCAATTGTATTTTTGAAATGAAATATTCAGTAGGTTTATCTTTAGAACATAAGAACAGTCATACAGGGTCAGACTAGGCCACTATCCAGTCTTCCAACAGTGGCCAAAGCCAGGTGCCCCCAGAAAACAGAAAGGGTAATCATCAGGTGATCCATTCCTTGTCACCCATTCCCAGCTTCTGTGAACAGAAGTTAGGGGCACCATTCCTGCCCACCCTGGCTAGCAGCCCTTGAAGGACCTTTCCTTCATTAACTGATCCTGCTACTTTATGAACCCTGTTTGTTTTTAAAAAGTTATGGTAAATTATTTGGGGCATGTTTTTAAAAATTTATAGTCATAGAAACTCATACACCTAATTCATGGCTAATTTGTGTGTGTAATTACATTAATTGCATGAGCCAATGTCTGTGCATGCAGGTTATCAACTTCAGGAACACCAGATTAGTTTAAGCAGTCACAGTAACCGCCTATGTACATAAGTTGTGCAAATACACGTGCAGTCTGGGTGTGTTTCTGTATGCCATAAACTACTGTAAATCAGGCCATTTATGTTCACATTGATTAAAGAACTGTAGGATCAGAAGGCAAGAAGATTGTCTACCCTGCATTTGTAAAATTGTTGAATACTGTTGAATTAGTAGTGTTTTGTATGACCCGGTTTTAAATGCGCCAAGTATATGGAAGAAAATTTGTAAATCAGACTGTGCTTTTACTCCTAGAACCATATAGCTGATTAGAAAACAATTTTAAATGCCTTTGTTTGTTTCCCCATAGTAACAGAAAGAGAATGTCTGTAATAGTTCGAACTCCAGCAGGGCGACTACGTCTATACTGCAAAGGGGCTGTAAGTAACCCACTACTGCTAACAGAGAATGGTGGAAATACTGTGAGCTGCTGCAGCAGCCCCATTATTTGAAAAAGTTTGAAATTTTGTCTCTTCTAATGAATATTTGTTAGCTGCACACATTAGGGGCCAAATATTGAAAAGAGACTTAACCTGTTCTCTGATTTTGTTTGCAGGCACACATAACTAGGCTTCCCAGTGCCTGAGCTGAAATCCTGCCTGCCTTGACGTCAAGGGGAGTCTTGCCATTGACTTCAGTGCAGGCAGGATTCCTCCTCTGACACGCAGGTACAGTCAGGAAGCTAGACATCTAAACACTGTGGTCTGAATCTTCAAAACTGGAGTCTGTTCTCAAGCATTTAGCCCAGTCTCTCACTTGATCTTCGCCTTTCTCCCATCTCTCTCTCTGCTGCTCCTAGTTGTCCCTGATCAGAATAGGCTGTGCTTGTACTTTCACCAACAGGTGGGATAATGTACCAAACTGTAATGACTATATACTGTCTTTTTTTTTTCTGGAAGAGGTATGCAAATAGTGCTCATATTTGCATACCTTCTTGTGTTTTTTTTTCTCAGAAGAGGCTTTTCTGCCATTTGGCCCGCCTACACGGGGCCAAATGTCGGAAACCCCCCTCTTTCAAAAACCCCCTGTAAATCTCGTTTTACGAGGAAGAAGGGGGCTTTCGACATTTAGACGGGGCCAAATGGCGGAAAAGCCTCTTCCGGGAAAAAAAAGAAAGAAGGTATGCAAATGCGAGCACTATTTGCATACCTCTTCCGAAAAAAAGACAATATAGCCATACCCTCAGACAGCCGTGTTAGTATGTATCTGCAAAACAAGGAGTCCTGTGGCATCTTGAAGACTATTAAATTTATTTGGGCATCTTTTGTGGGTAAAAACCACTTCATTAGATGCATTAGAGTAGAAATTACAGTAGCAGGGTTATGTACTAGTATATCAAAAGAAGGGAGTTACTTGTCAAATGTAGAACCAGTGTTAACGAGGCCAATTCAGTCAGGGTGGATGTGGCTCACTCCCAGCAGCTGATGAGGAAGTGAATACCAAGAGAAGGAAAATTGCCTTTGGAATGAGAGAACCTTCAGTCGTAATTTGATTGTGTTAAATCTGCAAATGAATTGCAGCTCTGCTGTTTCTCTTTGTAATCTGGTTTTGAAGTATTTCTGTAGGAGGATGGCCACTTGTAAATTCATTACTGAGTTTCCAGGCAGGTTAAAGTGTTCTCCTACTGGTTTTTGTGTTACCTTCCCATATGTCTGATTTGTGTCCATTTATTCTTTGGTGTAGAGACTGTCTGATTTGGCCATTATACATGGCAGAGGGGTATTTCTGGTACATGATGGCATATATCACATTAGTGGATGTGTAGGTGGCTGAGCCTCTGATATTGTGGGTTATGTGGTTAGGTCATGTGATGGTGTCACTTGTACAGATATGTGGACAGAGTTGGCAATGGGGTTTGTTGCAAGGATAGGTTCCCGTGTTAGCGTTTCTGTGGTGTGTTGTGTGGCTGCTGGCAAGTATTTGTTTCAGGCTGGGGTGCTTTCTGTAAGCAAGGATTGGCCAGTCTTCCAAGGGCTGTGAGAGTGAGGGATTGTTTTCCAGGATAGGTTGCAGATTGTCAGTGATGTACTGGAGGGTTTTAGCTGGGGGCTGGAGGTGATGACCTACAGGTGTTCTGTTATTTTCCTTGTTGGGCCTGTCCTGCAGTAGGTGACGTCTGGGTACTCATCTGGCTCTGCCAATCTGTTTCTTCACTTTCCCAGGTGAGTATATTAGTTTTAAGAATGTTTGATAGAGATCTTGAAGGTGTTTGTCTCTGTCTAACTGTGTCCAAACTATTTAGGATAGTCAAGACAGAAGCAGACTGTGAGGGACTCCAAGAAGATCTCACCAAACTGAGTGATTGGGCAACAAAATGACAAATGAAATTTAATGTGGATAAGTGTAAAGTAATGCACATCGGGAAAAATAACCCCAACTATACGTACAGTATGATGGGG
Source organism: Pelochelys cantorii (assembly GCA_032595735.1). Lineage (NCBI taxonomy): Eukaryota > Metazoa > Chordata > Testudines > Trionychidae > Pelochelys > Pelochelys cantorii. The sequence goes on along the minus strand of CM064326.1, from coordinate 46,725,288 downwards.
GCTAATTTGGCTACAACAAATCAGGAAAGAGATCTTGGAGTTATTGTGGACAGTTCTCTGAAAACTTCCACACAGTGTGCAGCGGCGGTCAAAAAGGCAAATAGAATGCTAGGAATTATTAAGAAAGGGATAGAAAATAAGACCCAGAATATCTTACTGCCCCTGTATAAAACTATGGTATGCCCACATCTTGAATACTGTGTACAGATGTGGTCTCCTCACCTCAAAAAAGATATTTGGCCTTGGAAAGGGTTCAGAAAAGGGCAACTAAAATGATTAGGGGTTTGGAACGGGTCCCATATGAGGAGAGGTTAAAGCGACTGGGACTTTTCAGTTTAGAAAAGAGGAGACTGAGGGGGGATATGATAGAGGTATATAAAATCATGAGTGGTGTGGAGAGGGCCGATAAAGAAAAGTTATTTATTAGTTCCCATAGTAGAAGAACTAGAGGACACCAAATGAAATTAATGGGTAGCAGGTTTAAAACTAATAAAAGAAAGTTCTTCTTCACACAGTGTGTAGTCAGCCTGTGGAACTCCTTGCCAGAGGAGGCTGTGAAGGCTAGGACTATAATAGAGTTTAAAGAGAAGCTAGATAATTTCATGGAGGTTAGGTCCATAAAAGGCTATTAGCCAGGGGATAAAATGGTGTCCTTGGCCTCTGTTTGTCAGAGGCTGGAGAGGGATGGCAGGAGACAAATCGCTTGATCATTGTCTTCGGTCCACCCTCTCTGGGGCACCTGGTGTTGGCCACTGTCCGCAGACAGGATACTGGGCTAGATGGACCTTTGGTCTGACCCAGTACGGCCGTTCTTATGTTCTTATGTCTGAGGGATTGCAGCAGATTAGGTTGTACCTTAGGGTGTGGCTGTAGACAGTGTATCATTTGATGTGTCCTGGATGGAAGCTAGAGGCAAGTAGGTAAGAGTAGCTGTCGGTAGGTTTCTGGTAGAAGGTAGTGTTTGTGGCCATCATTTCTTTGTTCTGTAGTGTCTAGGAAGTGGATCTCTTGTCTGGACTGGTCCAGGCTGAGATTGATAGTGGGGTGGAAGTTCTTCAAGGGCCTCCTTCCCGAGGGTCCATATGATAAAGATATCATCAATGTAGTGCAAGTAGAGTAGGCATGTTAATGGATGAGAGCTGAGGAAACACTGCTTTAGGTCAGCCATAAAAAATGTCATACTGTGGGATGATGCAGGTACCCATAACAGTGCGTCTGACTTGAAGGTATAAATTGTCCTCAAATCGGAAGTGATTGTGGGTGAGATCAAAGTCACAGAGCTCAGCCCCCAGGTGTGCTTTGGCATCATCAGGGATAGTGTTCCTGACAGCTTGTAGTTCATCCTCATGTGGAATGTTGCTCTAAAGAGCTTCTACATCCATGGTGGCCAGGATGGTGTTTTCAGGAAGATCACTGATGTTCTGTAGTTTCCTCAGAAAGTCAGAGATATCTTGAAGATAGCTAGGAGTTCTGGTAGTGTAGGGTCTGAGGAGAGAGTCCACATAGCTGGACAACCCTGATGTAAGAGTGTCAATGCCTAAGATGATGGGGTATCCAGGATTTCCATGTTTCTGGATCTTAGGTAAAAGATTGGGGCTCTTGGGGTGTGTCTGTGTAGATTTGGTCTCGTGATATTGCAGAGAGTTTTTTGAGCAGTAGTTTCTTTTGGTATTCCTCAGTGGGATCAGAGCATAGTGGTCTGTAGAATGATGTTGAAGAGTTGTCTGGCAGCCTTCTTTTCATAATCTGATCTATTCATGATGACCACAGCATCTCCTTAAGGATTTAGAATTGTTTTCTCACTACAAAGGCAATTTTCCCTCTCTTGGTATTCACACCTCCCCATCAACCGCTGGTCCTACACTTGATAAGTAACTACCTTCTTTTAATATACTAGCACATATATATCCCTGCCTCTGTAATTTCCACTCCAGTGCATCTGTTAGTGGTTTTTACCCACAAAAACTTACGCCCAAATAAATCTATTAGTCTTTAAGATACCACAGGACTCCTTGTTATTTTTATAAAAAATGAGAAGCATCAGCGACGACAGCTAGTTGTATCTTTAAATTCAGTGGAAAGTGATGGAGGGTGGCTCAATTTTATCATATAGAATTAAATCTCTGTTTATTTTAACAGTGCTACTTCCGTGACTCTTTACAGTAAAGCTCTGATTTACTGCTGTGCGCATGAGGCCATTTTTAAAAATCATTTGAAAGGCAGGGCTGGATGACTCTCTACTGTACTCCAGTGTAGCTTCACTTATTTCAGTGGAGTAATGCCAGCATGAAGGCTGTGTAACAGAGGTGAATCAAGCTCATTGTAATTATACATTACTTCAAACTTCTGGAAAGTCACACACAAATCCAGACCCAATAGAACTGACCAGGTCTGGCCTCTGCATTTCCAGTCCCATCACAGTTCTTACCATTTCTGTTTTTACACTGCTGTTCTCTTCTTCTCGCTGTTGTTTTTGTGTTGCTGTGTGTTAGAGCTGTTACACATCACAGAACTAGCACTGGGAAGACGAAAGAGGAGAGATATTGAGGTGCTCCACTGACATTAGTGGAAGTTTTGCCATTGATTTCAGTGGGAACAAGATAAGACCCTTTAGCAGCCAGAAAGGGGCCATAACAATCGCAAGATCGGGGGAGGAAAGAATCATCCTAAAAGTTAGCTTGTTTTGTTTTATGAAAAATTGTTGCCATAACGTTTGAAAGTGAGTTTGTATTTTCCTCTCTTGGTTTCATAAAATAATGAAGGTGATTATTATAAATTATTTATGTACAATGGTGTTTGAAGTTCATCTAGATATAAAAGAAACAAAACTTAATTTTTAATGTTTTTTATACCTTTTTCAGTTCTTGATTTATCAGGCAAGCTGTCTCTTTCCATTCCTTCGCCCTCCCCCTTCCCACCTTTATCAGTCACAGAAATACTCACAGGCAGTAATGGCTGGTGTACTGTTTTCTAGATTTTATAACAGTGTAACAAGTTTGGGGGTAACAGAAGAAAAATCTAAAGAAACAGTATGTGTTTTCGTATTTGGTTTTCTAAATGGAGCTAGAAATGTGTAGATATTTTCATGTTCACTTTAAGCACCTCACATCAGTTAGATCTGGGGGGTGGGGGGTGTTGAACACTTGTGCATTGCAGGCACTTGAATGGAAAGTTTATATGTGAATTTACTCTTTATATTTAATTTGTTTTAATAGGATAATGTTATTTTTGAGAGACTTTCAAAAGATTCCCAGTATATGGAGCAAACACTATTGCATCTTGAATACTTTGCCACAGAAGGTAAGTGAAACAGTACGCAAGTATGAATCAAACTTTCAAATTATTAGTATTCTTTTATGTATTAATTTTTAAATGCCAGCAGATTGTTCTGTGCTGAACAAGATAAAGATACAAAGACAAATTCATAGGTGAGGTGTAGTATATGTAAATTAAACTCCCCTATGTGTAAAGTCTAGCAGTACTGAGTCTTGCCTAAGAATAAGGGAGATAGGGACTTGTTTCTGATCTCATCTTTCCCAACTGTAAATCAGGAGTAGCTAAGCTGAAATCAGTGGAATTACAGCAGTGTAAAATCAGAAGACATGAAAATTAGGCCCTCCGCATCTAAACTAGTATAACATACAACCTGAGAGAGCTGGTTTACATTACAACTTTGACTCATGTAGAGTCATGTCTGAATTTAGCTCACTGATCTCCCCTCCAGGAGCTTACTTTCTACAATCAAACATGCCAACTTTTTATTTTACTGGTGACAAATTCATAACACATATATTCACAAGGAAGTGCTATGAGGGTTATGGGTTTTATTTCATTTTTATACTTTTTACTTTATGACTATAAAAACATGAATTGATGGATCGTTCTTCCTAAGTCTGAAACTGTTATTTGTTCAGACTAAATATTTTTTCCAGTTTGTTCTGTGAACTCCCCTAGCCCCAATAATAAAATCTTTCTATTTTATATGGCACACATCCTCCTTTTGCTGGCTGACCCATGCCAGAATAAAAATCTTTACTTAGGCCTGGTCTGCTCTATACAGTTAAGTTGACATAAGTGATCCTGAGTTGACCTAGCTGTGGAAAAAAGTCTTCACTTTAATTTGACTCCTGCTGATGTAAGCGCCTCTCTATGCCAATTTAGTAACACTATCTCCCTGAGCAGCGTAGAGTCGCAGATGCTGTAATTAAGTTGATGCTTACATTGACTGTTGCCAGCTTTCATTGTGGCTATGCCACAATGCCCCACACTGACAGTCCAGTTGATACAAGCACTCCTGGTGAGAACACGCACTTCTGAAAGAAGTGACACTGACCTGTGTGCACACACAGGCAACTTAATAACACCAGTGGTTGTGTGCCAGTATAAATTAAATTGACTTATTTTGTAGTGTAGACATAGTCTCATATATGTTAACCTTGATCAGCTGTCTAATAAAATGATCTGTTTCATGCTCAGTGGGGGCCTACTCTCCATTTGTTCACATAATTGTGAACTATATGCATGCATGGAGGGCGAGAATACATTCGCTTCTCTGAAAAGGAAGTATAGGGATGAGCAGTAATTTGGGATGAGTATCTGCTGTTGAAGTATAATAATGTTAATGCTTATCAACCTCACTGGGGTTTTCAACCTCAAATGCAAAATTAGAAGACAGAAGACACTGTTGTTGCTCCAATATTGCTAAATTGCAGTACTGAAAATTAAGGAGAGATTTGTGCATGTTAGGCCAGCTACTGATCTTGATTACACTGGTGTAAATCCTACATAATCAGTGGAATTGTCTAGATTTATGCCAGTGTAAACTAATCCACAATCTGCCTTATTTGGGTTAAATTGTCTTGCTTTACTAGAGCTCAATGTCGCTTTACATATATATGCAAAACTGTCATTTACTCCAGGAGAGGTACAGGTGTTTAGCATCAGCTGGTTCATTCCAGAAGGATTTTAATGATGTGACCCTCCCCATCATTAGGTTAATGTGTGCAACATCTATATTCTGTTTGGTAGGTCTGAGGACTCTGTGCATTGCATATACAGACCTGTCAGAAAATTCTTATCAAGAATGGTTAAATGTTTATAATGAAGCCAGCACAACTTTGAAAGACAGAACTCAAAGGTTGGAGGAGTGCTATGAGATCATTGAAAAGGTAACAAGTGCAGACATTTACACTGCTGAGGGCAAAATCCTGCTTACCTTATTCATGTGAATAGTTCCATAGGCATCAAGCAGGATTATTTTGCTAAATACATCACATGTTGAACTAATAAATACATCTACTGGAATATGCAGCATGTATATATATTACACACACCTATGTGCACTCTCTCTCTCTCTCGCTCTCTCTCTCTCTCTCCTCCTGTTGTATCCACTCCAGTTTTCATATTTATTTTTCTAGTTCTCAATCCACAAGACATTTTCAGTCTATGTGGCTGATTTTTTTCCCGTGCTTTATCTATAAAATTACAAACAACAAAGTTAAATTATTACAAATGTATAAAAAATCCCCTCTCCTTTGGCTAATGGATTACTAAAATTTTCTCAGAGTTAAAACTGGTAAATAGGACTGCATCTTTATTGGGCAAAGTTAGCTGCTTTTACTTCTGCAGTATTTTGTCTGCCATATTTTCTATAATATGTCCAAATCCTTTCCTGCAGTGGCCCTAAAATTTCAGAAAAATGTGCATAGCTCTGTAGCACTAACTAGTTGTATGGGACATTCTTTTTCTTTCCAGAAATATGGAATATGTAGATACAGTACAGATACTTGAATTGTTCAGTATTCATTCCATTTGTGTTACATATGATCTGATTATATCCGTAAGTAATTGCAATAATTTTAGCCTTGAGTGATTGTATGCAGGCTGTGTATACATTTTATGGGAGGGAAAATAGTTTTAAATGACGTGACTCCAGGTGTTTTGTGAGCTTCAGAAATACAGATTATGACCATTCAAGCGTGTTTCTATGGTGATTAGTGAATGCGCCAGTATGTATGTTCATCCACTGGTAGTTTTAAAGTTGTGGAACTTCAGTTAATTACTTTTGAAATGTTGCCATCTTCCTGATCAGAAACATTTGTTTCCTAATATATACTTCTGAAATGTGGGCTGTATGCAGAAGAAATAGAAGAGCCACACCAAAAAATACTGTACTGTATTTCTTTTTTAAGTAGTGTTTCTATGGGTGCTCCACTGTAGGTGCTCTTGCAACCCTGCACTGCTGATCAGAGAAATTCAGTAGCAGTGTCTGTTAGGCTCACACGTGCTTCTACTGCACCACGAGGCTAGTCCGTACGCATGGGCAAACCTTCCTCAGTTTCTTCTCCACTGCTCCAAGCCAGAGTTGAAGCTATTAGTAGTCCATTATAAGCAGGGCTCAACAAATTATGGAAAACCCTGCTTGCCAGACAAAAAAGGGACTCGCCACCCTCCCCCCCCCCCAAAAGTGTTTTTTTAATGGCATAACTTCCTAATAAGAATAAGAATAGTAATTACAAATAAGTTATTAATAAATATCACCCAAGTTATTAATAAATATCTTATAAACCTCTACCTTTTCCCTCTGCTGCCATGTCTTCTCCCCTTGCTCCATCAGCTCCCCTGGTGTCTGCTGCCCCCCAACCCCTCACCCTCCTCTGCTGTCCTGACTCCTGCCCTTCTCACTGCCCTCAGCCTTTCTGAGACCTGCCCCCCTCCACCAGCCCTTCTCTCCCCCCTGTGCCCACTCCTCCAGTAGCCCCACTCTGATCATGTGAATTACCCCTCCTCATCCCCTCTACTAACATCTCCCTCTACACACCTGCCCTGCCTCTCTCCTCTGGTGCTGGTCCCTCCCCTGCAGGTGTCTGCCCTTCTGCTTCACCCCCAGAATCCCCTGGCACCTGCACCCTCCTGGTGCCTCCCCCTTCCCTCACTGCCCCTGCCCCCTTTGCCCTCTTTTTCCTTGATACCCACCCCCTCACCACCCTCTGCCCCCATTCCCCTCATACCCCTGTGCCCTCACACATGCCTTGCTCCATCCCCGCCTTCCTCATGCCCACCCCTTCTTTCAAGCCTTCTCCCAGCACCTCCCCCCTCCCAGCCCCCAATGCCCTTACCCTCTCCTCTTCCAGCATCACCCTGTTCCCCCCTCCCACTGACACCTCCCCTCCTGCCCTTTTCCTCATTGTCTGCACTTGGCCCCCTGGGATTTGTCTCTCTTGCACTCCTGTCCCTTGGTGCCTTCCCCTTTCTTCTTCTTCTTCTTCTGACCTCCTTCCCTCCCCTCCCCTCAGCACAAGCCCCTTGCCCATATTTTTCCCCTCCCCTCCCCTCCGTTCCCCTCCCCCCAGCCCAGCCCAGCCCAGCCCCTTCCCCTCCTCCAGGGCCAGCTCTAGGTTTTTTGCTGCCCCAAGCAAAACATTTTTTGGCCGCCTCCCCCCCTTTTTTTGTTGTCTTTTACATATGTATGCATTTTGCAATGGGTTTTTTTTGTTTGTTTTTGTTTTTGTCCTGGCATTTTAGCCCTATAAATAGCAAATTGCATTTTCATTTGTTTTTTTCCATAAAGACAAAGGCGCTTCAAGTGAACTCCCCCTTTCACTCGCTGCTGGGTCACAGCAGCCTTTTCCCTGCCCTGTCCAGCCCCTCCCTATGGACAAGTACCCCTCACTCCCGACCCACAGGGGAAGCAGGGTGCAGGGACAGCACAGAGCCAGAGGGGCGCAGAGAACAGTGGAGGGTACAGGGGTGGCACGGGGAATGGGGGCCACAGAGCCAGAGGGACACAGGGATCGGGGGGAGCAGGGTGCGGTGGAGGAACGGGGAATGGGACATGGGGAACGGGAGGGGCAGAGGGATTGGGGTCTAGGGGCAATGCAGGGAATGGGCAGCACAGAGCTGGGGGGGCAGGGATCGGGGGGAGCAGAGTGCGGGGTGCAAGGGCGGCGCAGAGCCAGTGAGTTGCAGGGAAGAGGGAGAGCAGGGGATTCGTGGTGCAGGGGAGCGGGGGCAGCGTGGGGAACGGGCGGCGCGGAGACAAAGGGGCGCAGGGTGGGTGCAGCAAGCTGGGCGGTCGACAGGGAGCGGTCTCTCGCTGACGAGGGGGCTGGGGCCGTGGCAGGACTGGAGCCGTCAGGGCAGGGCGGGCCTGGCTGCGCCGCGTGCCGCAGCCAGCTCCCGGGGACACGCCGCCAGAGCCGAGCTGCCGCAGCCCTTTAAAATTGGCAGGGCCACGTCACGCCAGCGTCCTAGTGTCTGCTGGTGTCCCACCCACTGGCTCGCGCCCCGCCTCCTCATGCTGGAGCTGCACGCAGGCAGCCCGGTGGCAAGAATTGCCGCACTTCCCCCTTCCCGGCGGCGCTCTGCTTCTCCGCCGGCCAGCGGATCGAATGGGTCTGCGCCGCCTGTAGTGCGGGCTTTGGCCAGCCTGTCACAATGGCCCACCGGGCCAGTCCACCCCTGCACTCACCAGCTGGTAAAATCTACTCGCCATGGGCGAGCAGGCGAGTGTATTTGTCGAGCCCTGATTATAAGTATTGCTTTGTTTTACATATCTATAACTAGTTAGTTTCCTAGTTATAGTTCTAGGTTTTTTCCTCCTTTCTTATTTTGCCCTTGAAAATAAACAAAACCTTTTTTTTCTGTTCTTTTCTCTTCTTCTGATGGGGTATGCCCAGTTTGCCAAGCCTCACAAAAAATCCTGATTGCAGACACATACTCCCAGTGCATCGTTGCCTCCAGGAAGGCCTCATTCAGCAAAAGTGTAGAAGAAAGTGAAATTCCCTAAGTGCAAACTACCTGGCCCACATTCTTCATCCTAGTTCTCTACGTGCAAACCATGGTTTGACAGATGGGTCAAGGAGCTTTTAGACCACCATCTACCTGATTTAGCTAACCAACGTGTTATATGCATTTGGCCACCGATTGTCAGCAATCTGCAGTGTCTGTGAACATTAACATTGGACTGATGGATCCTAGAGATCATTCAGACTGGGTACTCTATTAATTTTACCTCTCTCCCCTTTCCTGTTCCTCTCACAAGCATCTACTATGAAAAGAGGTAGATTGTCTCCTCCATTTAGGAGCCACAGTACCAGTATCTCAACATCTACGAGGCAAAGGATTTTTCTAATTTCTAGTATCCAAAAGAAAGGGAGCTTAGAGAGACCTATATGAAGCCTCAGACCTCAAAAATTCAAGATGGTCACTTTATCATCCAGCACTGGAACAGGGAAACTGGTTTGTCCATTTTCATACCTCAGTCCTACCAACTCACAGATGATCTCAGTTTCACTCTGGGAAATCACCACCAGCAATACAGAGTGCTCCTTTTTGGGCTGTCATTGGTCCCAGGAGTATTTTCCAGTGTTCTCTCAGTGTCATTCCTTAATTTGCATTCCCAAAAGGATAATGATCTGTCTTTACCCAGACTATTGTCTCCTCAGAGCCCGATCTCTCCAGGAGGCTCACCAAGTCACCAAATCTACGATGTGCTTGTTTACAGAACTGAGCCTACAGATCAACACCCAGAAGTCAACCCGTACTCACTGCAATGCCTGGAATTCATAGAGGCTGTCCTCAACTTGTTAGAGGTCAGAGCCCTCTTGTCTTAACACGTTCCTGTCCTTAGTTATGCTCATAGAACCTGTTTAAAGCAGCCTGCAGATATCAGTCAGGCTTTGCCTCCAGCTCTTGGGGCATATGGCAGCAGACACAGTGGTACTCCCACACCAGACATCATATGCAGTGCCTCCAAATGTGGTTCAGCTTAATTTGCAGACCAAACAGAGACAGATTGGACACATTTCTGTCATCACCCAATGGGATCAAAAATTCTTTCGACTGGTGGAAGGACCCAGCCAAGATTTGCAGAAGGATTCCCCTTCTCACAAACATTACCATTATTGCTTCTCACCACCAACACATCATTCATAGAGTGGGGTGTGCATCTAAACAGCATGACAACACAAGGCAAATTGTTGCCCAGGAAGATGTCCTTTCACATCAGTTTCCTTGAGCTAAGAGCAGTCAGGAATGCCCTTGCATTCAATTCCTTCTGCTGATCGCAGGATGGCACTCAAAGATCCTGACGAGCAAGATAGGCTGTATGTACTACGTCAATCAATGGAAGGGTGAGGTAGAGCCAGTTCACCTTCCCTATGTGCAGAAACGATGAGGCTGTGCCATTGGTGCATGTCCCACAAAGTTACGTTGTCTGCAACATTCCTCTCAGACACACAAAACGTGATAGCAGACAGTTTCAGTCGCAAATTCCCACATAACGAGGAGTGGGAGTTACACTCAACAGTTCTTCACAATGTATTTGGACGATGGGGGACACTGTCCACAGATATGTTTCACTTACCTAAACAAGAAATGTTCATGCTACTGGTTCAGAACGGGGATGAATCTACACTCCCTGGGCAATGCTTTCCTTAGCCCTGGAACAGGGACCTTCTCTGTGCCTTCCCTTCATTTCTCCTATTGGTGAAGGTCCTGCAGAAAATAAGAAGATGGAGCCCATGTCATTCTCATTGCTTCTACTTGGCAAAGACTGACCTGGTATCCTTACCTATAGTAGCTCACAACATACCTTCAAATCTCTCTCTGATTCACTCCATAGGTCCTCTCAGACAACAGAGGATGTACCCTATATAACAATTTGGGGATTCTCTGCCACAAGGCATGGCTCCTGCTTGGTTCCAACATCTAGAAAGCTCCTGTTCAAGAGAGGTACAAGAGGTTCTGTTCTACAACAGAAAGTCCTTGACTCAACATACTTACCTGCAAAAATGGTCCAAGTTTTAGATTTGATGCACATCCCAACAAATCTCCCCCAACATACGTGAATCTTCCACACATCCTGGATTATGGATTAATCCTAAATAAATTGGGTCTATCTCAGCGCTCTTTTATGGTGCAGCTAGCAGCTGTTACAGCTTTCCACCATGCTGTTGAGGGATATTTAGTGCTGTCACACTCAAACACTAAAAGATTTCTCAAGGGTCGAGTAAACTTTTTCCACACAACTTAGCCTTCCGACTCCCATGTAGAACCTAAACTTGGCATTGAAAGCTTTGACTACACTTCCTTTCAAATCTGTGGCCATGCATTTGCTGATGTATCTTTCCATGAAAATGGTCTTTCTAGTAGCTATTACCTAAGCCATGAGAATAAGAGAGAGAGCTGCTCTGATGGCCCATCCACTCTACACTGTATTCTTTCCAGACAAAATTATGTGTAGGCTGCATCCAAAATTCATCCCTAAAGTGACCTCCCTGTTTCACATTAATCAATTGATTCACCTTCCAATTGTTTACTCCAGGCTTCACTGAGAAAAAGGGGAGGCTATATAGCATACCCTGGCTGTCAGGAGAAGTCTGGTCTTCTATCTGGAAAGGACTAAGGTCTTCAGGAAGTCCCCTAGGCTAACGCAGAAAGATCTAGTGGCTTAGCAATGTCAGCCCAAAGGCTTTCCAAGTGGGTCTCAACTTGCATCAGACAGTGTTACCAAGTTTGCAATATGACTCCTCCAGTCCGTTCATACAGACACAAAGTTGATTTCCTTATCTGTCTCCTTTAAGAATGTCCCTACTGTGGAGATATGTAGACTGACAACATGGTTATCAGCCCACACTTTCTCAGAACATTATGTAATCACCAGGAACTCCGCTGCCAACATCATCTTCGGCTGTACAACAGTGTGATTTGTGTGTGATTTATAATGGACTCAATGCTGAAGCCCCAGCCCTCCAGAAGGCACACCCACAGGGACACTACTCAAAGAAGTTACTCACTTTGTGCAGTAACAATGGTTCTTCAGCATGTGTGTCTCTGTGGTGCTCCAAACCTCATCCTCCTCCCCTCTGTTTCTAAGTTCTTGTCAATGTCTCTGTGAGAGAGAAGGAACCCAGGGGTGTTCACCTACACACGCTGACTAGCCTCAGGAGCAGCAAGAAGAGAGACAGATCATGTGCAGGCTTAACGGACACTATTACCAAAGTTCTCTGATCAGCAGTGCAGATACACCTACAGTGGAGCACCCACAAGGACGCATATCTCAAAGAGCTATTGTTACGGCACTAGGCGAGTAACTTCTTCATTGCTTGTCAAAACACTGCATTAGTGATGAGGCACAGCTCACAGTCATTAATGCCCTCTTTTAAGTGTGTTCTAAGCTGATATTGGCCTAAAGAAAACAACCCCTCAAATTCTGATGTTTGTTTCAGGATTTACTGCTTCTTGGAGCTACAGCCATTGAGGACCGCCTTCAAGCAGGTGTTCCAGAAACTATAGCAACACTAATGAAAGCAGAAATCAAGATATGGATCCTGACAGGCGACAAACAAGAAACAGCTATCAACATAGGTAGCAACAGCATCCTTCATATTTTATTTTGCCTTGAATTCACTTGATACAGAAGTGTGAAAATACATAGCAAATCTGTGCACTGAGGTAACTGATATTAGTGATTAAGAAGCAGTTGTAATATCCATTGAATGAAAATGCTTACCGGTGTTTAAAGTAAAATCTAGTTTGTATATTTGCAGATGAAAGTAGCATTCCAACAGTTTGGTGAAATCCGCTTATAAGAAAAAGTTCTTAAAGCTAATAGCTTAGGGCTGTATCATAATTTCCCAAAGCAAACATATCTCAATTCTGCATGCAGATCTGAGCGAGGGAGAGCCGAATATTTAAATTGATATCCATGGGACATAGTTGAGGAGAATTTGGCCTTTTAGATTATAATGGTGTATCTGCTCCACAACAGGTGTTACTGAATATTGAGGAAACTGAGCCTGTCCGTAGATGTGAAAATAAGTTACAAGGGAGCATAGGTAAACTTTCACTGCTTAATTGAAGTAAAAGGCATCACCCCTAACTCCAGCTTTAACACATTTTTCTAGTGTACACATTGGGTGACAGATTCATAGAGCTGTACTGCTGTTTCCCAGAAGGGCAGAAGGAGAGGGCCAAGGGCTGGCCTCCCTGAGTGGGAATTCAGGCTGGGGCTGGACAGAAGGATCCAGTGAGCTGGATGTGGCCTGCAGGCCATAGTTTGTCCCCCTCTGAGCGAAAGGGTGGGGGTAGGAACTGCGGATGACGGGGCAAGAAGACTGGGATTGGGAAATCCAGGGGGTGAGACAAAAGTTTACGAAAGAGACTTGATTTGGGATAAGGAGCTTGCGGAATAAAGACTGGATTTGGGTAGTCCGGGAGAATGGTACTGAAATAAGGAGCAAGAGGTGGAGAATAGACAGGACTGGGACATAATGTTGCCAACCCTCCCAGTTTCACTGGGAATCTCCTGGAACCGGTTCGATCTTTCAGAGGCTAAAGAAGCCAAACAAGGAGATTTTAGGCTGCCAAAAATCCAATGGTGCAAAGGGGCTAAGGCAGGCTCCTTGCCTGCCCTGGCTCTGCACTGCTCCTGGAAGTGGCCAGTACGTCCCTGCAGCCCCTAGAGGAAAGGAAAGGGTCTCCGTGCACTGTGGAGCCAGCTACCTCCGTCCATGTCCAGGGAGCCTGCCTTAGCCCTGCTGTGCTGCTGTCTGGGAGCACTTCAATCCCCACCCCAGGCCTGAGCCCACTGAGGGAGCAATTTCTTCCACAGGACACCTGCCTCATTCAGTGCATAGGACAGACCTGTTCTGAGGGTCAGGGATGTATAGTGAAGGAGATGTATAGTGAAGGAGACTGTTGTAGAACAGTTGCTTAATTTTTTGCTCCAGTTGGGCGCTGTCTAGTGAATGAGCTAGAGAGAGAAGGCAGTTGAATGTGGCCCTAGAGCATTAGATTCTAGTTTCTATGTGATACTAATCACATCACTTAAACCAAATGTTCTAGAGTAGTCAATGAGGGTACACGTACCCAGCTGGCAGTAGCCAGTGGCAGCAAACCTCAAAGTCTGGATTGACAGACTTTTGGGGCTCACGCTATTGTGCTAAAAAGAGCTTTTAACTTGTGGCTCAGGCTCCAGCCTTCACACCCCAAGCTCAAGCCGAATTGCAACATCTACATAGCTATTTATAGCATGGTAACTATTTTTAGGAACTCTTTTAAACCAGGCTTAGGGCATGTCTACACTGCAGAGTTTTTCCAGAAAAACTACACTTACATCCACACTGCTATTGCGTTCTTTCAATAGAAAGTTGGAAGAACAGAGGGGTTTTTCTGACAGTGGTAAACCTCTTTCTATGAGGAAGAAGGCTTTTTCCAAAAAAGCTTTTTCGGAAAAAGGCGTGTGTGGACGCGGAAGAGAGTGTTTTTTTGAAAGAAGAGGCCTCCGGGAAAAACCATAGTTGCCCTGGAGGCCACTCCGTCCACAGTAATCACAACTGAAATGCGAGATAGCATCCAATCAATGTGGACGCTATCTTTCAAAAAAGCACATTGCTTTTTCGTTACACTTTTGCTGTGTAGACGCTTTCTTTCTAAAAAAGTTTTTCCGAAGATCTCTTCGGAAAAGCTTCTTCCGAAAGAAGCCTGCAGTCTAGACGTAGTCTTACAGGCTTACTGCTGAGGGTTGTGTAGGTAAACCCTAACTGTATTTCTCATTTTCTTGTGCTTGACTTGAGATCCTGGAGTCTGATTTGCAGAAGTGCTGATTACCCAAAGCTGCGGATGGAAGGCAGTGGGAGGTGTGCTTGTGCATATAAAGTGCTATCTGATGCCAAGTACTCTAAAAAATCAGATCCAGGGTATCACACCCAAAATTAGTGAATGTGTTTGACTTGAATCTCTGTGTACCTCAGTTCTCCATTTGTAATAAATACTGCCTTATCTCAAAAGTGTTCTGAAAATAAATTGTAAAATACAAATATACTGTAATGATGACCACCATAGAAAAGCCCCAGAGGAAATTCATAGTTTGCAGTAACAAAGGGATAGGCCCACACATTAAACAATGAGGGGAAAAAACCTGCTGATTAAGTAAGCACTGTTCATTGGAGCAACAGGTTTGCAAAAATGTTGGTGGTGCACTGAATGCCCCAAGCCTGTACCACTCTTCCACTCAAACACTCCCCCGCCTAAGGCTCTGAGAGGGAGTTCGGGTGGGGGAGAGGTGTAGGCTCGGGGAGGAATTTTGAGTGTTGGAGCAGGGGATTGAAGGTCAGGGGGGGTCAGGCTCAAGAAGGGAGTATGGGTGCAGGTGGGGTGAGGGGTGGAACTTTGGGGGAGTCTGTGGTGCAGGCTCTGGGAGGCGGTTTGGAGGCTGGAGAGGAGGGGAGAGTTTGGGGGCAGGACAGGGGGTGGGAGGACAGGGTGCAGGCTCTAAAGGGCGTGGGATGCACAAGGTGGTGTGGGGGTGGGGTTTGGGGAGAGCCACACTTACCTAGGGTCTCCTCCTTCTGACTCTTGCGGAAGCAGGGGGCTCTGGGCTTTTCTGTCCCTGCATGTTCCCTGGCTCTTCCTGCTGCCCCATGCATTCCCCCTTCTCCCAATCCTGCCTGCCACCACTGGGTGATTAAAACACTCTGGGGTGCCCTGCTGCCACCACCGGCAGCACAGAGAGGTTCGAGCAACTTCTGGCCACTCGCTTCCTATGGCTGTCGGCATGTGGGTCCCTGTAGCCCAGGGAAGGGCATATGGGGTCTCAGTGCACTATGGGCATAGCCATGGGTGGGCCTGAGCAGGCTGTGGCCCACCCACTTTGTACCCAGGTGCAGCTCCCTCCAGCCTGCCCAGTGTTCCACCCAGATAGTGGGGCCAGGGCGTGGGGCTTACTGACCCATCTCTCCTGTCCCGCTCCCCCTTTCCTCGTATTCTTGTCCACACACCCGAACTTGGGGCCAGCCCAAGTGGGCCCTTCTGGCTATGCCATTGTTGTGGACTACTCTAGCTGCTGGAGCAGTTCATGACCTGGAGACCCCTGCACCACCCACACAGCCCCCTGCTGCAGGGACGTACATGCTGGTAGTTGGGGGTAAGCGAGTGGGCTGGAAACCGCTCTTAACTCCTCTGCACTGCTGGTGGTGGTCATGGTGGCCCTCCCTCCCCACCCCCCAGGACATTTTAAATCACCTGGAGGTGATGGTGGGGCCAGAGGATGCACAAAGGGAGTTCTCGGGCAGCAGCAGGGCCAGGGGAAGCAGGGGGTAGGGAGCACAGGCAGGCAATGAGTTTTGATGGAGCCCAGGAATATTCCTGGTTCCAGGACAACATGAGCCTATATAACTCACCCCCTGTGCTGTCCATCCTGAGGCAGAGGTCCTGTGAAAAAGAGAGTTGTGACTGAAGACTGTTTGACATGCATATGTACAATTGGGCCTGAAATAAAGTTGCTCAGGGAATCTTCATTCTGGCATTTCTTAACATCTGAATGCTTGGGTTTGCAACCTTAATGCTCTTTTATTGTTATTTTTCCTGTGTAGTGCATATATAAATACTATATTGACTTCTACTGAGGAAAGACGGCTATGGAATATATCATTCAGTGCTGTGTATCTTATTTCCAGAAAGATATAGACAAACTGGAGAGAGTTCAGAGAAGACCAAAAAAAAAAAAAAAAGATTAAGTGTCTGAAGGATTGACATATGAGAAAAGATTAAAGGAACTATGAGTTAAATCCTGGCCCTATTCAAGTCAGTGGGAATTTTGCCATTGACTTCAGTGGAGCCAGAATTTCACCCTAAATCTCCATATCTTGGCTAAGTCATAACTACATAGGACATGACTGCCTACAAATTTTAAGAGTGTGTACAGTAAGGTGGGAAAACATTTTTTCAGCATGATGCAAAGGGGACTACTTGAAGTAATGGTATGAAATTAGAGTAAGAAGAATGTGGGATAAATATCCGGAGAAACTTCCTGCGTATCAGATGGTGGAGTAAATACTATAAGGGCTTGTCTAAATGTGCAGCTGTGCTGCTGTAACACTTAGGCTGCGTCTAGACTGGCATGAATTTGCGCAAATGCTTTTAACGGAAAAGTTTTCCGTTAAAAGTATTTGCACAAGAGAGCGTCCGTGGCCAATGTAGATGCACTTTTGCGCAAGAAAGCCCCGATCACCATTTTAGCCATTGGGGCTTTTTTGCGCAAAACAAAACTGAGCTGTCTACACTGGCCCTTTTGCGCAAAAGGTTTTGTGCAAAAGGACTTTTGCCTGAATGGGAGTGTCAAAGTATTTGCGCAAGAAGCACTGATTTCTTACATTAGAACGTCAGTGCTCTTGCGCAAATTCAAGCGGCCAGTGTAGACAGCTGGCAAGTTTTTGCGCAAAAGCGGTCGCTTTTGCGGAAAAACTGGCCAGTCTAGACACAGCCTTAGTGAAGAAGCTACGTATGCTGACAGGCGAGTGTTTTCCATCAGCATAGGTATACCATCTCCCTGAGAGGTGGTACCTGTGTCAACGAGTAGAGCCATCCCATCCAGAGGATGGTTTGGGGCAACCATCCTGGGCCCCACACTTTGGGGGCTCCTGCACTTCATGAGGCAGATTGGGGTAGTAGTGGGAGGACCTGGCCCTGGCATCAGGGCTCAGGCACACCCCTTTACTCATATGCAGCAGCAGGAAGCAGAGTGACCTGGCCCCAGCCTGCTCTGCTCTGCCAGCTCCCAGCATCACTCGCGGCATGGAACTTGAGGAAGATAGGCAACTGGTGCTTGTGATGGGAGGGGTGCAGGGAAGGACACTCTGAGGAATAG
This sequence comes from Pelochelys cantorii, assembly GCA_032595735.1. Classification (NCBI taxonomy): domain Eukaryota; kingdom Metazoa; phylum Chordata; order Testudines; family Trionychidae; genus Pelochelys; species Pelochelys cantorii. Next base: position 46,707,638 of record CM064326.1, on the reverse strand, counting down.
GCAGGGGAATGAGGGGCACCCCATTTACCATTAAAATGTTGGAGGAGGTACAGAGGTGTTCTGCACCTCCCAAGTGCTACCACAAGTCACCTATGGGGGAAAAGGGCAGAGTGGAGTGAGGTGGGGTGGAGCAGGGGCAGGAAGAAGTGGGCAGAGCCTTGGATGAAGGGGAGGTGCTATTCCTGGTCTCACACCTCCCGAGGACTGGTCCTGTCAATGAAGCATTGTCTACACTAGGGTTTAGTATAACTGCATCACTCAAGGGGTGAATTTTCCATAGCTGTGAGTGACAGTTATACCAACATAAATTCCTAGCAGGGACCAAGCCTCAGGGAGGTGCTGGCAACCCTTTGCTTGAGATCATTAAGAGCAGATAAAATGCCACCATGAGGACAATATTCAATAGAAAGGGGAATGGGCCATGGATGTTGTTTTCCATCTCTGTAACTTTCCATGTTTATGTGACCTTTTTGGCTGGAATTCAGATGAATCTGGAGATTGATGCTGAAAATGTAACTGCCAATTTTAAGCCAGTGGAATATGTCTGGTTTGAACAGGGAAGGGCAATGGCCAAGATATCCTTCCCCCTCAGCATATACTACAAAGTGCTACATGTTTTGAGTCACTTCTTCCTTAGCCCTTCGCACCAACTCAGTCCTCAGGAAGGACCTATCCAGCTCAAACTTAAAAAAACCCAAATAGTCTGGTAGCACTTTAAAGACTAACAAAACACGTAGATGGTATCATGAGCTTTCGTGGGCACAGCCCACTTCTTCAGATGACCAGAGTGTTGGATGTCCAGTCATCTGAAGTGGGCTGTGCCCACAAAAGCTCATGATACCATCTACGTGTTTTGTTAGTCTTTAAAGTGCTACTAGACTATTTGTTGTTTTTTAAAGTTTATCCTGTACAGACTAACTTGGATAAACCCCCTGAAGCTATCCAGCTCAGTCCTGTGCAGCAAGTTTTCGTGCTGAGAGACAAGTTTGCCTTCGCCGACAGGTAGTCATGGTAGATTGGCTCCTTCACAGCTTCATGTCCATTAGAGGGAGCAGGAGTCAGTGTTACTTTATGCCATTGAGATCCATCAATGAACGTTATAGAAACTCTGTGGGGGCTAGCTTCTAATTTATTGCTCATCATGCTGTGACTGACTATTCAAATACTGCACTGCCCTCTAATGACATTCAAGAAGAAAAGTCTGCAGCCGAAATAAACCAACTGATTATCAGTAAGAAATTAAAAAGCCCATCTCATTCGCAGTGCTGTGGTAGAGGAGGCTATGTTTTCCATGACATCTAGATAAAGTGCCTTCACTGTATGCAGATGCAACAGTGTGCTTATGAAAAACCTTCAATTATCTAAGCTATTTGAGCAAACAGGCATATGTGCCTGCAGGGTCCTGGTCCAAAGTAGAGCCCTAGGTACTGTCACAATACAAATAGTAATTATATAAGAAAAGGAGTAGCTGTCCTTCTGATTGTCTCTGTTTTGCATGCAAATGCGAGTTTATTTAAAAAATATTTTAGGTGTATTTTTAGAGACCACTTTGAAAACAGTGTATGAGTTTGAAACAAGTGGAACACCATCTCTCTAGATCTTGAAATTATTTTCTTGGTAAGGCTGATGAGCAATGTACCTATTTCAACCATGATCCTGAATAACCAAACAATTTTAGAAAGTTCAGTGGAAGACAGAACGGAATTGGACCAAATTTCCTGATTTGGATTTCTATCCCATAGCAAACATCTGTTGTTCTGCGGAACTTGTGCCCACATGTTTATTGGTCTTAGGGAACACTGCTTGTCTCACATGCTTATGGATGTGCCACCATGTCATATAGGACAAGCAAGTACATAAATGTCTATCTACTTAATCCTAAAGTCCTGCAGCCCTTCTTACCAAAGAGAAGCAGAGCTTCACTGTCTGGTCTTGTGAATGTACAGTTTGTCATGCACATATATGTACAGATTATATATATATATATATATATATATATATATATATATAGTGTCCCAGTGTTACCTTGTTGCCAAAGTCTGCAACCATCATCCTTACCAAAACTCTCTCAGTGAAAGCTACAGTTAGCGTGTAGAAAGCACCAGTCACATTTGCCTTTTTTTTTTGCAAGTTTAGAAAGCTTCATCAATTGCCATTAGTTCCCCTCCTCCCCCTTTTAGGAATTACCTAGTAACATGCTGATTTTTTTAAGTAGATACTTTCTTAGCATCCTCAAATTAGCTCTGATTTTAGGCTTTTAGCTGTTTGAACAAAAGTAATTGATGAACCATTATGTATACTGTACAGATTTGCAGGTAGACTGTTCTTAGTAAGTTTCCAAGTGGCCTTTTGCCAAAATTCTGGAACTCTGTGACTTTAGCAAAGTTTCAGACACTCAGTAATTTTTATTATTTAGCTTTAAAATTGGCTTCAGTTAGTCTAAGTAAAATTTCAGATGCAGTCTGCATGACTCATATAGTTATTGTTTGCTTACTAGAATTGTTTAAGATCTCAGTGTACCTGTAGAATTCAAAGGCAACAAAATGGATTAAACAGAATTTTCTGCAGTGTTAGTATTTCTTGTGGAAATAGGGTGGGTGACTTAATAATATCTAAATGTTTTAAAGAGTCATTTACCACTGCATGTGGTGTGAATCTTCTGTAAAATCAGTTTGTTGATCTCAGCTTGCTTCTCAAAGGACAATAGCCAACAACAACAAAAACACTTTCTTTTTATTAGGTACGCTAGTAAAATGCAACAATGCACCTTTCAGAATAGTGGGTGTGTTAATTAGTGAGGTAATATATATGATTTACATAGACTTGTTCTGTGATTGACTGAACCTTATCTGGCCTGAGAAGAAAGGGGCACTGGTTTCACTAATTCATGTCCTTTTTGAAATTTGTACAAATGCTCAAAATATAATAAATATTGGAAAACAGAGGGAAACTTTTTAAAAACGGTGCCTATAAATGATCATTGTAGTTAATGTTCAGCAGTAACATTTTGTGTACAGTTTGAATCATGTTTGTAAAACTTACTTTACATTATTTTTTACATTTCCCTTGGAAGTATAAAGCTTTATAATCACTGTGCATAACTTCTGTCACCCTTCTAGCTTTAATTTAATAGTTAATTTCAGGTAAATAAAAGTTCCAGAAGTGCCTGTCCCAGCCACTTTATGGATTTAGTTAAATTTTTGGATTAAGGATCTAGACCTCAATTTACAAGTGTGGATTGACATTTCATACCTAGCTTTGATCCAGAAGTTGATCTCATTTTACCAAACTGGAGTGTCTGAACTTTTAGTTTTAATTTGCCATATTAGCACTGCCAGAAATAACTATATTAACTGTTTGTATAGAATAGGAATTTCATTTAGCAATTTTAAGTGCCAGTTATTGTACTTTTAACATACTGATATCTTAAGATGTTAGAGTACTGAAATTATGCACAATATTATGCACAATATATAAGTATCTCATAAAATGTGATCGATTTGTGTTTTGCATCTTCCTTCTGAGCCCTTTCCTGTTCCTATTTAACTCAATGATGAAACTCCAATTGACTTTACTAGTTATAGGAGTGGGCCCACTTGACTCCATAATTGCCAAGACATACAGCAGACTACTTAACGTTTTCTCCAGAACTTCATCCTGCTCCAGCTGTCAAATGGCGTCTTGCTTGATTTGAAAGATGTAAAATAAAACAGCGAGCAGCAGTTTCAAAATTACTGCTCACTGTTGCAGCTGTTGTTCCAATCAAAAACTACTAGAAAATCCCTTTGAATTAGTTATACTGAATTTGTAACAGTCTACTGCATAAAGCTGTAGCCATTCCCTGGGGAAAGAATAAGCCTGACATGGAGGGAAATGATTAAAGTTGTAATATCCCTTTTTTTCAGTGAAAATAAAAAATGTAGCTCTTCAGTCTGGAGCTAATTTAAGAATTCCAATTTTTCCTCCTTTAAATTCAGCATATGAGTCTTTTTCTCCCCCCCCACCCCCACCCCATAATGGAAATAGTGGGCTGGAATTACACTGGAGCCAAAAGAATCCTTATGTGTTTTTTATTATGATGTCTGTTTTTTGTTTGTCATTACCTACTTGAAAGATTTAATTACTCTTTCTGATAGTGAGTGTCTTTGGAAAATCATGCACTAAGCAGCTTTCATATTATTAACTCTATTTACCAGTTATGTTTCATCATTTTCTTAACATATGCATAGAGCTCACTGCTGGTACCTCTCCTCTCTTATTTGTAGAAAGTAATCCTTATCTAGTCAACACAAATGTATTCATTGCAAATTATTGCCCAAAATATTATTGCAAAGGTAATGATTAGTTATGATGAGCATTAAGCAGAAATATCCTTGGCAAGAATAATCAAATTTTTCAAAATTCTTCATTACTTACGGTCCTAAATGTTATGCGGTATAGCTGTATGCTGCTAAACAACTGCTATTTTCCACCCAAGAGCAGGCTGCATTTCAGTTGTTGGTTAAAGTGATTATTTCAGATGTCAGCCCTCAATAACTCCTATAAAATATACAAGCACGATGAAAAATCTTGTAGTCTGACTACATGGCTTACATTGCTGTTAATGTGTGTCTTTATATGCCACTCTTACAAAAACAAACAAAACATACTTCATTCATTATTCACACTGCCGATCAGTTACTCACAACAGACCCTGGAAGTAACCGGGTGCTCATAATTTGGCCTTTAGCAGTCCTGAAATAAAGGGTGCTGAATTAAAAGTGAATTTAAAATATTTATAATCTTTACCATCTTTACTTGTTTTTACCTTTTACAGGATACTCCTGTAGGCTGATTTCTCAGAATATGTCTCTCATCTTAGTGAATGAAGATTCCTTGGATGTAAGTAATTCTTTTCATGGAAATTCTTGGTTCAGTCCTTGATTTGGGTTGCATTTGTTTTATTTGCTCATTCTGTTTCAGGAATAGTTTGAAATCAGAGCTCATTTTAGAAAGCTGCCAATCAGCAATTCTCAGCTATGTGAAAAAGGGCTGAGGTGTACTAAGTTGTGTTTCTGTGGTCTTTTATCATAGAGCAGTCACATTCACTAAAACATGGAAGCTCATGATCATTGGCTCTGTATGTCAGTAGTTTTGGTTTTTACTTTGATACTGACCACATTGGTGCAACATTCCAAAGGTCAGTAGAAACAGTGCTGGGCTTTAAATAATATTTATTGTACACACCTAAGCTATGTCTAGACTATGCTGATTTATTGGGAAAAGGTATGCAAATTGCGCTCTGCAGTTTGCGTACCTTTTTCCGGTAGTTTTTTTGGAAGAGGCTTTTCCGAAATTTGGCTCGTCCACACTAGGCCAAATTTCAGAAAAGCCTCCTCTTTCAGAAGAGCCCTTCTTCCTCGTGGAAGGAGGAAGACAGGGCTTCCGAAAGAGCGCGTCTGCTCTTCTGCAAAAAAAAGCGGAAGAGCAGATGTGTTCCCTGGATGCGGCCCAGTAGTGTAGATGTAGCCTCAGTTCCACTAGGAGTAGCCTTTTTGCTAAGGGAAAAGCAAGATAATTAAAATGTTTCTTCTTCTCTTAAAGCTGTATCTGATGTTAGATGTTTTGGGCAACAGTTAAGATGGTTGGAAATAGGCAGGGAAAATACACGTATGTAAATTCACTGTGCAGTGCATATCATTTTGAGATAGAAGCAATATTAGAAAAGCACTGTAATTGTACATGTCCTCAGTACTTAAGCCATGCATAGTGCATGAAATTTTCCTCCAGTGGTTGTGTGCACATGATCCACGGATCTTGTCTCCTTCTGAAACGATGCCTGTGCTTTCTCTCCAATTGCAAAAGCAGCTCACGTGTGGCTTGAACGTCAGCATTGGTTCTTGATATTGCCAAACAGCTCATGAGAGCAGCTCCAAAAGCAGCCAACTGGCAGAGATGTATAACTCTTTAACAGAGACTATGTCTACACTTATGGTGACATGTAGAATACATACCAGCATGGGTTTGAGTAACTATAGATGGAGAAGCTCCGTTTAGGTGCGTAAACACACAACAGAGTCTTACAGTGGGTACCCTACATGCCTCTCTACATGTCGGAGCAATGCATCCTAGGTCTACACTGCTGTATTTAGCAGTTCAGTATCCTGCTGGCAGCAAAAGTCTTTCCCTGCTGCTTCGCTCCTGCCCAAGCCTTTCACTCCTGCACATTGCTACTCTGCAGAGTGGACTCAGACTGTTTTTAACATGATGTGTCCTACATCATGGACAGTGAGTGAAGCTTCTCTTTGGGAAGGCTAACCCCCTGCTCTGCCTCTTTTTGCCAAGGCCCCACCCATACCCGCTGCTCTCTGCACCCCCACCCTGGCACCTTCCAGGCTGAGGGGGAATTAAGAGTTTGGTCAGAGCCACAAGGGGGAGGCTGAGAGCTCAGCCTTTGCTGTGGTGGAACTATCAGCCCCAGCTGGGACTGTGGTGGTGCTCTTGGCCCTGGCCAGAACTCTGAGCTCAGAACATCTGTCCTCCTATCCCCAACCAGGGGTGCAGGCGTGGAGCTCTGAGCCTGGAGCCCATTCCCTGTTCCGCCCCTTCCCTTGTGGCTTTGCACCCATTCCTCCCACTACCACTCTTCCCCCACCCCCCCTTCCACCCTCCATCCCACTCCCACTGTGGCCTCAACACCTTAAAATCTCTATTACTCCTCTGTGGCCATGGCACAGAGCAAGAATTCCTCCAGCCCTGTGGCGGGGGGAGATTTTTCTGGAGGCCCCAAGTTAGCTGGGGACCCTGGACTAAGGTAATCTGCCACAGCTCCCCAGTGGTGTGAGGTTTGGGGAGGGTTAGCTTCCCCACACCTTCATTACACAGTGACCATGACCTACATGCTGCCAAGGTAGACAAAGCCAGAGAAAAAAAATCTAATTTTCTCCTACACTTTCATTGGCATGCTTCCTGGCCAGTGGTCACCAGTAGGAAAGGAATACCAAGAGGAGCAGGGAAAGAGGAAGCAAGTCAGACTTACAGGTTCACTATCTCTTTCCTATCCATCCCACCAATCCTTCCAGCTTACCTGTCCCTCTTCAGGGTTCCCTCTCATGAGCATCTTTGGTGGAGCCAGTTCCAACTGGGTGTGGCAGAGCTCCAGTCATACTCCTGGGTCTTGCGCTTCCTGATGGATTTTTGGTACAGGACGGAGGTTTACAGTAACCCTGCCACTGCCTCTTGTTTCTCTCTGATGTAAGGGTTCCCTGCTTAATGAGCAATTTTCATCATAGGCAAGTCACTAGTTTGAAGGGCAAAATCCCTCCGTGGTCCAAAAAGTCACTTTTCCCTAGTCGCAGCCCACTGGGAGGGCTGAGGGGGGACCCTGGTCCTGCCCACTTACTCCAGGTTCCAGCCCAGCGCTCTAGGTAAATGTGCCAAGTGGGGATCATGCCCTTATTCCCACAGAGTAGCAGCTGCTCTATGGGTCAATTCCCCAATTGCTCCCCTGGTACCTTCTCCCTGGCACCTAAGAGAAAAACCTCTCCTGCTTGCAGTTTGTCTTCACTCTGCATTTCCTCCTCTCCAGTCCATCCCTCTTCTCCTTCCCCCTGCCTGACCTGAGGGGAAGCCTTTTATATAGGACCAGCAGGTCCTAATTGGCTTCAGGTGTCCCATTAGCCTGCTGTTGCAGGCTGGCTCTTAATGAGCCCCAGTGCTGGCTTGTCTTAATTGCTATGCAGCAGTCTCTGGCAGCCTACTCAGGGAACAGTAACCCACTCACCCAACTGCCAGTATACCTGTCCTCCATTATTAAGGGCCCAAAAGCAAGCTATTCTGCTGTGTCGGAAAGATAGAAAATATGGCAAAAGACTGCCTTGGCTTAACCACGAGATCTTGCATGATCTAAAAATAAAAAAGGAGTCCTATAAAAAATGGAAATTAGGACAAATTACAAAGGATGAATATAGGCAAACAACACAGGAATGCATGGGCAAGATTAGAAAGGCAAAGGCACAAAATGAGCTCAAACTAGCTATGGGAATAAAGGGAAACAAGAAGACTTTTTATAAATACATTAGAAGCAAGAGGAAGACCAAGGACAGGGTAGGCCCACTGGTCAGTGAGGAGGGAGAAACCGTAACAGGAAACTTGGAAATGGCAGAGATGCTTAATGACTTCTTTGTTTCGGTCTTCACTGAGAAGTCTGAAGGAATGCTTAACATAGTGAATGCTAGTGGGAAGGGGGTAGGTTTAGAAGATAAAATAAAAAAAGAACAAGTTAAAAATCACCTAGAAAAGTTAGATGCCTGCAAGTCACCAGGGCCTGATGAAATGCATCCTAGAATACTCAAGGAGCTGATAGAGGAGGTATCTGAGCCTCTAGCTATCATCTTTGGAAAATCATGGGAGACAGGAGAGATTCCAGAAGACTGGAAAAGGGCAAATATAGTGCCCATTTATAAAAAGGGAAATAAGAACAACCCAGGACACTACAGACCAGTTAGTTTAACTTCTGTGCCAGGGAAGATAATGGAGCAAGTAATTAAGGAAATCATCTGTAAACACTTGGAAGGTGGCAAGGTGATAGGGAACAGCCAGCATGGATTTGTAAAGAACAAATCATGTCAAACCAATCTGATAGCTTTCTTTGGTAGGATAACGAGTCTTGTGGATAAGGGAGAAGCGGTGGATGTGGTATACCTAGACTTTAGTAAGGCGTTTGATACGGTCTCGCATGATATTCTTATCAATAAACCAGGCAAATACAACTTAGATGGGGCTACTATAAGGTGGGTGCATAACTGGCTGGATAACCATACTCAGAGAGTAGTTATTAATGGTTCACAATCCTGCTGGAAAGGTGTAACAAGTGGGGTTCCACAAGGGTCTGTTTTGGGACCAGCTCTGTTCAATATCTTCATCAACGATTTAGATATTGGCATAGAAAGTACGCTTATTAAGTTTGCAGATGATACCAAGCTGGGAGGGGTTGCGACTAATCTGGAGGATAGGGTCATAATTCAAAATGATCTGGACAAATTGGAGAAATGGTCTGAGGTAAACAGGATGAAGTTTGCTAAAGACAAATGCAAAGTGCTCCACTTAGGAAGGAACAATCAGTTTCATACATACAGAATGGGAAGCGACTGTCTAGGAAGGAGTACGGCAGAAAGAGATCTAGGGGTTATAGTGGACCACAAGCTGAATATGAGTCAGCAGTGTGATGCTGTTGCAAAAAAAACAAACATGATTCTGGGATGCATTAAACAGGTGTCTTGCTCACAACACATGAGAAGTCATTCTTCTGCTCTACTCTGTGCTGGTTAGGCCTCAGTTGGAGTATTGTGTCCAGTTCTGGGCACCGCATTTCAAGAAAGATGTGGAGAAATTGGAGAGGGTCCAGAGAAGAGCAACAAGAATGATTAAAGGTCTAGAGAACATGACCTATGAAAGAAGGCTGAAAGAATTGGGTTTGTTTAGTTTAGAAAAGAGAAGATTGAGGGGGGACATGATAGCAGTTTTCAGGTGTCTAAAAGGGTGTCATAAGGAGGAGGGAGAAAACTTGTTCATCTTGGCCTCTGAGGATAGAACAAGAAGCAATGGGCTTAAACTGCAGCAAGGGAGGTTTAGGTTGGACATTAGGAAAAAGTTCCTAACTGTCAGGATAGTCAAACGCTGGAATAAATTGCCCAGGGAGGTTGTGGAATCTCCATCTGTGGAGATATTTAAGAGGAGGTTAGATAAATGTCTATCAGGGATGGTCTAGACAGTACTTGGTCCTGCCATGAGGGCAGGGGACTGGACTCGATGACCTCTCGAGGTCTCTTCCAGTCCTATTATTCTATGATTCCACTAAACTCCTACAGCCTACTGCCTTTGGTCTGCCACATGGGACACCACTCTAAGAAGATACTCACCTTGTGCAGTAATGATGATTCTTCAAGATGTGCATCCCTGTGGGTGCTCCACTACTCACCCTTCTCCCTCTACTTGGAGTCTGAACCACTCAACTCTGTGGTAGAGCAGGAACCAAGGGGGTCACATTATGCAATGGCACCAGAAGACAGTTACTGCGCATGCATGACCCAACCAATCACAGCTACAAAAAAATCTCCACTCTCCAGTGCAAGGACACACTGACACCCCGAGTGGAGCACCCACAGAGACACACATCTCGAAGAACCATGTTACTGTACAAGGTGAATAACTTCTTCATTTCTGAAGGGCTGGCAGATAGGGGACGGTAATTAGAAGATGGAGATTTGAAGCAAAAAGGTCATCAGTTGTCACAGTTCTGCTGCTATGTGGCTTATGGTATGATCCTCCTCCATCTGTGTGACTGCACTGTGTTCAGGTCAGACATCTTTTTATTCTGCTGTGCCAACCTGTGGCCCAATGCTGCCTTACAGGGTACAAATAATTCCCACTGCCGACAAAGGATAAGACCTGTGATGGAGAAAAGGCAAGGTTGTCTGTCTGAATTCTGGTGTTGCTTCTTTTGCTATCAGAGTGCATTATACCGGTTTGTCATCACTTATGAATGGATTGCAACAATAAAGATCACACATGTTTTCGTCATGTCTTCTGGTTACGTTATCTTTTCTGTAAAATATCTCTAGTAGGGAGCATTGTACCTGTCCGCATTATAAGGAGGTATAATGTTTCTGTCATCCTGTCTGTACAAGGAAAAAGAATTTACATTTGCTTTGATTTTATTTCTTTATTAAATGCATGGAATGTGCCCATTCTAGACCCCATGTGCATACAGGTTGCACTGCTGTAAGCTGGGATTATCTTGTCCGACAGCCAGGATCAGAGAGTCTTGGTGCATTGTGAGCTATGGAGGGGCCAGGAGCCCAGCATTGTTTTTTGTGTGTGTGTGTGTGTGTGTGTGTGTGTGTGTGTGTGTGTGTGTAGAGTGGGGCAGGGGGGAGCCCAGCACTTGGCCAGGAGCCGGGAAGCTGTCACAGTGAGGTCCAACCTGTATATAATTACTTATTTATATAAAGAAGGTCCAAATAAACATGTCAATCTATATGAGTCCCAATCCATCCCTAAACTCCAAGGCTCTTTGGGTACATCTACACAACAGCCTTATTTTGGGATAACTGACGTTATCCCAAAATAACAAAGAGCACGCCTACACAGCAAGCCATTATTTCGAAATAACGTCGAGCTGCAGGACTTCTTACTCCATCTCCTGTAATCTTCATTTCACCAGGAGTAAGTGAAGTCAGAGGAAGAGCATTCTTTCTTGGACTTCCTGCTGCGTAGACAGCGCCAAAAGCCGAATTAAGCTATTTCTACTTCCGCTACACAGTTGACGTTACAGTTGAAGTTGCGTAGCTTAATTTGACTTTTGCCCTGATGTGTAGATGTGCCTTTTGAGTGCTCTGTTTCTTTTTCATTGGAATTAATGGTGCACTGTTTTGGCTTTCCCATTTTCTAACTGAAAATTATAACTGTAGAGGGATTGATGGCTTGGTTCAATCCAGAGAAGGAGTGGGGGGAAAAACATCTGGAGGAAATTACAGGTGTATACCTTCCCAATATTAGGTGTTTAACCACATTTGATGGAATGCTGTATAATCCAGAGTTGTGAAAAAGTCTTCGTTTTAATTTTTTTTCTTTTTTTCTGAGAAAATTTTCTCCCTTGTTGAGATAAAAGAGGTTTTACTTTTTTATTTTTTTAAAAATTTCTGTGTTACTTTAATGTAATTATTTGAACAACACAGAAATTTGGAAGTTGTTTATCTTTGGAAACATGAGTCTCTAAATTCAAGCTGTGAATGAAACCTTTTTAAGTATTCTAAGTGTTAAAAGAAAAGTGAAAAGACCATTATCTTTTGAAAATGGTGAGACCGTTCATAGATCTCGCTACAACCCTGAGGGAGAAATGGGAGAAGTCACTGTAGAATGTCAAGAGAGAGATGCTTGGATAGAAGAATCAGCTGTCACTAAATTTGAAGAGAGGAGTGAGTAAAGTTCTTAACTCTCATGGAAGTTGGCTTGCTAGCACCTAGGGTACAGCTACACAGCTGTGTTATTTTGGAATAACTGATGTTATTACTATGTAAATATCCAGACATGTAGTCATCCCCCCTTCCACTGGTCTGTCATGACATGAGGTGGTTGACCATGGAGATGAGCTACAGTAGATGTTTTGCTTAAAGATTATCGAGTATTTTTGCAGAGAAGGTGTCTGTGGGGAGCTTTATTGTTTTGTAAATTATACTGAAATCTGGAAATTAGAAGAATAAACACTGAAATTTATGGTTATCCTTTGGCTATTGTAAATCATCTATTAATATTACTCTTGGTCTAAAATATTAGACAGTGAGAGATAAATCATTATTGGGTGCACTGATGTTCCTGTAGCCCAGCCTAGTATCTTAGATGCCAGGGGACATTTGAAAAACTACCATGTCTGACCTTACTCCACAGAAAGGTGTGAGTTTTTTGCTGTTTACATAAGTTGGCCTGATAGTAGTGATCTTGGTTATGGACTTGATGTTGCAAAATGTGGAATGACCGCCAGTCCCACTGAATCTGAGGAACCTCTTTACCTCACATGAGGTAAAAGTTCACAGAATCCAGGTCCAGGTGATTAAGCCTAGGCCAAAAAAAAATTACTCATAAAAGTTAAATTCATAGCAAGAGATGACCATTTACACCTCTCCATGGCAGAGCAATGGAGGAATGATTTCAGCGAGCCTGTTTATTTTCTGCTGGTTTCAGCCAGAGATGTCAGCTCATGCTGCCACGAGCCTTAAACATATATATAGACAAAGAAACTACTGCAATTTTAAAGGTGTGAAAGGTCAGTGCCTTCATCCTTCATGCTTTTCTTTCCCCTATCCCTGCTTCTTTAAAATAATTCTTTATAATTATAAATTTTAGCTGACGTGATTAACCTCTACCTTTTCCTGGCCTGTAACTTTAGATAAATCAGTCTTAGAAATGACAAACTAAATCTTCAGCCATAGATGTCTTCAGTCCAGATCCTAAGAATGGGGATGTAATAGCTCTTCAAGTGATTAAAATTTGGAGGATGATCGTCACTTGTGTCAAACATTCACCATGATCAGTGAAGAATTTAGTTTGGAGACCCCACTCATTAGTATTCTCAGAGGATTTAAGCATTAAGTGCAAGTTTTATACTTTGAAGAAACCACAAAATGTACCCACTGTTGACACTTTTAAGGCAATGAATATTCCTCAGTAAGAATCTGCCTAATGAGAGCAGGCCTTTTCTACTAACAGCTCTGAAATGTTCAGCTAAAGCTGTATGTAAATCTAACACTTTATATTATTGCTGTCTTGCTTGGTTAGAATTTCTTATAATTGCAAAAATGCTTTTTTAAAGAGGCAGCATGCAGTCTTTTGCTCTCCACGGTTGTACTCAGATATCACATATAATAAATAGTTTCAAGTTCAATGGATTCTATGTATAGCAGAGTTTGGAAAGTTATGAAATACATTTTTGCTGAGAAATGAAGAAGAAAATGTGATACTGGAGCATCAGACATCTTTCATAAACACCAGAACTAATGGAAACCCTGACAACATTAAAGGCATACAGTGAGATAAAGTAAGAAAGTTCCATAGCTTGTCAGACAACCCAAGAACTTGTTGATTTATATCTGCTGGCATCCTAAGTGAAGAAAATTGGTGATTACATGGTACGTCATGAATGTATGCCATGAGAAATATCTAGTATCTTTGGTGGTTGTGATGCTTGAGCTCAGATAACAGGCTTCTCCACCATAACAAGTTAGCAGTTCATTGTTGCAGAGCCTACTGAAGCAGTATATCAAATAAGTTATCATTCCATCAGAGGCTTAAGTCAGTTGAATTTCTTCATCATAAGGTTTATTCTGTAGTCAAGTTTCCAAGGACAACTATCCACGAGTTAGATTTATTACATATTAAACTTTCCTGATGACTTGGTTTTATTTTTAACCAAGAAGGGCCACTGAAATGCATCCAATACAATAACTTTATGCATACTTGACTAATAATGATTATTGTCACTTCCTTTATTTTGAAAATAAGTCCCATTCTTCTTGATGGGCTTATAGTTTATACCTCATTTTTAAGCTGCCTTTGCCACCACCGGTATCACCCTGCATGTGCCGAGGAGCTCTGTGGCCCATTTGGACACATGCATGACAGGCAGAATAGGCTGCTGCCTCAGCACAGCCTATTGCTGGGTTTTGTGGTGAAGTTTTTCTTTTATTATGCCTCATGCAGATTCTGGGGCAGCTGAGGAGACAGTATGTGCTCTTCAGCTTCTTGGGCTTCTCAGTAGGAGAATAAAAGGGATTCACTCAGGCTTGTGCAATTTCTCTGGGATGTCATCTCTTAATTTGGTTAATACTACACACACATAGAACAGTAGAAATAAATAATAAAGTGACACAGACAGCGAACAAAACTACAAACAAGTGACAACACTGAAAATACAAAGGGAAATAAAACATTACGTGTTTGGTGTTAGGTATTTTAAATGAGTATTTAGGAACCAAACTATGCACGTGTAACAGAATCCTGTAGAAATAGAGGCAAAGTTCTCCTAGCTTCAGAGAGAGAGAGAGAGTGTGTGTGTGTGTCTGTCTCCAACTCAAGCCAGTGTACATTAACACATGGCTTTGGAGTTTGCAGACTTATCCCTATTTCAAAGAGCTTGCAAGTAAGGTATTCATCCTCCAAAACACCTAAGTACCACAACTAGTGCTTGCTACTTATGAATCAATGGGAGCACTCTGAAGAGCCAAAACTACCTCTTCCCAAACAAATTGTAAAACTTCAGTGGAAATCATTTGTCTGGAATCCAACCCTAATTGAAAGCTCAAACAAATAAACAGCATCCTTGGTAATGTCCTGCCAGTTTTAACAATTTATCATGTATTAATAAACACAGAATATTTTAAAAAATCATTAAGATCAGAGTTTTCAGATATCTACAACACTCCAAAAGAATTACAAAATCCTTTTCTTTTTTACCTTATGCCATTAACACCTCCTATGTAAACTTTGAAGTGTAACTATGTAAATGTCATGAGTTAGGTGTATCTACATGCTTTTGCTCTAATATTCATTCACTAAGCCACAGTCCTGCAAATGCCTATGCAAAGGAGCCATCTACACAGATAACTGTTTGCAGGATTAGTATATAATATCTATCTAGAGTAAATAGCATAAAAGCAGCTTCTTAAAGTGACACCAATTGAAATAAAATCACAGATCTGTTTCTTTTAATCATGGATTGCTGTATTTTATCCATAAGATCACCTCCATGTAGCCACATCCTCCCATTTTTCAAAATGCCAGCAACTCACCAGAAACCTTACCTTCCCCCTGCAGCCTGCTCTCTTCAGCAGTCTGGGGCTGGGAGAGAGTGCTGTCTCTCCTGGGAACCCACAGCTGCAGCCCAGCTGCTGAATCCATTCATTCACCTTCTCTCCAGGGTCCAGGAAGCATCAATACCTAATTAGTGGAGCCATCCTGCAGAGGTAGGGTTGGGCTGGGGCTGCAGCTGGCCTGGAGCTTCTCTGACGGGGTGGGGTGATCTGGGGTTCTCTGGGTAGGGGGTCTTGTGGCTCTGTCTGAGGGGAAGAGGGGGTCTCCAGGCTCCGGGAGGGTGCAGGTGGAAGGTGTGAAGCTGGGGCTAGCCTCCCCAAAGGGGGAGGGTGGCTCTGCCTGGGTGATTTAAAAAGGGTCTGGGGTTCCTAGATGCTACTACTTGGCATTGGCTGAGGTTCCCCTGTCTCTTAAACCATTCTTGCCCCTGGGCAAGTGCCATTTTGTCCCCCTTGTTTGTTGGTGCACCTGTTCATACTCGCTTGCTCTTTTTTTTTTAAGATTTCTCCAACTTCCAAGTTGGAGTTTTTCAACATGAAATACTTTGAGTCTCTTTTAGATTCCATGTTTCCTTTTTTAATTAGGAAATTCACTGCAAAAATAATCTTACTTTGCTGCTTTTGATCTGGAAAAAAATCTCATTTGTTGATGTCTCATTGTAGAAGACTCTGAATTGTGTGTGGCTATGTCTACACTACACAGTTTTTCTGGGATACCAGAGGTATCCCGGGAAAACTCTGCCACGTCCAAGGAATGCGTCTGCTCTTCTGAAATTTTTTACAGAAGAGCAGATGTGTTTTTTCGGCATTCCTGTAAACCTTGTTTCACGAGGAAAAAGGGATGTGTCAAAAAAAGGGGGTTTCTGACATTTGGCCTGAGGTAGATGGGCCAAATGTTGGAAAAGCCTCTTCTAACAAAAGAAGCAGAAAAAGGTACACAAATTGCAATTTGCATACCTTTTTCCAAAAAAAAAAAAAAATGCAGTCTAGACACAGCCTGGGTGAATAGGGAAACAGAGAAAAGAAGTCTATCAGATGATCAAAGTAAAGGCCCTGAAAAACCCATGACATGGGTATCTGAGATTTTGGGTAAAAAATACAGCATGGTTTTCCACTTTTAAAAGCTGTAGAAGGGAGAGCTGGAAATAACATTCTTCAGTTCTTGGGTTAGGGAGTATAGAATTAGGTAGGAATGAAGTAATGATTTTTTTATGGATATAAATGTATTTGAGGCCCAGTCTTGCACTCATTATTCAAGTAGAATCCCCCCTGATTTCAGTAACTCTTGGGGGTTTTTTTCATCTTCCTTCTTGACATGGCCCATGGATCATTTGTTAGGGTCATTTCATCTGGATATGTCCCACCTAATCCATTTTAGATTCCCCTGGCTTAATGGCACCTCTCTCTCTCTCCTGTTCTCTGTCTGTGGCATACAGCAGTTTAGTCTTTAGAGGGCAAGTTATTGATAGGGATGTTAGACAGTGCGTAATTGAATAGTCATCAAATTTTAGTGGTTACACAATTATTTGATAATTCCCAGAGGCAGGGCCAGCAGCCAGTGCTTTCCAGCCCCACTCCCAGGAACCCCCTACTATCAGAAGCAGCAGCGCAGAGTGGCAGGCAGGAGTTGGTCCGTGAGGGGAGCCAGTTTAAAAACCAGCTACCCATGCAGACCAGATCCATTATGCTGCCACATGCTGCTGCCTCTGATAGAGAGGAAGCAGCACAGGGCAGCACCAGAAACCTGTCCGCGAGGGGTCAAGCTCCCCACAGACAGCGGCTGCTCCGCATCCCACAGAATAGCCCCTGTCTGCAGGGAGCTCGGTCCCCCCGGAGACAGGGGCTGCTCTGTCTGCAGCAAGCCTGGGCCCGTCACGGACAGAGGATGCTTTGTAGCAGCCTCTCCTAGCTCTTCCCCCCACCCCCCATGCTGCTGCCTCTCATACTCAATACAGAGGGGGAGCCCTGAGTCTCGAGGGCCAGTTCCAGGAAAGCCGGAGGCCACATCTGGCTCCTGGGCCTGAGGTTCCCCACCCCTGGTCTACACATTGACACCCCTAGTTATTGGGCTCATTATAGAGGTGTCTGGGTGAAATTTAATTGACTTTGTGCTTATAGGAAGACTGATTAGATGACCTCATACTCCCTTCTGGGCTTAAATGCTATGAAACTCCCCTGGTTCCTCAGGATCATGGTTTAGAAACCCTGAATTCTGGATGGAAATTAGAAACAGTGCAGAACAGAATTTGGAACCCACCATAGAGGACTGGCATGCCCTATTTCAGCCCCTCTATGCTGTGTTTCTGTATATAACTCCACTTGGGTATGATTAAATACCATAGAACTCTTTAGATTTGAAGAGAACAGCTTATCAGACTTGAGACTCTGAGATGGATTTCAACAAAAATAGGGCACTAGGCTAAACATTTATGAACCTAATAACTTGGTTTATGTTTGTTTCAAAATTTGGGCTGGCATTTCATTTTTGGCCAGTCATTCCATGTCTACTACTTCCTTTTTGATTGGTGGATGTAATATGATTTCTAAGATATGTCTGTGATATCCATTTACAAATATTCTCACTGATGCCAATAGATTGTGCAGATTTGCACCACAGTTTTAAAATGTGCTCCTAATTTGCACTAATTGTAGGTACAAATCCAAGTACTTTAGCTTCCAACCACCTGGCTTCAGATGCATGCCCTCTGATAATCACCTGTAATTTAGTCTTTAAATTGCTTTCGCCAAAGCAGCTTGTACCTTGGCACTTGGAAAATATATGCCTTCTTCTGAGGGCAGAATATGGCCCTCGGCACTACATTCTGTGATCTGCTAAATACTACTTTATGTTGTGTAAGCAGACAAAGATAGATAGTGGAAAATTCCCCTTGCCTCGGGGATCTCTCCACTGGAGGTAAGTTAGCAATGGAAGATCTGCCACCACTGGTGTAAGGGAAGCAGGGGGCCTGCTCTAACTCCTGTGGGGCCAGGGAGCTGAAAATCACAAAGCCGCAGCCAGTTGCCTGAGGCCACAACTCTCCATTAGATCTGAGCACAGATGTGGAAAATAAGAGCTCTGGTGTTTTCTGCTTGTAAATAGAGGTGCCAACTTTCTGATTTCCCCAGGGGCTTGACTCCTGCTCTTCCCTAAGCCCCACCCCATTGCACCTCTACCCCAACACCTGTTCCTCCTCTTCCCGCACCTGCTTTGCCCCATCCCACCTTTTCCTGCCCTCATTCTCCTCCATCCCACCTCTTCCCACCCTGTTCCACCCCCGTTCCCCAAGCATATTCCTCTCCTCACTCCTCCCCTTCTCTCCAGCGCCTCCTGCATGTCACTGAATAGATAATCCATGGCGAGTAGGAGGTGCTGGAGCAGATGTGGAGAAGCTGTTCAATTGAGCCTCTGGTGGGTACTGATCATCTGCTATTTTTTGACATGGGTGCTCCAGCCCCGGAGCACCCACAGAGTAAGCATTTATGCTTGTAAGTCAAAATATGATATAAAACTTAAATAAAATAATAGAACATGATTTTGCAAAAGAAAGCTAAGGGTAGGGGAACCAAAATCAAGGCGCTCTGGCAGGCAAAGGAGGCAACCAGCCAGTCTGGTGCTGCACCCATAGCATGCCAGTTTTATGAAGAGCTAGATGGAATTCTGGATGGGGACTCCACAACCAAAACCAAGGACACCATAGATAGTTCTCAGAAGAGAAAAGAACCAGAACTACTTGTCCCAGGGTATGTCTAGACTACAGAGTTTTGTCGGAAAAACGGCCATTTTTGCAATAAAACCTGAGTTACATCCACTCTGCAAGCGCATTCTTTCGACAGTAAATTGAAAGAACAGAGGGGTTTTTGCGCAATTGGTAATCCTCATTCTACAAGGAAGAAACCTTTTTGCGAAAGAATTCTTTCGCAAAAAAGTGTGTGTGGATGGGGAAGAGGGAGTTTTTTCAGGAGAGGAAAGAGGAAAAAGCACAGGTGCCCTAGTGGCCAGTCTGTCCATAACAATCACTGATTACATGCAAGATAGCATCCAGGAAGTCTGGACGCTATCTTTTGAAAAAGCGCATTCGCTTTTGCAGTGTGGATACTCTTTTGCGCAAGAAGTTTTTTCGGAAGATCTCTTCGGAAAAAAGCTCTTGTGCAAGAAGCCTGTAGTCTAGACATAGCCCGAGATATACAACAGGCACAAGTGGATGAAGAGACTGAAGAGGGCCAGAAGGTGAAAGTGAGGGTCAATCTGGTAGCAACCTGCGCACCTGGCAGTGAGGGATTGTTCTCAAGTGATGTTTATGAGGACCTCAGCAATTCATTGAGGAAGAAACACCATTTCTTGAAGCAACAGAAGGGTTGCAGAGTACATTGCTGTGCAAGTGGGCGGGGTTGTTGGCTGAGTGGGCTGGTGCTGTGGCTATGTGGAGTGGGATGGAGGTGGTTCCCTGGGGATCAGTTGCTGTTCATGCAGGCCAGGTTGGGAACTGAGTGGGCAGCAGCCATGCGAGGCCGGCAGGGAGGGGAGCACAGTATGGGGCAATCATTTCACTATGCCCAAACACAGCATCAATGCATGAATAGCAATAGAATTTTCCTGGGAAACGGTGTCAAAGATTTGCCTGATGTACTTATTAAATTTTTCACAGAGATTCCATAGCAGGGCTGCCTTTGCACTGGCCCTCTGATACGACACGTTCCCAAACCAGCCCTCAATGTGCGCTATTGGAACCAAAGCAGTACACAGTTTGGTTGCATAAGGACTGGGGAGCCACCCATTCCCCTCCAAAAGCTCAGCCTGGGTTTGCTTGTTAACCTTCAGAAGGGATATGTCAGCGTTTGCAGCTTGTGGACAAGTGTAGGATAATTAAAAATTGTTTACTTGTACAAGTGGTGCACAACTGTGGTCTGTACTTTGAGGGAGTCATAATTAAAACTTTTCCCCCCACCACTGCATCCCCACACTTAGCCTCATTTGCATATTTCTCACGCAAGAAGCTGCGAGTGTAGACATAGCCCAATAGTCCGGCACCCAATTGTCCGGCACTCCCGATAGTCTGGCATCAAAATGGCAAGCACTCCTGACAGAACCGGGACGGAACCCGGAACCGCTCAGGTCAGCTACTCTCACATGGGTTACAGCAGGGACGGGAGGTGTTTGGCTCTGGGGAAGGGGAGGGGTGGGAAGGGGGATTGGGTTACACATGGCATCCCGGCCAGCTTGTTGAAAAGCCGGCCGCTCAGCGCATGTGCCCCAGCGCCCGGAGGGAGACGTGTGGCTGTACCGGGACCCAAGCATAAGGTTGGGAGGGGGGGGGCAGCGGGATTGGGTTACAGCAGGAAGGAGAAGTGTTTGGCTCCGGGGAAGGGGAGGAGGATTGGGTTACAGCAGGGAGGGGAGGTGTTTGGCTCTGGGGAAGGGGAGGGGAGTGGGATTGGGTTACAGCAGGTAGGGGAGGTGTTTGGCTCCAGGGAAGGGGAGGGGGATTGGGTTACGCATGGCGTCCCGGCCAGCTCATCGAAAAGCCGGCCGCTCAGTGCATGTGCCCCAGTGCCTGAAGGGAGACGCACATCTGTACCGGCGGCTCTGGGACCCGAGCATAAGGTTGCGGGGGAGGGAGATTGGGTTGGGAGTATGCAGTACCTCCTGATACTCTGGCATATCCGATAATCTGGCACCACGTAGGTCCCAAAGGTGCCAGATTATCGGAAGTCTGCTGTGTAAGGATCTTGTGTAAAAGGGTTTTTTTGCACAAAACGGGCCCGTCTACAGTGCTTGTTTTTGTGCAAAAACCTCTTGTGCAAAAAGCATCGGCAGAGAATATGCAAATGACAGCGTGACAAATGCTAATGAACACTTCATTAGCATATTCTCTGCCAGCAAAAGCCTGCAGTGTAGACATAGACAAAGAGTACAGCAACTGAGAAAAAAGAAGCCCAGGGCATGTAACGATGTTGTGGAAGATTTGTTGAGTCACTCCTCCACGCAGTTGGAGAAGAGAACAAAGATGAGCTATGGAGAGGGAGCAAACAGAGTACAATCAGGACCAGAAACAAGATAGGGTCATTGAGCAGAAATAGGACACCACTGAATGCATGCTCCAGCTCATGCAGGACCAAAATGACATATTGAGAAGTATGATACTCCTGAACAATAGAGACCATAACATAAGGCCCCCCAGCCATAACTCTTTTCCCAGCAGCCATGCCTCAACCCCCCACATCATCGTGCATGGATGCAAAGATGCAATTCTGCATCCAGCAATCGTTCCTCAACATGCGCTTCAGAGTCCAGCAATGGTTTCGTCCCCTTACACTCCACTCCCTGGGAACCCAGTGATGCCAGATGGACATTAGCACAGCTGCGGGATTTTAAAATACAATAAAAGACAAATGTCATACATGTTTCCATGAGTTTTTATTTTCTGTTAAATAACCCACATCAAAAGCCCTGGCCTGAATGCTTCGCTTACAACCCCAACTCTCAGAAATCTCAGGCCTCCTCATTGTTGAAGAAGTTCCTCAGAGACTTCCTGATATTGACAGTCAACCTATGCAGTCCTCTGACAGCTCGAGTGTCTGGCTGGTCAAAGTATAAGTCCAAACCCCATGCCTCAGTGCTCTACCCACGGGGAAAAGTTCACCATTACTCTTACAGAAATTATGTAAGCAACAGTATGTGGTCTCTGCCTTGGGGATATGATCCTTCAAAAGGTCCAACCTGCCAAAGAGACACCTCCATCTCCCTTTCAGTCTGCCATAGGCACCTTCATAAACCATTTGGCAGCAGCTTAGCCTGTTGTTGAACCGCTCCTACACTAGAAAGGTTTGGCGCCGAAAGTGCTGTTGACATGCAAAAGTCGCCAGAACTGAAAGTTCACCAAACCTGTTTTTCTTCCACCCTTTGTCGATATATCATGGCCACATTGGTAGCTCCCCCATCAACAGAAAGAACAAAGCAATGTGAGTAAGCATCCCACAGTGTCTAGTGTCACCTTCAGTCACTAGGAACTGTGGGAATGCACAATGTAGCGCCAGGCGTTTTGGGAATGTGAAAAACATCCCATCAGCCACCTCTTTGCTTCTCAACCCTCCTGGGGTTTCCAGCTCCCTTTCACATCACTCAAATGACAGTTTTTACTGTGAACTTCAGCACCTGCTGTGAGAAATCATGGATCCCCCAATTCTCTCCCATGTTGTAGTCAATGCGATTAGGACATCATGCATTGCAGCAGAGCTACTTATGTACTTAATAGCAGAGGACGACAGTGTGAGTGACAGGGACAGCAGCAAAGTGGTATTATATGGGGCTGTCACAGAGCAGCTGTGCACAGAAGAGCATCTGTTTTGGGCTAGGGAAACCAGCACTGAGAGCTGCATTGTCATGCAGATGTGGTATGATCAGTGGCTATAGAACTTTGGATGCATAAAGCAACCTTCCTAGAGCTGTGTGCTGAGCTGGCCCCGAACTGCGGCACAAGGACAGCTGCTCTCTTGGTCGAGAAACATGTTGCCATTGCTTAGTGGAAGCTGGTGATCCCCGATTGCTACCCTTGTTACAAATCAGTTTGGAGTGGGGAAGTCTACTGTTGGGGCTGCACTTATGCAAGTGTGTAAGGTAATAAATTGCATTTTGCTGCATAGGACTGTGACTCTGAGAAATGTGGATGACATTGTGGGTGGCTTTGCTGAAATGGGCTTTCCAAACTGTGGCGGGGTAATCGATGACACACGTATTCCTCTCGTGGTGCCATCCCACCTTGCCACAGAATACATCAAAGATCACCGTGGGCATGTCACAGACATAAATTCAGGGTGGACTGGAAAGATGCATGATGCACGCATCTGCAGGTAT
This sequence comes from Pelochelys cantorii, assembly GCA_032595735.1. NCBI lineage: Eukaryota > Metazoa > Chordata > Testudines > Trionychidae > Pelochelys > Pelochelys cantorii. Next base: position 46,684,442 of record CM064326.1, on the reverse strand, counting down.
AGTTGGTACAGAAAATTGCACGCTGGCACTATCTTTCCAGACCAGAAAATTACAGTGGGGGATGTGGAAATGCCCACAGTGATCCTAGATGACATGGCTTATCCCTTACAGCCCTGGCTCATGAAGCCTTACGTGGGGCATCTGGACAGCAGTAAGGAGCGATTCAACAACAAGCTAAGCTAATGCTGCATGGCTGTTGAATGTGCCTTTGGTGGATTGAAAGGGAGATGGAAGGGAAGTGTTTCTATGGCTGGACCTTTTGGAGGATCATATCCCCAAGGTGGTTGGCTGCATGCTGTTGCTTACATAATTTGTGTGAGCATAAGGGTGAAGCATTTGCCTGTGCGTGGAACAATAAGACACAGTGCCTGGAGGTACAGTTTGATCAGCCAGATGCTCAGGCTGTCGGAGGAGCCCATAGGGTGGTCATCAATGTCAGGGAGGCTCCAAGGAACCATTTTGACAACGAGGGGTGCTGACATTTCTGTGTACTGGGTTTGCTTCCCTGCCTCATCCCACTGCTCATCCTGAGTGAAGCATTCCCATGAAACCAAGGGACATTACGGGCTTCCGCGGGGGGACAGAGCAATTCGTGTGGATTGTGTCACACAAAATAAAATAATGGAAACCTGCATTACATTTGTCTTTATTGCTGTCTTTCAATCAGGATGCTCTGTGGTAAGAAATGGTAGGGGTTATTGGAAAATTTCACAATGTCCAGCTGTCAAAGTCACCGCTGCTTTCATGGGGAGTGGAGTGTGTTGGGAAAAACCCATTATCTGATTGTGAAAATGAATGTGTGGGCACAGAGGGAGGGTTTCTGGATAAAGAATTTTGCATGTGCAGTTATTGAGTCTGATGTGTGTGTGTGTGTGTGTGTGTAGAGCAGGGGTGGGCAAATTCCAGCCCGGAGGCTGGATCTGGTCTGGAGGATGAGTCCTTGGTGGACCCTCGCCTCCATGTTTATCTGCAACTCTGCAGATATCAGAGGATCGCAGCTCTGGTTGGCCGCAAATTGCCGTTCGTGGCCAGCGTGAACAGTGTCCCAGTCCATAGTGCTTCCTGCCACTCACATTGGCCGCGAACGGTGATTTGCGGCCAACCAGATCTGTGATCCTCCGATACCTGCTGAGGTGCAGGTAAACATAGTGGCAGTGGCCCACCAAGAACTAACCCTGCGGCCTGCCGTTTTTTTTATTGCCCACTCCTGGTTGCTGTGAAAAGAGTTTTGCATGTGCTGACAGGGAAGCCTTTAGTTCTGTTTGTTCTGCATCTTGATAGGACACTCCAGCATCTCATTTTGGTCTTCCATGAACTTTAGCCTGTGCTCAGTGGTTTGTGTTCCCACTTGCATCTCTGCAGCTCTTCTTTGTTCCCTTTTCTCTGTTTGAAGCATTGAATGCCTCAACACAACCTTGACCAGATACTCCCTTGTCCACTGAGATTTTTTTCTTAGTTGATGAAGTGTGTCTGTGGGGGAGCATGCCTGACTTCTCAAGGTGTGGTCTAGAAAAGTACCCCTTAATAATAGAGTGACTGTGCTTTTCCTGATAAAGATTGTAACATTTCACTAACATGCATGTCTCTGAACAAAACTCGCCACTTTTCTTGTTACCCTAGAGGCAGACACAGATCTCTCCAGACACTCTGATCATGGTGAGATTTAAAGGTGAGGGTAGGGAGGGGTATATGGAAACAATTTGTAATAATCCTACACTTCTCCACAGGCTGCCATTACTGTGTCTGACATATCCCTGCTAAAAGTTAGCAGGCAAACTTGGGCTCAGCTTCTGGATGTGAGTGGGAGCATCCTGCTCTTTATGCAGCCAAACTCTGTGCCACCTTAGTTTTGGGAGCACAGGATGAGAAATGGTTTGGGAAAGTGTTGTACTACAGCAGTGGGGAAATGGCAGCCCTAGTATGGAATCTCCATGAGAAAATTAGTAAGTACATCAGGCAAAGCTTTGAGACCAGCTCTCAACAAGATTCTATTGCTATCTCTGTGTACATCTCTGCTCTGTTTGGACATAACACAGACCCAGGCAGGGCTTAGGCAGCTCACAGAACTTCAGCATCCGGTCACTCCATGCTGTTGCCATCCTCCCTCCCCATCCCCTGGATGTAAGAGCAACTTCCCACACTACCGCTGCCCGCCTTACCTCCAACCCCCTGCAGCAGCTTACCACCCCACATGGCCACTGCTCCCCTTAGCTGCACTAGAGCAACTTACCACCACACATTGCTGCCGCCCGTGTCACCCCCTCTCCCGCTTGCACAGCAACTTACCCCGCATCTCTTCCCTTGCTTCATGCCTAACACCCAGTTGTTGAGAGTCCTCAAAAACCTCAGTAAAATTTCAAAACGAGTCAATTTAAAAACTAAATAAATTTTATTTACTTTTGGTCTGAAAGTAAATTCTGTAAAGTTCCTTCATCCAAGGATATAGTTCTGAGAGCACAGAATCTGAATTATGTGCTGCACACTTACCTGGTTAAGATTTTCAAAAGATATGCATTAGATTTACTATAGGCATTTCTTTTGCTTTCATCAGCATAATATTTAAGTGTCTTCATTAAAGTATGCATTTCAAATACTGTGCTATGACTATACTAGCTGTTGTGCATAATATTGCAGTCTTGAGGGAACATTGGGTAAGTTGATTTATAAAACTGATACTTCTGCTGTCCAGCCTCCATTGTAGGGGGAAAAATTAATCTCTCACCTTTTGCTAGCATCACTTCATAGACACAAGAAGTAGGGGGAAAGCACCTTCCAGTTTTTCATAAGCTAAAACCCCCCTGCTCAATATGGGTTAATAAACTGTGAACTGCGGGTGAGAAAAGGCGGGTGAGGTAATATCTTTTATTGGACCAACTTATATTGGTGAAAGAGAGAAGCTTTTGAGCTCACACAGAGCTCTTTAGGTCTGGGAAATGTATTCAGAATATCACAGCTAAGTAAAAGTTGTAAAAGATTGTTTAGCATAAGTAGCTAACATATATTTCAAGGAACTACTCACAGTGAAGTGAGCTGTGAACACCTCTCCAGCCACGGTGGGGGCGAGGGAGAAGGGGAATCTGAGGGTGCATTAATTGGGTTATAAATTGTTGTAATAAACTACTAATCCAGCACCCCTATTTAATCCATGATTGTTAGTATCTAGTTATGAATCTAATTTAGTTTAGTATCCAAGGTATGCATTTAAGTTTCTAGGCTCATCTTTTGAAAATGTTATGCAAGTTTCCCTTAAGGATGGGGACTCAGAGGTCAGATATAGAATGATCACTTTGTGAAAAATATTCCCCTACCAGGTGTTTTTGTCTCATCCTTTTTCTGTGTGAGTTCATTTGAAAGTGCCGTGATTGTCTGGTTTCATCCCCATGATTGTTATTGGATCATTTAGCTGAGGTACATCACATGTTGTGATAGGCATGTATAGGGCCCATTGCTATTGAAAGGTGTGTAGTGGAGGGTGCTGATCATCACACCACTAAATATAAGTTTACAGGTTTTGCATCTGTTGTTCTAACAAGCTTTGGTGTCATTTTGAATTGATGTGTCCTGGTGTGTAGGTAGTTTGTTTCTGATTATGAGGTTGGTGAGCATGGGGTGTTGTTTGAGATGCCAGAGGGATTGGGAAAGGTTTTTTTCAGGATGTAGTCCCCATTGAGCCTGGGACATAACTGATTGATGATACCCCATATGGGTTCCAGTTTGGGGTGGTAGGTGACAACTAGAGGTGTGCCAAAAGAGGTGGGTTTATTTATATATTGAAGCAGCTTCTGCTGGGATATTTGGGTAGCCCTTTCCATGACATGATCTGTTTCTCTGCTGTAGCATTCTACTTTGGTCAAAGTAATTTTGAGCATATTATGGTATTTGAGTTCTTGGTTAAGATAACTGATTTCTTGGTATATTCAATGCAGTTGCTGAATGTATGAAGGTGGGTGTTGTGATGCATGTGTTTCTTATATTGTTGTCTGTATGGGTCTGTTGCTGAAGCTGAGTGTGGTGACCAGAAGTTAGTGTTAGTGTGGAAGTGTTCTAGAGACTTTAATTATTGGGTGGCCATTGTTGAAGGTCTGGTTGAAATCTATGAAGAAGCTTAGTTGTCTATCCAGAAGATGAAGATATCATCCATGTGTCACAGGTATGTCACTGACTTTGAAGTCAGGTGCATTTTTGTCCAGAAATTCTCTTCAAGGAGGCCCACATGGGCGGCTGGTGAAGGTAGGGCTGGGGAAGGCAAGCCCCCAGCCCCACCCCTTCTGTCCAGGCCATGCCCCCCCATCATGGGCCCTGAAGCACGGGGAGGGAGGAGGGTGTACGTTCTGAGCCTCATTGGTCTTGGAGCACAGGGAGGATAGGTGGCATGTGGTCCTCAGGCTCCCTGGCCCTGGAGCCCGGGTAGGGCAGGCACTACAGTAGGCGTTCTGGGGCCAGAGTGTGGGTGGGGCCTTTCCCCGCCTAGCATACCGGCTGCCCATAGTGGCCCATGAAGAGGCTGGCATATTGGGCAGCCATTTTAGTACCTAAGGGTGTTCCCAGGGTTTGGAAAGATGTTTGGTGTTGAATGTAATATTATAATGGGTGAGGATGCAATTGATGAGTTTGGTGGAGTATTTGGGGTGGTTATATGAGGGTTTTCCAGTATGCTGTAAATATCTGAGGTGGGCAGCCATGCCATCTTTGTGAGGGATGTTGGTATTCATGGAGGTGACATCCATTGTAGCAAAAATGGTGTTCTGAGGGATGTTGTTAATGTTGCAGAATTTCTGGAGGAAGTGACATGTCTCCTGAAGGAAGCTGGCCCATTGTTTGGTGAGTGGTTTGTAGATGGCTTTTATGAGTCCATATCCTTCAGTAAAAGTGCCCTGGCCAGTTATGATGGGTCTGCCTAGGTTCTCTTGTTCATGTATCTTGAATCATATAGATGGTCACTGTGGTGATTTTGTGGGGGATGAGGTTGTAGAATTTCTCTTGGAGTTGTTTGTGGAAGGATTTGATGACATCCTTAAATTCCTGAGTAAATTGTGGTGTGGAGATCTTCTCTGAGTTCTTTATAGGAAGCGTTGCTGGAGAGTTGTCAGTTGGCCTCATTAATTTAGCCCCCTTTGTCTCTTGGTTTGATCACCTTGGTGGCTGAATTTCAAGGACTATATTGCTATCCTCTTGGTGGCTGAGAGATTATGGAGGATGTTTGTTAAAAATTTCATAGTCTTTTTTTTTTTTGTCCTGAAGCAATCAATGTAATGGTAAAGGGTTTGGTTTCTTTGTGGGGCAGCCAGTCAGATGATTCTTTTTTCCCTCTGACTGTTGGTGGGAACATGCTATCTGTAGGGTGGTGGTGTCATTATTGTGAAAGAATTCTCTGAGGTGGAGTCAGCAGAAGAATTTTTCTAGTTCATATTGTTAGTGTGGTATTAGGTGCTATGGTGAGGCAAAAGTTGAGTCCATGGCGAGCACAGATAATTCAGCTGTAATTAGGGGTAGAGATGTAAGTGACTAGTCAATTACCCAATAAGCCTAGGCTTATCGGGTAGTCGAGTCACTACTCAACTAGTTGCTTCCCCCTCTCTTACTGCCTCTCTATCAGAGGCACCAAGGGCAGAGAGCAGGAGCTGGTGCTGGGGGGAGCCGGCTTAAAAGCCAGTTTTCCCCAGCACCGTCTCCGCAGGGGCTGTGGGGGCGGGCTCAGAGGAGGCATAGGTGCACCAGGGGAAACGGTGTGAGTGGGGACTGAAGCAGGATCCTGACTGCTGCACCTCTTCCTTTGAAATTTGCAAGAGCCGTGTGCAGCTCTTGTACATTTCAAAGGCAGAGGCACAGCAGGATAGCGAGTGCTCCCCTTATCGACTAATCAAAATTTAACATCCCTAGTTAGGGGGTAGTCTTGATGGTGTTGGGGTGTTATGCTGTGGTTGTTTTTTTCCTTTCCTACCTATCACTGCGGAGTTGTTAATAGTGGCCATTTCACTTAAAATGTTTCTCTAATATCGTGGGACCAGCAGGACTACAAAACCACATAGAACTTTGAACTGCTGGTGCCAACTGAGCTTTGAAGTCAGGCTGAAAAGGCACAGCAGCGGATTGGCAGGAAGGGAAAGAATCTTGTATTACTTTAATGTCCTGTGATGATATACAGAAAATGGGCCAGGACAAATTTAACCACAGAAAATGGGCCAGGACAAATTTAACTGGAGAAAGGTTATTTCCATGCATTGACCACAATAAAGGTGTTTATTTTATCTGTATTCTCTGTCATAAACATTTCTGTGCATTCAATTCTATGCATTGTCCTGTTTATAAAATTAGTGGGAGGTTTGTATATCTGTTGAGCAACTTCTGGTTGTTTAAATTAGATTTGCCCAGGGGCTAGTCTGGTTTATGCAGCTAACTTTTCAGAAAATGCATTAGTTTGTTTTATTCATGAACTGTGGTTTGTGCAATTATGCTAGTGCTTGCTCCTTTTTTTCCTCTAGTCTTCTTTTGCTTTTCAGCCTTGCTAGCTTCAGCTACCTCCCATCTTAGTAACTTGGTGTGTGTCAAGTAATATATTAGTGTTGATATCATGTACTCTGTATGTAGAAGGAAAATGATGTGATTCTTCCCCGACCTTCCATAATCTGCACACACATTTTAACATACAAAGACAGTGATTGGGAAAACAGCGATATAAATACATAAGAAAAGCAGAGTATAGGTTTAGCTTTTAAAATGCTTCAACTCTCTCCTTGGGGGAGGCAGCCAGACTGTTCTAACAGTATCTTGTGGCTGAGTAGTTATCTTAATAACCAGCCAGGCAGGAATTGGGATCCATTATTGTATGCAGTAGTGGGAGTTAGCAAAGGAAACTAATTAGGAAAATTGGGGTAGAGAGAATACATTTGGAGTCAAATTCACTGTCAGTTTTTATTGCTCTAAGATTCTAGTTTTCCAATCATACAGACGCTCAGGAGACATCAGGCTAATCAGTAGCTGCAAAAGGAGCTGTGTCCAATAATCAGATGAAATGTGAGAAGTGTTGTTAAATAGAGAGAAATCCTTCCTTTTGTTACTTTCTTTTTGTGGAGCATCTGTAGACTTTCAGAGCATTAGTTAGCTCTCAGTAATTTGTATAGGAAAGTAGTAGTGCAAATCTGAAATAAAATATACATCTTTGTACATCAAGAAGTTTCTTCTCAGTCTGAAGCTCTTGTCTAGCTGCTAATTGGGCCTCCAGATTAAAATATACACTAGATTGGCTAATTTGAATATTTAAGTTATCATTTTTTTGAGGAAGTAATAGACTTGAACTGTGGATTATGGATGGGTTGGTTTTTGATTGAGCTTTCTGTTTGTCTTTTATAGCTACTTTACTTTTATTGCAAGGTGATAATATAGATTTCAACATTTGTTTGGGTAGAGAAGTGGTCAATTGGCCTCTGAAAGCAGACCTCTAACAATTCAAAAGACTCTGCAAAGAATTTAGAGTTCTGTTACAGGAAAGTACAGCAAAATAAAATGGTAACATATACATTGATATAAAAAATGAGTTGTTTTGTTGCCTTTATTGCTTTAGCTTTCATGTCAGTGATCAGATTTAGGAAAAGGCCACCCATGGGCTAAAGATTTTTTCAGATTTTTGCCATAGATTTCTGTTTCATTTTACTAAAACAGTGGGATGAATACCATTTTCATCTTTCACCAATTTATATGACTGAATGGATCAAAACAAAGAAATATAAATGGTTTGCATTGTTTAAATTCCATTTGAAATCTGCTGTGGTTTTGAAAGAAATCTGATCTTCAAAAGTAGAATAATTCATTGGTATTTCTGAGAAAACAAACAAAAATTGCTACTGTTTTCCTATAAGAAATGTAACACTTATGTACATGGATGCCTACCTTGTCTAGATTAGTTTATAAAAAAATCTCTCATGGGACAAAGAAGGTACCTTTTTTGTACTTCTGTGACAAGCAATGTGCTGTGTTAGTTCATTGACACAAAGAATCTCAGTAGGCACATGGAAAATATACTTGGGACGTGTAACCATGTTATAGTAGATTTTCCTTCCGTAAGAATGGCTGGCACCGCAGAAATGCATGCTCTTAAATGTTGTTTTTGGAAAAGCACGTCCATTGAAAAATCACCAAGAGAGTGTCAATTTGCCTTTACATCAGAGTACCTACTGAATTAGGGTACAGCACCTGTTGGTTAGAGCAAAATTGTTTTTACAGCTGAAGTCTAACAACTCAAATATTTGTTCTACAGGGAAAGGAAGAAACCACAAATACACTGGCTAATGACTTTTCATTATATCAGGATAGTTTTATTCTCTGACACTTGATTCCTTTGCATTCATTAAGGATTTTTTTCTGCAAATTGTACAAAAGCCCGTTTGAGAATTGTGCTTTGCTGGGGGTATTGGCTTGAATTTCAGAAGGTTCCCTAGCTTCAGGCTTAACTAAGCCAATCAGAAGCTAAGCTACTGTGATTCTGCTCTGCTAGGCTAGAGTGCCTTAATTGGCAGAAAACTGATGTAACTTTGTAAGAAATGAAGTGGGTCCCATGATTGGAGATGGCAAAAAGGGGAGAACAGGCCAGATCCCGGAAGATATCCTGCTTCCACTAGGGTTACCAGGTAGCCCCCCCCAAAATACCGGACAGACTTGATCGTGGGGGGGGGGGGGCGGGGCTGGCCGGGAGGAAGGGGGGGCAGGAAGCAGAGCTGGGGGGATCAGGGGGGCTGGACGGGAGGAGGGGGGGCGGGAAGCAGAGCTGGTGGGGGGGAGGGCAGCCACTGGCTGCAGCCTGAGTCCAACAGGCCGCGCCACTCCCCCCGCCCGGCTTCTGCACGCAACCAGAGGCTTCCAGCTGGGAGGCGGGGCCACGATTGGCACTGGGAGCCTCTGGTTGTGTGTAGAAGCTGGGCGGGGGGAGTGGCTGGGAGTCCCAGCCACTGCCCCCGCCCCGCCCGGCTTTTGCACGCGACCACAGGGCTCCCAGCGCCAATTGCGGCCCCGCCTCCCAGTCGCTCGCCCGCTCCCACCAGGCTTCTGTCCGGCGCCCAGCCGGAAATTCAGAAAGTACCGGACATTGCACATGTTCGGTATTTTCTGAATTTTTCTACCAGACAGAGAGTACAAATACCGACTGTCCGGTAGAAAACCAGACACCTGGCAACCCTAGCTTCCACAGTGCATTAGGGGTAGGCTTCAGATCTTGTGGGATTTGGCATTTGACTTGGGGCCACAAGGTCTTGCAGGATTTGACCATGCCTGGACCTTCAGAAAACAAAAACAGAGATCTACATGTCTAAGGGTAGCTGAAGTTGTGTATCTTAATTTGATTTTTGCCCTGCTGTGTAGATGTACCCTAAATGTGCTCTCTGTTTCTGGCAGATGGGCCTTGTATTTTCCTCTTTGAGGAGGAATTTCTCAAATTTTAAAATGGGATCACCTTTCTGCCTTAGCTAAAAGCTGATTACAGCTTCAAGCCTTCTTGTCTACCAGCCAGGGAGGGAATTCATTTTCTTCACGCACAGGAATTTAGAAGAACAAACTGCATTTTAGTCCTTTCTGGAAACCAGAAAAATGTCCCAGGTTTCAAGAGGCTTTTTATCCTGTTGGAGTTGATGTTGCTGTAAAACACGATTAAACAATACTGCAGCCTTCTAGAAAGAGGGTATATTTGGCAGATATACATAAGGCCGTAGTTATGCTTTGTAGCCACAACAGGCATATCTCAAGTTCTCAAGCTCATCTGAGGAAGTGGGTTTTGCCCATGAAAGCTCATGATGCTATATATATATATATTCATCCTAAGGGCATGTCTACACTAGACAATTATTTTGAAATAACTTATTCTGAAATAATAACTCCCAAAATAACTATTTTGAAATAAGCATTATCCCTCATGACAAGCAGGAGTTATTACTTTGAAATAACCAGCCAATTATTTCAAAATAATGGGATTGGTGGTAATGTGAATGCTCAGCTTGTTATTTCAAAATAAGTGTACACAAAGGCTTAGAGTGCTGCTGCTCTCCTTGTCAAATATTATTTTCTGTGCAGCTTTGCTAGCCAGCACATCAGGGTAAAGCCATTTACCCTCTGTCCTTCCTTCACCTTTTGGGGGCTCCACATGCTATCTCAGTGGAGTAGTGAGGGAGCACCAATTGCCTACTCTGAAAGCAGATAATTTTCCGCACCACATATTTGGGACTGGTATATAATGTTTAGGAGAATGCTAAATTAGAGAGCCAGGCCCTTATCTGCACCGTGCTATTGCTAACCTCTCCTTCGAGAAGAGAATCTGCCATGGTTTCTGAGGCTCAAATGCCTGGAACGTTCCTGACTACCTTTTCATTTCCTGTGTTTTTTCATGAGAGGAGATGTGACGGGGCAGACAGGCCCCGCACTGATGGACAAGGGGTAGCACAGGCCCAGCTGGCTGAGAAGGCCCCGCCCCTCCAGCCCTGCCGGGCATGCTCCCAACAGAGGCCGGGTATAAAAACAGAGGCAGCCCTACAGCCAGGGCAGATGGCAGGGGAGGGAGAAGCCCAGGCCGAGCCGGTGTTTCTGCAGCAGCTGAGACCGGAGTTGCCGCGGGGACCAGACCGGGAGACCGAGTCAGCAGCCGCTCCCCCCAGGGAGGCAGGAGCACACCCGCGACCGCGACAGGTACTGACTCGGAGGCGAATGGGCCCCAGGGGAACCAGGGCGTGGTAGGAAGCAGCCCAGGGCAGAGGACTAAACCCTTGGCTTGGCGTGTATCGGCCAGATTCCCCACCGAGCGGGCAGGAGCCATAGGCCCTGCCTAAAGGGCCCTGGGCTGGGACCCGGTGGAGCGGGAGGGCCCGGGTCCCCCTACTTCCCATTTTCCCTCCCCTGGATAAACAAGCCCCGGGCCAGGAGAGGCTTCTCTGAGCCGATAGGCCTTGAATACCGTATTTGCCCTGATAGAGGGGCCTGAACTTTATAGAGGGATGGGTAATACCGTAGTTGCCCTGATAGTGGGGCCTGGACTTTTATGTTAGGACTACTAGAGTTGTATACCCCCTAAGAGAGCAAGTGACAGGCCCAGAAAGGGGGGGGGGATGCACCCCATGACAGGGGCGTACCCCGTGACAGGAGAATACACTGTAATCTTCTATAACCACAAAATACTATATACCTCTCTGATGTGTACTGCAAATAGGTTGCTGTGAGGGAATCAGCATTTCGTGACTTACCTCCTAGTGAAGCGAAAGGCACATTGAACCTGACACACTATAGCCTGGACGTCATGCCTCAGTCACAAAGCCAGCATGTCATATTTCATGCTTTTCACTTTGCCTTTAGTCATGGGCCACATTCCAAATGGGCCAGTCTCTACCCCACATTTGTGTAGTCAGTTTTCATTTATTTGTGTTCTCCTAATCGTGGTGTTCTGTAATAATTAAATCAAGTGAAGAATTGTGTTAATGCATTTTGGCAATTTGTGATGCATTAACTTAGGGTTACTTGTTATAAATAAAAACTTCATGTTGTATGTTTCACAACTGTAGGTGGAAGACTACCTGTGTGGAAGAATGATATCTATTCATTATTTTATGAACTTGAGGTACTCCAAAAATAACAACACTCCATGTGATGTCTGGAAGTTCTGGGTTTTGCATTTTAACCTCTAACTTTTTTGAAGGAAGGGTAAAAATCACATGTAGTCAGACTGTTCCCTATTGAATATATTTTGGAGACAGTGCATGTAAGTTATTTATTTGAGCAAGTACAAGCTCTTTGAATGTGGCCCAGGTGTTCTAGTTTTAGATAGGATTAGGGAAATAATTGGGGCACAGAGCTAAAATTTTTCATTTTTAAACCATATCCACACTCCATTTTTCATGCAAACAACTCTACAGCACATGCAGGCCATGCCACAATAGACCTTTTGGAGGGTAGCAGAATACCAATACAACTATAGTTTTGACTGGAAGCTACTGGAAGATTCTCAGACACATACAATGAGTACTATTGGAACACAGGAAATATTTACAGCCAGAGGTGAAATGCACCAGAAGATGATTCATCTAGGCCCCTCCTTGGATTTTTGGAGATTGACTACTTAAAAGTTCAGCATTATGCACATATATAATGTTGTTTCTTGTTGTTGGGTGACACAAAACTGTCCTTTTAAGAAATATTGATCAGGGAAATAGAAAGTTAATTTCTTTAACTAGTTATTTTTTAAATGTTTAATTTGTGTATAGGCATAAATACATAGTTTATTGTATAAATTAAAAAGCTCCACTATTTAACCATTTTAGACAACTAGTAGTAAACCACAATAAAATCTGTCTTCAGCGAGTTAACTTTAAAAGTCTCTAAGAATAAGTTTTTTGCCATTAGCTTCAGTGGGTGTAGCACAGAGCTCATAAAATATGAATAATGTACAGTAAAATGTGCCAAGACTAACCATTCATGGGAGTTAGCAAAAGTGGCTGCTTTCAAGAGATGGAGTTCCTTGAAAGGTTTGGACACCAGATTTCTCAGCCTCTGTAAGTAGTCACTTCTGACAGGTGGTCTCTCCTCAGTGGAAATTTCTAATAATATAAGAACATAAAAATGGCCATATTGGGTCAGACCAAAGATCCCTCTAGCCCGGTATCCTGTCTGCCGTTAGTGGCCAATACAAGATGCCCCAGAGGGAATGAACAGAACAGGTAATCATCCCCTGTTGCCCACTCCCAGCTTCTGGCAGACAGAGGATAGGGATACCATCCCTGTCCATGCTGGCTAGTAACCATTGATGGATGTGTCCTCCATGAACTTACTCAGTTCTTTTCTTTTTTTGAATTTTGTTATCGTCTTGACCTTCACAATATCCTCAGGCAAGGATTTCCACAGGTTAGTTGGGCATTGTGTGAAGAAATACTTTCTTTTGTTTGTTTGGTTTTTTTTAACCTGCTATCTATTAATTTCTTTTAGTGATCCCTAGGTCCTGAGTAATGAGAAAAGGAAATGTTATTTACTCCATCTACTTACTCCACACTAGTCATAATTTTATAGACCTTGTGACCGGGTCAGTCCCCCTCCTGGGACCCTGACCCCTGTTCCGTCCACTATCTCACCCTTTGAGGGCTGCAGTGGGGCCCACACTTGCAGAGTTTTTAGCCCTGGGCCTTCCTGGCCCTCAGCGTAAAGAACAGTGTATTGGGCTGAAGCCCTGGGCCAGTCACAGCTGAGTAGTAAGCCCTCTTCTAGCCCAGTGGGGATAGGGAGCCATTCAACACTCCCTGCTTGAGCCCCTCACTTGAGCTGAAAATACATCCAAATGTTGGTCCAGCAGATTTAGAACTTCCCTCCGCTGGTCTGGGGTTAATTCTGGGGAGATCTCCACCTGCTCCTGTGGGGTTGCCTCTGGTGTCACGTTCCGTAGGGTGACCAGTTGTACTTCCCTATCCTGCCAGGGTTTCAACAGGTTAACGCAGTAGATTTGTTCGACTTTCTGGCGGCCAGGTTGGCGTACCTTATAGTTTACTTCTCCTAGGACCTCACTTACTTCATAGGGTCCCTGCCACCTGGCGAGGAGCCAGGGTTGAGTAATCGGGACGAGTACCATTACCCGATCTCCCACCTGGAACTTCCGGACCATCGCCCGCCTTACTATAGAGGTAACCCGGGCTCTCCTATCCTTCATTTGGAGGAAGTCTTCAATAACGTTGCACCCCTGGTTCGGCTGTTCCTTCCAAGCCTCTTTGGCGAGGTTGAGGATGCCTCAGAGGTTGCACCCATACAATAGTTCAAAAGGAGAAAATCCCATGGACACCTGTGGAACCTCGCGGATGGCAAACATGAGGTACGGGAGGAGGGCATCCCAGTCTTTCCCGTCCCGGCTCACCACCTTCCAGATCATGTTCTTGAGGGTACAGTTGAAGTGCTCAACGAGGCCATCCGTCTGCGGGTGATACACTGTCCTCAGGGCGTGGATATGGAGTAATGCACACAGGTCCTTCATTAACTAGGAGACGAACGTCGTACCTTGATTGTTTAAGATCTCCTTGGGTATCCCTACTCTCGAAAAGATTTGAACCAATTCCCTTGCTATGGTCTTAGAGTGGGTATTTTGAAGAGGCATTGCCTCTGGATAACGGGTGGCATAATCTATGACCACTAAGATGCTCTAGTGCCCCCGAGCTGACTTCTCTAGTGGGCCGACTAGGTCCATCTCAATACACTCAAAGGGGACCTCGATAATAGGCAGGGGCACCAGGGGTGCTCTCAGGTGCAGCCGGGGTCCATGCAGTTGGCAGTCAGGACAGGAGGCACAATATTTCCGGACCTCCATGTACACTCCAGGCCAATAGAACCTTATTAGGATCCGAACCAGGGTTTTATCAACTCCTAGGTGTCCGCCGAACAAATGGCTGTGGGACAGGTCTAGCACTGCTCTCCATTGGTTCCGAGGCACCAACAGTTGTTCCACTATCAGTTCCTGGTCTGATACGATTCGGTAGAGCAGGTCCTTTCGGAGTATATAATATGGCCCTGGCCCTTGATTCTTCCTGCTACTGGGACCCCATTTACTTCTACTACTTCTTTGCATACATTCTGGTATGTGGGATCATTGGCCTGGTCCTGCCCAAAATTCTCAAGTGAAGCCCCTATCTGCCCAAGCTCTGGGGGGCTCTCAGCCTCTTCCATCCCTGGGGGCCCTGCTGAGCTGGGCCCAGCTTCGGGCTCACCTGCCTCTTGCATCACCCCCCTGCTGGTTGGCTCCACCTCCGGTCCAACTAGAGCTGGTCTTAGTTTTGGGGCCAAGATTCATGTGCCCAGGCTCTTGGCAGCCCTCCTTTCCCGCTCTGTTTTCTGTGGCTTCCCAGGCTTGGAAAACAGGTCCTGTGAAAACTCATGGAAGGCCGGGAGTGGGCTTTCTACCTCCCCCTCCTCCCTCGGGAGTAGATTGCTAAACCCAGGGAAGTCCCGCCTGATCACAACTGAAGAGGGAGCTTTGGGACCACCCCGGCTGCCACCCTGGTGCTGGTCCCCTGAATTTCTAACATCACGAGGGTGACAGGGTAATAGCCAACATCCTCATGAACACAGGATATCCCTGTGCACTTGGCCCGGCACAGCTGGTCCTGTCCTATCCGTTGCCGTGAAACCAAGGTCATGGTGCTCCCTGAGTCCAGGTCCGTGGTCTCTATGCCATTCATCTTTACCTGCCGGATGTACTGATGGGGGGCCATCTCTACCCCTGCCAGGGTTATTAAGTTGCAGGGGCCCTTCAAATCCCCTAGGTTGCACTGCATAGGTTCCTCGATATTTGTGCTTCTATGTGCCCCACACGCATAGCACCGATACCCCATGCAGGGCATCCCCTTGTTCCTGGGGCTTCTGGGCCTCATCCCTGCTCCTTCCTTTCCCCGGTCCCCAAGTCCTTTCACAGCCTCCTGCCGCTCATCTGTCTCTTTCCTCCCAGTCCGGGCCCGGTCTGAGGGCTCTGGGACACCGCCTCTTGGGGCAGGTCCAGGCCTCCTACTGCGCCTGACTTTTTCTCCGTGGGGCGGCAAAATACCCTTGGCCGTTTGCTGCCTCTCCCCCAGGGCAACTATCTCATCGTAGGACGAGGGGTCATTCTGGCTGACACATATCCGCAAGTCAGGTGGTAGTCCTCACATATACCGATCCAGAACGATGATCTCCACGATCTTTCCTGGGCTGTGGGTCTCGGGCTGCAACCACTTTTGGGTCAGGTGGACCTCGGTGCCTTACCTTCTTGGTATTTCCACTGATGGAATCGCTGGGCTCTGATGGCAGTTGTTACTCCAGTCCAGGCCAAGATCTCTGCCTTCAGGCGAGGGTATTCAGCCGCCATTTCCTCAGGCATATCAAAGTAGGCTTTTTGGGCCTCCCCGCACAGGAATTGGGCCAGGATGCTAGCCCACTGGGCTCGGGACCAGCCCTCTCGCAGGGCGGTTCTCACAAAGGCTAAGAGGGATGCCTCCACATCCTCCTCCCCCATCATCTTCTGAAGAGAACGGCTGGCGTGCAGAGATGGAGTCCCATCTTGGCCATGTACCCGGGTGGTCAGAGCCTTCAGCTGCACAATCACTTCCTGCAGGGCAGCTCTATCCTGGGCAGCCTGGCTCATTAGCAGCTGATTGGTCTCTGAACAGCACCCGAACTGCTTCCTCTTAGGCCGCTGCCTGGACCCTGGTAGCCTCCTGCTGGGCTGCAGTGGCTTGTACAAGTGCTTTCACCACGTCCTCCATATTCTTAAATGGTCAGCCTAGCCTGACGTGGGTGGGTTTGCTGCAGGTCTCACAGCAGCAATTTAATCCCACTCCTGGCACCACATGTGACCAGGTCAGTCCCCCTCCTGGGACCCTGACCCCTGTTCCATCCACTATCTCACCCTTTGAGGGCTGCAGCGGGGCCCTCACTTGCAGGAAGCCCTGGGCCTTCCTGGCCCTCAGCATAAAGAATAGTGTATTGGGCTGAAGCCCTGGGCCAGTCACAGCTGAGTAGTAAGCCCTCTTCTAGCCCAGTGGGGATAGGGAGCCATTCAACACTCCCTGCTCGAGCCCCTCGCCTCCCCCTGCAGCCTTTGGCAGAGCTGGAGGTTCCTCCTGTTCCGCTTCTCTGAGTCTCCTTATCTCCGGGTTGTTTGCTCCTCTCCACGCTCCTCCTCCACTCTCTCTCCTTCTCCTTCTGCCCTAGGGAAGGCTTTTAAAGAGGCCCTGTGGCAGCCTAATTCAGCTCACCTGGCCTTTAATTAGTTTGCAGCTGCCCTGTCTCAGCTGCCCCTTTTCCCTTTTAACAGGCTTTTTACCCTTCCCTGTCACAATCTCTGTCATATCCTTCTTTAGTCATCTCTTTTCCAAGCTGAAAAATCCCATTCTTATTATTTTCTCCTCATATGGCAGCTAATATCCCTAATCATTTCATATCCCTAATAATTTTTGTTACCTTTTCAAATCCCAATATATTGTTTTTTGAGACGGGATGACCACGTCTACATGCAGTATTCAAGGTGTGGGCACACCATAGATTTATATAGAGGCAGTATGATATTTTCTGTCTTATTCTATCCCTTTTTCTTGGCCCTCTGCAGGTATTCTAGATTCTTGTGATCAGTAAACATTTGGACTTGTTGATGGGTCCCTTCTAAGTAGTGTCACCATTCTTCAAAGGCAGTCTAGGTTGCCAAGAAGGCATGGTCCAAGATTTCATAATTTTTATCAGCAGGGATAAGTTTCTTCAAGTAGTACATGTTATGGTCCAGTACTTGCTTGGATCTGTTATTTTGCAAGAGGATTGCCTCAACTGTGGAGTGCTGGGTGGGCAGTATGGTCCCAGCATCGCCAGTCCAGGAGAATCAAGCAGGCAGGTCAGCCCCAGCAACCTTGAATCCCAATCACAGGTCCCACTTGCCCCAAATCCTGGCTGCAGACCAGACAACCCAGTCCAAGCTCCAGAAGAAGAGTGGGAACTGGAGGCAGGTAGGGGAAGGGTTTAGGGGAAAAGCATGGGTGGAATTATGCTAGGCTGTTTGGGAAGGCTCAGTCCCCTGGCCTGTGATATCCTCTGTTGGAGCAGTGGTGAAGGCAAGCTGTAGCTGTTTGAATGCATGCTGGGCCTTGGGCAACCAGTGGAACAGGGAATGGTTTAAGAGTAGGGCAGTGAGTGGCTTGGTTGATTTTGAAAAATTTGAGCTGAACCTCCTATTAAAAATTGGCAAGGCCTAGAAAATATTGTAGGTTCCACACATGGTGTGGAACTGCCCACTCAGTCTGGACCTTTCACGGATCCATCTTGATTCTTTCCAGGGAAAAGCTGAAACCCAGGAACTAAGCTGAAGTCTGATCAAATGCATATTTTTCCAGGTTAGCATAGAGACTGTATTGGCATAGTTTCTCCAGGACTATGCAGACATGATTGGCGTGTTAGTCCAGGTCATTCAAGTATACCGCTACAAATTGTTACATTATAAGACATAGTTAGTGAAGTGCTGAAATGTTGCTGGGGCACTGGTCAATCGAAATGGCATGACTAAATATTCAAAATAGCATAGCGGGTTTGGAAACCAGTCTTGCCCTTGTCCTCTCTTGAATACAAATGAATTTGTAACTCCCCAGTGGTCCAGTTTAGTGACTGTGCGAGTGGCCCCCATACTGTCCACTAATTCGGGGATTAGCGATAGTGGCAATGGTTGAGGGTGTGCTCAAGCAAAGCACTGCAACCAATGCACTGGATCTACTGTCCCTTTCCTCCCCAGAGGTCCACTTTAGTGAATATGTGGGTGGCCCCTATACTATTCAGTAATTTGGGGACACTGGGTGCTAGACATGGTTTCATCAGTGAAATGTGGTCTAGATGAAATTAAGTTGAAAGAGTTGGTTTGGAGTAGTTATCAATGGCTCAATTAAAGTAGAAGGACACATCTAGTGGGGGGTAGGTTCTGCATCTGGTACTAGTCAGTATTTTCATTAATGACTTGGATAGTAGTATGCTTATAAAATCTGCAGATGATGCCAAGCTGGAAGATGTTGCAAGCAGTTTGGAGAACAGGATTAGAATTCAAAATGACCTTGACAGATTAAAGAATTGGTCTGAACCTGCAATGAAAGGTTAAAAAACTAGACATGCTTAGACTTAAGAAAGAAGATGGAGTGGGGAGAAACCTGATAATGGTCTTCAAATATATTAAGGGTTGTTATAAAGAGGACAGTGATCAATGCAGATCAATTGTGCTCTAGGCCCATTGAAGGTGAGACAAGAAGTGATAGGTTTAATCTGCAGCAAGGGAGAATTAGGTTATATATTAGAAAAAACTTACTAACTATAAGAACAGGTGAATACTGGAATAGGCTTCCAAAGGAAATTGTCAAGTATCAGAGGGGTAGCCATGTTAGTCTGGATCTGCAAAAGCGACAAGGAGTCCTGTGGCACCTTATAGACTAACAGATTTATTGGAGCATATGCTTTCGTGGGGAAAGACGCACATGCATCTGACGAAGTGGGTCTTTGCCCTTGAAAGCTTATGCTCCAATAAATCTGTTAGTGTATAAGGTGCCACAGGACTCCTCATCGCTAAAGGAGGTTGTGTAAATCCCCAGTCCTTGAGGTTGGAAAAGCATATATCAGGGAAAGTTTAGGTTTACTTGGTCCTGCCTCATGTCATGGGGCTGCACTTGATGCGCTCTGAAGAACCCTTCCAGACATACATTTCCATAATTTTATGTAATTAGTTTATTTTACATGTCCACATTTTGCCTGGGAAATAACTCTTGGGCGTCATTTCACAAGAGGCGGTAATGTCTTAGAAAAACAATTTCAATAATTGTAAATGCAGAAAGGTGTCTGTTGTTGTGATGTGTACTGACTGAAGTAAATACACAGGTCATTTCTGTGGTCCATAATTAAGCAGGGAATTCTGTAGGATTCAGGATGACAAAGTTTGCCCTTGTTGTTAATTAGGGTCTCAAAGTTGAAGCGCAGAGCTATAAAACTTCATCTTTTGAAGAAACCCAAGCAATACAATTCCACAATAACATAAAGGGCCATTCATATTACCAGCCAATTGTGATCAGAATTGTTTGGCTTCAGTAATCCACCTATCTCAGTGTTAGAGGGGGTCATCAGGGCATTTAATTTATCCTTTGGAGCTTAGTAGCTTTGTAGGAGCAAATGTCTATTCAGTTTAATTGGGTGGATAAAAGCAATTGCTTAAGTGGGTTTTTAAATAAATCATGTTTGTACTGTAATGAAAAATATTATGATGCAATGATTATTTCACAGAAAATTTGGGAAATATCCATTAATATAATAAGGAAGAGAGATTTGGGTCAAAGGAATGAGCGGTTGGTTTTGGAAAATTTTTGTTGAGCTTTTAAAGTTATTAGAATTTAATTGCCAGGTTTATTAGATTTACTACCCAAGAATTGTAATATTATCAAGTTCCAAGGAGTTATGTGGTCATGCTATTGATGGAGAAATTATAGTACTTCATAGTTCAGTGGATGGGGTTAATAGGTTTAGTAAATATTAATAAAAGAAAGCTATTGTAAAGCTGTGGTCTTCAGGGAAATGACTTCAGTAGTTCAATTTTAAAATTAAATTTGATCTTGATGGTTTTTGTTTTTTTATTAATAAAATTATTTGTCAATAATTGATGTGGGTATCACATTTATTAGATAAATTTTAATAAAAACATTCTAGAAAGATGGACATATTTAAGTAAATTGATAGGAAACAAAATTTTCTGCTTTATTCTACAGTAAAAGATTTTTCTAGAAAAAGGAGGTTAGCTTTTTAGCATATACTGGGTTAAAATACTCCATAATTCTTGGCCATAAAAAACAGGAAATTGTAAGAACGGAAGAGGAATAAATGAGTCCATCTCCTTGTATTAGCATGGATAATCAGTGTTTCTGCTGCAAAAGTGTTGTCAAATCCCAGTTGCCCCCGGGCACCACGCTAGGGGGTGCCGGGCTGAGGTGGGACCGGAGCGCACGCTGCTTTGGCCCACGTGACACTTTGAGCAGAGTCCCAGGACTCGGAGTTGGCTACATGCTGCCTCCCTCTACACACTAGTGAGCCGAGGCAGCCAAGCTGGGTGGGAGGAGCAGCAACTTTAAAGGTAAGATTTCCTTACCCGTCCCATTCCTCCGGTGCCTGGCTCTGCGGGGGGAGGGGAAGGATTTGATGGGGGGGCGCTCCCGGTGCTGGGGGTGCCTGGCTCTGGGGAGGGGTGAGTGCATTGGGATGGAGGGCATGGGGGGGGGCCTGGCTCTGGGGCAGGGGTGAGGTGAGTGCATTGGGATGGGGGGCATTGTGGGAAGGGTGGTTCAGGGGGAGGGGTGAGTTCATTGGGATGGGAGGTGCTGGGGGGGCCTGGCTCTGGGGCAGGGGTGGTTATGTTGTACTTAAAAGTACTGCATGGGATCTTTTCAGGGGGAAAAGGTAAAATGCCACATTTATTGGTAATACACACATATAGCAGTCAACACTTATATGCATATAATACAGCACACACACGCACGCACACACCATGTCTTGTTTTTACCAATAGTTGTTCCACCTAACTGCACTGGCCAGCTTAGTTAGGTGGGGGAGGGATGGAGCTGGATCAATGCTCCCATGTTGACTGCAAGATACCTTAGATGTACAGTGTCTTCCCTCTCATGCAGAGAGTCATCATATGCATTTGCAGTTATTTGTCTGTGGCACCTTCTTCTGGGTGTTGTTTTAATGCTGCCCCATTCACCTTCAAAGAGGGAGCTTCAAAAGCAAGCACTTGCTGCTTACTCCCAAGGCATCCACAGGTCCAGTCTTCTTTCAATGAGCCCACTTCACAGGTCCCATTGTTCTTATTGTTCTTGAATCTGGCTTCCACCTTTCTCCAACCATTGCAAGTGCCCAGAGGTGCTTTTCTTTTATGCCTTTCCATTCACACCTCATTCAGTCAACAGGACAATCAATTTAGCAAAAGGGAGTACAAAGTCTACAAGATACAAGGTTTCTATGTAAAAAGGCTTAATACAAAGTTTCCATGTTCTATAAAAGTATACAAAGTTTCTATAAAAGTACTTCATACAACAAACTAAAGACTTACTACAATGCAAAAGGACTTGATACAAAGTTAAAATAAAAAAAATTCAATGAGAAAATGATTAATACAGAGATTAATGAGATTTACCTACAGTTGCACTGGTATAGAGGGGGCTAGGGTGCCTGCTCTGGGGAAGGGGTGGTTGCATTGGAATGGGGGGTGCCTGGCTCTGGGGCAGGGGTGAGTGCATTTGGATTGGGGGCACTGGGGGACCTGGTTGAAGGGGAGGGATGAGTGCATTGGGGTTACTTATAATTTTTTAAAAATAAAAGATACTTTATAACAAAAGGAAAAACTTAATAGTCTGGTAGCACTTTATTTTTTTTGCTGACTTAGAAATAATAACAGATCCACAGTAACAAATGATTGGGGGGGGTGCAAATTTGGCCTTTACCCCCGGATGCATAACACCCTTGCTATGCCTCTGAGGGGAAGAGCCATTAGGCTAGATTCACAAAGGGACTTAAGTGCCTAATTGCCACTTTGGCAAATGGAATTCACAAAACCCCTGCTCATCTGCCTCCAAACCCTCTGGGTCAGTGGTCCCCAACCTTTTGGGGCTGCCAGGCACCCGGGGACGGGGCTCCCCATGCGTCGTGTGCCCGGGGGCGGGGCTCCCCATGCGCCGCGCGCCTGGGGCCAGCACCGCGCATGCACCACATGCCCGGGGCAGGGCCGGCCCTGATCACTCGGCGGGCGCACATAAATGCCCCGGCGGGTGCCATGGAGCCCGCGGGCACCGCATTGGGGACCACTGCTCTGGGTGTTTAAACTCACTCAGCACATAGGGTTTTGCACTAAAAGTTGCCAAATGACCATGCTTCTGCCTCTGAGCATGCCTGCTGCCGCCCCATGCCAGGTATCTGGAAGCCTAAGCTCCAGCACAATTCTTGAACAGGGAAGGATAACTCAGGGGTGGGCAAATACCGGGCTGCAGGCTGAATCCGGTCTGCCAGGGTTAGCCCCTGGCGTGCCCCCACGCTGCTGTATTGACCTGTGCTTCTGCAGGTTTGAGTGACCACAGCTCTTATTGGCCATGGATCACCATTCCTGGCCAATGAGAGCTGCAATGACCAATGCCTATGTAGGTACAGGTAAATATAGCATCAGTGGTCCACTAGAAGCTAACCCTGGTGAACCGCTACCGTTTTATTGCCCACCTCTGCCCTATCTCATCTGCAGGGCCTAATCCAGTAGTCACACTCAGAGCTCATGTATCGATCAGGCTTCTGTTGATGCGCTTATGCAAAATGGCATGTGAGGGAAGCAACATGAAGGAGACACTCTCTCATCTATTTTAGCCCAATGGTTGGTGTAGTCATCTGGTTGTAGGAGACACCCTGAGTGCAATTCCTCCCTGCCTGAGGGAGGAAGGGTTTTGTTCAGGGCTCTACTACTTCTGAGGTGAGTGCCAAAATGATTATGCTATATCACCCTCTGATGTGGGATTGTTTCAGACTCTCCTGTTGAAGCTGTCCCACTGTGGATAAAATAGTGAAAGGATCGTTGGTCCAAAAAGAGAGAGAATGAAAATATAGAAGGGCCTGCAAAGAAAACATTAGGGGCCCTTGTCTCCCTAGAATATGAGTAATTCAACTTTAAGTCAATCGGCATTATTTTGTTTTGTGTCAAGGGACATTGCTGTCACTAGTGCACCTTCACAGTGTGATGAGCACACCAGGAGCAAAGGATGCTTCATGCAGATGTTTCTTTATTGTTAGTTTCCTTAAAGCTCCCCGTATCATGATACAGTTTATGTTCATGGTGCACACTTGTAAAGCATTCTAGTTATTTCACAATGCGCCTGAAACTGGAATTAAAAATTGATTTCAGAAGAATCCTATGTATATTAATATTGAAGTGTAAGGGATGGTAAATATTAAGCTGTGACATTTGTATGAACAATAATGCAATGACACAATTCCTGATTTTTAGCTAACCATTGGACTCATAAGGCACTGTCTCTGTACAGTGCCTAGCACAGAAGGGCCTAGTCTTAATTGGGCATCTGAATGTTGCTCTTTTACTAGTAATAAACAGTCACTTATGTCTTATTCATGCCTATATCTGTATTAATATATCAGTTTAAATTAGTAGAAAGTTTCACACATAAACTGGCATTTCAGAAGGCCAGACTAAGGAAATAGACTCAAATAATCAAAGTTTAGCTATAGTATCAAGTGTCTTAAAACTGGGGAAACAAAAAATTGTTTCTGAAAAGCTGACCGTGTGGTTTAAAGCTATCTACTATCTAATAAATTCAGTAACCTCCTGCAATTTGGGTTCCCATGTACCAAGTACTAGCTACAAGATTCTTTCCCATTAAACAGTTCTGGAACACATGATTCTTTACGAGCAAAGGTTAACTAGGGCCTGAAGGAAGCTCAGGGCAGAAAAGTACAGGTGCAGCAACTGCAGAAATGAGGACCACTGGCCAACCCACTGATTAAATGACTGTTATATTTCATATAAGTCCAGGAGCTCTCCTACTCAACCCTGCCAGGTCAGGAACTTCAAAAATTCAGTGTTCTGCAATAGTTAATTTCCATGTTCAGTGCATGGTTGAATCCCTAACTCCCAACTGATGGGATTTCAGTTCACATAGAAATAGTAAGAAAAAGCAGCCTGTATAATTTAAAGATGAATAATTTATTCCTGGACTTGTGTTGCATGGATTTCTTAATTGTGTATTTCTCAACACTAATGAGAGAAGCTTCAAATCTTAGGGGTGCTACATTTTGCAACTGTGGATACTTAAAGATTTTTAAGTGGTTGATAATCTTCCAGTAGAATGGACAGATGATTAAACAATAAGAGATACTTAGTACATCTGCAAGCGGGGAAAGTAATGACCTTACAGTCAGGCACCCACAATTACAAAATTCTCAAAGCAATGCACACACAGCTACAAAATTCACCATTACAAATTTAATATTTGACATAACTGTTTTGTATTTAAGACTATCATTGAAGTCTATGATGAAGTTGTGGTTGACTTCAGGAGGAGAAGGCTCTTCATATTGTAATTTTTTCATGTATAAAGTATTGAATTTTTGAGGTTATTTATGTTTATTACAAACATGATTCTATATCAGATCATTTAAAATGTATAACTAACATATTTATTAACAGGAAAAATATAGTTTTCTTTTGTTACTTTTACTCCCTTCTGGTGCCATTCCTACTCCTGCTTCCCATGATGTACACTTTGTCATTCTTCTCCATCATAGCTTTCCTCCATCTTTCTTTCTTTGTCTTTATTCTGTTTCTCACTTGTCTTCTACTTTTGTTATTGTTCTGCATCTTCTACCTAATTGCCTTCCTATGCTTTCTCTTGTCAACTTGTGCTGCTGACCCCCTCTCTTTTTGACACCCTTTATTCCATAACCTAGTGGGATTTTAATGCTCCTGTGTTAAAATGAGAATAAGCAACAGCAGAGATAGGTGGTAGCAATAAGTGCTTAGCTGCCTGCTAAGTATCAGTTAATTGAATAGTTGAGTATTAATATATGGAGATATACCTATCTCATAGAGCTGGATGGGACCTTGAGAGGTCATTGAGTCCAGTCACCTTACACTCACAGCAGGACCAGTTACCATCTGTAAATGGCCCCCTCAAGGATTGAGCTCACAACCCTGGGTTTAGTAGGCTAATGCTCAAACCACTGAGCTATCCCTCCCCCTGAAAGAGACCCTAATTTGCCAAAACCTGGGATTGAACCAGGGACCTTTAGCTCTTCAGTCTAACACTCTCCCAGCTGAGCTATTTCGGCAAGCATGAGTAACCTCATGAATTCTTATCAATTAGTCAACTATTCTCTAGTCCTGGGGGTGGGGCCAGCAGCCAGCGTGCTCCAGCCTCACCCCCTGATAAGCCCCCTGCCACTCCGTTTTGTTGCCTCTGTATCAGAGGAAGCAGTATGGGGTGCCAGGTGGAAGCTGGTCCACGAAGGGAAGCTGATTTAAAAACCAGCTCCCCTCACAGACTAGTTGCCTGTTGCCCTGTGCTACTACCTCTGATAAAGAGGCAGCAGTGCTGGGTGGAAGCAGCCCCTATCTAGGGGGCAGTCTGAGCTCCCAGACCCGGTGTGAGCTAGAACTGAGCCGGGCTGCCTGCCCACCCTGCACCTAATACACTTTAAATGCAGAGGTACAGCAGGGGTAGGTCCTGGACTTGTTGCAACCCAGGACTGAGTGGAGCTGCTGGCCAGCCTGCTAAAAAATTTACGGGCAAGGTGGGGGGAGGGAAGTGCGTGTAGTCTATAGCATTAACCTGTAAGCTTTTGCTTATCGGTTAATCAGTTAATCAACTACACTATTACATTCTTACTCCCTGCCTATGTCCCTCAATAGAAAGGAGCTTTGGAAACAGGAGGAGTAGAGTTAGCAAGGGAGTGAGCTATCTCTGAAGAGGTAATGCCAAGGTGCTTCAGGGCTGCTAGTTACTTTCACTCTGGTGTTCCCCAGAGGCACACAGGGCTGTTAGGCACCTCACTGCTATCTGCCTTAGAATGAGGCAATTTTGTCTGTGCATTCCGAAGCTCAGCTCCCTGAAACCAACACCCTCTGGCCACACAAGCACTACTTTCCAGGTCTTCCTCTGTCTGTGCTGGCTAGTGTTAGGCACACACCAGCATCCGGGTCCTTGGAGCATTCCCTGCACTGTCTAGTCCTAAACCATGGGACACAGAAATTAGCAAGTGAGCCATTCCCAAATGAACAGTGCACACACCAGCTTGTTTGGATTAGCTCCAATATATCACCAGAGCACTGAGATATATTTATAATGAAAACAATCACATGTTTTTTATCAAAGGCTGAGCTTTAAGAAATAATTAATAAGGATAATGGAAACAGAATGGTCACATATAAAACAAAAATATAAAATGCAAATGCAAATCTGGGTCTACACTTTTCAAGGTTTACCTTTCCTATTCTGTACAGTAGATTTTCCTCTAAGGATTCAGTCTTTTGCAGAGCTACCTGATTTTCAGTCAAATCTGGATCTAAGCATTCATGAATACCACCCCTTCAGCAATTCAAGAGGTTTCCTCAGTGAATGGATAGCAGTGCCTTACTTGTCCCCCAGTTGCAGTCCAGTAAATATGTGATATGCACCTCCATATTTGACATGTCCCCTTTGCTTTTTTTCTTGTGTGTTTCTTTCGTATTGACTTTGTGTGTCTCTGATTTGGTATGTAGATGGGTCTTCCATTGTGCTGGCTTACAATGCTTAATGAACATTTCACAGATGGGTAAATATCTCTGGCCTGGCAGGAAAGCTATTTGTTAGCTCCATCCTATTGAAAACTTTAAATGTTTTTTTTAATATATAGACACACAGCTCCTTAAATATCACCTATACATCATATCTTACAACACTTAAGATCGGTATGACGTAAACTCAACACTCTTTAGGTACATGTTATGAAGGCAATGTGATAGGTTTAGTGAGTTTGTCAGGTATGTCAGAAGTTGCTGACAGAGTACTGAACTTTTTTCCCATTGGCACCAATGGGCTTCTGGATAGCATTCACATCTCTCCATCCAGCTGTATAGTATGTGTGTGTCGGCAAGTGGGCAGTGAATGGTGCTGGTACTTTGTACTGATACGTACCATTTCATTCTGCTCCAGCGTGGTACCCACTCCTGCATAAGCCAAAGACTGAAAGATTTGTTTACTTCCTCCAATCTCTTACATATTGTATATTATTAAGCCACTTCAGGATAAATGGTGGCACTTTGGCCACTGTCCAAAGGTAGAGTAGGTTCAGAGGTTCATTGTGCCAGCTGGAGCTTCTAATGGCATTGTGCTTGATATGTCATCTCTGATAGGGGTGACAGAGTCTTCCTGATAGTGGGGGCCCCCTAAGTAGCCCGATCCCTGCCCCTCCTCTTCCACCTGAGGTCTTCCCCCCCCCCCGCCCCGGCCTAGCCAGACCTGGACTGGGAAATCTGGGCCCTTCCATCTGCTGGGTGGCACATTTCTCCCGTGTCCCCGCTCCCCAGACTCTTGCCCAGGGCAGGTGGAGGGTCTGCATCTCCCTACAACTGCCGACATGGCTCTTACCTCCACATGGCTCCAGGATTTGGCCTATTCTGGAGGTGGAGTCTTGTGGAGCTGAAGAACTGCAGCCAGGCCATGGCGAGAGTTGCCTGGATTGCTGTGGCGAGCTGCAGCCCCTCCATCTGCTCTGAGTGGGGGGTTGGAGATTGCAGACATGAGCCAGGAGGTGGAGGGTCTGTGGCTCCCTAGGCCATTCTTATCCAGCCTGGACTCCAGCTTCTGGCCTGGTGAGGGGGCAGAGCCTCAGGAAGAAGAGGAGGGCAAGGGGCTAGGCCCATGGCAAAAAGTGGGAAGGTTACAGCCCTTTGGTCCCCAGTTCCAGCCCCCCTGGTTTCTGGAAGTGTGGGACAGTTCAGCTTCTGGTGATACCCTTTGAACAGATACAGTGAGCACACCCCCTGCTGGCTTCTGTTGATCAGTGGCAAAGAGGCATGGCCATAGCTGCAGGTGATGCTGGGTTGGCCCGGTCTTTGTATGTGTGATTGTATGTCCCTATACAATGGGGGGGGGGGAGGGGAGGCAGGAAGCTGTCTGTTCCTCTTGCAAACTGACCTAGCACTGGTCACCTCAGTAGTCAACACTAAATTTCTGGAGAGCCTTTCAACTTGCTGGGTGTTTTGATAATTGAAGAGGTAAACTTTACATTTAAATATCAAACTATAGGTGCACACTGGCAAATTATTTCTTTCAGTAATACCAAGCAGAACGGAAGCAATTCTGATGTCTGCTGAGTAGAACCCAGTTGAGGCAAAGATAATGGATCTGTTTGTGATCAGTGAACATGTGGCCCCCTGGATGAGCATACATCTGGAGGGCTAGGCAGTAAGTTTAACCAGCATGTTATCTGTAGCAGGCACTGAAGATAACAGAAAGCTGAACTGTTGTATGTGTTTAGTTTGTGTAACTTAATGCTTGGTTATGTATGTGGAGGTATAAGCATGTATGATTGTAATATCTTAGAAAGCAGACAATGGTAGCAGTTTGAGCATAAAAAAATGTCCAAGAAGTATTCTCTGCAACAGTAGTCACCAACCTGTTGATCATGACAGACTGATAGAACCTGGAGCTTCTGCTAGTTGACCACAATCCTCAGGTAGGTTGCCTCTGCCTGGTCCCATGCTGCTCCTGGAAGCTGCCAACTATACTCTCTGCAGTCCCTGGGAGGGGGGGTGAAACAGCTTCATGCTGTCCCTACCCCCAGCATTGTCCAAGCAACTTCGATTGGCCGGGAACTGGCCAATGGAGTTGGCACTTGCAGGCCCCTTCTCCAGAGGCCGCACATAGAATGTGCCTGCACTCAGCCAGCATTTTCAGGAGCAGCGGGGGGCCTGGCAGAGGCAGCTTGCTCGAGCCCTGCTGTGCTGCTGACCAGGAGCTGCCTGTGGTAAGCTCCTCCTGCCCGCAGCCTGGATTCCTATTCCCTGTGCCAGTCCTGAGCTGACACCTAAATTCCCTCCCAGATCCCACACCCCTCACATATCGTGCACCCAATACTCTGCCCAGTTTGGAGTCCCCTCCTGCACCCAAACTCCCTTCCAGAGCCTGCAACCTTCACCATCCCCTCCCTCCTGCATCCCATCAGAGCACTTACTTGAGTGTGGATAGGGGTTTCTGTAGGGAAAGAATAGTGCTCAGGGCTTCAGGGAGAACACTAGGTTTGTTTATGGGTAAGCTGATGGCTGAAGGGAGTATGCTGAAGTTGTTTTGTTCAGGCTAGACAATAGGAACAGGTCATTCTTGGCTATGGGCAGCGTTCCTTTGAGGGAGCTCACAATGCAATTTGGCAGCTTCAGTATTTGGGATATCAGTGAAGGATTTATGATTAGAAATGGTCTGATAACTACTAAGTGGGGGTGTGCAGGCATGGGTTCACTAGCATCTGGAGCAGATATTCTCCATCATGCACTGTTTCCCTGCTTTCCTGGTTCTTCATTATGTATCCTAATGGAGATGCTCTCCTGTCTCATTTTTATGCAAATGAGGCAAAGGGCATTTCCTTAATCATATCACCCTTGTCCAGAGGGGATTAAATGTGTCTTCCCACACTTTTTCATTGCTTTTTATAAGACTCTCTTCTGATGAGCTTTGGTTCAAGCAGAGGTTGAGGGGCGAGGTCTTTCATGAGTCAGACAGACTGGATGCTTTACCTTGGTTCCCCAAGAACACATTGCCGATAGGTAACACAAGGTGCTGTGTTTGGGAACCCCTGACCAGGATAAGCCCAATTATCAGGGAGTCCAAATTCACTGGTTTAGGCTATTTTCTTTGGAGCGTGGCCCCTCTACTTGCAACCTGCTTCCTGTAAGGTCCTTCTTGTGAGTCTTTTTATGGTCCCAGGCTCCTTTGGGTAGTGGCTGCAAGTTGGGAAGCTTTCTTGCTGTTCTCCTTCCTTTGTAATGGGGCTTGTTTTTTTTATTAGCCTCTCAGCTGTGGGTGCATGTCTCCATGGTAGGTCGTTCTAGTGGCTCTTCTGGGGGTGTGGTCGGCCTGATTGTAAACCTATGCTCAGTATGGGGTTTATAAACCCCATTACAGTGTTTCTAACTATACACTTCCTTGCTTTTGAGTGCTTACGTTTTACAAATGGTGCAATTGGTGATTACACTGTTTCACGTACCAACCTTAACTGCTATTTTCAAACAACATTTTCTGTTCTGAATTTCTAAAGTGTTCATCACTGTAGTATTAGAGTACCACCGCTGCATGAAGCATCAGTGTTAAAGCAGTTGTGTTGCTCTCGGGCATTAAACTAACCTGTACATGTTTCCGATGTTAACTTCTTATGCAGTTACTTTTTTAAGCAAAGGAAATGTGTTTACCAGCTAGCACTGATGAACTCCTGCAAATATGCAATTGGCTGTGTTGTTGTTATTGGTTGTTTTTATGATTAATTCCTATTCAGGAAAGTACTCCTCTCAAAGAAAACGTTGAAGTGTGTGATTAACTTCCATTAAAGTCAATGAGATTTAAGTGTATGTTTAAAGTAAAGCATGCGTTTAAGTATTTTTCTGAATCTGGGCAATTACTTGTACTATGGGGGCCCTAACCAAGATCAGGATCCCAAAAGCACCATATAAATGCATAATAAGAGAAAATTCCTGCTTCAGAGAACGAAGAGTCTAAATAAGCCAATGTGTGACCACGTGCAGAATTTCCTTCTTCCCATCACCCAGATTACATGGCCATCTGGAGGTACTAAATTTCCTAAATAGAAAGCTACATATGAATAAATAAAATATTGATGAGCAGGAACCTAAATGTCCATGAGCTAGAGTAGTAAGGAGCCCTGATGGTATTCCTGGCTTCACACAGAGGGTACTCTGCCAACATTCTAGTCAGATGGCTGAAATGTTAGTTTTATCTTCATTTGGGAAATTAATTGGCAGAAATGTAAAATCACCATGGAGTTCTAAGCAGTGATTTGTTCCCACTGCAGGCAGGCTTATGTATCATGTCTATAATACAGTGTTGAATGAAGTCAAACTACAGTATTGGAAAGAAGTGAAAGGCATTCTGAATTTTTGTTTTTGATAAAAGCAGGATAAAGTAAAAACCAAACTAAACCCCATTTTATTTATATAATCAAATATAAATATGTTGAGGCATTCCAGCTCATTAGCAAAACTAATGTGGACCATTTCCTCTTGGCTGCAGTACCATTGCTTTCTATAATTACATAGACAGACATGTTAGTGCTTCCAGAACGAGTGCTTTCTAAATGCTCATTCCTTGGTATGTATTATAAAATATTCCATGGTATGCATCATAAATTGTTCTGTGGTCAAACTTCTAATGCACAAAGTTGCCAGGTTTGGCTTGGTAGTCTGGAGCGGAAGCACTGACATTAGCCCCAATCTGATGCATTACAGTTGAGTTTTCACAATGAAGAGTGGCTCTTCTAAATTGGGTGGTGGATGCCTGTCTTTTACTCTTTTAATTTGTTTTCTTTGGTTCTTCTAAAACAGAGGTACTATAAACTAATTTTGAATATATAGTTCATGCACTGTACCCTAAATAGCGTTATAGGTGTGAACAGTTTCTGGCAGTTATATCCCTGATAGATTCAGTATTGCTAAATGGAACACATATTGGTTAATGAAAAATTGGACAAATTCGCATTTTTAATTGAAGGCGCAATAAAGAATCCCTTGCTTTGGAGTCAATCCTACAATCTTTACGCTCTCAAAAAGCCAGCTGACTAATTCAGTGGGAATTTTGTGTGTGAAAGAAGTGCAGCATTGGGTTCTTTACAGTTATGTGCCAGACATATTAGATTTTCCCAAAATAACAGTTTTAATCAAGCCCTTAAGCATGTACCTTCTTCATCGAGAGATGGGCCCATTGTATTCCACTGTGGCTATACGTGCACACCATGATTTGGAGTCCATAGGTGGAGGGTGAACCCTGGAGTTGGGAAGGCCTAGCCCTCTGGCCTGGCCCATTTCTTCTGACTGAGGCCCCACCCCCCATTGGAGCCGAGGAGGCCTCTTTGTGGCTGCTAGCCAACTCCAGCCCGGGGCTGCCTGAGTGCCCCTGGCTCCAGAGTGCCAGGTGGGTGGGCAACATGTCCCCCTCAGGCCTGGAGTGCAAGGTGGGCGGTTTGGCCCTAGTCCCGGAATGCTGGGTGGAAACACCAACTCCAGTTGCCCAAAGGCCTGGATGCAGGCCAGCCCCACCCCCAGCCCAGAGCTCTGGTCTTTAACCACGGCAGAATCACAGAGACCCAACAGGAAGCAGGAGGGGCTCATGAGCAGGACCACACAGGACTGTTTGGGGAGGCACAGCCTCCCCTGGCCTTTGATATCCACTGCCCATGCTGAAATTGGACAGTTTGGAAATAGTGCCTGTTGGTTCACCTGTGCGTTCTGGCTTGCCTCAGGTGGAAGCATGAGGTGATAAAAGACAGGGCAGACTGACGACATCTCCAGGTCCTTCTCACCACTTCATGGTCTGGGTCAGAACCATCACTGCCCTCATCTCTGATACAGTTCTGATCATTTTAATTGTACATGGTTTTAGCATATTTTATTTGTAGTTTTTAATAGTTTTGTTTCTTTTACGAATTTTATTAGTGTGGCAGTTTTAATTATTTACAATAGGGTTCAGCTTGAGGGCCTTTGGGAAAATCACCAGATGAAGCTGTTACTTTATCAGCCCCTTCCTCACCAGATGACTGCAGACAGTTCCAAGATCTGTGTAGAAATGCAAGGAAATTCCATATTTTGCTGGGAGAGTTCTAAGACTCTTTATGTAAAAGTTTCTGGACACTCTCCACACCTCTGGAGTGAAAAGAATAGTGCTACTGATCAATGAAGTCATACGGGAACCAGGCAGGACAGTGTGGCATTGAGAGTTGGGAGATGCTACTATGTCCTGGCCAAAGGCTCAGACTTTTTATTCTCATGACCAGCTCTGAACTAACTGGTGGTTCAGGCTGCTATGGAAAGGTCTAAACAACAACACCTTTGATTCATACCTGCAAATAAGGAATGGAAATATCTGGAACTACCAGGAGAAAAGACTTCTTGTCTTCCAGGTTGCAATTCTGGATAATTAATTATCAAGCATTGTTGGTTGAACATGGCCCCTTGAAATACATCACATTTGAGAAATTTGCTATAGCCTCCCATGGCCAGAAAGTGCCTGACTCAAGGGAAATTGATAGGCAGAACGGCCTTCCAACCTGCAGATGTGGCCAATATTTCCTCCAGAACTACAGCTGCTGCCATCATGATGCAGGGAGAGTCCTGGCTTTGTGCTTTCTCAGAGAAATCAAGAACCTCCCTTTTGATGAATCTACTTTCTCCTTTCTCCAAGAAGATGGATGAGTCTCTACATGTCCTAAAAGATACCAGGGCTACCCTTCACTTTTTGTGCATCTCACACCTGTCCCAAAGAGGATGTTCCACTGCTATTATCCACGCAGAGGTATAGGTCGCAATAGAGAACCTATGAACCACCACCCAAATGTCAGAAGGTCCAAAAGTCCAGCTTCCCCAGGACCTCTGCTCAGGCTTTGATATCTCAAGCCCAGCCACCAGCCAACTGAGATTTTTTTTACATGAGCTTCAGAGCTTCCAACCACTGAGATTAATGCCTCACAACCCTTTATATTTCATTTGGGATCATTTAGCACCCCGCTCCCCCCGCCCCCCCAGACACCTGGCCATGCAATCACAGTGAACAAATGGATGGGGAGTGTCATTTTCCATGGCTACACAGTCAAGTTTGTATGCTACATCCACTGAAACCCTCCACTACATCTCTAAAGCCCTCCTCTGTGTCTCCCTTCAAAGTGTATTCTCCAAACAGTAGTCTCACCCTAGTGGTGAACTCCTTATTACAACAAGGAGCAATAGAGCACATTCCTCCACAGTATCAAGGAACAGGGTTCTATTAATCTTATTATTAATACCCAGAAGAAAGGCAGATGGAGGTCTGTTTCCGACCTCTATTTCCTCAACTGCTTCATCTGCATACTCAAGCTTCATATATTCATGAGCAGCAATAATTTCATCCTTAGAAAAAGACATGTGGTTCACAGCTCTGAGAATGAAAGATACTTACTTTAACATCAACGTGCAACCCACCCACAGACGTTTTCTCCAATTTACGGTGAGCTTTGAACATATTACCAGTAAGGCTAGCTATTGCTCTCAGAGTCTTCACTGAAGTATTTCCTGTAGTAGCAGCTCATGTCAGGCATTATGGTCTCTTTATTTTTCCATACTTGCTTGGATGGCTGGAATCTTACTGCTAGGACCCACCAGAGAGCCCTTATATTGCCTTCTGTGATGCTCAACCTCTTCTCTTCACGGGGAGTCGGTGTCAACATTGAAAAGTTGATCCTCAATTTCACTCAATCCTTGGACTTCATCAGGGGAACCCTAAACTGATACAGCCTGGGCATACCAGCCCACAGACAGATTTCAGAAAAAGAATGGCATCATAGTTTGCATCACAAACTACTCTTGTCTGCCAATTAAGACTTGTCAGTCCCTACTTGGCCACATGCACTTGTGCACTTACATGACCCCCTTTGTGAGACATCATCTTAGACTGTACCATGTCTGAAGGCACTGATTTACTCACCTAGCTACTACTCCATGAATCTCATGCTCACAGCCCCAAACCAGATACTGTTTTCCCTCCCATGTTGGACAAATCCACCCACATCATGTACATGTGGGAGTTTCCTTTCTTCATTCTTCTCCAGACAAAACTGTCATCATTGGCACATCTGTGCTGGGCTGGCGAGGCCATTCAGACAACTGCACATCACAAGTATCAAGGCTGATTTCCACCCTGGCCCTTTGAATGCAGAAGAGGGAGACCTACAAGAGAATTTAAAATACCCTACTACTAAAGGCTTCTGCTTAACAAACTTCACAAGATTGCAGATTCTCTGACCCTGGGTGGTACATTGCCACCACCCAAATGCAAAAACTTTGAGAATCAGGATGACACACTTGGGAATTTATTCCTGTGGGATACCCTCAAGCTCTTTAACCCTTCCTCTGGTGAGAGCTTTTAAAAAACAGCAATTTCTAATAGCTGACCTTTCAGTCTCAGTGTATAGTGAACTTCCTGACTTCTGGAATCAAATCATAGTCTTAAAAAAGTGATTTTATTAATGAAGAAGATATAGTTGGTAACGGATTCTTTATTGCTGGTGTTACAGAGCAACTGAAAAAAACCCAGATAAAGCACAGAGAATTGCTTCTCTGGGATTCAATTTAAAAGTGACAGTGCACAGGGTGGGGGGCACCTGGGCTCAGCATAGAGGAATTCAAAAACCAAAAAATAAAATCACCTGATCACGTCTAATTAAGCATTTCCTATTCTATTTACATCTCTGTTGTTCAAAGGTTTAGTCCTTCTTAGGCATGGATATGGCTGGAAATTCCATACCTTGTTCCTGGCTCAATCCAGCTCTTCTCTGCTCACACACAGACTGCAGCAAGCAGATCACTGCTTTAATTCAAATCTTACACTCTCTTCCCATTGGCTCTCCTGGCTCCCTGCCAACACTTCTTGGAGATTCTCAGGGACCTCACTGTCTCTGGGTTTAACCTTTACAGGTAGCTTAGTTAACCAAATGGATGGGATGTCTAGAAAAAGGTAGCACCCCTCCCATTCATCACAACGAGAGGTATGGACACTTCAAGAATATAGGATACACATCAATAGCCCGGAATTTAGAGCAGTAGGTAAAGCATGTGAGTTCTTTCTTCCATTGATATGCTCCCATCATATCCTGATTATGTCAGACAATACTATGACTATTTTCTACATCAACAAATGGTGGGAGCGAAATCCACTACCCCATGCACAGAAGTGGTCAATCTTTAGAACTGCTGTATCAGCAATTAAATCATGCTGGCTTCATTCTACCTTCCAGGGACTCAGACTGAGCTTGCAGACTCACTCAGCGGGCATTTTGCAATCAACTGTGAGCGGGAACTTCATGACAGAGTGCTAGAGGACCTGTTCTTGCAGTGGGGAACCCCAACCAGAGACCTATTTGCTTCCCTGGCCAACAACAAATGTACTAGATATTGCTTCTGGGGATCCAATGTGTAATCCTTCTGCCAGTGGAGCTGGCAGCAAGCAGGGCCAGGTTCAATACCTAGGGCAGTGTTTCTCAAAGTGGCCTGCAAAAGGTAGACTGGTGTGTCTGCATGTTTGCAATGCACTATGCCCTGGTACTTGGCAATGGATGCCTCCACAAAACCCTTCCATCCTCATTCTCACACCCTCTTCCTACTTAGGCACTGCTTGTCAGTCACTCACAATGTAATAAACCAGGGACCATTGCTTGAAGAAGAAGAGGAGATTATTTAACTGTACCTGAAGGTTCTTTGAAATATATGGTCCTTAGGTGTATTGCACTACCTGTCCCCCTTTAGCTCGCTCAGATTCACAGTGGAGAAGGAACAGGAGACAGCATCAGTCTGCCCTATCTTTTATTACCTTGGATGGGAGCACAAGATGAGTCAGGGTTGATTTGGGAACCATAAGATCCTGCTTCCTAATTCTTCAACTCCAGATGCATGGTGTACATTCATAAGCACAGTGGAATGCATATAGGGGCCACACATCTTGAAGAACCTCCATTTAAAGGTAAGTAATCTCTTGTTGGTTTAAATTTCAAAAGCAGTTCTTATAGTGAACTTTTATGACTTTACAAACTATCTGCCAGAGATCAGTGTGGATACCTTGACTGGTATTTTTTCAGATGGTATTTCAAATGCTATAATAAAAGAAAATAATTTTTTTCCACATAATTGTATGTAATTTTACTGGAGGTGTATTTTCTGTTGTTTATTTTAACCTGATCTGGATTAGAACAAAGGTGCAAATAAATTAATTGCGGATAGGGCAAAGTTGCCTTGGGGATATATTTTTCTGATCAGCAGGATAGTATGACTCTGCATAATGAGCTTATGTTTTGAGACTGATAAAGCATCCTTGAATAATTGTTCACAGCTCTCATTATGTTTTTGATGGTCTGATTCATCTGGACTTTCAGCAGCCACTTCAGACATCAGGATAAAAATATGACCAATTTATCTAATTTTCTCTTGGCAAGATTTGGTCCATATGTGATAATCTGCATAGTATGTCTCAGATTAATGAGTATTTGCTACATCTTGAGGTCTCTGATTACTTGGCTTTCTGGGAAGGAATTTTAGATTAAATAGCACAAGTAAGCTCACCACCTAATATCTGTAAGTCCTTCTGTCATAATGTCTGTCTTGGAGTGCTGGGAAGTTGGATGCCTGTCTTCTCCATCATAACTGAGGTGTTGTTAGATATCCATATTCATACTGTTTTGAAAAGCTGGTAATGAAACCTCTGTCAAAAAGTCCTCATTGTTCAAAGCATATGTTTAGAAATTACTTGCTGATTTCTCACCTGCAATTTTTAGCTAAGGCTCTGGAGAAGGTCCTAGCAATACAGCTGTGTTAATACTTCCACAGCACTGATTATCCATTTCCATCTGCTTCAGGTGGACACAGCAATGAGACAATCCTTGTAACAGAGATTGTTTGGCTCACCAGAGGATTTATTAGATTGGAGAGACTGGGAATATTCAAATTTGTGTAATTCTTACCTGATGAAAATGCAGACACTACTGGACGAAGTTCTGTGGGATGCATTATGCAGGGGATAAAACTAGATTAACATAAATCTGGTCTCAAAATCTATTAATTAAACTCATGTCACTCGGTGAATTCTCACTGGGCCTTGATAGAACTATATCAAGAGTTTTCTGTTGGTCAATGTTGGGACAGATATTCTACATTTTTTTTATATGCTGCCCATAGGAGAGCTTTGTGAAAGATGTCTGTTAGGTTATTTCCAATTATTACATGAATACATTTCTGATTCTCACCGTGTTCCAAAGACATGAAATAGTCTTTGCGCTGCTGTCTTAGAAATCTGAGAATGATGGCTGAAAACTGGCTGAGGTTGAAGTAAGGCCAAAATTATGATGATTGCATTAAAGAGAGAAGGAGACATTTTGATAGGCCTTGCAATCTTTGCTGGAGAATCACTTCAAAGGCCTAGAGAGTTTAAGTGTAGCTCTTGATTGGGGCTGGGTATCATTAGTGGTTAGAGCTGGTTTTTATCATTTAAAATATCACCGGAGTGGTTCCATATTGCTCACATGTTCATCTGAAAATAATGATACATGTGATACATAAGCTGACTACTGGAATGTTGTCTACCATGGATCTACCCAAAAGTCTGACCCATTGCTTGCAGCTAGTACAGAATGTCACAGCTTGCATTCTGTTGAAAATGGGGAAAGGGGCAGTATTTTCCTGCTGCTATGTTCCCTTCACTGGCTGTCTTTGTGCATTTGGAGTGA
Organism: Pelochelys cantorii; assembly: GCA_032595735.1. Classification (NCBI taxonomy): domain Eukaryota; kingdom Metazoa; phylum Chordata; order Testudines; family Trionychidae; genus Pelochelys; species Pelochelys cantorii. Next base: position 46,645,919 of record CM064326.1, on the reverse strand, counting down.
ATTTACCATGTTGAGTTTTACCTTATAAGGTGCTCAAGAGATAGTTGTTCTGAATGCCTTTCTGAGTTTCTCTTGGTGTGACATCTATGGGATAAACTTAAAAAAACAACAAATGGTCTGGTAGGACTTTAAAGACTAACAAAACATGTAGATGGTATCATGAGCTTTCGTGAGCACAGCCCACTTCTTCAGATGACCAGATGACCATCTACATGTTTTGTTAGTCTTTAAAGTGCTGCCAGACTATTTGTTGGTTTTTTAAGTTTATCCTGTACAGACTAACTCAGCTACTCCCTGAAGTTATCCTAAGCCCAAAGAATTCAGTTGGAGTATGCAGGTTTCACAGTCTCTTTGTCTACACCGGCAATTGAGCGTCAAAGCTTTTGTCATTCACAGGTGCTTAAGTCCTCCCCTCAGTTCTCCCCATGAACAAAAGCTTTGCCAGGGCAAGTACTAGTGTAAATAGTGCTTTGTCTGCAGGAATACTGGAAACACAGCTGGCAGGGGGTGGAAGTTTTTTGTCCACAGAGCCAACAATGTTTACATTGCCTGACTTTTAGCAGCATGATTCTGTCAACATCCATGTCTCTAAAAGTAGTGTAGTGTAGACATACTCAGAGGAGACAAGGGAGCTCCTTGTACCTCAGCTGTTGTTTTGGAGCTGGAGAATCTCCTGTTTTGGCTTTGGTTTTGGATTTTTTTGTGTGTGTGTTAAGGATGACAACAGCACTAATCTTTTTTAAAATCAGGTTTCAAAACCATTTTACTTCTCAAGGCCTTTACTCTGCACTTTGAACTTCATTTGTGATCTGTATTAAATTATCTTGTTCGTACACATTTGTATTCATTTAATTTCTCTTTTATTGTAAAACACATTGGATAATTAACAGATAAGTGTGTCTAATGTTTTCAGTTGGAAAGGAGAATTAAAAAAAAATCTGTCCTCATTGTAGATCGGTGAAGTCCTACATACTGTATATGAAATTCAGTTGTTTAATAGGAATAGAGAGGTAGCCGTGTTAGTCTGATTTTGCAAAAACAAAAGGAAAAACTATGTAGCACTTTAAAGACTAACAAGATGGTTTAATAGGTGATGAGCTTTCGTGGGCCAGACCCACTTCCTCAGATCATATTCTGGAAGAGAATTGGCATGACCATATATACCAATTCTTTTCCAGAATATGATCTGAGGAAGTGGGTCTGGCCCACGAAAGCTCATCACCTATTTAACCATCTTGTTAGTCTTTAGTTTTTCAATTGTTTAAGACATTTAGTCTCTCTCTTTCTGCATCCCTCCATCTCCCACAACACTTGACACCTGGGCTGCTGTCCTGGATCTGTGGCTTCATAGAGGCAGCTTAGTGATTTGAGACCCCCTCTGCAACTGCTTTCAACCAGTTTTCCCTGCCTGTATGGCACATGAGAACAATAACATGAAGGCTCCTGCCTTCATCTACCTTAGTGTTTTTGGAGGGTTTAGGAGTTAAAATTTGGGGCAAGTGGTAAGCAGTCACCTTCCTCCCAGTCCTTCATCCCCTCAAAGACCAGTATTAGCTTTGGAATCCATGGAGCTTCAGTTGCCGGGCCTCCTTGTTTACACCTCAGCATCTTTCAGGTACTGCAGAAGAGTCTAAAAAGCCCTGTGCGAAATCCAAGTGGTTCCCCATCTGTGAGATTGCCCTCCCAGGTTCAGCAGACAGTGAGCTGTGCCAGCCTGCACCCAGGTTTCTGTCCCTAACTTTGTGAGGTCCCCGGCCATGAGTCAGATAGGCATGAGTGATCCTCTACCCACCAGAGCAGCCAGCACAATGAACAGGAGTCGTGGTGGAGCAAAGTCTCCAAGGACAAGGAGGATGCCAATCAGTGGAGTCATGGGTAAGACCCAAGAGGCTCCTGGAAAACAGAGTGCAAACTGGTGGGATATCTTCCTCATAAGTCATAAAATGTGTCATCTACATACCTAGTGGGTGTGGTTCACTGTCCCATGTAGTGGCACTTAGACCACGTACAGTGAGAGATAAGAATGCGTGAGCTCTACAGCCTAAGCTGAGAGCCAGCTGGCTTTATAGCTCAAGCTGTAGAGGATTCTATACTGAGATCCCAGGTTTGAATCTGCCTGTTGGTGATTACGATGGATCCTGAGTACTTTGGGTATGTCTACACTACAGCGTTATTTCGAAATAGCTTATTTTGAAATAGTTATTTCGAAATAGCTTATTTTGAAATAACATGTCTACACACAAAATGCATTTCGAAATAGCTTTTTGCTATTTTGAAATAGCACGTCCACACTGAGTGGACGCTGAATCGCATTTAAGGCCGGCCGGAACCAGGTCTGGCAGGGCATCAGGTCAGAAGTTACTTTGTGTGACTGCTGCCTGAGGCTATCTGAGGCCTGTGCTTAAAGGGACCCCCCCCGGGCAGCCAGTTCTCAGCTTTCCCTGCTTGCTTGCCTACCTCGATGAGGGACAGCAAAGCATTTTGTCTCTGCGTGCTCTGGTTGCCCTCACTCGGGACACCACAGCACTCTGCAACATGGAGCCAGAGCTGCCCCTGGGCACTCTGGTGCTTCTTGTGGACGCGTTGCTGCGAGCCTGGCTGCACTTTCTGCAGGCTGCCATCCGGGAGGCCCATTGGGGGGGGCTGTCAGTATCCAGGAGGCCCTGTGGGAGAGCTTCCACCCTGAGGAGCACTAAGAGCCTCCCTGGTCTGCCCCACTGGAGGCTTGTGCCTCATTACTCCCTCACGTCCTTCCACTTACCCCTCTCTAACCCCCCTTCCTGATGTCAAATAAAATACATGTATTTTCATGAACACAAACTCTCTTTATTTAAAAAAACTGCGGGGAGGGGAGAATGAAACTCTGGTGAGACTGGGGAAAAGAGGCGGGAGAGGGGAGAAGAGAGGGTGGGAGAGGGAAGGGGGAAACCTGGGAGGAGGGAGCTGGAAGGGGGAAGCAAGGGGAAGAAGGGGGAGGGGAAAGTCAGGGCTCAGGGTTGGGGGTCTCGCCAGACCAACCTGATTTTCATGCAAACCTGCTCCTAGGTTCGCATGTGGCCTTTAGTGGCCAGGTTGGCAGCTATCCTGCCATAGACAGCCGTGTTCCTCCATCTAGTGCGGAGATCATGGACGTTGGGGGCATCCCCCCCCAAACCTGAATAAGGTCCATGATCTCCACCCTGGACCAGGAAGGCGCCTGCCTTCTCCGGGCTCTGGCAGGCTCCTGGGAGCTGGCAGACTGCTCCTGGGGAGCGGTAGAAGGCTGGCTGCCAGTGGCTTGCTGGCTCATGTTTTGGGGCCACTGGGTCAGGGCAGTGACTGCTGGCTCTAGGCTGGCAGGCTTGGAGCTGGCACAGGCACTGTGGCCAGAGTCAACCCTTTAAGGGCTCTGGGGAGGGAGGAGGGAGAGGAATGTTCTTGGTTGAGGCTGGTGTGGCCACCAGGGCACCCTGGGAAGGCTGGAGGCCCCCTATTTCGATATAAGTGTCTACACAGCACTTATTTCAAAATGGCTATTTCAAATTTGGCATTATTCCTCATGGAATAGGGTTTACCAAATTCAAAATAAACGCTCCACTATTTCGAATTAATTTCGAAATAGCGGTTTGGCTGTGTAGATGCTAGTAAAGTTATTTTGAAATAACCGCTGTTATTTCGAAATAACTTTGCTGTGTAGACATACCGTTTGGGAAAAGAAACAGAGTTCATAAACATTTTCCCCTTCTTCCCAATTGGACCGAGAAGGCCCTGAAAGCATGCCTCCTCCCCATTCCATAGGGAAATGGGACCCAGCAGGCAAGGATTCTTAGAAAGAGATCTTATCAGAGGATTTCAACCCTTCAGCAAGTCTAGCTGTGAAATGGACCGCAACTGAAATGGAATTTGTACACTCAAGCAAGCAACCCCCCACCCCTCAAAAATCAAAGCAAAAAAAGGGGGGTGAAAGAAAATAAAATTGTGGGAGGTCTAAGTCCTCTAACTTGTCTTCCTTCTCACAAAGGATAGTGAATTGTTGGGCTCTCACTCCAATCAGAACCAGGGAATAATTAGGGAAAGATCTGAGCAATTTAAGGCCATGTGCAACAAGGTTGTATCCATTATTTAGAGTCAATCCAAACAATGCTGAAAATTATCCTCTGAGCAAATGTCTTCCCTCAAAATCCTCCCCTGATGCTGCAGTTCCCATGCACTCCTCCTTCAAGGACATAAAATAAGCCAGACAAAAGCAAGCACAATAACAAAAATAATCTTAGGTTCCTCAGCTATAGGAATCAAAGGTTCTAGTTATAGAGATACCAAAGATTGATTCTGCTGTAATTCCCCTGCTAACGATGTGGTTATCCCCTGAGAAAGGAGAGTTCTATCCTAAGGACCCCACAAGTGGAAAAATGGAGGCTACTCTCAAAAAAGAATTTGAGACCTACTTAGCCTGTCTCAGGGGCCCTCATAAGTGCTTGATTTGCAAGGCAGCTCTGTCTGGCTAGAAGATCTTAGAACCCTCAAGAATAGAGATCATCCTGCCTTTGGATCGATTTTAAATAAAGTTTTCCTGGCAGTGGCATTCATTGCTGATATCTCAGTGGATATGAGAGGATTCTGAGCCAAAGTCATTGCCTTCAGCTTCGTGACTATGTGATGCCTATGAATCTGTCCCTGGAGGATGGATAGCCATTCAAAGCAGGTGTAGTCTGCCAAATTCACCAGAGTCCGCTTTTCAGTGAGAACCTAAACATGGTAGTGGAGAGGGTGCTTCAAAATGTAAATAGTCCCTTCTGATGCCACACCATGTCTTTAAGAGTGTACAGGACAAGTATGTTCTTTTCAATCCTCATCCTTGCAGAAATACGAGAGAAGGGACGACAGGTTCTCCAGTGGAATGCCATGGAACCATGGCTTGGGACGAAAATCCTGAAGGAACCCTGTCACTTGCAAGCTCTCTTTATGACAAAGACTGTGTAGATTTCTACCCGAAGCTGAAGTTTGGGGAAAGAATTTCCCATTTCCTGGAGGAAAGGGTTGCTTCAACCACAGCTTAGGGGCAGTGAGATAGTGAGTCAGGGATACTCCCTTGAGTTATAGGCCCCATCCCATTCATTTTTTCATCCAGTGCTATCAGGAAAAGCCCTATGAGACACAGTCTAATTCAGAATGATATTTCTCACTACTGGGATATTGGAGTAATAGAAAGTGTTCTGTTGGAAGAAAGATTCTTAGGGTTCTGCTCCATCTCTTTATCATTCAGAAGTGTACAGTGGGAATCTGAGCCTTTCTAGATCTCCAAAGGCTCAACAAATGGCTGAAGAAAATGATGTTCCAGGTGGAGACCCTAATATCTATGGTTTTATCCCTGTCCCAAGTTTACTTTCCCTGTTCAGTGGATGTGGCAGATGGATTTCTCCACATCCCAGTCAGACTGTGCCATTGCAGGTTCTTTGAGGGCTAGTCTCTATGGCTTTGTCTACACTACAAGGTTTTTGCAGCAGACAGTATACTAATGATGGACTCATTAGCATGAGTCGTGATGTCATTAGCATATTTTCTGCCAATGCTTTTTGCGCAAGGGGTTTTTGCGCAAAAAGAAGCAGTGTAGCTGCTTCCTTTTTGCGCAACCCCCCCATTTGCGCAAGATCCTATGAGGGTTTTTTTTTTTTGCGCAAAACAGAAGCGGCAACAGTGCTTCTTTTTGCGCAAAAACCCCTTGTGGAAAAAGCATCGGCAGAAAATATGCTAATGACATCGCAACTCATGCTAATGAATCCGTCATTAGCATACTCTCTGCTGCAAAAACCTTGTAGTGTAGACCTAGCCCAAGTATATTCCACCTGTCGGTGCGCATGCATTCCATGCACCTTAGTCTGGAAATTCTAACAAGCAGTTATCACTGGCCCATGCACACGCAGTAGTTCGCTTCATGCTCCACACTGAGGGCATAAGAGGCAGTGCAGGCTAATGCCTTTCCATTCTTACTGCCACATGGCATGAGTTGGAATCCCAGTGTCCACAAATTTTTCCCTCTTTTACCATTATTACTCTTTAAACAAATGTTTAAATATGTTATAATTCATATCAGCACAGTTAGTATAGGTAGGTTTTTTTCTTCCCGGTACCAGCTGCTGGTTCCATTTAGAAGTGCTGGATCTCATTGTTCCTTGGTTCCATCTCATAATTCTAAGGACCCAGCCTGGCTACAACTTTCCAGGATGTGTCTGAACTGTCAGAAAGCCTTGAACACTAGGGCATAGAGACACTTATCCTATTTATTTCTCCAGGATATTTTCCTCTCTTATCCTCAGTCTCCTCTTGTCTCTGGCCTGGTCCTTCTGAGACATAACTACACTGGAGGATGAAACAGCATCTGTCACTGGAGCCATCCTATATCTAGCCCTTGAACAGCAGCATCCACCCTCTGGTACTGTCAGCCCCACCAATGGAGAGTTCTCAGACATGGATGGATTGGACACTTTCTACATAGAGAACTGATCTCTCCCTGATATATGGACAAGGAGCTTGGAGTGCCAGCCTCTCAAGCATAGGTGGCATGTCATGGAGGCTGGGGGAGGCTAAGCCTCCTAAATCTCACACTGTCAGTTGTGCACTGTCACTGGTGGATTTGGGGCCCCCAGAAAAATGTTTCCCTTATGGTCCCTGGGCTGGAGGAGCTCTTGGTTCCCACTGTGGACCTGCAGCCTCAGTGGGAGCACAGAGCCTTTCTGGTTTTAGGGTTGCAGTGGGAGGGAAGGAGCGAGCGGAGGGCAGGGTTGTGGTGGAAGGGTTGGGACAGAGCTGTGGGCAGAATGGGGACAGGGCTGCAGGGGAAGGTGCAGAATGGGGGGAGGGTGTTTCCAGGCTCAGAATTCCAAACGAGGCTTCCAGTGCGGTCCCAGCTGAGGCTGAGAGCTCAACCCTGTCCGGAACCATGGGGAGAGGAGCTGAACTCTCAGCCCTCCCTGTGCTCACAGCAAACAGAAGTATGGTCTCAGCTGGGAGAGGCAGGGCTAGAGGCTAACCTCACCCCCAGGGGTAGCATCACCTGCTGCCCATGCTTCCAGGTATAACTTCCCCAAGGACCCACTGGTACTCAGTGCTGTGGGGTCCCTTCTGTCTGGTCAGTCTCTCCTTTTGCCCTTATTAGGGCCTCTGGAATCCCTGTGGGAGGTGCCTCAGATCTGTCCATGAATCATACCCCATCTTTTCTACTCAGCAACCACTGGAGTATGAGGAGGAGGAGGTCATAGATCTATATCCATAGGCACCATCAGGTATCTCGTCTTGCATCTGGATGAAGCAGTCACTCCATCCTCACCATCTCCATCGGATAACTATAGGGAGTATCAGGAGCTACATCAGAGAACTGCCAATAACCTCCAATAGCACTGGAGGAGGTGCAGGACTCCAAATATTGGCTCCTGGATATTCTCATAGACTCATATATTTTAAGGTCAGATGGGATCATTATGATGATGTAGTCTGACCTCCTGCAGGCCACAGACTCTCACCCACCACTGCTGAAATAGACCTTTAACTGCTGGCTGAATTACTGAAGCCTTCAAATCAAGGTTTAAAGACTTCAAGATACAGAGAATTCACCATTTGAATTAGTTTAAACTAAGGATGTTAAGGACTAGTCAACTATCCAATAAGCATTTGCTTATTGGATAGTCTGTCGACTAGTCGATTCCCCTCCCCTTGCTGCCTCTATGATATAGAGGCAGCAAAAGGGGGAAAGGGGTACTTCAAAGTGGCAGTGCCGCACAGCTGAGCCTCTTTGAAACCCCAAGGCGGCATTTCAAAGGGGCAGCTGCTGCACAGCAGATACGTGGCTCAGCTGTGCGGTGCTGTCCCTTTAAAATGCGGAAGCACTGTGGGAGTCCCCAGCTGACCTTGGGCTCCACGCGCAGCCACACAGCTGATACTGGGATCAGCTGTGCAGAGCTGCCCCTTTCAAACACCAACTCAGCATTTCAAAGGGGCAGCGCCGCACAACTGAGCTGGGGATCAGCTGTGCAGTGGCAGCACCGTGAAGCCCAGGGTCAGCTGGGGGCTCCGCTGAAATGCCACGGGGAGCCCGGGATGATCTGGGGAGTCCCCAGATGACCCTGGGCTCCATGGCTGCTCCTTTGAAACACCGAGGCAATGTTTCAAAGAGGCAGTCTCTGCACAGCTGATCCCAGGCTCAACTGTGCGGTGGCTGCCCCTTTGAAACACTGCCTTGGTGTTTGAAAGGGGCAGCGCTGCACAGCTGATCCTGGCATCAACTGTGTGACCGTGCGTGGAGCCCAAGGTCAGCTAGCGACTCCAGCTGATCCTGGGCTCCAGCGCGGCATTTCTGCAGAACCTGGGATCAGCTGGGGAGTCCCCAGCTGACTCTGAGTCCCCCGCTGACCCTGGGCTCCATGGCCTTGAAATGCACAAGAGCCCCCGCTGTGGACTCTTGTACATTTCAAAGCAGGCACCCATATGCGGCCCGGAGTCAGCGGTACTTCCGTCTGGCCCCAGGCTGTATGCAGAGTTCCGCATTCCTCCTTTGAAATGTACAAGAGCTCCAGCGGGGGCTCTTGTACATTTCAAAGGAGGACTGAGGAAGTGCCTATTGACTAGTCGAGTAGTCAATGGAAATTCCATTGACTACTCGACTAGTCAGTTAACCGCAATTTAACATTCTTAGTTTAAACCTGCAAGTGGCCTGAGCCCCATGCTACAGGGGAAGATGAAACCTCCGCATCCAGGGTCTCTGCCAACCTGTCTCAGGGGAAAATTAGATCCTGAGTATGTGGGCAAGACTAACTAGGCAGATACCTGGAAAAAATTTATCTGTAGTAACTCAGAACCTCCCCATCTGGTGTCCCACCACCAGCGGTTGGGACATATGCTATTGTAGGCAGGGCCATCATCCCATCCCCTCCATAAACTTATCAAGCTCTGTCTTAAAGCCACTTAGGGTTTTTTCCCAGTTATTCCCATGAGAAGGTTGTTCCACAGTGTCACTCCTCTGATGGTTAGAACCTTCACATAATTTCAAGCCTAAACTTGCTGATGGCCAGTGTTATATCCCTTTGTTTTGGGGTCCACATTTGGTATTTAAATATATCCTTACTTCCCTTGTATTTATCCCTCAGATATATTTATAGAGAGCAATTGTATCTCCCCTCAGCCTTCTTTTGGTTAGACTAAACAAGCCACACTCTGAGTCTCTTCTTGAAAGATTGGTTTTCCAGTACTTGAATCCTCCTGGTAGCCTCTTCTCTGCAGCTGACTGGTCTGAAAAAGGTGGTACTCCCACTTGGTGAGACCACCATGGAGATAGCCAGAGCAGTGTGTTGTTTTACTTCCTCATTAATCTCCACCCTTAAGAAGGTGAAAAACTGCCTTGTCCCCACCAAAGCCATGGTATAAAAATCCTGAATCTGCCTCCATGAAGCTGCAGAGTGTGGTGAGCAGCCCAGATGTCAAGAAGTGTAGGAGATGCTGCTAGCAGAAAGGAAATAATCAGTTAGAAATGTTCCATTCTCACTCTCTTTCTTGCTCTCCTGTGTTAAAGAGTTTAGCAGTATGTTTCACTGAGAGATTTAAAATTTGACTTGAAGTTCTTTTCATTCACCCATTTAAATTGTCACACTTTGAAAACCCTGCTTGTGAAAGTAAAATCTGAATATTGAAACCTTTTTTACTTTAAGGATCACATGGGACCACTAACATTAGTGTGTTATTCATTTCTGTGTTCTCCCTAGCCAGCATAAATCTTCCCAGGACCAAAATTTTGCATTTTAATCTCCTCAGGGCATAGAATATCTTTTGTGGTATGTTCATACAGAGCTGGGGAACCAAAAGAATTGGCGGGCCGCACTCTTGAAAAGAGCAGGGCCTTGAGTAAAAGGGGCACCCCTCCCCCTCCAGGCTTTAGCGCCACTCAAAGTGCACCATACAGGATTCTGGCGGTGATTTAAAGGGCCCAGGGCTTATGGCCACCACTGCCATGACTCTCTGGTTTCCAGGGCAGTTGTCCTCCTTCCCTGTCTCTTATCCAAGGGTGGGCCTGTACAGAGCCAATTATGTTGCGACTCTGATCCTGATTGGTGTTTCTGGATGCTTGGGTAATGCAATCATCACTGTAAATTTTTACTATCTGATGATTAGCGTGTATCGTATATGGTTGGGAAAATTCCAGCTAATTTGAGGATGAAGAGGGGAAAGAAATAGAGATCCTTTGTGTCATGTTAGTACTTAAACTGGCATTTAGGTACTATTTCTTTTATTTGTTATTATTTATATTACTGTAGCACCTAGAAGCTCTCGTCATGGACCAGGATCCCAATATGATAGGTGCTGTACAAACAGTAGAAAAGAACAGTTCCTGCCCTGGAGAGCTTACAATCTAAGTATTAAAAAAGTGAGAACGGATGGATACAGATGGACTGACCACTGATTATAAAGAAACAATGAGTAATGAGCAGTGTGACAGGAAGTAGTCTTGGCCCACCATCAGTCTTACCATTGTCAAGTGTTTTGTAGGCATCAGTGAAAAGGAGAATTTTAAGAATGGTTTGGAAGGAGGATAATGAGGTAGCTTTGCAGATGAATAGGGAAACTTTTCCGAAGCATGGGCAGCAGCATGAAAGAAAGCGTGAAGTTGTTTGTTTGAAAATGTAGTAAGTGGACAATGGAGACTGGCATCATAAACTGATTGGAGGCAGAGGCTGACATTTTGATAATGAAAGATTGGCTGTGAAGGATCTTGAAAGTGAAGACAAGCAGCTTATGCATGATTTGAGAGAGAAGGGGAGTCAAAGAGATGGACTGGAAAAATGATCTTTAAAACAACATTTTGAATGGAAATGACTGCAAAACCAGAGAAAAGGATTGCTGCAGTATTCAAGATGCAAAACGATGGCAGACTGAAAGTTTTTGATTTGTGAACAGATGGGAAAGGAAATATTTCAGAGATGTTAGGCTGAAAGAATCAGCCAGTTTTAGACATAGTTTGGCTATGAGGACCTAAAGAGAAGCCGGAGATGAAAATGGCACATCGTTATGGACCTGACATGGTGGAATTGTCCACAGTGATAAGAGGTAGAAGAGAACGCTTGTGAGGGAAGACCGAGAGCTTTGTTTTAGATAGGTTGAGTTTGATATCTGAGTTGTCGTCAGAGACAGGCCAAGATTCTAGTTTGGATAGAAGATGGGTCTGGAGTGGAGAAGTAGATCTGAGAATCATCCATATAGAGATGGTTTTTGAATTAATTTTTGTGGATGAGATGAGGAAGGCACAGAGAGATAAGGCACAGAGGAAAAAGGGAAGGAGACTGAAGACAGAGCTCTGAGGGACCCCACAGAAAGCTGGAGGAGGAGCCTCCTAAAGATATATTGATGGAGCAATTAGAGAGGAAGGAAGTGAACGAGGAGGGGATAGTCATGGAAGCCAAAGAAGGAGAAGATTTCAAAAACATGGCTAACTATGTGGAAGGTACCAGACAGGATGAAAATGGATCACTGGTTCTGAGCTTTGGTTAGGAGAAGGCCATCGAAGACTTTGGCAAAAGTGGGTTTCAGTTGAGCACAAGTAATGTAAGTGAGAAGGGAAAGGAATGGATGGAACTGGAGAGGGGAACTTCAGAAAGTGATTGTGACCAGTGTCAATGAGATGAAAGGCAGTTGGGGATGGTAGTTGGATACCATAGTAATGCATATAGAGTAAAAGGTAGATTCAACATTCCCAGTATCTTGCAAATTCTACTGATTTATTTGCTGCTATCTTTAGAAAGTTCGCATCACTTATGATGCAAATGACAACTTTACGTTCAGTGTTACGTAACAGAATAAATGGCGTATTTTAAAATATGTTGTTTGCTGGATAATAATTATGTTCATTCACCAGAGTCTTTAAACTCATTTACGGGTCCAGACAGACTACCTTGTAAAGTTAGAATAAGGCCACAGGATTTCCTTACCCTACAGCTCAAGATAACAGGAATGTTTACATAAGATTGGTGCAGGAGACCATATTTCATATATAGATTACAGAAGGTCTCACAGACTTCAGGGAATCTGAGTTTGTCAGAAAAATGCACAAGAACCCCACTTGGAGAATCAAGCTCTGAGGTAGCCCACTCTGCGAGAGATCATAAGAAGGCTGTAATAAGACACTTTGAAAGGGGAGCAGAAGAGCATGGCCAAGTGAACTCATGGCCTGTGTTCAGGTATGAGGGAGAGGCCTATTCCTAGCAATCCCTGAAGTTGTTAAGGCTTTGTAGAGACATGAATTTCACCCTTTATGGATCAAAATTTAAGACCACACTTTTGAAATTTGCCTGCAATTTTGAATTTCCCATTTTGCTTTCGCAAACATATTCTAATTGCCAAGAAGGAATTATAGAATTTAGACATCTGTCAGTTTGATTACTCTTGCAAATCAGGTAGAGTCATTTGTGCCTGTAGTTAACTGTACTTCAGTTTTGTGGAGGTATTATTTCTGGGCTGATATTGGGACATGTGTTGTTTATTGTAAGAAATATTTTCCCTGTATCCTTAGTATAACAGGTGCTTCCATGAATACTTGTATTCTGTTTCAGCTAGCTTTGGTTTAAACATTATTTAGGCTTTCTTTTATTTTCATTATTCCTTCTCTACTGTACACTCCTTTGTGCCAGATGTTTATAGGCCCCATGGGCTCAGGAACTAGCTCCAAGTGAAATGCTCTCCACCAGACAGATGGTGAACCTTTTAAACTATGGTTAAGGTGTAGTGGAAGTGGCTGCAAAGTGTCTCTGCAGCTAAGTCCCCTGTTTATCATAGCACTCTGTGGAAGACACATTCCACTAAAAACAAAACAAAAAAACCTTCACTTTTTTCTAATAACACTGGTCTACAATTTTTTAGAAGTCTTCTGCTTCACAGATAAAATGTGCTATTTATTATGTATTTTGATGTGCTGAATTCAAATATGACAATTAAAACAATTGATTGGCTACTGTTTCCAAGATATTTAAGTTTTTACATTTTACGTCTATGTATATTGTGTAGATAGTAGAGTTTTAATCATAAATTGTAAACCTAGGTCTTTTCATGTGTTTATGGTTGCTTTACATGATAGTATTTCACCTGTCCTGTTTATGTAACACTTTAAAAATCAGCAAAAGGGTTATATAAATAAAATTTATTCTGAAACAAAAGGCAAAAAACTATTATGTACATAGTTTAGTCATTCAGTTCACCTTGTGTTATGAGGTGTGGTTCAGCGGAGGAGGATGGGAGAAAATGTGAGTCCTGTGACACTGATGGTTCAGGACCAGAAGTTTCATCCTCTTCCTCTTTCTCGTCTGACTCAAGTGAGAATGATTCTGGTGCATCAGGAACCGGCAGTCCTTCTCCGTGGGGTACTGGGCGTATAGCTGATGGAATGGTTGGATAATGCACAGTCCACTTTTTCTTCTTTGACACACCTTTCCCAACTGGAGGCACCATGCAGAAGTAACAATTGCTGGTATGATCGGTTGGCTCTCTCCAAATCATTGGCATTGCAAAAGGCATAGATTTCCTTTTCCTGTTCAACCACTGGCGAAGATTTGTTGCACAAGTGTTGCAGCATATGTGTGGGGCCCACCTCTTGTCCTGATCTCCAATTTTGCAGCCAAAATAAAGGTGATAGGCTTTCTTAACCATAGTGGTTATACTGTGCTTTTGTGATGCAAAAGTCACTTCACCACAAACATAGCAGAAGTTATCTGCACTGTTCACACAAGTACGAGGCATCTCTGCTCACTTTGGCTAAACAGAAATGTGTCCCTTTGCAAAACCAAACACTGACAAATAAGAGAGCACGACATTGTATGATTTCTAGAGTTGATATAGGGCAATTTGTTCAGCAGAGTGATGTAAGCTTCGTTATGATTGCATCATCCATGACTTCTAGGAATAACATGATGCAATTCATATCATGTATGACGCAATACCAGCTTCAGATTGCATCATTCATTGTTTTGCCTAAAAAGCAAGTACTGTCCAAACCCAGTCATAGATTTATTCATAGATCGAGTCAAAGATGTATTTTAGTCATTTCTGGTTTAAATTGAGATCCCTTCCCTTTATAACTCACTTATCCTCCGCCATTCCCAAGTCAAGGGTCGTATATACTGACCCAATAGCATATCTTGAAAACTAGAGCCAATCAACAATTTTAAGCATGATTTTTGTTCTCAGTGACCCAGAATTAGTAAAGTTTGACTACATTTATTTCAGAAGCATTTTGGCTGTAGAGCAGTGTAAATTCAAATGATTATATCACATTTAACTGTTCACATTACCCAGATGTAGGAAGGAAACAACAAACTGTAAAATAATTTCCTCATATTGATAAAATATGTCCAACTGGCAGTTTAGTGTACTTCAGAAAAATGAGCTAGAAGATTCTGTGTGATTTATATGATCACACAACAAATGACAATGTTTCTAGGAGTGAATTATGTGGAAATAGAAAAATTCATTAGAATTTAGAAATGATTTAATCTTCTTAGTACAGTAATTGAATAACACTTCCCAGATCTACTATATATTTGAGAGAATGTGTGCGACTGTCTGTCTGTCTGTCTGTGAGTCTGTTTGTTCAAGAACTCCTCCTAAATGGTAAGAGCTAGGACCATCACATTTAATATAGAGCTTCCTTATATCATAACTTAAAGCAAGATCAGGGTTTGGTTGTGCCAGGACAATGGGATGTACCTGGAATTTGACTGTTTCTCATAAAATGGAAAGGGAGGGGTCTGGTAGGCGGGACAGTTATACTCCAGAATGATCACAGGGGGGCAGCAAGTGGCCAAAGATGGGGATTAGAACAGCTATAACACCATTGAGCCAGCAGGGGGTAGGTGTGGAAAGGGACAACTATCTACTATATATTTCAGAGAATGTGTCTGTGTGTCTGTCTGCCCCCAGCCGCAGTACATGCACCCTTCCCCAGGCTGTAACCCCTGCTTCTCACCAGATACCAAGCTCCTGCAGTGAGCCAGGGCTGGGGATGTCCTCTCTCTGTGGGTAGCTTGCATACTGAACCCCTCACCTAGTACAATGATTTAAATGAAGAAAAACAATATATTTGAGTTGAGGACCTGAGTAACATTGGGTAAACCTTCTAGTACATAATAAATATGATATGTAAATGGGTAGTGATATAAACAGGTTACTTTAGGAACTCAAGTTTAATAACTATTATAGAAGTTCATCCTGGAAGTTTGTGCCTACATTAACACTATTAAAATACAAAAAAGAACATGGGATAATGGTATCCAAAATATTAAAGCAGGAGTGGCCAAATTGAGCCTATAGTTTCATCTTTAAGTAACTAGATGTACCTGATGGAGATACCTGATGGAGATATCAGATCCCAGCAGTGTTTCCTTTGTCCATCTTAACAAGAAAAAGAATATTTGTTGATGGATTCCTACCATAAACAATCTATTGCAGTGTTGGTTTTCTTCTGCAGATCTTTTGCTTCATCTGGCCAATGCTGAGCCTGAAACTGCATGTAAAATGTGAATATAGGGTGTGAGAAGATAGAACCATGTTTTTCTACTGTCATTCATGCTACGCAAAATGCTGCTGCTAAAAATTCTCATGCCACGAAGTCCATATAATTTCCTTTTGAAACTTTTATTAGTTTTTCTAGTTTTTCTATTATTTGACTTTTTTAAAATTATAGGTAAAATTATAGCCAGCTTGAAATTTGGTGTAAATCTATATAACTCAACTGAAATCAGTGGCAGTGTGGCCACTTTCATCAAATCTGAATTTGGTCCATGGAGGAGTTGTGTGATATTTTATATAGCATTCCTTTTGGTGGTAAATTCCAAAATGGAATGCTGATTTTTTAAAATAATCTATATAGAACCTACAGCTTGTTAATGTATCTGCTTTATCCTTCAGATACTGAGTGAGGCTGGTAAGGCAGGGTCGTTCTGTGAGGCTTTAGAAAGTGACAAAATACAAACAAGCCATTGTCAGGTTTTGTACATAATAGCAAGATGTGGTCTAGAGTAAATATCACACACAAACTCTTCTTCAGGATATTCTAATTCTCTGTCAACAAATCTGCTGCTAAGATTTATAACAGTACCCTAGTGTTCCTCAACATATGGTGATCTGCAGAGTGAAACTACATTTACACTGTGTACAAAACTCAGAGTTTCTTCTTGGTAAATAAAATATTAAGAGCAATATTGTGACTAGATGGTCTACTAAGAGTTTGAGCAAGTCATTTTTTAAAATGGGGATTGGGAGAAGGAAAATTAAAACTGGAAAAATGTCTTAAGGGAGACTTGTTATGGAAGGGAATAGTCTAAAGAAAAAAATATTGATATCACATACATAAGCTCCCTGGAGTGAAACTAACACCTGAAACTTATATATTGTTTCTGTTGATTTACTTAGATGTTTAAATCTTCTTTTCTATGTGAAGAGCACTAATACAAGAAGAATAAGCAATAGTAAATAAATAGCAAATAATTATAAAATCAGCTTCCACTGCTATATGTGTATAACTTGTTTATGTGCTAGATTTGAAGGCGTGCTCCTTATAGCTTACACTCTCAGGCCCTGATCCTGAAAAGGGGTGAGCATGGCTTGATTCTTATGCTCACAGTCCCATTTAAAACAATGAAACTTTAGCTCTGATTTAACAAAATACCAGCATTTCCTTATGTCTCTTTGAAGTCAGATTCTTAAGTCTTTTGCTGAATCAGGACCTTGAGGAAGGAGGAAATCCAATCATTGTCCCATTGACTTTAGTACAGGGGTGGGCAATAATTTTAAAAGGGGAAGCTACTTCACAAATTTTTGAAGTGGCCCCAGGCCACCCCGGAAGTGGCGGGGCCAGGACACTTCCATGCTCCCCCACCCACAGAACCTAATTGGCCTGGGGGTGGGGGAGCATGTGAAGTCTTTGCCCCCATCCACCTCACTTTATGCACTCCCCCTGCCCCCAGGCCAATCAGGGCCTGGGGGTGCACGCAAAGTCTCTCTTGCTCCCTGCCCACGCCCTGCAAGATGTTCAGCTGGTGGTTCACTCTAAGTGCTATGCTCCCCTGTACCCAGCCCCTGATTTACCTGCGGTGGGGGAGCAACAGGGCATCCATGGGCCAGATCAATCTGCTTGGAGGGCCGGATCCAGCCCATGCAGGCTCTCTTGCCCATCCCTGCTTTAGTAGGAGTCTACGGGCTTTTCTGTATTTCCAGCTAAATCAGCGCTGCTGTGGTTGATGCAGTGGTGTGTGATTAGCAGGTCTGGTGAAGACAAGCTAAGTCAGTGGCAGAACACTCTGCCCTCAACGTCTGTATTCCACCTCTCTGAGAGGCAGAAGGTAAGTTGGCAGGAGAGTGTCTCCCATCAACATAGCATGGTGTAGACATCATTCATTATAAGTTGACCTAACTTACATCAACTTCAGTTATGAGACTTATATAACTGAAGAAGCATAAGTCAGATCAAATTACAGGATTAGTGTAAACCAGCCCTTAGAATGAAACAGTTTAACTGCACAAACTCTTTTGTGTATCAGGGCCTTAATTAGAATGTTGGGTTTGGTGCCCAATTCATGGACATTTTATTATAACATCCCATCTTCAGTTCTCCTTCTATGACAGGTTGACGGGTATTTTCCAAGGCTATGTCTACACTACAGAATTTTTTCAGAAAAACAGCCATTTTTCTGAAAAAACCTTCACTTACGTCCACACTGCAATTGCAGTCTTTTGAAAAAAAAATCGACATTGGTAAAACTCTTTCTACGAGGAAGAAGCCTTTTTCCGAAAGAGCTCTTTTGGAAAAAGGCATGTGTAGACAGGGAAGAGGGCGTTCTTTTGAAAGAAGAGGAAAGAGGAAAAAGCACAGGTGCCCTGGTGGCCACTCCGTCGATAGTAATCACAGCTTAAATGCGAGATAGCATCCATTCAGTCTGGACGCTATCTTTCGAAAAAGCAGATCACTTTTTCGATATGCTTTGGCAGCGTGGACGCGCTCTTTCAGAAGAAGTTTTTTTGGATGATCTCTTCTGGAAAAGCTTCTTCTGAAAGAAGCCTGCAGTCTAGACATAGCCCAAGAGTGGGAATCGGTGCAGAAAAAACAAAGTTAGTGACTGGTAGATGGAGAGCTCTGAAAATATTCCCTCTACAGCCCCACCTGGACCCCTGTCCCTCTTTGTGGGAGACTTGTAAGAATAGCACTGAAATCATTCAGGATGTTCAGGTTATTTTTTCAGGTCAAATGTCTTCTTGCTTGCTGCTCCCTCATTTTAATAGAAGCGAGTTAATTCTAGCAAAGGATTGAGACTTTCCAACCACATCCAAGGTTCATAGATTATAAAGCCAAACGGGACCATTTGATGATCTAGTCAGACCTCCTATATTATACAACCCAACTTCTCTGAATTCTGTTTGAACTACAGAATGTCTTTTAGAAAAACATTTAATCTTGTTTTAAAAATTTCCTGCATTGGAGAATCAACCACAGCTTTTGATAAATTGTTCCAGTGGTTAATTAGCCTCACTATGAAAAAATTGCACATTTCTTCCAGTGCGAATTTGTCTAGTGTCAACTTCCAACCATTGGCTCTGATTATACTTTTCTCTGCTAGACTGAACAACCCATTGCGCAATATTTGTTCCTTAGACTGTACTTATGGATTGCATACAAGTCACCCCTTAACCTTCTCTTTGTTAGACTCAAAGAGATCAGTCTATACATCCATGTTTTCTAATTCTTTAATCATTCTCGTGGTTTTTCTCTTCTGTTCTCTCTCCAATTTTTTAACATCCTCCTTGAATTGTGGACACCAAAACTGGACACTGTATTCCAGCAGTGGTTACACTAATGCCAAATATAGAAGTAATATGACCTCCTTACTCCTGTTTGAGATTCCTCTGTTTATATATCCAAGGATTACATTAGCACTTTTGGCCACAGCATTGCAGTGGGAACCCCGGTATAGCTGATTTTACTACATTATTCCCAAATCCTTTTCAGAGGCAGTGAAGCAAGTATGTATGTATCCCGTAAGTATGGCTCACATCTTTTTTTTGTTCCTAGATGTATGTCTTTACATTTAGCTAGGCTAAAATATATATTTACTTACACCCTATTTACCAAGGTCACAAGAAAAGTTTTTCATCATCATATGATAGTATTACATCATCTTCCCCCATCATGTTGGGAATCCAAGGTGGAACAGAAATATTTATTAAATGCTCCTGCCTTTTCTGCATTACTATTGACAGTTCTACCATTTCCATTTAGAAATGGACCAATACCATAGGCTTCTTTTTGTTCCTTATATATAAAAAACCTTCCTTCTTTCCCTTAACTCTAGTGGCCATATATTTTTCTCTATACTTTTTTACTTCTTATATCAATATTCTACAATTCCTAGCTTCTGATTTATATTCTTTGCTATCAGCTTCCCCTTTTGTTACATTTGTCATATTTGTATAGCTACTGTGGCAGAGCTTTGGCGGTACCTGTGGGTCCTGCGCTTCTAGTCTATGTCTACACTGGCAGCTTCTTGCGCAAGAACTCTTTTGCGGAAGAGTTCTTGTGCAAAAACTCTTTCACAAGAGAGTGTCTATACTGGCATGTGCTTTTGCGCAAGAGCATCCATGTCAGTGTAGACACTCTCTTGCGCAAGAAAGCTCTGATGGCCATTTTAACCATAGGGGCTTCTTGCGCAAGAAATTCATGTTGCCTGTCTACACTGGCCTCTTCTGGAAGGGCTCTTGCGCAAGAGGGCTTCTTCCTGAGAGGGAGCGTCAGAGTTCTCACGCAAGAAGCCCTGATTTTCTACAGTACAACGTCAGTTTACTTGTGCAAGAACGCGCGGCCAGTGTAGACAGGCAGCATGTTTTTGCACAAGAGCGGCCGTTTTTGTGCAAAAACGTGCCAGTGTAGACACAGCCCAAGAGAATAGTGTTCAGCCTCAGAGGCTCACTGTGTCCTACCAGATGACCTCTTTCTCTTTACTAGTGGCAGGATTCACAGCCTACTGAGCCATACTCATCAGGCTAGTCCATAATATGGGGGGGATAAAACTCCTTTATAGTCCTGGTCTCTCAATCCAGGGATAGACCCTATAATGGTGTGGGGAGGATTGAGGGGAACCCAGGCCTGCACACTACTCCAGGGACCCTAAGGCAGTAGTGGTCAGTGGGATTTGTTCTATTCCTCATCTGGCAACTACTTCCCTGGGCCACTTCACCAAACATTCCCTCTCAGTATCTTTCCTTGGTACTTGAGCAGCTTATCCTGCTCCTCCAGCACACGCTGACGGACTTGCAGCTCCCACCCAGACACCTCTCACTCTCAGAACTTTGGCTCGCTCCTTCCTTCCTTCCTCTTCATACACCCCAGAACTACTAGAAGAGGAGCCCTTTTAAATCGGTCTCAATTGGTTTTTCATTGGCCCCATGTGATCTGATTAGCCTGACTCTCTTGGCTCTTAAAGGCTCCTAATTAGCACCAGGTGTTCTAACTGGCCTGGTTGTCCAGACTGCTTCTGGAAAGTTCCTGCCAGTTTACCCAGGGAACAGAGACCTCCTTAATCTACCTCTAACATATATCCCTTTGAGTACTCTTCCAGAGCTATCTGACCTCACCCTGTCACAGTGCATTTTCTTCCCTTCTAAGCCAAGTTTGTTTTTTAAAACAGCACAGCCTTCTTTTTTCAGTTGTAGGATTGTAGGATTTTGGGCATCTTGTAAAAGGTACTTCAACAATTCCCCAATTACTGTTCACATTTTTCTGTTGGAATTCTTCCTCCCAACTGATTTGGCTCATAATTGTTTTCAGCTTTGTAAAATTGGCCCTTTTAAAGCATTAAGCAAGAATTGGAGATGGGTCCCTGGATGGTAAGTGTAGAATAAAAGCAGGATATATGAGTGGAATCACACACACTTTTTTTTTTTTACCATCAGTGGCAAATTGTTTACACAAGTGTATGCCACTTTTCAGGGTGTGTGTTTATCTGCTGTGAGAACTAGTGCTACTTTGCTGTGTAAAGTGCTAGGTTAAGGATTATTGTTAAATGTTGGTGAATGTACCACATAAATTGTTTCCTTACATGCTTTTTGTATGAGAATTTCTCTCTTATTTTTGGTCTCTTATGATACAGGACATTGGCTTGTTGAACGTTTGCCCCATTGATTGTTGCATAGGAGAGGAAAAGAAGCTCTGTAGCCAGGGATTGAAATGTTGGGTAGGATTTCTAGGTGATGTCTCTTGATGGCTGTTAGTAGGCCTGGCTGATTTGTTGCTTTTGACAGGAGGTGCCACTTTTCAAGAACTTTATTTGGCTTCCTGGGCCCCCTGTTGATTTCTCCATCTTTTGACTAAATTTAGTGGCTGAGTCGCTCTCCTCATCTTCACTTACTAGGCAGCCAATACCCCCTATGAAATCAAGTCCTCCTTTTCCAACAAGAGATATGTGGGAGAGGAAGAAAAAAGCAAATGGAAGGGAGCACTGACTAGCTAGGAGAGGAAAGGGAGACAGAGAATGTGTCTCAGAATCTGCCATGCAGCCACAGTAGCTGAGAACTCCTTAAAAGTTAGATATGGGGAGCTGTGTAGAGGATGCCCACTTTTTTACTACAAGAATATGAAGTAAATGTTCTGTTTATGATTTGAGCCGTTCAAAAATTGTAAATATATTTTATGAAACATTTAAATCAAAACAGGTTTTTAGCTATAGTCAAAGATTTTCATGGATTTTTTTTTTAGTTTTTGACAAAACATTTGAAATGAAATTCTTCAAATTAAAAAATCACTAGGGGGCTGTGCCCCTTTCTTGCTATGCTCACCAACCCTCTTTCTGGGGGTAGGCAACCCTGGCTCTTCCCCTGGCCACCGGGGAGGGCCAGTCCGAGGCCTGGCAGCCCTGGCCTGCCTCAGCTCTCTCCCCGCGGCTGCTGGGCCCCTCTGAGGCTGGGTCAGCCCTGGCTGTCCCCGCACCAGCTGCTAGGGGTTGGGCAGGGCTGAGGCCATAGCTGGCCCAGCTCTCTCCCTCCAGCTGCCAGAGGATTGGGCTGGGCCAAGGCCGCAGCAGACCTCTGGCTGCAGGATGTTGGACCACCCTGGCCTGAGCTTTTCCCCCCTCCCCGAGAGGCTGAGGCTGACCCAACCCTTGTGACCCCAACCCTGGCTCTTGGGCTCCTCCTGCCCCAGGCTTTTTGCCACCCCCACCCCTGCCACCAGGGAGTGGGGGTGGGGTGAGATCGCGCTGGCTCTGGCTTTCCCCCCAGTCACTGGGAGAGCCTGGCTTCCCCCCCCCCGGTTGCTGTGCATGGGGGGGTGTTACTGAGGCCGCACTAGTCTCTCCCCCTGGCCGCTGGGAGGGGGGGCCGGGCACAGTCCCAGTCTCCCCTCCCCCATGCCCACCACCAGGGAGGGCCAGGCTGAGGCTGTGGCAGCTGCAGCTCTCCTCCCTGGCTGCTGGGAAGGGGAGAAGAGGGCTGGGACTGCAGACAGCCCCAGCTCCCAGCCTGCATGTGGGCAATGAGGAGGGTCAGGCTGGGAGTGGGTGGGGCTTGGCTCCTGTAGACGCAAAGTGATGTGATGACATCATTCTGTCATCCCACAGGAAATTTTTATATATATATATATATATATATATATATATATGTAGGTGATCCCTCACTTGTGACGAGATTGGTTCCCAGGGTCGCAAGTTGGGGGCATTGTAACGCAAACCTTTATTGACGATAGGTGCCGTGCACCATCGTAAATGTGGGCCGAGGATGTAAGTCGGGGGTTTTCGGCCCCTTCTGCACTTTAAAAAATAGTTGAAAGTGTGGGGGGGTCGCAACTCCGGCGGTTGCAACCTCAGAGGTTTCCTGTATAGATTTCATTTTTGTTGGAAATCCCCCACTATCTTGCAACCAGTGTTCCCTCTAAGCTGCACAGCAGCACAGCTTCACAGGGGATTAATTAGCCCCACCCAGTCAGTCAGAGGCTCAGGGCTCCTTGCATGGAGCTGGCTGACTGGTCGGGACTGATTAATCACCTGTGAAGCTGTGCTGCTGC
The DNA here is from genome assembly GCA_032595735.1 of Pelochelys cantorii. Taxonomy (NCBI): domain Eukaryota; kingdom Metazoa; phylum Chordata; order Testudines; family Trionychidae; genus Pelochelys; species Pelochelys cantorii. The sequence continues at coordinate 46,622,869 of CM064326.1, read as the reverse complement.
GCATCTTAGAGGGAACACTGCTCGTAACCTCTGACTTTTTTTTTTAATTCTTCACCACTTTCTTTTTCTTTTTTCTTTCCCTCTTTCTTTTTTTTCTTTCCCTATTTGGGGAAAAAAGGGGATATGAGGAGTGGAGAAGAGGAAGCGGCTCCTCCCGGGGTTGGCTGGAGCAGCAGGGGCCACACTGGCTGACCGGGAGCTGCTCCCCAGGGGATGCTCAGGTGGCAAGGACCGTGCTGTTGGCCAGTGACTGGTCCCCAGGAGTAGGGCACTTGCTGCCCCTGTGGTCATTTGTAAATATAACTGTCCCCACTATCACACTCCTCCCTTTCCATTTGATGAGAAACAGTTGCATTCCACACACATCAGTTATATCTAGACTGCATCCCTCTGTCGACAGAGGGATGCAAATCAAGCACATCGAAATTGCTAATGAAGCAGGGATTTAAATATCCTGTGCCTCATTAGCATAAACATGGCCACTGCTTTTTTTCGAAATGGAGTTTTTTTGAAAAAAACCGGCAGTCTAGACACGGATCTTTCGAAAATAAAGCCTTTTTCGACAGATCCTGTATTCCTCAAAAAATGTGGTTTACAGGATCTGTCGAAAAAGGCTTTATTTTTGACAGATCTGCATCTAGACTGCTGTTTTTTTCCGAAAAAACTCAATTTTGGAAAAAAGTTGCGGCCATGTTTATGCTAATGAGGCACGGGATATTTAAATTCCTACTTCATTAGCAATTTCTATGTGCCTAATCTACATCTCTCTGTCGACAGAGAGATATAGTCTAGACACACCCATCCTGTTGTCCTGGCAAAAGAGCTAAGCAGCAGGAATTTGAAAAATTTGTCCAGAACTGCTAAAAAAAAAGTCTGGAAGAATGGGGGTATGTCTACACTAGCTCGTTAGTTCGAGCTAGGTAGGCAAATGAGGGCAACTGGAGTTGCAAATGAAGCCCGGGATTTAAATACTCCTCATGGAATGAGGAGTAACGGTAGTTCAAATTAGGATCTTTAGTTCCAACTACCTAGTCCGTGCCGCGTGTAGCCGCGGGCACGGAGTTCAGACTAAGGGGAATTTTAAAATGGCGGCGCCCAGGAACATGCAAATGAAGCCCGGGATATTTAGATCCCGGGCTTCATTTGCAACTCCGGTTGCCCTCATTTGCCTACCTAGCTCGAACTAACGAGCTAGTGTAGACATACCCTGGGTGGCTTAATTTTGATGACCTAAATTTCATTTTAACATAACTATTATTATAAATAGCTATATTTGGGTTCCTGTGCTGTTTAAGTTTTACCCAGTGTTTGGATAGTCCATTGTTAACTCAGTAGATCATGTCTTTTAATTGTGCTGCAAAATAACAATAATACCAAATTAGGATTATGCCAAAGTAGGATTAAACAGAATTTAGAATTTACCCTTTGTCTTTTATGATTCCTTATGAATCTTAATAGTGAATCCTGCCAGGTTTTTAAAGTCACGTCATGGGTACCTACAAGCATGCACTGAAACATTAATAATAACCTGGGAATGACTTTGATCTTTACCAATGCTATCACACCTAGCCAAGAAATTTCATTTTTTTCCATTCCTCCAAGTCTTATTAATCCATGGTGCAGGGGAGTTCAATTTAAAAAGATACTTGTTTCTTCACAATATTTATTCCTAAATATGTTAAGATTCCTTTACCCATTCAAAGCATCCAAAGAAAGCAGTACACAGGAAGTGTTGCTAGAATTACCACTATAGATCAAACTCAGAATTTTTTTAATATTATTAGATCAGTGTCTGCCAGCAACAAACCCAGGCTAGTCAGAGTGAAGAAGATAAGTCTGTTTGCTAGCACCTTGGCCTAAATTTTAGCATACCCATTAATTCAATAAAGAGGTGTACATGATGCACAGCTGAAAGATCTTTTCCTTCTTTAGGAATGATGACAATTTTTGTCTCTTTCCTTGAACCTGGAATCTCATTCCCTTACAATCAATAAAATAAATAAATAGGGAACAACACTTACTTTGGAGCTCTGTAGTACTCCTCAGAAAACCCATTGGGACCTGGAGCTTTACTGGATTTTAAACATTTTATCACATCTTCAAGTTCCTGTGTAACAATTTACTTGCAAAGAGCTACCACATCATCTTCTGAGAACTGAGGTAGTTTCACTCTTTTCAAATATCTATTTGTAAACTCAGGATTTGGATGTTTAATGCATTCCAAGGATGGAAAAACAAATATTTAAGAATGAACTTTCTTATGTGCTACTGATCTCTTTTAGAATCCTAACAATAGATGTTCTTCGGGTTAACATGAATTCCTGTTCTTGCTGTTGCACAGATGATGTGAAGCAGTCATCAAAAATAGATCCACACTGCATGTACTGAATTACTAAAGATTATTACTAGCATAAGTACCTGGCATTGCTCGGGTTTGGAACTTTTTTTAGGAGCTTGGGAGGTGTGGGGACTCAAGGCAGGGGGTGGAGCGCTCAGGGCAGGTGGATAGGAGCGGTGAGGGGGCTCAGGGGAGCCCTGAGGCTGGCTGTGGCTGCTCTGCCCTACTGGCAGCTCAGCCCCATGGAGCTGTGCTGCCCTGCCAGTGGCTCCTCTTGGGGAAGGGGTGTGGCAGCGGGGGCTGCAGTGTCTGGCTCTGGATAACAACTCCTCCATGGGGGAGGGGGCAGGGGTGTGCTGCCCTGCCTGCAGTGCCCTTTGGGAACGGCATGGCAGCGGGGGCTGAGCTACCTGGCCCTAGCTGGTGGCTGCTCTCTGGTCTGGCACTGGGGCTGAGGGCTAAAGGGGAGGGGTTTGGCCTGATGCTTTGGGATACGGGGGGCCACTTACCCGAGCCACTGACCTGCAATATGTAGAGCCTTGGCCCCAGTTGCCCACTCTCTTTCTGGTGCGGCCGACCCCCTGTAGTCACTCTGCAGCGTAACTGTCCCTCTGTGGTCATTGCAGAGCAAAAGTGTCCATGTCCCTCATGCTAGCAAGTATTCCATATGGTAAGACTAGCCAAGCACATTAACATTAAACACAGTGAAACCTGTAATTTTGGTTCTAGTTTCGTATTGGCTCCTTAGTTCTGATTTGCCATGTTAGCTCCCCAGGAGTCTGGTACCCTTGCAATGTAGAAAGCTAGCTGGGAAGCATGCTGCTCCTCGCTTCTTGCCACATTGTAAGTAGCTCTTCACTTCTCCCAGTTGGCTGGCATGTCACTGCAGTCTGTTTCAAACAGTCAGCATCCTGCCCACCTGACTTTTCCTCCCAATTTCCATCTGTCCTCCCTCCTTGCTTCCAACAGCATCATTATTCATGCTCTGCTCTGCCGTGCCCTCCAATTTCTTCCTCCCTGCACATCTCTCCTGCCATTACTCCTCAGTGCTGCTCTACCATCAGCCTCACTGCTCAGGAGCACCACATCCACCCTTGCTGTCAACTTGCACATCCCAGCTGCTTTTACCTTCAGACCCACTCCCTTCCCCAATTCCTATTGATGAATCAGAGGCAAGAAAGTTAATGGAACCAGATCATGCCTTTACCATGGTAGTATAGGGCCACTTTGGCTACGTCTACATTGGCGTGATCTTGCGCAAAAGTGGCTGCTTTTGCGCAAAAGCTTGCTGCCTGTCTACACTGGCCGCGAGTTCTTGCGCAAGTACACTGACGTTCTAATGTATGAAATCAGGGCTTCTTGCGCAAGAACTCTGATGCTCCTGCTCAGGAAGAAGCCCTCTTGCGCAACTGTTCTTGTGCAAGAGGCCAATGTAGACAGGCAGCCAAGAGATTTTGCGCAAGAGCCATCCAAACGGAAAAAAGCCCTAGTGGCTGCTTGGACACTCTGTACGCACAGGCAGCTCCGGACTTCCTGGTAACCCGAGCCCCCTTAAAGGCAGACGCAGCCTGCAGAGGCCACACTCTGGCTCCATGGCACAAGAAAAGAGCTGAGGTCAAAAAATCAGCAAATGGCACTAAGGCACAAGCTGTGGTGTCCAAGAAGGCAGAGGGCAACCACAACTAGAACTGCTACGGCTGTCAGTCCCTGCAAGAGGTACTAAAGCACGCAGCAGGAGAGAAACGGCTGTCCGGGGAGATCCCTTTAAACATGTGTCTCAAAGGAGCTCCACCCCCCGCCCCCGGAAAGGGCTAGTGCCCTTTTGCCCTCTCCAAAATGGTTCCGGGCTCCTGCTTTTGCACAAGAGCGTCCCGCCAATGTAGATGCTCTCTTGCGCAAAAGCGCATCGTTCTTACGATGAGTCCCGGCCAATATAGACGCTCTCTTGTGCAACTACTTTAACACAAGAACTCTTGCGTTAAAGAGTATTTGCGCAAGATCGCGCAAATGTAGACGTAGCCCTGGTGTCCTATTCTATACTGCCATTGAAGGGCCAGGAAGTGAATACAGAGCATAAATTCACTCCCCTGGATCATCCCTGAGTACCTTCTAGGCTTTCAGGTACTGGTGCTTAGTAGACCCTGATATTTCCAACCTCCAATTAGGTTAATAAACTCTTCTCACGACTGCTTTCTTTTCCAAGCTGCAGAAAGACTACTGACATAGATTGTCCCACACATACTCATGTTAAGCATTACTTTACCTTGCAGTTGGTGCTTCTTAACTTCAGTGTGTCTATTTATAGAGTCTGGTGCTATTCAGTGTGAGAAAGAATGCCTGAATCTCACCTGTAAGTCACATGCAGTCACAGATTGTTTTTACCTATCTGTCTTAACAGCCTCCAAGAAATTCACTGAACGCATAAGACCAAATTTATTCTTAGTGTAACTCCACTGACTTCAATGGCATTATAGCAGGGATCTATTTGGCCTTTGCACTGTGAAATACTATTTTCCATCACTTTTCAGACTCGATTAAAGGTGTACACAAAAAGAACTATAAATGTGTTAATACTCCAATTAATGACTCTGCATTTTATTAGGACTCAGACAGCTTTAAGTTAAGATTCAGAAATCATTTGTGACAGATGTCTCTGTCTCTTGGTAGTACTACCTCGGCAACTCAGATGGTACAGTATGGTTAATCTTCTGGAAATGCATATTTCAGGTAATTTTTATTTGTATAAATTGATGACCTAATCACTGACATTTAGGAGCTATCTAAGCAGGGAATTTGTGAACTTGAGATGACTCAAAATACTATCCTAATTTTCAGACAGTGTTCATTACTCGTATGGCAAGCAGCAGTAAGTAGCATCCATGTCTCTCTTGCTACTACGTCTGATGTAGTCACTCTCTGTCTCCCTGGAAGGTCATATCAAGATCACTCAGGGTATGTCTACACTACAGCACTAATTCGAACTAACTTCATTCGAATTAGTTAATTCGAAATAAGCTAATTCGAATTAGTGCATCTAGACCTAAAAATTAATTTGAATTAACGTTTTGCTAATTCGAAATAGCATGTCCACATTGAGCGGACCCTGAACTGAAGTTAAGGCTGGCCGGAACCAGTGCCGACAGGGCATTAGAGTGTGGAGCTACTGCCTGAGGTTAGCTGAGGGCTGTGCTTAAAGGGACCTGACCCCCACCCCGGACAGACAGTTCTCAGGGTTTCCCGCTTGCTTGTCTACCTCGATGAGGGACAGCAAAGCTGTCCTGACTTGGAGTGCCCTCACCCGGCACATCACAGCACTCGGCCATCAGCCCGGCTGCACTTGCCTCAGGCTGCCATCCGGGGGGGTCAATCGGGGGGCTGTCAGGATCCAGGAGGCCCTGCAGGAGAGCTTCCATCCCGAGGAGCCCGCAGAGCCACCCCAGTCCTCCCCATCGGGGGCTCGTGCCCCATTCCTCCCTCACCTCCTTCCACTTACCCCTCCCTAGCCCCCCTTCCTGATGTAAAAAATAAAGGACACGTGTTCAAAAATAGAAACTCTCTTTATTTAACAAAACTGGGGGGGGGGAGATGAACCTCTGGGGAGACTGGGAAAAGGAGGTGGGAGAGGGGAAGGGACAGAGTGAGAGAGGGGAGGGGGAAACCTGGGAGGAGGGAGCTGGAAGAGGGAAGCCAGGGGAAGAAGGAGGAGGGGAAGTATAAAACTATGGTACGCCATATCTTCAGTACTGTGTACAGATGTGGTCTCCTCACCTCAAAAAAGATATTTTGGCCTTGGAAAGGGTTCAGAAAAGGGCAACTACAACGATTAGGGGTTTGGAACAGGTCCCATATGAAGAGAGGCTAAAGAGACTGGGACTTTTCAGCTTAGAAAAGAGGAGACTGAGGGGGGATACGATAGAGGTCTATAAAAGCATGAGTAGTGTGGAGAGGGTGAATAAAGAAAAGTTCTTCATTAGTTCCCATAATAGAAGGACTAGAGGACACCAAATGAAATGAATGGACAGCAGGTTTAAAACTAATAAGCGAAAGTTCTTCTTCACACAGCACATAGTCAACCTGCGGAACTCCTTGCCACAGGAGGCTGTGAAGGCTAGAACTAAAATAAAGTTTAAAGAGAAGTTAGATAAATTCATGAAGGTTGGGTCCATGGAGTGCTATTAGCCAGGGGGTAGGAACGGTGTCCCTGGCCTCTGTTTGTGGAAGGCTGGAGATGGATGGCATGAGACAAATCACTTGGTCATTGTCTTCAGTCCATCCCCTCCGGGGTACCTGGTGCTGGCCGCTGTCGGCAGACAGGCTACTGGGCTAGATGGACCTTTGGTCTGACCCAGTACAGCCGTTCTTATGTTCTTATGTTCTAAGCTCAGGGCTCAGGGTCGGAGGTCTCACTGGACCAACTTGATTTTCATGCAAACCTGCTCCTGGGTTCGCATGTGGCCTTTGGTGGCCAGGCTGGCAGCTATCCTTCCCTAGATGGCTTCATTCCTGTGCCTAGTGCGGAGGTCGTGGACGTTGGAGGTCTCCCCCCAAACCTCGATGAGGTCCACGATCTCTGCACTAGACCAGGCGGGCGCCCGCCTCTTGCGGCCCCGGGCAGGCTCCTGGGAGCCGCCAGCCTCGTCCTGGGAAGAGGCGGAGGGCTGGGTAGCAGCGGGTGGCTGGTTCATGCCGTGCCAGATGCAGGGTCTGCTGGCTGGGTGCTGGCAGGCTTGCAACTGGCACGAGTACTGTAGCCAGACCGTGCCCCTTTACAGGCTCCGGGGCCGGGAGGGGGGCAGAAAAGTTTCCCTGGTTTGGCCCAGAGTGGCCACCAGGGCAAGCTGGGAAGGGCTAGCCTCCAACTAGTTCAAATTAAGTGGCTACACAGCCCTTAATTCGAACTACTTAATTTGAACTAGGCGTTAGTCCTCGTAGAATGAGGTTTACCTAGTTCGAATTAAGCGCTTCGCTAGTTCGAATTAAGTTCGAACTAGCAGTTTGTATGTATAGACACTATGAAAGTTAATTCGAACTAACGGCTGTTAGTTCGAATTAACTTTGTAGTGTAGACATGTCCTCAGTGTTGTGAATGAAAATAATCAGTTGGTGAAAGTACAGAGCTTGAAACCTTGGTATATTTTCTTCTGTCTAAAAAAGGCCAGTCTCGTTTAAGATAAAATGAACAGCAAATTTTTCTGTTTTGAAGTCACAAATGTATTCTTAAAAGTACTTAGAAATCTTTGAACAAACGATGCCGTAATAGAAACTGTCAATAATTTTTAAACATTTTAAACTCAAAACAACAGAATGCAAATAGTAAAGAAATCCACACATAAATAAAGAAAATGCTCACTTTTCTCATTGGTATTACATTTAATCTTTTTAGTGTAAATATATTCTAGGAGTGGCTTAAATCCAAAATTATATGGGCTTTATCTGTAAATTGTGTCAAAGCCAAAGTCCTGAAATTTAGTGTTGCGAAATATTTGTTTCAACTAAACAAAAAAACCAAACCCCCAGAATAGATTTTTCATTAGTCACAGTTGCATGCCTGTTTCTGTTTTAGATTGGTGTGGAAATAAATTTTTGTCCTATTCAGGTAAGCATCTCAGGAGTGAAATATATGAATTCTACACTAGCCCCAAAAGACAAAAAAATGTGTTACAAGCATATTTGACTCTGGCCAGATCTGTGAAATAAACAGAAGATGTCCCCTTTTTGCATCAAACTATTCTAAAATGCAGTGCAGGCATTTCCCTTGTTCGCAGGATTGTTAAGCAGTCTGGCAAACTCTGTGGGAATGAGTGTTTATGTAAATAGAATGGCTTTCAGTTGGAAAATGAAATCCCTATAGAAAGTGATTTATGTGATATTTCAGAATATTGAAGAAATTTACATTTGCAGTCTATTTGTCTAGCTGGGAACTTGAAGATCTCACCAGTCCCACAGAAAATCATGATGGTTGCCAGTATGTGTATACTGTATGTATGTAATGATGAGTGTCTAACATTTATTCTTCACCTTTCGTCCAAGAGGCTCTCTCAGCATTCTGTAACAAATTGATGTATAAATTAATACACATGAATCACTTCATTCATCTCTAAAATACACCAGCTTCTACAGTGAAGCTTGTTAACTGTTTTCATAGTGCACAGAAGCTTAGCAGCAGTTTTGGACAGAGCATGAAGAATCCATAATACATAAAAAAAACCCTCATACTTCTGTCATTGGTTTTTATTTATTTGGTAGCAAGATGCATGAGAAAACATCCCAGCATATACAACAGGAATAGAAGATGCTTCCTGGTGTCCCTGGACCCCTAACTTGGAGTGTGTTTACACTGCAACTAGGTGTAATTCTAGCACATGTAGACCATACATGAACTGCTTCAGTCTAGTTAGCTTGACAAATAATAATGGCAGCACCTTGCATAGGCAGTAGTAGTAGGACCCTGGGTATGTATTCAAGTGACTAGCCAATGCTGATGCCCATGCTGCTGTGGCTTCTTTGCAGTTGTTATCTGAGGTAGCTGGACCAAAGCTAGATTGCCTATGTCTACATGTTCTACAGTCATACATCTGCTTGCACCTTCAGTTGCATTTGTAGTATTGTTGGAGCCTTCCCAATTGCCATTGTAGAAAACTGATCTGTTGGTGTTTCTCAGTATTCCAGAAGGTGTGGATATTTTGGTCTTCATATGTTTTGATTAACTCCAACTATATAGCCATTGTCCCAGAAGGTGAATGTGTAGAGAAAATCTTGACTGTATGTTAATACTGAATTTAACTGGAATAATTTGTGTTCTTCAGTCCCAGCAGATGTGTAGTCTGTAGGGAGTAGTTTGGCTACATTTATTTTTTTACATCTGTCTGTTAAATCAGAAAATGCAAATTGAAAATGTAGCACTCAGCAACAACTTGTGGATTTGTAGCTTTCCGTAGAGAAATGTGGGTTTGTAAAACAATGAATGGATTGCAAAGAGACATAAATATATTTGATAGATATAATCCTGTTCCAGGATTGTTTATATTAGATAAAGTGAAATGGTACCTGCTTCCTGTAGACCAGCATATAAAGAAAGGAAACACATCTAAGTATGAACACACTGAGACACATATTTGACAGTTAAAGTGGCACCACTTTTTAAAGCTTCATAGTTCTGGGAAGAGTAAACAGGGAATACTTTGTTTTGCAACATTGCGTGAAGTCCATACTAGAATGGACATTGCTTACAGAAAATATGAAATGTGGTTGGTTCTAGAAATCTCCCTGGAAGAAATGGAAGCAGCAATCTTCTATAAGTACTGCCAAGCCCAAATGATCAAAAATCATGTGTCAGGCTCACCAGAAATAATAAGATCAGCTTTAAAATCATGAGACTGTGTACAAATAATAGATTTGTTGTTCTTTTCATTTGCTTTCAGCTTTCTGAGCAGGTGTGGAGAATCTGTGGCCTGAAGGCTGGATCTGGCCCCCGGCTTAATTTGACCTGGCCCACAGCAGGTCTCCACACCATGGGCTGGAAATCCTCAGTCTCAGTGTCCCATTGTAGGGCTGGCTGTGAGGGGAAGATGAGGGAGAGGTGTTTTTTTGAGTTTGTTGTTGTTATTGTTTTTCTTCCCATCTTGAGAGCATTGGGAGCAAGTGAGTAGTGAGGATTATGTTTTTTATATTTTGCCTGTGTGTTGCGCCCAACTGATTTTTCTGTGGATCAGTGGCTCCTGACAAAAAAAAAAGTTCCCCACCCTACTCAGATTACATTTGAAAGTTTTCTCCACAGATTCAAAGGCTAGAAATTTACTTTTTATTTAACAATGAAGATTGAAATAATCACATATACACTTGATTCCAGGAGCTGGGGGTTTAAGGAAAAAAATAATTATCAGTACACTCATGACAAAATCATGAGAGTTGGCAACTGAATCCTTCCTTATAGCTCACAGCCTGTGAGGGAAACCTCATCCTATCCTAAAAAAAGCAACAACAATACTGCATACTGAGACATTCAGTTTTGCTGTCTATGTCCTTTAGAAGAACAACCTATCAGCTGGAAACCTGAACAGACCAAGTATGCTGTGAGCCATTTTACAGGTTGAACCTCTCTAGTCTGGTACCCTCAGGACTTGATTGGTTCCAAACCAGAGAATTTTCCAGACCACGGGACATCAGTGTTGTTGAGCAGCATTACCAACACTTCCACTGCTTACTGGGCTGTTAAAGGACTTTTGGGGTACACTTATAGCTCTCTGGAGCTATTTTGGGATACTGGAAGTATCCCGAAATTGCTATTCCGCATCTATTGAAGCAGCTCATTATTTTGATATAGATTTTGAAATAACAGGTGGCTTATTCTGACATCCTGGTAACTCTTGTTCCACGACGGTTAAGGGGAATTTCAGAATAGCGAGTTATTTCAAAATTTGGTGCTGTGTAAACAGCGCCAAATTACGAAATAAGTTATTTCAGAATAGCATCGAAATAAGAGCTAAGGTGCTATGTAGATGCACCCTTAGAGGTAAATTAGAGCTAAATAACAGCACAGATCACTGAGAGCTAGGACTGGTGGCTGTAAACAAACTTTATGGGACTGCAGGAAACATGGCCACACCCATGAAAAGTGGACATTTGGCTAACTAAAATCATTCCAGATGACAGTTGTTTCTGGACCAGAGAGTTCTGGGATAGAGAGGTTCAACCTGTACTAGGAAACAGGATATGAATAAGCTTTGCTTCTCAAGGAGAGTCTAGTGGAGAAACATGCAGGCAAGCACCATTCCAATGGACTGACCCAGCTCTGACGAGTCTTACTCCCCACACATTTGTAAGATCCATGGGCAGTTTTTGTCCCTTTACAAACATATCAGAAAAGCTCATTCCCCAAAATCTGAACAAACAAGTAGATAATATAGACACAATTTTGGAGAGCTGTTTTGTTAGAGTGAATTTGATAAAATTTCAGTTCATAACCATTGATTTTCAAACAGTCAGAAGAGAACTTTGAATCTGATAATAGATGTATAACTGCTCAGTTATTGAGCATCTTCTCTATCAAAATACCATGCTGGGGGAGGGGTTAATTAAAATCTTTGTTATTCAGGTCTGGTGGCCTGACAGCACGTGAACAAGGAGTGAATCAGTGAGGGCTACGTTTTTAAAACTGCGCATACACTTTTTCACTCACAAAAGAATACACATAGTTTACATGTACATGTTTGAAAATTTGGTCCTGAGACCCTAAATTTTTCAGTAATATTTGACACTGGCTTAACTCTGTTTCCACTGAAGTCAATGGTATAACTCTGACTTCAATGGGAAGAGATACCTGTGTCCGCATGTTGCAATTCCTACCTTAAGAGTCTTTGGAAAAGATTCAAAGCTGAAGTTTGAGTCATTTGGGGAGATGGTGAAACAAGAATAACATGTAGCCCTTTTCAACAGTAGATCTCAAAGCATTTTCCAAAAGTAAGTTTTCCTGGAGTAAGCACGGGAAGGAAGTTCAAAAAATCCATAATATTTTGAAGGGGAAGCAGTGGCAAAAGCCATGGAAGCTCAGTTCTGATTTATTTCAGCCCACTTTTGAGTCTGAGACTATGTCAAGGATGTTAATTTTGGTTTAGAGAAACTGCTAAAGTTCAGTGGAAAGAAACATTTTTTTTCTTTGTGTTTGTACTTTAGGCAACAAGAGCAGCCCTAACTCATCACTGTACAAACCTGGGAGATTCACTGGGCAAAGAAAATGATATTGCTCTCATTATTGATGGCCAGACTCTGAAGCATGCCCTATCGTTTGAAGTCCGACAGTCATTCTTGGACCTAGCGCTCTCCTGTAAGGCAGTCATCTGTTGCAGGTAAGAAATGTCAGGATTTTCTCTAGTGAGAAACTGGTGTGTAGTTGGTATAATTCTTCCTCTTCCCCTGCCATTTATCCCCTTCAGCCTTACAGCACATGCAGGAAGTGTAAAAAGAAGGAAACTTGCAGATTAATATTTAAGAGGATCTGAGCAGTCTGCTGTAAGTCATTTATTTGTTGAAACACAGTTGTGAGTTATCTGTTATGGGACAGTTATTTGGAAGCGGGGCTACATATTGGGAATATCCCACAAGGGTTGTGTGCAAGGAATATTCCTCTCTAATGGCTTCTGTCTGTTTGCTGCAGCTGCTCTAGCTACCATAGCTCTGCCTCTCTTCTCCCCCACTCTGCTAGAGTGTGAGATTGACTGGCAGACCAGTGTACATCTCCCTTCTACAAACCCCAAACCCTGCAATCATAAGACAGAAAAAGTCCCTGTTAGTGCCCTAGGGATGCCCACCCTTTTCAGAGACTCTCCATGTCTTGCATGCCCCCCAGCAATGGAACTGTATTGGTTCTCAAAAACTGTACTGTGGTGACAAGCATGGTATTAAAAGATAGAAAATGTCTTGGCTACAAATGAATAGGCAGGATTCGCCCCTATTTAAAAATAGCAGTGCTTTTTAATTATGCAGATTTCCCCCCAAATGGAGCCTGATAGCTTTTTATAAAGTGAGAGGAGATAATGAGGAAACAGGCCTCCCTGACCCCTTAATTATAAGAGACACTGAAGAATAGGAGCTGTGATGTTACACCTGTGATCATGCTTAAGCAGAGGGAATTAAATAGCCAGAGGTTGCCTCCACTTGGTATGGCAGCTCTTCATTAATCAGAGCTGTACAGAGAGGCAAGGAAACAATATTACATATCTGAGCAGGTACAGAAACCCCAATAGTCTATGTTAGACTGTAATTCATTTGTGTGGCCTTCCCTAGAGAGTAGCCATCTATGATGTCCTGCTGCTGAATAGTCTCCTGCAATGGCTTAGAAAAATGTGCAGCATTTTTCTGTGTTATAATCACAGAATACTGTGAAAAGTATGCTGCTATATTTAAATCTTCTGATGAAAACAAAGGAGTTGAGGAGATGAGTGTTTGTGCTGACTGTTTTCATTGGGCCTTTTTTGGAAGAAGAAAAAAGGAACTCAGAAGACTGAGTAATGAAAGAATTTCCCCCTTATTGTTTTGAAGATTAATATACAGAATAGTTCAGTTAATATCTTGTAGCAATGGCAATATTTGATAATATTTTCATTGTAAGTAAGGGGCAAAGTCTCATTGCTTGGTATGAGTTGTGCAAAGTTTTGCACTCATGTATTCGAAGCAATCTACAAATTATAGCTAATTCATTCCCATAATGCTGTTGGCAACTAGGAAAATATTTCCCCATTTTATAGACCGAGAAAGAGGGAAAAAAAAAGCAAAATTAAAATCTGTATTTTCATAATTGGCTTCTAATTTAGGGCGATTTGGTTTTTGAGTTGTTAACCCTAGACACACAGGGCTAGCTACAACTAAAATTTAAACCCTTAGATCCCCTGTTTATTTTTTGCCTACTTGTATAGGCATCTGTTTCTACTGGTAAAGTCCTCCAGGCATATGAATGAATGTGCTTTTGCCCGTACGTACTACCACCCAAGTCCTGAGGGCATTGAACTGCATAATGCCTGGGTGCCTAAGAGCCAGTGGGATTTTCAACCTGGGCATTCTCCCACCTAGCTTTCCTGCAGGGCCCAATCTAATGGCATTCTCATAAGAACATAACATAAGAACATAAGAATGGCCGTACTGGGTCAGACCAAAGGTCTATCTAGCCCAGTATCCTGTCTGCCGAAAGTGGCCAGCACCAGGTGCCCCAGAGAGGGTGGACCGAAGACAATGATCAAGCGATTTGTCTCCTGCCATCCCTCTCCAGCCTCTGACAAACAGAGGCCAAGGACACCATTTTATCCCCTGGCTAATAGCCTTTAATGGACCTAACCTCCATGAAATTATCTAGCTTCTCTTTAAACTCTATTATAGTCCTAGCCTTCACAGCCTCCTCTGGCAAGGAGTTCCACAGACTGACTACACGCTGTGTGAAGAAGAACTTTCTTTTATTAGTTTTAAACCTGCTACCCATTAATTTCATTTGGTGTCCTCTTGTTCTTCTATTTAGGGAACTAATAAATAACTTTTCTTTATCGGCCCTCTCCACACCACTCATGATTTTATATGCCTCTATCATATCCCCCCTCAGTCTCCTCTTTTCTAAACTGAAAAGTCCCAGTCGCTTTAACCTCTCCTCATATGGGACCCGTTCCAAACCCCTAATCATTTTAGTTGCCCTTTTCTGAACCCTTTCCAAGGCCAAAATATCTTTTTTGAGGTGAGGAGACCACATCTGTACACAGTATTCAAGATGTGGGCGTACCATAGTTTTATACAGGGGCAGTAAGATATTCTGGGTCTTATTTTCTATCCCTTTCTTAATAATTCTGAGCATCCTATTTGTCTTTTTGACTGCTGCTGCACACTATGTGGAAGTTTTCAGAGAACTGTCCACGATAACTCCAAGATCTCTTTCCTGATTTGTCGTAGCCAAATTAGCCCCCATCATACTGTACGTATAGTTGGGGTTATTTTTCCCGATGTGCATTACTTTACACTTATCCACATTAAATTTCATTTGCCATTTTGTTGCCCAATCACTCAGTTTGGTGAGATCTTCTTGGAGTCCCTCACAGTCTGCTTCTGTCTTGACTATCCTAAACAGTTTGGTATCATCTGCAAACTTTACCACCTCACTGCTTACCCCTTTCTCCAGATCATTTATGAATAAGTTGAACAGGATTGGTTCACCACTAGTGAGGGGACACCACTAGTTACCCCTCTCCATTCTGAAAATTTACCATTTATTCCTACCCTTTGTTTCCTGTCTTTTAACCAGTTCTCAATCCAAGAAAGGACCTTCCCTCTGATCCCATGGCCATGTAATTTACACAAGAGCCTTTGGTGAGGGACCTTGTCAAAGGCTTTCTGAAAATCTAAGTATACTATATCTACTGGATCCCCCTTGTCCGCATGTTTGTTAACCCCTTCAAAGAACTCTAATAGATTAGTAGGACATGATTTCCCTTTACAGAAACCATGTTGACTTTTGTCCAACAAATTATGTTCTTCTACATGCTTCACAATTTTATTCTTTACTATTTTTTCGACTAATTTGCCCGGTACTGAAGTTAGACTTACCGGTCTGTAATTGCCCGGATCGCCTCTAGAGCCCTTTTTAAATATTGGTGTCATGTTAGCTACGTTCCAGTCATTAGGTACAGAAGCCGATTTAAGGGATAGGTTACAAACCACAGATAATAGTTCAGCAATTTCCCATTTGAGTTCTTTTAGAACCCTTGGATGAACGCCATCCGGTCCCGGAGATTTGTTGACATTAAGTTTTTCTATTTGTTCCAAAACCTCCTCTAATGACACTTCAATCCGGGACAGTTCCTCAGATTCATCACCCACAAAGGACGGTGCAGATTTGGGAATCTCCCTAACGTCCTCAGCCATGAAGACTGAAGCAAAGAAATCATTTAGTTTCTCCGCAATGGCTTTATCGTCCTTGATTGCTCCTTTTATATCTCGATCATCTAGGGGACCCACAGATTTTTTAGCAGGCTTCCTGCTTCTAATGTACTTAAAAACATTTTGTTATTTCTTTTTGAGTTTTTGGCCAGCTGTTCCTCAAAATCTTTTTTTGCTTTTCTTATTACATTTTTACACTTGATTTGACAGTGTTTATGTTCCTTTCTATTTATTGCACCAGGATTGGACTTCCACTTCTTAAAAGATGCCTTTTTGTCCCTCACTGCTTCTTTTACATGGTGGTTAAGCCACGGTGACTCCTTTTTAGGTCTCTTGCTATGTTTTTTAATTTGGGGTATACATTTAAGTTGGGCCTCTATTATGGTGTCTTTAAAAAGTTTCCATGCAGCTTGTAGGGATTTGGCTCTAGTCACTGTGCCTTTTAATTTCTGTTTAACTAGCCTCCTCATTTTTGTGTAATTCCCCTTTTTGAAATTAAATGCCAGGGTGCTGGACTGCTGAGGTGTTCTACCCACCACAGGAATGTTGAATGTTATTATATTATGGTCACTATTCCCAAGCGGTCCTGTTACCGTTATTTCCTGGACCTGATCCTGTACTCCACTCAGAACTAAATCGAGAATTGCCTCTCCCCTTGTGGGTTCCTGCACCAGCTGCTCCAAGAAGCAGTCATTTAGGCCATTGAGAAATTTTATCTCTGCTTCTCTTCCTGAGGTGACATGTACGCAGTCAATATGGGGATAATTAAAATCCCCCATTATTATAGATTTCTTTATTTTGGTAGCTTCTCTAATCTCCCTCAGCATTTCAATGTCAGTATCACTGTCCTGGTCAGGTGGTCGGTAATATATCCCTACTGCTAATTTCTTATTATTGGAGCATGGAATTACTATCCATAGCGATTCTATTGAACATGTTGATTCACTTATTTTTATTTCATTTGATTCTACATTATCTTTCACATACAGTGCCACTCCACCACCCACCCGGCCTGCTCTATCCTTTCGATATATTTTATATCCCGGTATGATTGTGTCCCACAGATTTTCCTCATTCCACCAGGTTTCAGTGATGCCTATTATGTCAATCTCCTCATTTAATACTAGGTACTCTGGTTCACCCATCTTATTAGTCAGACTCCTAGCATTTGTGTAGAAGCAATTTGCCACTGCTTATTTGTCTGCCCTTCCCTGGTGCATTGGATTCCTTTGTATGCGGTTGTTTGTCTGCTCTGGCCCATGGTTTGCCCTCTCCCCTCCTCTCTTTCTGACTACAGCTTAGAGAATCTCTATCAATGGATTCTCCTCTAAGAGAAGTCTCCCTCCGATTTACGTGCATCTCCGCACCAATCGGCTTTCCCCCATCTCTTAGTTTAAAAACTGCTCTACAGCCTTTTTAATGTTTAGTGCCAGCAGTCTGGTTCCACCCTGGTTTAGGTGGAGCCCATCCTTCCTGTATAGGCTCCCCCTCTCCCAAAAGTGTCCCCAGTTCCTAATAAATCCAAACCCCTCTTCCCTACACCATTGTCTCATCCACGCATTGAGACTCTGAAGCTCTGCCTGCCTACCTGGCCCTGCGCGTGGAACTGGAAGCATTTCCGAGAATGCCACCATAGAGGTCCTGGATTTCAGTCTCTTTCCTAGCAGCCTAAATTTGGCCTCCAGGACATCTCTCCTACCCTTCCCTATGTCATTGGTACCTACATGTACCACGACCACCGGCTCCTCCCCAGCACTACGCATAAGTCTATCTAGATGCCTCGAGAGATCCGCAACCTTCGCACCAGGCAGGCAAGTGACCATACGGTTCTCCCGGTCATCACAAACCCAACTATCTATGTTTCTAACAATTGAATCACCCACTACTAACACCTGCCTCTTCCTAACTGGCATTCCCTCCCCCTCAGAGGTATCCTCAGTGCAAGAGGATACCGCAGCATCCTCTGGGAGGAGGGTCCCAACTACGGGATGGTTTCCCTCTGCTCCCATTGAATGCTCTGTTCCCTTGAGACTTTCATCCTCCTTAAGAGCACTGGGGCTCTCAGACTGGAGGTGGGACAGTACTACAATGTCCTGGAAAGTCTCATCAAGAGGAGACCCTCTTCTCTCAGAGGCCCTCTTAGAGTATGCTACCAGATAAGGCCCTCTGCTAGCTGGAGAGGGGGTGCCTATCTTCCCTTTTACCCAGGAGTAAGAGCACTCAATGTTGGAGGCCCTGTTTTAAATCCCTGCTCTGTCTGACTTGATGCAGAGATTTGAACCCAGGTCTCCTTCTTCACAGGTGAGGTACCCTAATTACTGGGCTATGGATTTATGAATATTTCCAAGTGGGGCCCTGTCTCTCCTGCTGAAAGTGATCCACTTTGTATAAACCACTTAAACATTAATTGAAGCAGGGACTCAAACTTATATCTCCCTGGAGTCACTGGATTATAGACTCATCATATAAAAACACTTATATAGGCACTGGGCCAGAGATACAAAGTGGAGCAGCTTCAGAAAGAGACAGTGAGAGAGACATACTCCAGAATAGCCCAGTGGTTAGGCCATTCACATGGGAGACCTGGGTTCAGGTTAGGGCTGCCAACTTTCTAATTGCACAAAATGGAACACCCTTGCCCCTTCCCTGTTTTGGGAGGGAGTTCGGATGTGGGAGGGGGTTCCGACCTGAGGCAGGGATTTGGGTGTAGGAGGGTGCACAGGATGGGATTCAGGATGCAAGCTTTGGCTGGGCAGCACTTACCTGAGGTTGCTCCTGGAAGTGGCCAGCATGTCCCTGCAGCCCTTAGACACAGAGACAGCCAGGGGGCTCTGCACATTGCCTGCGGCACTGCAAGGGCAGCTCATATTGGGGACAGCACATGGAGACCCCATGGTCGCTCCCTGCACCTAGGCCAGCTGATTCCAGGAGCCATGTGGAGCCAGCACAGGCAAGGAGTCTGCTTTAGTCCCGCTGTGCTGCCAAGCAGATTTTTAGCAGCCTGGTCAGCAGTCAGGGGCGGACTGGCAATCAAAATAGGCCCGGGAAATGGGTTGAGAACGGCCCACTTTTTCACATCAAAGAATTTTTTTAAAATGTACTCTTTGACCCCCATTAGCCACACCCCTGACCCCTGTTAATCATGCCCCTGACCCCCATTAGCCACACCCCCTGACTCCCATTAGCCAGGCCTCTGGAGGTAACACTCTCGGGGCAAGATGGACACATGACCAGAAGTAAAAGGTGTCATGTGACCCCTCTCAGGACTTTTCCCACCATCCTCCTACCGATAGGGATTAGTTTGGCCCCCACCAAACCCCCCTCATACAACTATCCTGCAATTGCATTAACCCAATGTGTGTGACATTAACTTGGGGGTGGAGAGGTTGCAGGAAGTGTTCCCTCTAAGAGTTTCCTCCCATGAGCAGAATGAATTTTGTGTTGTTCACCAGTACTGTGTTCATGTGGCTTGTTTGGATGTGCCACTGTGGCACCCAACTTATTAATAAATATCTTATAAACCTCTACCTTTTCCCTCTGCTGCCATGTTTCCTCCCCTTGTTCCATCAGCTCCCCTGGTGCCTGCTGCCCCCCAACCCCTCACCCTCCTCTGCTGTCCTGACTCCTGCCCTTCTCACTGCTCTCAGCTCTCCTCAGACCTGCCCCCCTCCACCAGCCCTTCTCTCCCCCCTGTGCCCACTCCTCCAGTAGCCCCACTCTGATCATGTGAGCTACCCCTCCTCATCCCCTCTCCTAACACCTCCCTCTACACACCTGCTCTGCCGCTCTCTTCTGGTGCTGGTCCCTCCCCTGCAGGTTTTCTGCCCTTCTGCTTCACCCCCAGAATCCCCTGGCACCTGCACCTTCCCTTAGCCGTGCACCCTCCTAGTGCCTCCCCCTTTCCTCACTGCCCCTGCCCCCTTTGCCCTCTTTTTCCCTGATGCCCACCCCCTCACCACCCTCTGCCCCATTCCCCTCGTGCCCCTGTGCCCTCACACATAACTTGCTCGTGTCCACCACTTCTTCCAAGCCTTCTCCCAGCACCCCTCCTCCTCCCTCTAGCTCCCAATGCCCTTACCCTCTCCTCTCCCATCATCACCCTGTCCCCCCTCCCACTGACACCGCCCCTCCTGCCCTTTTCCTCATTGTCTCCACTTGACCCCCTGGCATTTGTCTGTCCTCCACCCTGTCCCTTGGTGCCTTCCTCTTTCTTCTCCTGCCCTGCTCTCCTCCCCTCAGCACAAGCCCCTTCCTCTCCCACCCCTTCCCCCTATTTTTCCCCCGTCCCCTCCCCCACCTTCTGCCTTCCAGTTTGCGGGGCTGGAGTCTGTGATCGGGCCCCAGAAGTCCCCGAAGCCCTGGCCCCAGTTGCTTCCGGGGCTCCAGACCAAGTGCCGGGCCTGGAGCTGGGCCGCGTGGTGCAACTCTGGGCCGGGTGGTTTTAAAGCCCTGGGCCGTGACGTCACGCCACACCCGGGTGTCTCCCCCTCAGCTGTTGCGTGGCGTTTGAGCACGCTGCGCATTCGCTCCCTCGGCCCCACAGTGCCCCGTACATGGCCGGTGCTGGGGAGTTTAAAGTGCTGGGTTGCGGCGCCCCGTCACAATCCCACTCCTCCTCCAGCAGCCGCCAGCCGGCTCTTCTGAGGACGACCCACCAGGAAATTACCGGTATCCCACCGGGCCAGTCCGCCCGTCAGCAGTGCTGACCAGAGCCACCAGGGTCCCTTTTCGACTGGACATTCCAGTTGAAAATGGAATACCTGACAACTCTAGTTCAAGTCCCTGCTCTGAATCCAGCAGAGGGATGATTGAAACCCAGGCGTCCTACATTGCAGGTAAGTG
Organism: Pelochelys cantorii; assembly: GCA_032595735.1. Classification (NCBI taxonomy): domain Eukaryota; kingdom Metazoa; phylum Chordata; order Testudines; family Trionychidae; genus Pelochelys; species Pelochelys cantorii. The sequence goes on along the minus strand of CM064326.1, from coordinate 46,602,279 downwards.
CCCTATTTTGTGGGTGTTGTGAATAGGGCAGGAGGGTGGTGGCACTCCTTTTTTCCATTTTTCCAAGGAAGAGGCTGACTTGGTTTAGAGCATTTATGGCTGAGAGTCCTCAATGGAGGGATGGGCCACCCTTCAGCCCAGACTAAGGCACCTTATTTCTTTTGAGAGGTAGGGTTTAGATGCCACGCCTCTCTTTGGCATTTCCTACTGGCATTTAGATCTTGTTCTTAGGCACCTAATTCTCTACCATGTGTTGTACAGGGAGACAGGTTGCCTAACACAGGGCTGAAGATTCTCATGGGCAACAGGGTGCCTTTAAGGCTACATTTACACTACATACTACCACTGGGGGCATATATTGCCCATATAGCTATGCATTGCAATAGCTGGGTTACCCAAGGTTTTCCAAACCTCAATGGTAGTAACTATTTCACTCCAGGTGGTGTCAGGAACACAGCAATTCTGTCTAACCAAGGATTAAATTTTTCAGAGGGGTAGCCGAGTTAGTCTGTAACAGGAAAAACTTAAAAAACAACAAATAGTCTGGTAGCACTTTAAAGACTAACACAACATGTAAATGGTATCATGAGCTTTCATGAGCACAGCCCACTTCTTGTGCCCACAAAAGCTCATGATACCATCTATATGTTTTGTTAGTCTTTAAAGTGCTACCAGACTATTTGTTGTTTTTTAAGTTTTTCAAGGATTAAATGAAAGTGAGCATATTCTTATCTAACACTGAAATGTATTAGATTTAAGCACACACAGAAATAAGAAATAGGTTTAATACCTCCCAGATATTTACCTAATACCCAGAACAGTCTTGAATAATTAACATCAGGTTCACAGTGGCCAGTTGCTCAACCACTGGGGAAAAGGGGTGTCAGGAACAACGCATCTCATGATGCCTTAAGAAGGAGTACACTCTACTAGCTAATCTTTTATAACTGACTTCTACAAATCCCTCCTGGATCATCACTTTTCTAACTTTCAATAAACTTATAATATCAGAGGCATCTGGATTCAAAAATTTCTAATCCCCAAGGTTTTCATTGTCAGTTGTTTGTTTGTCTGTCCTCTCCTCCCATTCTGATTAGCAGAAACTGCCAGCTAAGATATGACCTTGCTTCTGAAAGCTTGTCTTCAAATTAACCCTTAACTATGTGGTGGTCTGTTTCATTACGTCAAGGTGGCTGAATACACCTAATATGGTTGCAGTTGGCTTGATCACAGTCTGAGATATACACACTCCTCAAATCCAAGGCAACAGCTACATGTGGCAGTGAAAGGCTCTGACAGAGGGGAGGTAATAGGGAAAGGAAAGATCCAGGAAAGGATCAGACCAATGGGGATGGCATGATTCCCACATCACAGCAAAGATCTTTCCAGCAAGCTGGAAGAAAGTATAAACGAGGGGAAGTGATGTCATCACTTGGCCTCTTTTCTCCCTTGCACCCCTAATTCAACACCTGGAGGACAAAGAACTCTGAACTGAGGGTGTTTGATCCCAGTCTGGAAAAGGGAAATGTAACCTGTTTGTACCATCTGTCCAGATGAGAAAAGCTGTTGGATTTAACGCTTGCTTTGACTAAAAGTTTGGGATTTGGAAAGCATATTTTCTTTTTATTTCCTTAAGGTAATTCTCTGAGCTTTATGCCTATCATTTATAATCACTTTCTGGAGTTAACGCATCTGTTTTATATTTTACCTAAAACCGCTTGTTTTGGGTGAGGTGTTTGGGAAATCTCAGCTCAAGCTAACAAGAGCTGTTGCACAGCCACTATCCTTTTGTTGGAGTGGCGAGTTAGGTCATGAACTTACACTGTCCAGGCTTGTGACCAGTCAAGACGGTACAGTTCTGGGGTATAAGGCTGAAGTTCTGGGGTATAAGGCTGGAAAGCTGGAGGGAATTGACTAGAGCCTCCCTATGGATGGTTCATGAATGGCGAGCAGATAACTCATGTAACACAGCTGGGTGTGTCCCTGTTTGTTGGACGTCTGTGTAAGTTCATTGCCTATCAGAAATTTGTAGCCTGACATCAGCATCGCCGTCTGAGGGATATCCAGGCTGGTGGGTTGTGGAGAGCTCATGAAATAGCATGTAATCATGTATTTAAAAACTATCACAGAACCCCTCACTCAGTGCACAGGGTGGATGGTCCTCGCAGAAAGAGATCTTTTTTTATATGCGTATCATTCAGTTTCTGGCTTTAAGCCTTATTTCCTGCACTCTATCCAAAGCTTGCACTGCTTCTTCATGCCACTTCGAGGCTGTTGTGGACAGATCCTGGGTTCAGTCTCTCTCCTGCCAGCATATCTCAAAGAGGGTCTCTGCCTGCATCCAAGAATCCAACACGCTGTTTAAAATTGTGCCAACTAGGCAGATTATGGCATACTTAACATGGGCGCAGATGGCCACCTCGGCATCTCTGGCAGACATATCTTGGCATGACATTACTTCACAGCAGAATTTGGTCCATGCGTATGTCTTGCTTTACAAACATGTCCCCATGTCATAACTTCTCAGGAAGGAAATAAAAAGGAGCCCTCAATAAAGTAAAATGTAAAGACCTGTCAGGCTTGCTTTGTACAGCATCAATCTTTTACTTTTGAAACAATTCTGTAGTCTCAAGAGCACTTTTTTTTGTTGCTGTACTTCGGCCTATTGAGGAAGGTACGGGTGCAGAAAGTATTGTGTCAGTTTCTGAGTGGACAAGAAAATGTTTTTGGATTCCAGCAGTGAAATATGCTTGGTAAGAGAGAAATGAATGGTCTCAAACATCAGAATAATAATATAGATTAGTCTACCAATACTTGTACGGAGAATTAGATGGCAAAAGCAATAGCAGTCCTGTAGTGTAGTGAGATGGATCTGTATGTCTTTTCCATCTGTGATTTGATTCTTATTCCAAGTGTAGCTACTCAGTACTGCAGACAGCAGACTTTTCTCAGTTTTCCAGCCAGTCAGTATTCTCTTTGTGCTTCTCCCAAACACTATTCCAAATGGTTCACAATTGTAAAAGTTTTTAATCTTAAACCATCCCTCCTGCATCACATGATGTTTTTGTGATCTTCTAAATGTTGAGCATGCTTTAGCCATATGGGATTCTGGGAGTTGTGAAAGTGGGTTGTTCTCTTTCTAGATGTTTTGCAACACAACAGGAAAACCATTCAAATGCAATGTTCCTGCATTTGAACCATTCAGATGCAATGTTCCTGCCCTAAAGACAATGGACCAAATTTCTCATGAAGCCAGTAGAGTTACACCTGAGATGAATTTGACCTATGGTCTCGTGTGTCTACTGGGTGTTTATAATTTACCCATTTTGTTAGCATATATTCCCCCTTAATACTCATTTCACTTCAGATTTAAGTGGATATTGCAGTAGCTGTTAACCCCTTTGTTGGGGTCACAAATTAGAATTTATTTCAATAAAGTTTTATATATTTGGCATAATATTTTAAATACCCTATAAACCTATAATCCAGCCCTAAATTCTCCACTTTTTCCTCCTCGTCCCCTCCACCCCTGAATTTGGGGTAGCTCAAATAAAGGCCTATATAGCCAAAACAATTCACATTAGCAAAACCTTAATTTAAATTACCCTAAGTCATATGACTTACTGCAAATAGTCAATGCTCTTCCCCAGTTGCCAAAATTAATTTAATATTAGTCATCTCCTCTCTCACTATCTCTGGTGGTCTAACAGAACAGCAGTTTTAATTATTAGTGGGTTAAAAAAATGAAGAACAATATGGAAAAATACTGCAAAATGTCAAATCAAAGGGAAGAAAGTGATGTAATTTCATAGGTTTAAAACAGGAAATAAAAATAAGTGGGTTTTGAATCCACAGGGAAAAAGAAGAATGCCTTTAATAGCCTGTAAGGCTTTACAGAAACGTTCCATTTACTTGCCAGGTGCTTGATACCAAAGAAAGAAAAACATTTTTATCCCGCTCTGGGCCATTTTAATAGTACTCCGTGTGTCAAATAAGACAGTGCACTTTAAAACTTCACAGGAAGAAGTTTAAAATGTAATTGGCACAGCAAAAGGAAATTTCAAATTAAATAGAGTTACAGGTTACAGCCTTCAAACAAAAACATTAATTGGGAGGGGATCTGGGTTTTGGGGGTGTTTTTTATAACTCAGTGGTACACTCCAGAAGGAGCTGTATTGCTATTCTCAACTTAACATAGCATAAATTCATGAGACTTAATATAACATAAATTCAGTATAAGCTCTTCATCCCTATTGGGACATTTCAGATCCATTTCCCATTCAATGACATTTTAAAACATATTTAAGATATACTGTAGGCTTTAGACATAAACTGTAGTTGAACTTGGCTCTCAAGAGTAATCTTTTAAAATGAATCTATAGTAAATTTGGCCCCATTTTGTAGTAAGAAAGAGGAAGATGGTATCATCTTGAAAGCTAAATTGTGCACTATTGGTGCTTCCAAGAAGAGGATTAGTTGTAAAATACACTCCTCCAGACCAGGTAGAACTTACAAAACCAGAGAGTTAGCGACTCTAATTTTAAAGAAGAGGCTTAGCAAGAAATACCGTTCCGCAGAATTATGATCAAAACCTGATACTCTCACTCACTACTGAGTAGCACATTGAAGTAAATGGGGTTACTTATGGAGCTAAGTGTTATTCAGTGGGGTAAGATTTGTTCAAAAATGAGAGAGATCCAACAGAAATTCACCACGGAGTGGATTATATTTCCAGGGGGTTTATTATGTTTATTTTACTTTGTTATTTTTAGCTATGCTCAAAATTTTGCCAGAAGAATATTATACCTTGGGGGTGGCAGACAAGGGGTGAGTAAGTGACAATATTTACTATTATAATGGGTTAGCATTTCTGGGTTGGGCAGAAGAAGCAAGTTTTTAGAAGTAGTTCCTCCTACAGACACTTTTTTTGTCAGGATTTGTACTGTAAGGCTTGGCTTACTGGCCCGGTGCTGCACCTACTATTGCAAAAGAATCTGCAGGAAAGATGAACATGTGGTATGCTTTGAATATGAAAATTGCAAATGGAATAACGTAATGTACTTGGGCTGCATCTACACTGCACGATTATTTCGGAATAAGCTATTCTGGAAGAAATACTCCAAAATAGCTTATTTTGAAATAGCACATCTATACTACAGGGAAGCCTGTAAATTAGTCTGAGGCAGGCTCCCCTAATGTGTATGTGCTACCTCAGTTTAGAGCCCCAGGAAGCACTGGGGAGTAATTACTTTGAATAGCCTGGGGGAGGAGCTGTTTCAAAACAGCAGCAGTGGAGCATCCACACTACTGCTATTCCGAAACAGCTATTCTGGAAGAGGCGTTATTCCTTGTGGAATGAGGCCAAAATAAGCCACCTATCATTTTGAAATTATTTTGAAATAACGAGCTAGCTGTGTAGACACTCACATTCTGACAGAATAATAGGAGACAGCAGTGCTAGGACATTAGGCAGTGCACCTCCTTCCTCTAATCAGGAAGGCTAGGACTCTGCGTAGACATACTGGAACCCAGTACATCATGGGGTGTGGAACCACAATCCTCTTAAATTTCAGCATTGGAAGTTTTTGCATTTGCTGTGCAGTCATCTGAATGACTGATGGCTGCACAAGACCATGGTCAGAAAGGGCTTTGGTGGTCTTGGGACCAGCTCAAAACTACTATTTAAGGCTGCCCTGTGTTCTGCTGTGAAAAGTGCCTGCGAGTATCGGGGAACAGCTCACCTCACAAATTCACCATGTATAACTTGGTGCACAAGCAGTTCTGACGGGTATTAGTAATGTTTTTAAAATGAGGCCAAGAAACTGCTTTCATATTTTCATAGGGAAATTGTTTAGCTCTATCACCTTACTCTTGTAGAGCACACCAGTACTTCCTTGAAAACTTTGAAGAACATTACACTTAAAAGTAACAATGTTATTGTTGCAGGTCATACAGACAGGGACTTTTCTTCCCCCCCTTTTTTATTGCACAGGCTACTTGTATTTGTATTTGTATTTGAGATAGCAAACGGGAGCAACAAACATGGGAATTTTGTGAGGGAGTTTAGAAAGGGAACATGAGAGCCTAACTCACATTCTCTAAACTTGGGCCAGAAATCTCCCCTACCCACCTTACCATCCTCCCCAAAAAGCACAAAGATTATGCAGGCAGATATCTAGCAGCAGAGCAGGGGCTATCCAGTTGATTGCACTGAATGCAACATGTATGATTACTTGCCTTGTGGGCAGGTGGTGTATGCGTGCATGCAGTGCAAGCAGCTCGTAGCCTCCACAGACAGTATACAGGCTTTTGAGACAACAGTGACTGAACTGGAGGAGCTAATGGAGACAAATAAGTACACCGAGTACAGAGTAGTTCCTCCCAGAGTATGACAGTCTCTGTGTTGTTGAGAATGAAAGTCTTGGGGAATGAGAGCATAAAGTTTGAGTGGAGGGAGACAATCCCATAGTGAGGATCCTTCTTCCAAATGATGTCATAGTGTTTTCCTGCACTGAAGATAACTCTCTGGAGGAGGGAACCCCAGTTACTAGGATAGGACAGGAAGAGCCATGGGGGATTTGGTTATTAGAGCTATAGACAGCTGTGTTTGTGTTAACTAGGAGAATTGCATGGGGAATTGCCTGCTGTGTGCAAAGGTAGCAGACCTGTTGACTTCTAAACAGACTTATGTGCAGAGCTGGGGAAGAGGAAGTGGCTGTGATACATGTAAGTACCTACCAAAGTGGATTAAGGTTTCTTGGGGCCCTGGAGCTAAGGTAGTGTGTGTGTGTAGGAGAGGGGGCTATTACAATGTCAAAATATAGGGTATGTTTAGAGTAGGCAGTGCTGGTGGGGAAGTAGCATGATATGTAAAAGAACGCATATAGTAGAAACCTTAAGTGACTCAAACAGTGCTATATCATCTCTATGGATAGAAATTCCATGCATGAATAAATAATAAGAGTGTAGGAATGTACAAAAGACCACTTTACCAGGATGGTGTTGGTGATTGTGAAATGCACAGGAAGATTAGAGAGATTACAAAATCAGAAATGCCAGTTTAAGGGAGGATTTTAACTCTCCCTGTATTGACTGGGTACATGAAGGTGGGTTACATAGAAAAACTTTTTAGACATCAACTGCTTCTTGGAGTAGCTAATCCTAGAAGAGGGAGAGGCAATTCTTGATTTATTCCTAAGTGGTGCATAGCATTCAGTCGAAGAGCTGATGTGTTCAGTAATAGTGACCATAATATAATTAAATTTAATATCCAAAGAAACCCACCACAATAGCATTTGACTTCAAAAAGGGGAACTATATAAAAATGAGGAGGGTAGTCAAGTGGAAATTAAAAAGAAAAATCACAAGAAGTAAATGCCCGCAAGCTGAATGGAAACTTTTTAAAAACATAAGAACGGCCATACTGGATTTGATCAGTGTTCCATCTAGCCCAGCGTCCTGTCTTCTGATGGTGTCCAAAGGTGCTACAGAGGGAATGAACACAACAGGTAATCATCAAGTGATCCGTCACTCATTCCCAGCTTCTGGTACACAAAAATCAGGGATACTTCCTAGCATGGTTTTGCATCCCTGCCCAAGACTAATAGCCATTGATGGATATATCCTATATAAACTTATCTAGTTCTTTTTTAAACTCTGCTATAGTCTTGGCATCAGCCCCACGGATAGGGGAAGGGCAGTTGCCCCAGGGCCCAGTGATTCAAAGCAGGCTGAGGCTCCTGGTTGATGTGGCCAGAGCCCTGGGCACTTAAAATCACCACTGGAGCACTTCTCTGCTCTCCCTGCATGGCTCTGAAAATTGGGGGAGCGGGTTGTGCAATGGTCTAGGTCAATGGTGCGCAACCTTTTTTTCATTTGTGACTCCCATGTGGGCCGCTGAATTTAGTTGAGCAAAAAAAAAGAGGAAGCGGCTCCTTTAAGGAAGCGCTCTGCTGCCACTCCCCAACCCCTGCCGCATGTATGTCGGGTGCTGAGCCGGGAAGCCAGGAAAAGCGGCTAGCTGGATCCAAGGGCTGCGACCCCCCCAGGAAGGCAGCCACAACCTCCAAGGGGTTTGTGACCCACGGGTTGCGCACCGCTGGTCTAGGTGGCGCTGAGGGCTGACTGTCCCCAGCCCTGGCACTTTCCCCCAAGGCCCTGCTCCTTCTAGGGTTGCTGAGCCGTCCCCCCGACCTTGCCCAGGGCCATAGTGGTTGTCGACCTCGCTGCTTGGCATTCACAATGTGCTCTGGCAAAGAGTTCCACAGATTTACTGTGTGTTGTGTGAAGAAAGACTTCCTTTGGTTTGTTTTAAACCTGTTGTCTATTAATTTTATTTAGTGACCCCTAATTCCAGTGTTATGAGAAGGAGTAAATAACACTTTCTTATTTACTTTCTCCCTGCCAGGGTCATGATTTTGTAGATCTCTATCATATCCTTCCTTAGTCATCTCTTTTCCAAGCTGAAAAATCCCAGTCCTATTAATCTCTCCTTATATGAAAGCTGTTCCATATCCCTAAACATTTTTGTTGCTCTTTTATGCACCTTTTCCAATTCCAATATATCTTTTTATGAAATGGGATCAGCCAGATCTGCATGCAGTATTCAAGATGTGTGTGTACCATGGATTTATGTAGAGGATATATGATATTTTCTGTCTTATTATCTATCCCTTTTCTAGTGATTCAAAACATTCTCTTTGCTTTTTTGATTGCTGCTGCACATTGGATATTTTCAGAGAATGATCCACAATGACTACAAGATCTCTTTCTTGAATGGTAACAGCCAAATTAGATCCTGCCATTTCATACATATAGTAGGGATTATGTATTCCAATGTGCATTAATTTGCATTTCTCAACATTGAATTTCATCTGCCATTTAGTTGCCCAGTCCTACAGTTTTGTAAAATCCCAACTCTTTGTAGTCAGTTTTAGACTTACTATCTTAAGTAGTTTTGTATCACCTGCAGATTTGGCACCTCACTTTTTTATCCATTTTCCAGATCATTTATGAATATGTTGAATCGGACTGGTCCCCTGAGGGATACCCCCAGTTACCTCCCTCCATTCTGAAAATTGGCCATTTATTTCTACGTTTTGTTTCTTATCTTTTAACTAGTTATCAATCCATGAGAGGACCTTCCCTCTTATCCCATGACAGCTTACTTTGCTTAAGAACCATTGGTGATGGAACTTGTCAAAGGTTTTATGAAAATCCAGATTGTTGGTGGACCCTGCAGTCCAACATATTCATAAATGGCCTACAAAAATGGTTAAATAGTGAGAGAGCAAGGTTTGTGGACTATATAAAATTACTCAAGACAGTAAAGTCCAAAGCAGACTGCCAAGAGTTACAGGGGATCTCATAAAACTGGATGACTAGGCAAGAAAATGGCAGATGAAATTCAGTGTTGATCAGTGAAAAGTAATGCACACTGGAAAACATAACCCACCTACCGGGGCATCAGATTTGTAGAAATTTTGCTGGTGCCTAGGCTCCCAGAACTCACATCCCTTGCCTACCCAAACTCTATTGCCCACCCATTGGGTGGGGGAAGGGCATGAACTCTGGGAGGGAGTTTGTGAGGGGAAGAGGATCTGGGGTGCAGGCTCTGGGAGGGACTTTGGGTACTAGATGCAGACTCTGGGTGTCGGAAGTGTCTGAACTACAGCACTACACAACTAAAGTATTGTAGCTCTCTTGCTGTCACACCCGTAATGTAGACATGCTCTTAGAGTAAATGGAGCTATGGTGATTTATACTCGCAATCGATCTGACCCATAATCTTTTGTTTGTAAATTCATAAAATATCTTTGTTGCAACCAGTTTCTTTATTTTATTTTTATTTTGTTGTATTAGTACTATCCTACTTTCTGGACTGTTTACAAAAAAAAAAAAAAAAAGGAAAGAAAGAAAGAACAAACACCACCTATGTACAATGGTTCTCAATCTTTCCAGACTACTGTGCCCTTCTCAGGAGTCTGATTTGTCTTGTGTACCCACAAGTTTCACCTGACTTAAAAATTGAAAGGCTTACAAAATCAGACATAAAAATACAAAAGTGGCACAGCACATTATTACTGAAAAATTGCTGACTTTTTCATTTTTACCATAAAATTATAAAATAAATCAATTGGCATGAAATACTGTACTTACAATTCAGTGTGTAGTATAGGCAAAAGTATAAACAAATCAGTATAAGCACTTTGCTAGTGATTTTTATGTAGCCTGTTGTAAAAGTAGGCAAATATCAAGATGATGTGATGTATGCCCTGGAAGACCTCTGCATATCCCCAGGGATGCCTGTACCCCTGGTTGAGAACCACTGCTATATAACACACTTGATTGACTGTCTATAGAAATAACAATGAAACTGCCTCCTCATTACAGTATACCTATCAACAGAGCCACCACATCTCAATCCCATCAACCTTCTTGTTCCTCCAGAGGCCCGTAAAAAATGTGGGCATAGCAGCATGAACGGAAGGTGAATAAATCCAGGCTTTCACAATCATTCTGCTTGTGCTATTTTTGAAAAATAAAAACAGCCACCATTGCTACTACCAGTGGAGCTTCACCAGTGGTACCAATGGGAGGAGTGCTAATTTAGACCAGCCATTGTATCATCAGAATTATTACTCCATCATCTAACCCTGTCCATAGCAGGTCTAGATAACACAGCTATTATAAAGTTGGTGGTTGCCAACAGAACCCCTATCAGTGATTCATGAAAATAAAATATTTTAAGCAAAAAAAATCTAGTGTACAAGTCCATGGTGCTATACTACCTGGTGCTGAATATATGTGTGTGGGAGGGCAGGGGCAGATAAGTGTTTTCTAGCAATGTTGCAGCTTTAAGTGAAGCATTCATGAGAGGTGGAGCTCTTCCAAATTCATGGGCTTGAAAAATGCAATATGGACCATGAAATCTGGTCTCCCTCATGAAATCTCATGTTTTCTGTGCCTATACTATACAGATTTCATGGGGGAGTCCAGCATTTTTCAAACTGGAGGCCCTGGTGCACAAGGAAGCCATGGGGAGGGCAGAGTTCCCTGTAAGCTGTGTGCTTTGCAGCTGCTCAGGAGAGATTCAAATGTGCCTACAGTTAGGGTTTTGGGGTTTTGTTTTGGTTTTTTGTTTGTTTCTACTGGTGATGCACATTCACACATGCTGCAGTGCACATATAAAATTTATTCCACACATGGAAAAAATCTGCACATGAATGGAAAAGATTTAAAGGGAAGATTGGGTGGGGGGGTTGCAAGATTATTGTAAGAGAGCCCATGCTGCTTCAGAACTGGGTGGCTGAAGAGCAGTGGCTGTTGGCCGGGTGCCCAGCTATGAAGGCAGTAGCACAGAAGTAAGAGTGGCAATACCATAATATGCCATCTATACTTCTGCATCGTTGATGCTGGGAGTGCTGCCTTCAGAGTTGAACTCCCTGCCAGCAGCTGCCACTCTCAGATCACCCAGCTCTGACGATAGCTCAGCCAGCAGCAGCAGTGTAGAAATAAAAAGTGGCAATACCACTACCTCTCTACAATAGCCTTGTGATTTCCTCACAACCGCTTTTGGGTCTGGACCCCCCCCTAGTTACAACACCATGAAATTTCAGATTTAAATAACTAAAACAATGAAACTTATGGTTTAAAAATCCTATGACCATGAAATTGACCAAAATGGACTGTGAATTTGGTCGGGCCTTGATGGTAGGATGATAAAAATGCCTGTATTGTATTGATGCTGTTCCTAGAAAACAGATACTGAATTTTGTAATATGGACAAGTATTCAGGATGTTGTGTTGCAGTGTCAGGAGAAGAGTTTTAGCATCACCACTCCACAGAAATTCATTTTTTGCACTTCCCCCACTTCCTGCCTTCTGGCTAATCTGTGGTATGATTTTTCAGCTAAATAATGGAAGTGTAGATGTGTGTGTAAGGGGAAATAGGCCAGAGTGCTTCTAGTCTTCCGTCCCTACACAGAAGAAATATCAATAATATAGCTCACAAAATGAACATCTGGAACAGATCTTAAATATTTATATCTTTAAGTCCCATATTGTTGCTGGTGTTAGTACTGGACAAAGTGATTATACTGTGGTGTAGTTCAGAATGTATTTATTTATTAAAACAAAAAAAAGTCTTGTTGACTTTCATTAGAAAAGATCCTCATTCCCATGACAAGAAAATTACAACACATTTTTTAGTAAGAATATGCAAACCAGTTCTAACATTAATTGGTCCCAAAGAAAATTATATATGTGCTCCATTTTCCTGTATACACATCTGACATTTTCCCCCATCTAACACCTACTGAATTATCAATGTATATTCTCTTGTTCTACCTCTGACAACTCATGACAGCTCAGCACTCATCTCATGACTTTGAAAACCATAAGGGAAGAATCATTCTGGCAGCTTTAATGTTTGCAGATAATTGAAGTGGGAGGAAGGTTTGGAGATGCAGTCAGACTTGGCATATCCGTGTACTAATGTTTATGTGCACATATACACACATCATTGGAAATAACCATCCAAACAGATCTGTCCAAAATGAGCGTAACAGAGAGAGATTGTGTGTGTGCAAGTAACCATTCCAGCAATTTATATTTTACCAGTCCAGTTTTTAGAAGCTCTACAGTTGCATTTCAGAGATATAGGTGAAGTTGGAAAAAAACAGAGAATATTCTGTTTGAATCCCAAATAGCTAATCTTTAGAAAAAAGCTGGGTTTGTGTTTGATTTTTATGAGTGGTGATTTCTAAGCTTTATTATCCTTGTCATCTGCAAAGCTTTGCAGGGTCAGCAGAGAGTTTCTGCTGAATGATCTGGCTTGTGTTCATTCTTGTTAATCAGCTTCCTGAGCTATGACAGAGTTCTAGAGCCTCACTGTCTCAGATGGTTTAACTCATTCTACCACAATAGCTAGTGTTTAAAAAAAATTACCATTAATTCCAGTCACCTGTCTGAGTCATCTGAGAACCCAGTGAGTGAACATTTAGTCTCATAGTATGTGGTATTAATGGTTTTCAATGATGTTGCTGTATAATTTGGATATGTTAGCCACTGAAAGCCAAGGTAAACATCCCACTTTTAGAATAATCCTTTAATAAAGAAATCCATGCTTGTTGAGTCAAAAACATCTGTGATCCATTTGTTCACTTTTTTAGCATTTATTTTTACAGTTTTCCTAGAAAAAACATTGTCTAAAGACACTAAAGGGCATTTACATACAGTCCTTACACAACTGAGTACTACAGTATTTTTAAATAATGTATTTTATAACTGCTATTGTTGTATAGATAGTAGCAGCACACACTTCTGGGTGTGCTCAGGCATTGTGAATGATGCCTTTATTCTCTTCTTTTAAACCTGGGACATACAGCTTGACTATCTTGCCAAGTGGAGCTGAACTGTTCTTACGTTTACATGGAATAGTCTGAGATGAGATAGCTATAAAAGTAAGGTTAGGACCCATAAAGACTCAAATCTAGGAGAGTTGAATAGTTTTAATTCATTATCTTTTACCTATTACAAGAAGTAAATATTCTTAAAGTCCTTATCTAACCTCAGAGTGTCTTATCTGTATTAAACTGAGAACAATACTATGCAACCAAAAAGTAGATTAAACACATTTATATGCAGTGTAATACATACCAATTCACATATTCCTAAGAGTTAAAATAAATGGGAGAAAATACCTATTGTGTGATAGTGTCCATCTCTCTATGAAGTTATTGTTCACGACAGCATATTTTCAAGTGATTTGTCTGGTTTAGTTTTTTACTTACTAAAGCAAAGAGGCTTTAACTACTTCCCTTGTGTAACTATTCTACAGTTTAATGTCTATACTAGAGAGCTTATGGCAGTGCAGTTGTACCGATGCAGCTGCACCACTATAAAATCTCTGGTGTAATCACTCTATGCTGCTGGGAGAAAGCTTTCCTGTCAGCATTATTAATCCACTCCCAACGAGTGGCAGTAGCTATGTCAGGGGAAAAAGTTTGACAGTGTAATTTATGTCTCAGAGATGAGGTGATGGAATATTCACACTCTTAAGTGATGTAAGTTTTGCCGACATACTGGTAGTTTAAACGTAGCCTTCTAAACCACACGTAAGACAAATTTCTATTTGATTGAATATTTTCTTTGCTTAATTTCATTCTATTGTTAAAGCCATAAATATATTTTTAATAATTCTTTCCCTACTTTGGTGTTTACCTGAAAGCCAAGTGAATAATTTAATAATTTTTATGATTAATTCAGCCACCTTCCATGGTGCTAGGTGAGGGAATTCCAGATAGGGTTGCCAGATGGTTTCAACAAAAATACCGGACACACTTGACATTACATCACAATCTACATTACATCTTTAGAAAATAACGGACATTTCTATTTTCTCATTTCTATTTTCTCAATTTGTTTCCCGAACAGAAAGCTCAAATGCTGGACTCTCCGGTTCAAAACTGGACACCTGGCAACCATAATTCCACAAGCAGTGATGTGTTAAGTTCAGTGCGATGGCCACATTCTAGTTTGGACAATTATATTCTTTCCACCTGAATTCCCCTGCCTTTTCCATTGGATATAGTATTCTTCTCTTCTTGCTTGAAACTATTGTAGAGTGTCAGTCTGGACTTAAATAGTTGCCAGGATTCAGCCCAGTTCAGTAATATGCTGCCAGCATTTCAGCAATGAACTCCCTCAAAAAATGTCTGCCTATCTTGCCAATACAGGTATAATATTTCCTAGTAAAACATGCTCCCATTCCCCCCAGATGGACAATAAGGTGCAGGCCCTTCCTGAGTGGAGAGGGTGTTGCATTATGGTGATGGGTTAAACTGCAGCCAGCTCAGTCCCAACCTCACTCGGCTGATAGTGTGAACTAGCTGAGTCACCCTCAGCATTTTGGTGTAAGCCTCTGTGGTACTGCTGAGAAATAGATCTTGAGCCAGCACTCTGGTCACTATTAGCACTAATTAGTTTCCTCTGGAGAAGGCCTAATTGGCCATGAGTATACCTGATTGCAAGTTTAGACTGGGTCTAGAATTTAATGTGCTAATTAGGCCATTAAAAGGCAAGTGATTTATAAGGCAGTGCCTAGCAGAGACAGGGATGAATGTTTACCTGCTCTAAGGAGGGACACTTCAGCCCCTACCTCCCTGAAAGAGGGGGCCAGGAAATAGGAAGAGTGCAAAGGTACGGGTGCACTGGTAAGTAGTGGTGGAGAGGCTGAAAAATGTTAAATAAAGTACATGCTGCTGTTTATAAGCAAGAAGGTGACAGGACCCACAGCTGATGCCAGACACAGTTCCTTGCCCTCACTTAATTCATATAATGAACCTGGCCTCTCTGTGGGCTGAAGATTCCAACAGGCATATTCTGAAAACCTGCAGCAGGCCTGGGTCTCTAGCTCCTCAATAGCATCCCATGTTTAGCTGTTCTTGGTTTCAGTCTCGTTCCTGGCTCTGGCCATTGGAGTTGGTATTCAGCTTCTCACTGTGATTTTGGGCCTTGGCTTGTGAGTCTTCGGGCTGGTTCACTCCTTGGATATAGTAACTCAGCTCCTGATTAGGGCTCTGTTTACGAGACCTGGTCACCTTTGCTCCAGCCACTAGGAAACCTCTGCCCTGACCATTAGGCAAGACAATCCATAGCGTTGTCATTAGTAGTTCTCAGAGCAATCTGTTTGAGGGAAAGGAGGATATGTTGTAGATATGCCCTGTTAGAACCTCTGAACCCTTCACCTCCAGTGCTGGTTTTCCTGTGCAATATATTAAGTGGTGTGAGAATAATGAACAAGAAATGAACTGGCCCAGCTAAAGATTTAGGTAGCATTGTCGCATGGTTCTTTAGGACAGCACTAGCTGAACTGACTCCTTTTACCGAAAGAGTACTTGGATGTGGGTGTTTAGGTAGGGCATGGACACCAGCTGCAGAAATGAAATTCAGCTGCTGGTTCCTTTGAGCTTTCATTAAACAGTTTGGCTACATCTACACTGGTGCGTTCTCACGCAAAAACTCTTTTGCGGAAGAGTTCTTCTGCAAAAACTCTTCCACAAGAGAGCGTCTACACTGGCATGTGCTTTTGCGCAAGAGCATCCATACCAGTGTAAACGCTCTCTTGCGCAAGAAAGCTCTGATGGCCATTTTAACCATAGGGCTTTCTTGCACAAGAAATTCATGTTGCCTGTCTACACTGGCCTCTTCTGGAAGAGCTCTTGCACAAAAGGGCTTCTTCCTGAGCAGGAGCATCAGAGTTCTCGCGCAAGAAGCCCTGATTTCATACATTAGAATGTCAGTTTACTTGCACAAGAACACGTGGCCAGTGTAAATAGGCAGCAAGTTTTTGCGCAAGATCGGTCGCTTTTGTGCGAGATCGCGCCAGTGTAGACACAGCCTTTATATTTTAAATGAAAAATTCTCCTTCCTGGTGCCCAAAGCTCATATCTGTTGTCAGAGGGTTTACATGAGTCCTCTCCTGTTCATTAATGAGGTGGATGAAGTAACTTTCCTGGACAGCATGTGACAGAGCTAGCAATTTCTTGCTATCATCAGAAGTTTTGCAGTATTAGGTTTGAGTACCAGTGTGAGTAGAAATTCTGTATAATTCCCCGGGGTAGGGCAAGCATAGCTCCCAGGAACTAACAATGCTGGGGGAGGGGAGGGTGACTAGACAAATTAACTGAAGTTGTAATTCCTTCAGAGAAGTACTACCACCTGGAGAAGCTCACATATCTAAAGGTATAAGGTTGTGCTATAGTAATATATTCTTCCACTTTAGCTTGAGCATTACAGAAGTGCACTCTGTCTTGTGTCTCAGCTAAGAGTCAAAGTAAAGACTGGGAGCTATGCTTACCTTACCCCATGGAATTACATACAGTCCCACCCACAATGAAGCATTTCTCAGCCTAACTGCTTTAGGGCCTGATGCTACACTATTGAAGTTAATGGGAGTATTAACGTTCTTTTCAGTCACAGTACACCAAGCGTCTGCCTGCAGTCTGCTATTCCTATCTCCCTTTGGCTTCTACCCTGCTGTTTGTTTATATCCCACGTAACCCACCCCCGCCTAAGCTTTAGGAGCAAATGTAGGCTGACAGTTGGACTCTTCAGCATTTCCCTTGTAGAACCCCCTGTTGTTTGCTCAGCCTGGAGGCAGTCCAAGTATAGAGTGACTCCTATTCTCTATTATCCTGGCACTGAATATACGGGCTTTTGGTTGCACAGAGAAAGATTTTAATCGTCTACCCACCAAGATTTATCCCTATGTTCTTTCCTGCTTCTTTGAGTTCTGATGTTTGGAAAAAATATTATGAGGTATAAAGAAAGCCGAATAATCTCTGCAGTGCAAGATAACACCCACAAGTTTCTTAAGCATCCAAGATTTGTTTTTGCTACAAAAATTATATTTCTAACATTACCTATGTTGCAATATGCCATTGCAAAGCAAAAGAGGGCTTTTCAAGGTTTAACAGTGGCTGCTAAGTGTCATTCAGAAGCCCTACATTCAAAACAGCTGAAATTTCATTCCTCTTGCAGGGCCCAGCAAATCCTGCACTGTATCACATTGTCAGTTTTCAAGTGTTATATTTCTCACTACTTTCCTTAAATCCAGAAGCCTGGAGAGTAAACTCCTTGGGACAAGGGCAATGTAATCTATGTATTAGCATGTCTCGTGTCCCTGATCCCAATGGGGCCTCTGGGCACGAGTGCAATACAACTAACTAATTATAATTAAGGGTACAGTTTTGTCACGGATTCTGTGACTTTAAAGGACCTCTGTAATTTCTTCAGCTTCATGCTGGGATTACGGGCTGTCCATTCCTACCTATTCCCCACAGACATATTGCAGGCTTCTATGAATTTTTGTTTATTGCCTGTGACCTGTCCATGGCTTTTACTATAAATAACCATGACAAAATCTTAACCTTAACAATAGTATGGAAGGTGTTCAACTGAAGAATTGGTTCTGTGCATAACTCTGCTTACATTGACTAGGATTACCATTTTTCAGGTTCCCAAAAAGAGAACACTGTCCAGGACACAGCAATATCTATCAGTCAATGTCTCTTTGCAGGTCCCCTTCCACAGGGCTGGGAGCGAAGGCCTGGGTTGGCAGGATTCATCAGCTGTAACTTTCAGGGTATTGGACTATGTTCCCCTTAATTTTTTCCATCCATGTGCAGAATTCATCTTGTTATATGCACCAAGGCATGTGTGGATGTGCACCACCAGTAAAAACACATGCTGCCAGCTATGTGTGCTCTGCTAATTGGCTGGGCAGCATTTGAATCTCTCCTGGGTGGCCGCCCAAGCGCTCAGCTTACAGGGAACACTGGTAATGGGCCAGTTGGGGAAACAGACCAATCCAGGCTCTTTCTGAGTTGCAGCTTGTCTGCTGTGAAAACCCTGGACATCTCCAGTTACTTCTCTGGACTGAGAAAAGAGGCTAAAAAAGTAACTCTCTGGGGAAACCTGCACATATGGTTGGCGTAGGGTTACCATACATCCCGGATTTTCCAGGACAGTCCCGAATTTAAATCTCCTGTCCTGGTATCCCCATGCAGCAATGAAATGTCCTGGAAAACTCTGAGGCTTGAAATGCTACTAGAAGAGGCTGCATGCTGCTGTTTCCCCTCCCCTGGCTGGGGGAACAGGAGTGCAGGAACACTTTCTGCAGGCTTTTCCTGCCGCTGCTCTGGAATCCAGCCAATAAGAGCAGCGGAAGGTGGTGCCTGGAGTACAGGGCTGGGAGCCATGTGAAAGTAGGTAAGTGGCCCCACTTTCCCTCATTGCTGCTGGCAGGCTGCCCCAGCAGGCACCCTGCCTCGCTTCCCCTCAGAAAACTGGCTGGGCTGCTTGCCTACCTGCTTCCCCAGCTTCCTAAGCAGCACGGGCTATGGCTCTTGCCATGGGGCTCCAACCCCAGCCCTGCGTTCCCAGGGCCTGCTGTGGGGTTTCGGTCCCCTGAGGACATGGGCTGCCTGGGGACTGCAGCCCCAACCCTGTGTTGCTGCAGGCTGCCGGGGGGCACTGATCCCAGCCCCGCGTTCCCAGGGCCTGTCCCCACACTCCTGGGGATTGTAAAGAGATTTTGCCCCATGCTGCCTCAGGGCTGCCTGAGGGCTCCAGCCCTAGCCCCGCGCTGCCATGGAGCGGCCCAAGGGCTCCAGTCCTGGTCCTGCGTTGCCTGCAGCTGACCCTGTTTTCCACAGCCCTGACTGTCCCTCCTGCCCTTAGGCTCCTGGTCTCTCTAGCCCAGGAGCATTCATGGTCCTGCCAGACCATGCATGTTGCTGGACCAGAGAATGCTGATTTTTAGAGGTCCTGCCTGTAACACCTCTCTTCGCTATTGCTGGCTAAAGAAAAAATCATCATAACCATAACAAGGGGAGAGGGAAGAAGGCAGAGAGTGAGGAGGGTGGTGGTGGTGAGGAGCAGCAGCAGAGGCAGCAGCATGGAGAGGAGATCTGGTCTGGGAGGCAGCATGAGGTCCATGGTAGTGGGCTTCTCGTCCCAGCGGGGCTTTCAGGAACTTGCAGAGGGGGCTGCAGAAACCTCTACAAGAAGGACCTCATGGGCGACTTTGGCTGTGTCAATGCCATGGAATTCTCCAACAATGGAGGCCAGTGTCTGGTCTAAGAACCTCTCCGCCCAAATCTTTGTCAGCCTTCTACCCCCAGGATCTTGCCTCCCTCCCCCATGCTCCACCCAGTAAAGGGGGAATTGTGGTGGCATTTCCATCCCTACAGTGCATCAGGTGCCACCTTTTTTCAGGTGTTTTGAAGCAGCAGTTGATATTCTCTCTACTTCCCCCACTGCCTAGAGGTCCCTCGAACAAAATCACTTATCTGGCTTTGTAATACATGGGGGCAAATTAAAAGATCTTACTGAACTCTTCTTGATTGCAGTGGAGTGGATCCTTCCTACATGATTCAGGCTTGAACAGTGATGCAGTTTTGTCAGCTATAGAATCTTTTGTGCTTTGAAACGGAGATTCTTATTTTTCATATGCTAGTTTAAATGACATGGGTATAACTTTGACTACATTTTATATGGTTTGTGTGTCAAATGCTTTAAGTACCTGGCCAGACAATGGCTTCAGAGACTTATGATGTAAGTAGGCAAGCAGATGTTGAATGCAAGCAATCTAAATGTAAATCAAATAACTGTGTAAAGCCTGTTTTCTGCTTATCCAAACTCTCACTTATGGAAACGTTATTTATTGGCTTTTTAGTCTTTTGCACATTCTGTATTTGCCAATGCCTACCAACTAATAATTAGTTGCATTCAGCTCAAATGTTATTTTTTTAATCTCCTTTCAGCATTTTACTACTATTTATAAGGAAACTACAAAACATCTAGAAATAATGTGTTACAATTAGGTCATAGGCCTAGAAATAAGGCATCCAAGGTTTCTTCTTGATTCTGCTGCAGGATTGCTATGTGATCTTGGGCAAGGCACTTAAATTGCCTTTGCCTTTGTTTACAGCAAGGGTGGAGAAACTTTTTTGGGTTAGGGGCCTCTGATTAGTGTTCCCTATAAGCTTAGAGGGAACATTGCTGCTGATCCACAGAAAAATCAGTCAGGGGCCGCATACAAGTGAGAAGCCCCTGACTGAGAAGGAGAAAGGCACTCCCCACATTCCCTTTGCACACTAGAGCCTAGGGGGGCCCAGGCTAGAAGATTTTGTGTGCTCCAGCCCCTGTGGGTGGGTGGCTGGGTGGCTGGAGCACCAATGTAGGCTCCCCAGTGTTGAGCCTTGGGGAGCCGGATCCAGGCAAGCCGGGGGCCACATGTGGCCCAGGGCCTGAGATTCCCCACCCCTTGTTTACAGAAAGAGAGCCTCAAAGAGGCATTGTGAGGTTTAATTGATCTATCTATATATCTTTAAAATGTGCATCTATCTGTGAGTCCATTTGTTCAAGAGCTCCTCCTAAATGATAAAAGCTAGGACCACCACATTTGGTATGTATCTTCCTCTTCTCCTAACTTAAAGCAAGGTCAGGGTTTGGTTGTGCCAGGAAAATGGAAATTGCTAGGAACTGGACTGATTTCCACAACATGGAAAGGGAGGGGGCTAATCAGAGGGACAGAGTGACCACTGGGGGCAGCCACACCACCAAAAGAGTGATCAGTTGGGGCTAGGGCTTGCCATCTTGCCAGCCACTAGACCAGATAAGTGTCCCTCCCTGCCCCACATCCCTCTCCTCCCCCAGTCCTTTGTTGCAGCACCGGAGCAGGGGAGGGGGAGGAAGCCCTGCCAGCCAGCAGCCCCGCCACCTTCCAGAGGAGCCACAGCCTGTCCTCCCCCCAGCACCACTGGGATGCCTAGCCTGGGCTGGATCACCCCTGGGGAGAAGCCGACGTCCACCTCCTCCTTCTCCCCTGAGCTCCCCCTCCTCCCAACTCCCTGCTGTGATTCAACCCTGCCACCCCTTAAGAGACCTGCACCCCTTAAAGCTCAGTCGTCTGCTTGAGCCTCCCCAAGGCCCTGCCCTGACTCCTGCATCCCCCACACTACCAGTCCCCTGCCCTAAAGGACCTGGGTAATGCCAGGTAAGTCTTCTAGTTGTATTTATAAAAGTTATTTGAGATCTTCCAGTGGAAAATGCTCCAGTAAATTACTTTATTATAGCAAATTCAACCACAGTCAAGGCACCATTGTGCTAAGAGCTGTACCAAACAAGGCTCACTGCGTGTCCTATCAAAGGTGATGGATGAAATGAAAAGCTCATATTTAAAGTGTTAGCAGAAGCTCTTCTGCTTTACACAAAAGCAATCTATAGGTAGGTTATCTGGGTTTATTAATTTCATTGGAGAATTAGTTTTTAGTAGTTTTTTGAGTTTTTTGGATACATAACTTCATTTTGGAGTTCTGGGGCTTTCTGTTTTTATGTACATGTATGTATATGTTCATTATAGTAGTATATACTGTAGTGAGTAATCTCTTTGTAATGTTCCTGAATGCCTTTTAACTTAGTATTGTTTGAAGTGCACTTGGGCATCTCTAGTGTTCACCTGCATGGTTTATACAGACCAATTAGTACTCCACATGTTACTGTTTATTTTAGAAATCACACCCACTGTACTCCACATTACTTGTCCTTATAAAAAAGCCCTTGTATCTAAGTAATTACTTCTGATGTTTTTCTGAATAAGTACTTTCCATGTGAGGGTTGATTATTGATTAACACAAAAAAATCCCTACCTGCAGTCAAACCACAAGTCACTGAGCTAAATGATGGAATTACTGGGTGAAATTCTAGAGCCTGTGTTGAAGTGGGTGATTGTAATGGTCCCATCCATTTTTAAACCCATATATTTAATAATGTCGTCTTGACCGGATAACTTAAAATCCTAGGAAGTCAGGACACTAACAGAACATAAGGAGAAAAAATGTATAGAGAACTTTCTTATTAACTTGTGGTTGCAACATAGGTAAATGTCTGAGGGGTGGCAATAGGGACCTTGTACAGAAAAAGAGATTGTTGATGGTTACCAGATATTTTTGGAATTGTAAGGCAGTTTGTGCTATTTTAGCTACCAGCTTCTCTCAAATATGTGGTGAGTTTAATATAAATATTCTGTATGTGTAAGCCCCATCATATCCAGTTTAAACCTATTTTTACTAGAAAAACATTAATTTTTTTCTGATTCTTTTTCATTCTACTTTTGTATCAAAGATATTAAAAACTTGTTTTATTAGGAAAATACAACAGATTGCATGAGATATATGTATTGCGATAATACATTAGTCTGTATGTCTATGCAAAGCTGCCTCTTGCAAGTTATATATTAGTTGAGACAATGCACACAATAAACAGGCTTGCACTTGCACATGTTCTGAGGTGTGTGCACGTCTGTATGTATTGATTGATCTCATACCCACCACATATACATTTCAAGCTGCTGGCAGATAACGCTGAAAACAAAAATCTGCATCAGACTGTTTCAGCACACAAGGAAGTATGCACGTTTTAATGAAACCAAAACAGGAGAAAATGATGAAGCTGAGTGTATGCTTTACAAATAGTGGGGCTCAGTTATTAAATGTAAATATTATTTATAGGCAAATAGTTTTAGGTCTACAATAGTAAACAGTTTATTCAAATGAAAAGTTTTTTTTCTTTGACGATTAGTGATATTTATTTTCTTAATCTGAGGTGGCATTTTGTTTTCAGTTCTGTTTTAGTTCTGCAGCAAATCACATTGAATTCTGTTGATAAAACATTCATCTGCTGAATACTTTTTCCCATGCCCTTTTGTCCACCAAAACTAACCCTGATCTTTATCCAGAAAAATTAGTAGTTTTTCCACTGATTTTTCACCAGGTTTTGTTATAGTAGTTAAAAAAATGATAAATTCCTGGGAAAAATTAAAAAACAAAAATGAATGGCCATAGATGTATGCCAGTAGGCTTGTCTTTGGTCTGTCTGATCCTTCACTGCACCTAAAGACTTCCCTCCCAGAAAGCACCTCAATTTATGTAGTATTAAGCATGCAGGACAAGGTTAAAATTTTTAAAGGATCTTCCTCTGACACATAGAAACCAGGATTATTGAGGTGGCTTCATAAGATGCCCCCATAACACTTCTGTTCTATTTAGGTTTTCATCCCACACTCAGTGTAATATCGGAGTGCCTTCCAGTAGCGTGTTAAGCAAAGTGACTATCTGTCATATGTGTTCTCTGATCCTGTCCCCAGAGACAGACGGCTTTTCTATGGGATGTCTTGTTTTGGCAGTGTGTGTCTTAATTAAAAAATAACCATACCTATTTCTATCTGATTATGTTAGAGAAGGCAAGGCCAAAAATATGTGCCTTGCACTTGGAGCAGAACGTGATGAGGTTTGTGACAGACCTTAATTCCTGGGGGAGTTCATTGCAGAGTCTTATACAGCTCCTGGAGGAACTTCTGTCTCCTGCACAGATGAACTCTACTCATATCGATATGCGCTTGTGAGACATGACAGCTCCAGCACCTTCTCATGGCCATATAGGAATTAACTCTGGTAGCCAGTGTGCTTTGCTTTGGTAGTACTCCGCCCATCACCTCTTCTGCTCCTGGATCCATGTCTCTCCAAAGATGGTGGTGTCCTTCAGTGCCACAGCCCTTTGCCCATGCCACTCTTGCTGCTTACCCCTTCCAGGGGACATCTCTGTAGTTCTTGTCCAGCCACTTCTCTGAGGGCACGTCTACGTAACAGGGCTAAACTTGAAATAAGCTACTCAACTTGAGCTACACGAATTGCGTAGCTTCAGTCGAAATACCTTATTTTGACTTTTAGCGCTGTCTTCACAGTGGTTATTTTGAAATAGAGCACTCTTCCCCCGACTTCCCTTACTCCTCATTAAATGAGGTTTACAGAAGTCAGAGTAAGAAGCCCATTATTTCAAATCTATTTTGAAATAATGGGCTTGCTGTGTAGACATGCACTACATTATTTCGGAATAATTGATATTATTCCGAAATATGCTGCTGTATAGACATAGCCTGAGTGTTGACTGTTTAGCCACTTCTCCCAACTCCTTGCCACTGGAGAACTGGGGCCTGCCCACTATTCCGGGTCCTGTAGCTAGCAGCCCTATTCCAGGGATCCTGTAGCTAGCAGCCACTTGCTGTGTCCCCTCCAGCCACTCAGTCTGTTTCCTTGGGCCACTTATATGCTGGCCTAACTCCTTCTTCATCATTACCTCAGGGCTTCAGCATGACAGTCTTTGCAGCTAGACAGTAACTTGCTCTTACTCCCCTGATCCTACCCAGCATTGTTTTGTGCTGGGTGTTAGCTTTATTCCACTTGCAAGACAGACAGTCCTCCCTCCTCAAGCTCCAGGGAGCAACCAGACCTGCTCTGCAGCCCTTCTTATATGGGCCAGCCTGGACCTGCTTGCAGGTGCTCTCTAATTAGTTACTTCCTGTGTGCAGTCTCCCTAGGACTCTATTAACTCCTTAGTGTGGGGCAAACATCCCATCAGAGAGCTCCATGATGTCAGAGGAGTGTAATTATAACAGTCCCCATCTTTGTCACATAGTTTTAGTCAGTCTTGGGCTTAGGCCAAGGAGCATTTAGAAGATGAGGAATGAAATCTTCAACTTGATTGGAAATTCTATGGGAAGCAAGTGTAAAGAATCTACGACAGGGTGGATTTATTTGTGGTAGTCTGTCATTTTTAAAGAGACACATGCTACAGTATTCTGAAATAGTTGCAGTTTCTGAAGCACTGAAGGTTTCATATCCATTGCACTGCCATAATCAAGCTGAGATGTGATGAAGGCTTTAATAACTGAGGCCCAATCTGTGTCTGCCAAAATCTGATGGAGTTTCCTAGTCAAGCAGAGCTGGTAGAAAACGTGACTCATTCTCCTGTGTGGGAGCTCAGCATTATTTAAAGAACCCAAGAGTACTCCTGGTCTAAGGACTCACTTGGGTGTGTGTCTTCAATCAACAAACTGCAGTGTGGCTACAAGCTCTTCAAAATAATTTCCTCTGCCAACCAGCATTGCCGCTGTCTTGCTCGAGTTCAGTTTTAGCCAGCTGCTCTTCAGACAAGTCCTGATCTTATCCAAGCTCTGGTGGCAGTGGTGGGGTCATAAGTGGTGAAAGATGGGTACACCTGTGTACCATTTGCTTTTTGCAGGTACTTGAGTCCATGTTGCCTGACCAGTTCACCCACAGGCTGCATGTAGATGTTGAAAAGGACAGGAAAGAGAATTGTTCCTTACGGAGCTCCACAAGTAAGTGATCTAGAGGTGAAACACTAGTTTCCCCTCTCTACTTTTTGGAAGGAAGGAGACTCAGACCATTTTAGCACATTCCCTCTGTTCTCAGTAAGCTAAGCACTTTGGCGGCCACCCATGAGGGATTCAAATGCTGCCCAGCTAATTAGCAGAGCGCCCACAGCATCCATAGCTGTCAAGATGGGTTTCTATTGCACATCTGCACATGTGTGGGTGCACATAACATTTATTCCACATATGGAGGGAAAAATAATCGGAGGGGTTAGAATAGGAAGGAGGATTAAGAGAAAAAACAAAGGTGTTTTTTTTTTAACTGAGTGAGTTAGTTATTCCCTTCACCAAACCATAACCCTAATTAAAATTGATTTTCAAATTTTAGGGTGACAGAACCAGCACTGTGTGAGGTTCTCTCTGCTGCCAAGGATGGTAGAGAAGGGACTGAGGGCACCACCTTGCATGGGAGAAAAACAGGCATCAACAGCACCACTAGACAAGTTCTGAGCATGTGCTACACGACCAGGCACTGCTAGCAAAAATATTCCATCGGCAGCATGAGGATTCACCAACACCTACAGTAAAGCATGCACAAGGACAGGGGTTTAATAGTCAAGCTGCGATTTCCCATCACTACTTGTTTGTGTCCATTCGGGAAAGATTCAAGCCATGTTAGCTTATTCCCTGGGACCTCTGCCACCACTCTGAAGCAGGACAGAAGTATCTCACTGTTAATAGAGTTGAATGCTGCAGTGAGGTTCAGAAGAATGACAATGGGACAGCAGGAGATCATCTATCAATGTCACAAAAGTACTTTGTTTCATGGCCTGGCCTGAATCCAGATGGTGCCAGGTCAAAAATAATTAGATGAGTTTGTAACTTCTCTGTGTTAGATTGTTCAGGTTAGGGCCACCCCATGTGGGGCATGGGACCTGGGGCAACCCACCCCCAGTGCTCTAAGGATCCAAGGCAAGCCCCCCATAGGCCCTACCCAGACTCTGCTTCACCCCTGCCCCTGCTCTTTCCTGCTCCACCCCACCTCTGCTCTTTCCCAAAGCCTCTATCCCCTCATCCCGACAACGCAAACCATAGGATTACCGGGGCATTTTGCAGGGGTCCCCACATGTACTCACCGTGGTGGCAGGAGCCAGAGCAACCGAGCAGGCACTGCAATTAAAACTCTCCAATTGCCAGCAGAAGGAAACACTGAGTCCTTGAGTAGAGCAACCACAGAGACGCACATCTCACAGTCATCATTACTGTGCAGGGTGAATAACTTCTTGCAACTTATACAGTTGTGACACTATCACCAATTTGGCCCAGTGCTTGAATGAGAGCAGCTCATGAAGAAACACTTGGGTGAAGCTGATCCTGAGCAACAAGGAGATTATGATGGAAGGGAGTGATATGGTGGTGGGCATTTTGAAGAGTTTACTATTGAACAAAAGAAACTGCACTGTGACTACTTATACCCACAACTGGCCAATGCAGGCCATAATTTAGGAGTGCTCCTAGATTCTTTGCTGATGCTATGTGCTCAAGTAGCAGCATCCACAAGTAACACTTTCCATCATTTCCACTTGACTAGGAGATCCTTTGTCACCTCTCACCTGGGCAACAGCAATGCAATATGCTTGAACATGAAGCCTTCAGAACTTAAGAAATTCCAACAAGTAAAGAATGCTGCAGCTTTTCCCTTCAGCAATGCAGACCACCACAAACATATCAGACCTGCTTTCCATTCCTTACGCTGGTTTCCCACAGAATACTAATCAAGTTCAAAATCTCAGTCCTTATCTTCAGGATATTCAATGATCTGGGGCCCCATGATGTTTAAAAGTATTGAATGATGGGTAGAGTTCATAGTGTGGGGTTTCCTCAGGGCCTGCCCCACACCATGGAATGAGCGCCCAGATGAACTAAGGACTATCATAAATCTCATCTCTGCTCCAAGTGCATGGTGAATTTCTTTGACCTTGCCTCCTTCTCTAGCATACAAAAACTATCTGTTACATACAACCTAACACCACAATACACTCTACTGCACAAGTGGTGTTTTCTCACCTGCTTCCCACAGAACAGATATTAGGTCACACCACTTTAATGAACTACTGGAAGGCACTCCGTAGTGTGAGGAGCGTGGTACGGGAACCAGCTTCGGATTAAATTGCACCCTTTCCTTGGGGCTGAAGCTATAGCTCTCAAGCATTCAGAATAGATGGTGCCTTACTGAAGTCCAAACTCGGGTTGCACTTATCCCTCACAAATCCGTATAAGTGGTTAGTTGTCTAAATTCCATTTAGCCCCTTGTTTTGTTTGTAGATTATTCTAGTAAAACTGTATATGCAGGGAAGTAACTGGTGACATTTTAGTTGTTTAAAAAAAAAGATTTCTGGAAAATTCCTAGGAAGGACTTTTTCACTCTATACATTATATGTAAATGAATATACAGTACATGATAAATATATGTGTGCATACACATTCACTGACTTTTGTAATGCGAGTCACTTCTCAGGAGACCTGTGAGATGGAAGTGCCTGCAATCTAAATGTTGGATATGGCACAAAGAAAGTGAGGAAAAACACTAGGAAAAGGAAGGAAAGCAAGAAAAGACAAGGACAGCAGCTTTACAATCATGTAGTTATTCAGTACTGTCATGTACAAGTTGTTAGATCACCAGGTTTTATCAGAAAAATAAACATCTAAATTAGTGACCACACTGAATCATTTAACACAGGTATCACAGGAAGAGAGAGAGTTTCTAGAAGGGCTTTACATTTGAGGATAATGACTTACATGAAGTTTCTTGCTTAATAACTTTAAATATTCTCTCATGTTCATTTTATATTTCAGCAGTCAAAAAAATCTATTATTCTCATAATTAAAAATAGAAAAAACCTAAGGCATGCAGGCAGTGAAAAGTTACTATATAAGATTAGCTTCTCCAGGCCATGCCATAAGTAGGAGGGAGTGCTAAAATTGAATTTTCAGACAAGGTGCCAGAACGGCCTAAGGCCAACAGTGAAACTAACTAGCTGCCACCAATTCATAAATTCTTACTGTTTTTGCCCTAATGGTTTTTTGACAGATATTTCCTTAGAAAGCTGCCCTGCCTTGAGCTGAATGATAGCTTGACTTAGAATGCACAGTGCACACTGTAACTCTTCTGATATATCCCAGAATGCACTTCTGCACCTAATGTAGGAGATATTTCAAGAAACACTTGTTACCATATGTGTTTCCTGGAGAAAGAAGACTGGTATGTTTTTGTGGGCAGAAGCGCCTCAGCATGACCAGCAAAAGGGTGTTTTTCAGTGGAGGACTTGTGTGTTACTGTTCATCAGCATGGGAGTAAGCTCTGCCTATTGAGTTCCATCAGCTGTTGCCAGACTTTGGATAGCCCAGAACCCTGTCTGCACGCAAGGAATGTCAAACTCCCACTCTCTTAGCAAATACAGGACAGCCAAGAAAAGGAATATTGTGACTTGTGAATGCACAATAATCGTAACGCAAATTGCCCCTCAGAATTAGCATGATGAGGTACAACAGTATCATTTATTAGCTGTCAGATGAGCTGCACTTAACGAAGGGAAAGTGAATCACCCTATCTCACCACACTCTAGTCACATGGGAAATCTGCCAGCCATATCACAGCATATCATTGTGATCAGAACACTGTTGAACATGAGATTCTGCTGTCTCACCTCAAAAAGGTGGCAAATGTCCAGGGCAATACTCCCTCTATTTTTCCCTCCATATGTGGAATAAATGTTATGTGCACCCACACATGTGCAGATGTGCAATAGAAACCCATCTTGACAGCTATGGATGCTGTGGGCGCTCTGCTAATTAGCTGGGCAGCATTTGAATCCCTCATGAGTGGCCGCCAAAGTGCTCAGCTTACTGAGAACAGAGGGAATGTGCTAAAATAGTCTGAGTCTTCTTCCTTCCAAAAAGTAGAGAGGGGAAACCAGTGTTTCACCTCTAGATCACTTACTTGTGGAGCTCCGTAAGGAACAATTCTCTTTCCTGTCCTTTTCAACATCTACATGCAGCCTGTGGGTGAACTGGTCAGGCAACATGGACTCAAGTACCTGCAAAAAGCAAATGGTACACTTGTGTACCCATCTTTCACCACTTATGACCCCACCACTGCCACCAGAGCTTGGATAAGATCAGGACTTGTCTGAAGAGCAGCTGGCTAAAACTGAACTCGAGCAAGACAGCGGCAATGCTGGTTGGCAGAGGAAATTATTTTGAAGAGCTTGCAGCCACACTGCAGTTTGTTGATTGAAGACACACACCCAAGTGAGTCCTTAGACCAGGAGTACTCTTGGGTTCTTTAAATGATGCTGAGCTCCCACACAGGAGAATGAGTCACGTTTTCTACCAGCTCTGCTTGACTAGGAAACTCCATCAGATTTTGGCAGACACAGATTGGGCCTCAGTTATTAAAGCCTTCATCACATCTCAGCTTGATTATGGCAGTGCAATGGATATGAAGCCTTCAGTGCTTCAGAAACTGCAACTATTTCAGAATACTGTAGCATGTGTCTCTTTAAAAATGACAGACTACCACAAATAAATCCACCCTGTCGTAGATTCTTTACACTTGCTTCCCATAGAATTTCCAATCAAGTTGAAGATTTCATTCCTCATCTTCTAAATGCTCCTTGGCCTAAGCCCAAGACTGACTAAAACTATGTGACAAAGATGGGGACTGTTATAATTACACTCCTCTGACATCATGGAGATCTCTGATGGGTTGTTTGCCCCACACAAGGAGTTAATAGAGTCCTAGGGAGACTGCACACAGGAAGTAACTAATTAGAGAGCACCTGCAAGCAGGTCCAGGCTGGCCCATATAAGAAGGGCTGCAGAGCAGGTCTGGTTGCTCCCTGGAGCTTGAGGAGGGAGGACTGTCTGTCTTGCAAGTGGAATAAAGCTAACACCCAGCACAAAACAATGCTGGGTAGGATCAGGGGAGTAAGAGCAAGTCTCCCAGGCCACTGTGTTTCACATGCCACTGTTGAAGGAGAGCATGGTGGGAAGGAGTGAATTGGACTGGACTGCTGAGTTACACCAGCTTCCATGAATGGGAGGGCCCCTGTTGCCACTGCCCCACTCCAGACCCCCTGGCAACTTCTTGGGCTGCCCTGGTCCTGGTCCATAAGATGGTTAAGGAACCCCCCTCCCGCCAAGGTGCAGGGCCTGAGGTGGCCACGTTGAACCGTCCGATGGACCAGATGGCTCTGGTTTGGGTATGGGAGATTTTTCTTTGGGATTTCCCTCTTGGCTATGGCTGGCTAGAACTGATGTCGTGGGTGAGTTTCTTCAGTTCTGGCTGTACTATTGTGTGTGTTGAAGGAGAAAAAGAAGAGTCCTTCTTAAAAAGGACATGGAGACCTAATTTTATCCTGGCTAAGTGTAGGAATTTAGTTAACATTTTCAAAACTCACTGCCTTGGGGATCTGTCAGCTTTCTTTCTGCATAGATGGATAGGTAGGGATATCATGGTAGGAGAAGGGGATGATAAAAGGAAAATTAGATGCTGTTTTAGACAACTTAATGTCTCAGTTTAATAAGGCACAAACATTTTTAGAAGCCTGGCTATCACACTTGTTCAGTTAGCATCCTATTTAATTATTTCGCTAGAAGTCAAAAAGCTGTGCTTATAAATGAGAGAAGTAGCTACTAAATTAGTCAATACCCACATCTAATCACAGGCCTCTGACGAATGCCTGCTTGCCTGGCAACCTGTTAATATCCTTTCCAGAAATACAACCATGAGATCTTGGTGCAGTACTTCAAAGGATAATGAGCAGTACCATGTTGTTGAAGATACTTTCGACTACAGATTTTTTAAAGGCTAAAACTGCAGCACAGGAAAGGTCTGATTTTCAGAAAGGTTTGGTGTGTAACTGCCCACACATTTGTAGAGTTGGACTGAAAACTTCCTATGCATTGCAGGGTGAACTTTTTTTTTATATTTGTGCTTAGCATATTTGATATAATTTTTTAAAAATAGGGATATATTTGTCCATATTACATGTCTACCTACATTGTGTGACTGCAAACTAGACTAATTATTCTTCATTTGCATACAGTTACCTGATTTGTATGCATGTTCAGGTTAATTGTGTGCACAATTATTTGTGCATTTTGCTCTTGTTGCTTTTTCGAAAGTTATTCCTACCTGTAAGTATCAAAATATTTACCTGTGCTGAACAGGGGACTCATTTCCCTTGTTAAAAACCCTTTTTGTATGTTTAACTTAATGCTCAGAAATCAAGTGTTGTGCCTTCTTTTCAAGTTTGGTGAGCACAATTCAGAATTCTTGGTCCATCTCATTATTTCTTACTCCAAGAAAATGCATTAGTTTCACTGGGTCATCGCACATTATTTAGAAGGCAATTCCTGGCTCCTCTAGTTTTCATCAGCCAATTCTCTTCTTTCAAATATGTGTTGTCCCAGCCAAAAGAACAGAATAGAGACTTGTTCTGGGGCGCGTGGGTGTGCCCCACCCAGGGCCCGCGATCCCACGTCCCGCTGTCGGTCCTGCGAGCAAACCCCGTGCTGCGTGCTCCCCGTCACCCGCCTTGCCCCGAGTACGGCAGGGGTGGTCCTCTCCTGGCGTCCTCTCCTCCAGTGTGTCAGGGGGCCGGCGAGGTGAGGTAGGGAGGCTCGGGCCCACCCCCACTCCGAGCCCCGACCCAGGGCCCTAAGGACTGGGGACCACGCCCTGGTTCCGGTTGGTGGGGGGAAGAATCCGCCCCGAAACACACCAACCCCCTGGGCTTAATACCCTGCCCCGGGTCGCTTCCTACCTCCCCCGCCGAGCCACGGTGGCGGTCTTGTCCGGTGGCCCCTGTAGGGGCGGCTCCTGCAGCCCCCGTGAGGCCTCCCGCCGGGCTACTCCCACCGTCTCCTCCGCATGCCTCTCCTCTGCGCTCTCTGCTCGGTGCACCTTGGCCTGGCGCACCCCGGCTCTTCCTCCTCCCTCCCTTGAGCGTCCCGCCACTGCGACGTCCGGCGCGCCAGGGGAGGGGCCTGCATCCGTTCCTCCGGCCACTCCCCTTCCCTGGCTCTCGGCCCCCTTCGGCTCGGGCTGGAGCTGCTGAGAGCTCTGCACATGCACCAGCCCCGCAGCTTCCCTGCTCACGCTGGGGCCTTGTGAGCTTGGGCACTCCCGGACCGTTCGCACCCCCGTCCCCTCCCTTGAGCGCGGCAGAGCAAGCCGCGCAGGGCCGGAGCCAGCGCGGGGCCGCCGCTTCTCCCCAGCACGCCGGGGACGGCGCCTCGGTCGTGTGGGGCGTGGAAGCCTCCCCGTTACAAGACTTCTTAACTCAACATTTCAGCTTAGCCACTTTCTCCTGGAATAGAGAGTGATATTAAGCCACAGAAAAGAGAAGAAAAGGCACATGTGTTGGGTTGTTGTCAGAGGTGTATTGAGAGTGTTATGTGCCCAGGGGCAAAGGAAAAATTTGTTGTCCCTTCCGCCCCTCCCTCTGCGCTGCCAGCTGAGCCTGACCCTGGGAGGAGGAGGCGGAGCTTGTACCATGTCTTCCCCCACCCTCTCCAGTTTGGGGCCAGGCCCCCGCACACACTTATCTGCCGGTGGAGATGGAGGAGCGTCGGGCTGGGGGTGGAGAGGCAGGGAGGAGGCTCCAGCTGGCAGTGGCGGGCAGAGGCAGGCTGAGGATGACAGGGGGAGCGAAGGGGGACAAAATTGGCGCCCCCCCAGTGTGGCACCCGGGGCACTACCCCCTCCTCTCTACGCCACTGGTTGTTGTGCTACTTGATTTGATTCAACTTAGGTCCTGTCTGCAGTGGGCCAGGAACTGGTTTTAGTGACCTACTTTAAAACATAGGTTAGAACAGTTTCCAAGTTCTCGTTGAACATTGTTTGGCTCTGTCCATGCTGACTGCCCAATCTAAGATTTAAACCTGTTCTGAAAATCACTCAGGCTATGTCTTCACTGCGAGTTCTTCTGGCAGAAAAGATGCTAATGAGATTGGGACTCATTAGTATCTTTTCTGCCGGAAGAACTCACAGTGAAGACGAAGCCTCTGTGCTTATTCAAACTATTAGGTTTGGCTTTCTTAGCCAGAGCCTATAGTTAGAGGCAGTGTGGAACTTTTCCACCCCAGCAACAATGTGAAGAGGCACCATACTCCCACCCCACCCCCCACAGAACTGCCTGGCCCAGCTCTGTGCAAAGAAGAGCCATCTCTTTGCCTCTCTCTGCTCCCTTTTGAGCAAGTTGTTTTGAGGCTATAAATGAAACTGTAGTTTACTAGTATTCTCTGTATTCCTTGAACTTAGCTAGCCATTAAGCAAGCCCTGTGGGAGGAAGAAAGGCTTCTTCCTCCCTTCTCACCCACTGTGCGGCTACATAAGGGCCAGCCACAGTCTGGCTCTGAATAAACATTGAGTATGCAGAACTGAGCTTGTAATACATGCACTTAACATCTCAATTTCTTGAGGAAGTTTCAACTTTTCACCCTATCTCACCTGTTTCCCCTCTCTCCCTCTGCTTTCAGAGTTTAGTATTAAAGAGGGAATCCTAATGTTTTCTGGAGTTAAGGGAAGCTGCTTAAAACCATTTCATTCTAATAATGTATTCACACGATTATTGTCAGTTATGTTAAACTGTACTGTGTGTACCTCTTCCTTCTAGTACAGAATAGAAGTTATTTAAACCTTGCTTTGGTGTAGTATGTGGCATTGTGATGTTTTAGGATTGGGGGGGAGAGAGAACAGGTCAATGCACACACCATTGCTGTATGTTAACTGAGAGCTGAGGAACAGTGTAAAGGAAAATTTAGCCAGACATCCTTTAAAAAAAAACCCTTAGGTTTAAAATGGGGGGATATAAAAGTCTGTTTCAAATTAGATTTAATAAATGAATGTATGTTAAACCACAAAATAACTGCATATAAAAAAGTTATGAATCTGACTTATATGGGAAAAGCAAGGAAATTTTGAGTTAAGGATGGAACTCTGTCCAAACCCATCTTTTTATTGCTGCACTTATGACACACAAGGTTACTCACTCTAGAATTCCCTACAATACCCAGAAACAATGTGATTTAAGGACTCAGCTCTTGCGTTTTCATTTCCTTCTCTTTTCCTTTCCCCTTCCTTTGTATGGCACTATTTTAGGGAAAAGAGGAAAAGAAAGTGGATATGGGTGAGGGGGAATGTCTCTCGGAAGTGTCTGAAAGTCCACAGAACAGATGGTAACAGCTTTTTGGAGCATCTGTGGTTTAATTATATCAATGTGTATTTAGGGGCCTTTTAAGAATGTACATTCTGGACCCAATACCATATCCTTTGGATATCTGCAGCACTGTGGAGCTCAGTAAGATGCTATATCTCTATACAAATGGGGCCTGTTACAATCTCTGCAAAGCAACCAAATTATTAACACACGTTCATGCTAACCGTCAAAGGGTCAGAATCTGGCTGCTGGTTCTTGTGGGTATCTAAAGGGAAGAGCATTTGGGAAGCTCTTCCTGCCACAAGCCCTTCTGTAGGAAGCAATCAGTATTAATCTTTTGCACTCCTTCTGTTCAAGGGGGTTAGTAACCCAAGAGGTCCTAACTGGGACCGGGCAAGGGCCTTGCCTCCTCTTTAGTGGCTGGCAGTCTGGAAAAAGCAAAGTGCCTTTTAAAGCAGTGGTCCCCAAACTTTTTACCTCATCTCCCCAACTTTTACCCCATCCTTGCCCCACTCTAAGCCACAGTTCGGGGCTGGGAACAGGACCACAGTCA
The DNA here is from genome assembly GCA_032595735.1 of Pelochelys cantorii. Lineage (NCBI taxonomy): Eukaryota > Metazoa > Chordata > Testudines > Trionychidae > Pelochelys > Pelochelys cantorii. The sequence goes on along the minus strand of CM064326.1, from coordinate 46,566,761 downwards.
GGGTTGGGGCTGCAGCTGGCAACTGGACTGTGGTTGGGGTTGGGATCCAAAGCTGGGGCTGTCACTGTAGCTCTGCTCTTGGCCCCAGCCACGGTTTGGGCTAGCAATCGGCCGTGGCTGAGTGTGGATTTGTGGCCAAGCTGGGAGCCCTCGGTAGTCAAGTCACGGCTAGGAGCCAAAGCAGCAGCTGGGGATGAGGCCACAAAAGAACTGATGCAGAACGGGACTGGTAGCACTCCCTCCCCATCCCGCATGTGGGTTGGCCAAGGCCTTGCCACACCCCCTGCGTGTTCCTTCACATCTCCCGAGTGAGGTGTGCCCCACATTTTGGAAACCACTGTTTTAAAGGGTATAGTAGTTGTTACTCCTTTGTACACTTCTTGAGCCTTTCACACACTTAATGCTTCAAGCCACTGTTGCTAGTGTTGAGCATCTCAGCCCCCTCCTTCACGTGGCTGTGGTTATCAAGCCAGTGTGGCCCACAACGTGTGCTTGTAGACAAGTGGTTTTTGATCAATAGTCTGCATCTTATGGATTTATCGTGGGAATCTTTGGGTATGTCTTCACAGCAGTTACTTTAAAATAACAGCCGTTATTTCGAAATAACTTTACTAGTGCCTATACAGCCAAACCGCTATTTCGAAATTAATTCGAAATAGTGGAGTGCTTATTTTGAATTTGGTAAACCTCATTCCACAAGAAATAATGCCAATTTCGAAATAGCTATTTCGAAATAAGTGCTCTGTAGACACTTATTTCGAAATAGGGGGCCTCCAGCCTTCCCTGAGTGCCCTGGTGGCCACTCCAGCCTCAACCAAGAACACTCCTCTCCCTCCTTCCCCCTCCCCAGAGCCCTTAAAGGGGTTGACCCCAGCCACTGTGCCTGTGCCAACTCCAAGCCTGCCAGCCCAGAGCCAGCAGTGACTGCCCCAACCCACTGGCCCCAAAACATGAGCCAACAAGCCACTGGCAGCCAGCCCTCCACCACTCCCCAGGAGCAGTCTGCCAGCTCCTAGGAGCCTGCCAGGGCCCGGAGAAGGCAAGCGCCTTCCTGGTCCGGGGTAGAGATCATGGACCTTATTCAGGTTTGGGGAGGATGCCCCCAACATCCATGATCTCCGCACTAGATGGAGGAAAGCGGCCGTCTATGGCAGGATAGCTGCCAGCCTGGCAACCAAAGGCCACATGCGAACCCAGGAGCAGGTTTGCATGACAATCAAGTTGGTCCGGCGAGACCCCCAACCCTGAACCCTGAGCTTCCCCTCCCCCTTCTTCCCCTTGCTTCCCCCTTCCAGTTCCCTCCTCCCAGGTTTCCTCCTCCCCTCTCCCACCCTCTCTCTTCTCCTCTCCCGCCTCCTTTCCCCAGTCTCACCAGAGTTTCATTCCCCCCTCCCTGCAGTTTTGTTAAATAAAGAGAGTTTGTGTTCATGAAAATACGTGTATTTTATTTTACATCAGGAAGAGGGGTTAGGGAGGGGTAAGTGGAAGGACGTGAGGGAGGAATGAGACACAAGCCCCCAGTGGGGCAGACCAGGGAGGCTCTTAGTGCTCCTCAGGGTGGAAGCTCTCCTGCAGGGCCTCCTGGATACTGACAGCCCCCCGATGGACTTCCTGGGTGGCAGCCTACAGAAAGTGCAGCCAAGCTCGCAGCAACATGTCCATGAGAAGCACCAGAGTGCCCAGGGGCAGCTCTGGCTCCATGTTGCAGAGTGCTGTGGTGTCCCGAGTGAGGGCAACCAGAGCACGTAGAGACAAAATGCTTTGCTGTCCCTCATCGAGGTAGGCAAGCAAGCAGGGAAAGCTGAGAACTGGCTGTCCGGGGGGGTCCCTTTAAGCACAGGCCTCAGATAGCCTCAGGCAGCAGCCACACAAAGTAACTCCTGACCTGACGACCTGCTGGCCCTGGTTCCGGCCGGCCTTAAATGCGATTCAGCGTCCACTCAGTGTGGACGCACTATTTCGAAATAGCGAAAAGCTATTTCGAAATGCATTTTGTGTGAAGACACGTTATTTCGAAGTAAGATATTTCAAAATAACTATTTCAAAATAAGATATTTCGAAATAACGCTGTAGTGTAGACATACCCTCGGAGTAGATGTTCCACATTGCCACATACTGCAGTGCTCCTGCCATTTTATACAGATACTCACCTTGCATGCTCATTTCATGCCACACTTCAGGTATTTTTCAATCAAGGGAATTTCCAAGAGTAAAAAAAATTCTAAACCTCTGAAATGTGCTTTCTTTTTTCCTTGTCACTGCTACAAGTGAGATACACATTAGCTTAAATCAGTATTTTGAAAAGATGACAAAAATTCACCAGGCAGAGACCTTGTGCACTCACAGCAGACTTGTGTGGCTGCATTATATAGAATTGACAGTTGAATGTTACAGGGAAATGCTGGTGGACTATGGAGGTGCAGTAAGAAGCTCTGTATCAGTGAGTTTAAAAAACCCCCAAAACAAACCCTGCATGCAGGCTCCCTTTCACAATCCCTACTTTACTCTTTTTTTCCATCCCCCATGGCCTCTCTTCTCACATTACCACATTGCTTGCATTTTCTGTTTTCACTCCCTACCCGCTTTTGCTGCTTCACTTCATTTCTGGATGCTAGTCTTGCACACCAGGCTGATCTCTATTATGTTGTTGCCAATCTGCTGTGTCGAGGGAAATATTGATTTTTTTTCTAATGTGTGCTGTAGAAATCAATATTTTACCAGGTGGTAGAGTAGGAGCAGCAGCAGCAATTTAGCAGAGGCTGCCGCCAACTAGACAAATGTATATGCTCCGTGTTCAGAGACTGAACCCAGAATGGGAGAAAATGTAAAGAATTTTTTTGGATTCAACAATGCGATTAAAACACCAGCAAATTATTTTAAGGTACTGTTAAAAATGAATGGGAAGGGACTGTATGGGATTTGTTTTACATCATGATGGCTGAAGATCATAAGATTTTCTTCTATTGCTAATCTGTGGCAGCCACCATTTAGGATTGACAAGGGGAAAGGAGTCTGAAGCAGGAATAAGGAGAAGAGAGACAAATGGGAAATCTTATTGAATGGAAAGCAACAAAATAAAAGACTGCTGTACATTTTAGTTGTTAAAATAAATGAGACTCCTGACTTTCTCAGTCTCTTTGAACTACAGGTTAGATAGCATCACATAAGAATCAATTTCTCGGAGTCCTGTTTAAACTACAGGCTTAGTTAAGATCTCCTGGATCCATCTTTATAGCCTAATGTGAATCCAAGAATAAAATTGAGGCTTTGTTTACTAATGGGTAATTGTACTCTACCCTCAACCATAAAAACAAATAAAAGGTGAAGAATGTTTAAGTAAAAGGTTACAATCAATGTGATTCATTTTGCCAATGGCCAGAGTTTGATCTCAGTTACACAAGCAAAAATGCCATATAATTCCCTTGAAGTAAATGGAGTTACTCTGTCAGTGCTGATATAAATGAGATCAGAAATCTAGACAAAAGGCGTTTATAACAGCCCTGGACTCAGGTATTCAGTGGGGTTTGCACTCCCCTAAAACCTGAAAGCTGAAGCCTATAGCACTTGAGCTCTAGGAGTGTCCCCAATAGCCAGTAGCTATAGTAGGCTCTTGTCTTTTTGTCTGGACCAGCCTCTATATCAGACCTGAGCAAAATATGGCCCATGGTCTGGATCCAATCTGCCAAGCTGCCGGATCTGACCTGTGGACACAGTTGGGAGCCTCAGGTAGCTTCCCTGCCTGCCTTCCATACACTGCTGAGAAAAGCGGGTGCTGCGGGACTCAATTGGAACCGCTGAGAGCCCCAGGTGTGGGGAGGGAAAGGTTTTATGTGCTGCCCCCACCCCCAGCACAATCCCATTTGCCAGTTTCCAGCCAATGTGAGCAGATTGTTGTCAAAAGGCAGCTTGAGAATCCCCCTCTCCCCTCCCCTCAAGCTCGTAGCTATTCAAAGACCACATGGGCTCTGCAGCCAGTATAGGGTTGGGGCAGGCAGGGAGTCTGCCTGGCCAGAGCCTGCCTCTGGCATCCCAACGCTTTGCCCCCCTACCCCACGTAACCCAAACCAACTGCCCCCTCCTGCCCCCGTATCCCATCCCAGATTCTGCACCCCACGCTCCTGCCCCGGGTCACAACCCTCTCCTGTCCAAGGTCACAGTCCAAACTCTCTGTGCCCCCTGCACCCATATCCCCTCCTAGATCCTGCAGCCCAATCCCCTGCTCCTGGTCACTAACCAAACCCTCTGCCCCCCCACTCCTGCACCCCACTTCCTTGTCCCAGGTCGCAACTGCCTTCTTCACCCAAACTCCCTCCCAGACTCCACATCCTCTCCTGCACCCTAATTCCTTACCACGAGCTCCCTTCTGCACCCACCTCCATCCCAGATCCTGCACCTCCTCCATTAATAGCCTGGAAGAGTGCAGCCCTTGACAACTTTCCAAGTTCTTGGAATGGCCCCCCATCAAAAATTATTGCTCACTCCTGCTGTAAATAATAATTAGACTAGAAAGCTATTCAGAAAGTTATGCATGAAATTTTACTTGAAAAATCAATCTGTATTATCTTAGATGTCACATGGGATGAAAAAATTCTGAAATAATGGTAAATGACAATATCCTGAATTGCAACTGCAATGGAGAGGCAACAGTTAAGTGTTCAGATGTGTTTCTGTTGCAAGACTTCAGTATACATGTCATCAGCAGATAATACTTAATCCTGCTTTGAGTGCAGGAGACCTAGATCTCTCAATGTCTCTTCCAGTTCTACATGTCTATGATAAATTATCTGAAAGAGGAGGAAATGGTCAGCAATTAAGTTTACAAATAATACTAAATTGAGAGGTGCTGCAAATGCAACTGGAGAGCAAAATAATTCAAAGAGATTAGAGACATAGAGGAAGAATATCTAAAGTTCAAGAGAGAAGAATTGTTCAGGGTGATCCAAGAAAGAGGTTAGGGAGAAGTAATGGGATGAAGCTGAACAAATATATATTTAAATATAGAAAATAATTCCCAGTAACAAGATGTGACAGTCTGCAAATGTGGTTGGTGGCTCCCTTTGTTGATTGCCTTGCTTACATACTGTGTAATACTAATGGGAATGATTTTGGAGCAGAGGTACTGGTGAATGTTTATTCTTAATAAAGACCCAGGGTAAGTATTCAAATTAGTGCATGTCAGGTCCAGTATCAAATAAGACTTCTTTCCCATGGAATTTTAAAACTGTATGCCCTCTGCACCGCAAACAATGTGTCTGATTCTGTTATCTTCTGAGGAGCCTCAACTCCCAGGGCATGTGAGAAATGAGAGTAGAAGATCAGACCATTTTAAAAAAGTTTTCACAATAAAGATGTACATATCACAAAGCTTAAACTCCCTGAGCTATACTATATCGTAAGCTATTGTTAAATAGCAGGTATACAAACTCCTCTCTCTCATAATGTTCAGTAATAACTTAGTCAATGCGAAAAGCTTCTCCAACTCTGAATGGAAAGCACTAATTGAGAGAGATTGAGACCTCAGTTTTATCCCTTCAACTACTCTCCAGAAATCAATAATTTAATGTTGTGTGCTGCTGCTGCTTGTGACGTATTTCAGGGAGAAGCAAGTGAATGGCAGCCAGTGTATTTTTAGATGAAAACATTTTTTTTTTTTTTTTTAGCTGTGTAGGTAAGAAGTAGCTGACATCAACATCCTTTCTGCTGGAACACTGCTTTGAATAGATATATTATATTCAAAACTTCATTAGCTTGCTGGGAGTGGAGCAATTCTGGGTCTGAAAGTGCTATATTCAAAAGCACTGCCAAAAACTCATTTATTAGATGTTGTTGTAACAAGTGGTTGATATTATTACAATTTGGGGAAAACGTATTGTTTTACAAATTACATTAATAACATATGTTACTATGAAGTGTTCTTACTTTAAGAAATTTTAAATATCAGTTGTGTGCATTGTAAAGAAAACCGATTACTCTGAAGTTTTCTAATGGAAAATCTCAGACACCAAGTTTTATCCAAATTCCCCATTGTTGTATTTGGCTTGAATTTTAACATTGCCTCTTTTTTATGCAGTGTGTAGCAGAGTTGTGTAAAACTTTCCATTTCTTTTCTCCTTAAAAGATGCTTTTTAAGGAATTCTTCAAGCCTTCCAACAGTCACATCAAGTAACTAAGCTAATGTGTTTACTGTACTTTGCATTCCTGTCAAACTTTGCTAATATACATGTTTGGTTTGAGGTAGTTCTTAACTTCTTCTTGCTGATAAAAGTGCCTTTAAATGAGAATGTCTGAATTAGAATGTTTATCAACTAGTAATACATAAATATTAATACTTTTGCAAACTAGCTAATCTGCACAGATTGTAAGACTCCATTTAGAAGGGGAGATATTGCTCTAATTTTGCTGATGGAGAAAATGTGAAAGTTGTTAAAATATTTATTAATTGAATTGAGGATAGTACCAAGGAGTTAAATATTAGGCTCACTTGTGCTAGGCATTGTACAGTTCTATTAAAAAAAAAGACAGTTCCTGATCCAAATAGCTCATTATAAGAGACAAAACTGTTGCATATGTATCCTTGTGCCAGATGGAGCCATCAGCAAGCAGGGCTGAGTTTCTTTCCATCCATACAACACAGAACTGACTCGAGCCCCCACCTAGTAACCTGTGAAAACTACACACCACCCTGGGTGACTCTGAGAGGCAATACTTCCCTACTTGCAAGCATAGAATCTGAGTCTAGAAAAGAAACTTTTAATAAAGGAGGGAAGTAACATAGTGTTCATTTGGGGAAAACACTGCAAACAGGTTTCATATACATAAACTATGAGCAAAAGACCCACGATGAGTAGGTTGGGCAATGTCCTTTTCCCCTCAGGTTCTTAAGTCCAGCAACCCAAAGTCCCTTTCACATACCCAACCCTTCTCTGTACCCTATTCAGTTGCTGTCCTTTGTCAGTGCAGAACCAGATTTCAGAGGTACATCTGCAAAGTTCACTTCCCTCCCTGGATGGAAGGGGATCAAAAGGTATCTTACTCTGTTCTGCTACTGGCCACTCCAGTTGGCAACTTGTGCTGGATACCTGCTGGCCACTTCCCACCTCTCTGCCTCACCAGCCCCTCATTCACTAGACAATTCTGTTGTCACCTGCCTTTCTGCTGTGACCTCTGCACATCTGTCTTAATAATTTTCTTTTCAGGCTATGCAGAAACACTGCTTCTGTCTTCACAGATGAGGTCAGCTCCCAGACTACTGCACTAGGCAATGCAGTATGGGAAGGAGGTGGACAGCCCTTGGTGGAGAAAGAACAGATTAAGAACTATTTAGAAAAGCTAGACATACACAAATCCATGGGTCTGGATTTAATGCAGCCAAGGGTACTGAGGGAGTTGGCAAATATCATTGCAGAGCCTTTGGCCATTATCTTTGAAAACTCGTGGAGATGGGGAGAGATCCCAGATGATTGGAAAAAGGCAAATGTGGTGCCCATCTTTAAAAAAGGGCAGAAGGACAATCCAGGGAACTACAGACCAGTCAGCCTTACCTCAGTCCCTGGAAAAATCATGGAGGGGATCCTCAAGGAATCCATTTTGAAGCACTTGGAAGAGGGGAAAGTGATCAGGAATAGTCAACATGGATTCACCAAGCGCAAGTCATGTCTGACCAATCTGATTAACTTCTGAGATGAGGTAACTGGCTCTGTGGACATGGGGAAGTCAGTGGATGTGATATACCTTGACTTTAGCAAAGCTTTTGATACGGTATCCCACAATATTCTTGCCAGCAAGTTAAGGAAATATGGATTGGATAAATGTACTGTAAGGTGGATAGAAAGCTGGATAGACTGTTGGGCCCAACGGGTAGTGATCAATAGCTTGATGTCTGGTTGGCGGTCGGTTTCAAGTGGAGTGCCCCAAGGATCTGTTCTAGGGCCGGTTTTATACAACATCTTCATTAATGGCCGGGATGAGGGGACAGATTGCACCCTCTGCAGTTTTCCAGATGACACTAACCTAGGGGGAGAGGTAGATCCATTGGAGGGCAGGGATAGGGTCCAGAGTGATCTAGACAGATTAGAGGATTGGGCCAAAAGAAATCGGATGAGGTTCAAGAAAGACAAGTGCAGAGTCCTGCACTTGGGACAGAAGAATCCCAAGCATTGTTACAGGTTGGGGACCGACTGGCTACATAGCAGTTCAGCAGAAAAGGACCTGGGGATTACAGTGGATGAGAAGCTGGATATGAGTCAGAAGTGTGTCCTGATAACCAAGAAGGCTAATGGCATATTAGGTTGCATTAGGAGGAGCATTGCCAGCAGATCTAGAGAAGTGATTATTCTGCTTTATTCGGCACTAGTGAGGCCACATCTGGAGTACTGCGCCCAGTTCTGGGCCCCCCATTACAGAAAGGATGTGGACACATTGGAGAAGGTCCAGCAAAGGGCAACCAAAATGGTTAGGGGGCTGGAGCACTTGACCTACGAGAAGAGGCTGAGGGATTTGGGCTTATTTAGTCTTCAGAAGAGAAGAGTGGGGGGGGCGTTGATTGTAGCCTTCAAATTCCTGAAGGGAGGTTCCAAAGAGGATGGAGAGAAGCTGTTCTCAGTAGTGACAGATGGCAGAACAAGGAGCAATGGTCTCAAGTTGCAATGGGGGAGGTCTAGGTTGGATATTAGGAAAAACTATTTCACTGGGAGAGTGGTGAAGTACTGGAATGGGCTACCTAGGGAGGTGGTGGAATCTCCATCTCTAGAGGCTTTTAAGTCTCAGCTTGACAAAGTCCTGGCTGGGTTGATTTAGTTGGGGTTGGTCCTTCTTTGGGCAGGGGGCTAGACTCGATGACCCCCTCAGGTCTCTTCCAGCCCTAGGATTCTATGATTCTATCTCAGGTGAGGTCAGCTGTCTGTCCCTTTTAGCTCTTAGTAGGCAAGTAGAAACTCAGTGGTACCACAACTGATTTCAGCACCGAGCATTTAATATAACAGAGAGGCAACAAATGAAGCCTATTTAGCTCTTTATTTTAACAGTTGTGGGCGTGGGGAGGACAGATTAAACGATTCCAGGGAGGACTGCTGGGGAAGGGTCTACAACTCCTGACTGGGATTCCTGTTCCCACCCCTCTACTTTCATAGGGCTCTGACATTTGAAACCCTGGCTTAGCAAGGTTTAGCAAGGTCCTTTCAGCTGAGGGTGATTTCCCCCCCCCCTTATTTACGGTAGATTAAGCACAATCTTGCTTCCTTGCATTCATACAATAATACCAATAACACTGGTAACAGCATTTCACTACACCTGCATTCAGAACTAAAATTATGTGTAACTGAGCTCTAGACAAATTTGATTTTTTTGAGTAATATCACTTCATTCATGTGAAGACATTTTACTCTAGAAGTTTTTTCCCTCTCCCTGCTAGCTGTCAGGAAAGAATTCATTCAGTTCATTTAAATCCTGCTTACAGATATGATGAACAGCTATGGGAAAGACAATGTAACAGTAAGATGAATCGGAACATCATTATAAGCAGTGGTATCAGTTCACCAGCTGCTTAACTATTATTAAGGTTTTTTTAAGTATCATAAAACTTCCATCTCTTAAGAGACTGGTTTGTGGGTGTTTACAGAGAACTTCCATGTGTACGCATCCCTTCTGCTAGGTAGTCGCAGCAGCAGCAAGGGCTGGCTTCGGTATCTAAGCTTTCCTCTTAACAATGTAAAACAAAACAGCTTGTGACCCCACCCAGTAATGTGGGAAAATGAAACACCACCTTGGGCATCTCCAAAGTGCAGTTTTTCCCATGTGGAAGCACCGAGTCTGTGTATAACAAAATAAAACTTTTATTGAGAGGGAATCCAGCAATCACTTGGGAAAACACCACAACCATAATTCAACTGCATGTAATTATGATTCCAAAGCTCATAACCATAAACACGCTGGGCAGTGTCCTGTGCCTTGGTTTTTTGAAAGCCCAATGAATTAAGGTCCTTTTAGCTCACCACTCCCTTGTCCCACTGCTGCAGCCCATTCACAGTTGGCTGTCCTTGAGGCCTCTTCCTCACAATTCTGCCACTGCTGCCCATTTGCTCACACTGTTCTCTCTGCTGCCACAGTCTGTCAACTCTGCTGGAGTTCAGCTTTGCTGTTTGCTGCTGACTCTTGCTTGTGCATTGCAGCATTTGGAGGTTCTGCCACTTCACATAGCTCTAGGGTATGTCTAGACTACAAGCCTCTTTCGAAAGAGCGCCTTTGAAAAAGCTTCTTTCGAAAGATCATCTAGACTGCCACAAGACTTTTGAAAAAACAATCTGCTTTTTCAAAAGAGAGCACCCAGGCAATCAGGACGCTCTCTTTCGAAAAAGCCCTGTTTGCATTCAAGAATGCCTTTTTTTCGAAAAAGCTCTTTCGAAAAAAGGCATTCTTCCTCGTAAAATGAGGTTTACTGCTGTCAAAAAAACTGCTGAATTCTTTCTATTTAATTTTGAAAGAACGCGATGGCAGTCTAGAAGCCGGTGAACACTTTGGTAAGCCAGCCCTGTCTGCTGGACACCTCGTATGGTAGGTGTGTCAATGCAAATATAGTCTGCTCCTGAAGTCTTTTTCCACAGTTCATGGGAAGGCTCATTGGGACCCCTCTTACATGTAGACGGTGATATGGGGAAAAGTTCAAAAGGTACCTGTTGGAAAATGTGCCAAGTGGAAGATAAAGGTCAGCATTATTGGCAGGTGGAAGTTAATATCTTGAAAATGGGTGAGAAAGGTAGCATGGGGATAGGCCATGAAGGGCTTTAAAAATGAAGAAATTTGTGTTTGATATAGTGGACTAAGGAGAGGCAGTAGAGTAGTGGTATGCAGTGACATCTTTAATAAGGCCTTGCCTACACTACAAAGTTGTATTGACAAGTTATGCTGATGATCAAAAAGTAATATAATTACATTGCTAGTTGCATGTTCACCCTATGCTCTGTGTCAGCAGAGGCATCCACATTTTGTGCTCTATCATTGACAGTGAAAGCAGCATACCATGGGTAGCTATCCCACTGTGCGGCTCACCACCTTCCATAGCAGGAGTTGCGGGAAAACAAAGTGGATCACAGCACATCATGGGTGCGAGCTCAGCATCCCATGATGCATTTTTTCTGTCTCAGCATGCCATGGGCTTCTGACTACAATTCATGACGTTTTTAATGCCTCTGGGTTACTATGCACCTGCCATCTCTCTCTAAAAGGATGGATCCTGCACTGCTTTTTCTTGCATGCTATGGAAAGAAACAACATCAGATCACTTTTGGTATTCACGGAGCAGCAGCACATGGTGGACCATTGCTTTGGGGCTCAGAAAACAAGTACTGAGTGGTGGGATCACATCATTATGCAGTCTGGGATAACGGGCAGTGACAGTGGAACTTTTGAATGCAGAAAGTCCCTTTTCTGGAATTGTGTGTTGAGCCTTCCCCAGCTCTGTGGCACAAGGACATCAAAATGAGAACATGTGGAGATTTCTGTGTGGAAGCTGGTGACTCCAGACTGCTACCAGGTGGGCACAAATCAGTCTGGAGTAAAGAAGTTGAATTTTGGGGCCATGTTAATGCAAATGGACAGGGCCATTAATTGCATTGTGCTATGAAGGATTGTAACTCTTGGAAATGTGCATGAAATAGTGGATGGCTCTGCAGCAATGGGGTTTCCTAACTGAAGTGGCCATTATATGGAATGCATATTCAAATTTTGCGTCCAGTCCATCTTATGACAGAGTACATCAGTAGGAAAGGGTACTTCTCTGTGTTATTCAGGTACTTGTGGATCACTGAGGTTATTTTACTGACAACAATTCAGGGTGTTCCAGGAAGGTGCATGACGCACACATTTTCAGGAACACTGGCCTGTATGGAAAGCTGCAAGCAGGAACTTCCTTTCCAGACAAGAAAACTCCAGTGGGGAATGTTGAAATACCTGTAGTGATCCTGGGAGACTCAGTGAACCCCTTACTCTCATGGCTCATAAAGCCTTACATGAGAAACCTGGACTGCAACAAACAGTGTTCCAACAGTAGGCTGAGTAGGAGCACAATGACCATCCAATGTGCCTTGGCAGACTAAAGGCATGCTGGCACGGCCTTTATGGCAGGTTAGACCTAAATGAGGATAACATTTCCATGATCGTAGCAGCCTATTTGTATGCTTCATACTATTTGTGAAGCTAAGGGTAAAAAGTTTCCCTATGGATGGAGAGCTGAGGCAGATCTCTGTTAGAGGGGCATAACAGGAGGTTATTAGAATCAGGGAGGCTCAGAGGCAACATTTGGATAATGAGCACCAGTAATGTGTACTATACAGCAATCTTCCATGCTTCATTAACTTCATTTATCTTGTTTTGCCTAAAAATTGTGGTGATTCCTGAGCAGGAATTGTCCTAAGCAAATGATTAAACTGCATCTGTTTTTATTACCAGCATCAATTGCTATGTGTAGGACAGTTTGTTTTTATTAAACACCGATTAATAGACAAGAGACTTAGTGGGAAGGGAGATGTCAGTGAAGGGCATGTAAGCGCTCAGAGCTGTGTGTATGTCCTGTGGTCATTTTGGAAGCTACCTGAAGGGGTACTGGGAAGTTGCAAGGAATGTTTTTGAGGAGTTTTGCGGAAAACATGGAACACAGTTCTGCATGGAGGAAGGGGGGTGAAGGCAAGGGTGAGCGCACATCTACACATCCGTTCTGACTGTAGCTTGATTAGGGACTTCAGTGTCTCTGTCCCACCATCCCTTTTATCAGCCACCCGTGGTCCTTCATAATGTGCTCCTCACTCTCCTTTCTGTCCTTCCTTTCTTTTCTCTCCATTCCCTGTGTTCTCTTTTTTCTACCTCTGAGAATGGGAGCACCTCCTGAACCATGTTTTCCTTGCTCATTCTTGGTCCCTTCCTTATCTGGCGATGGTAGTCCACCAGTGTGTTGGGGGTTCCTCCAAAGGACATATCTGGAAAAAGCACAAGAAACAGTACACAGAAGTGTGATTTGTTAGTTCATGAACAGTATTTAATCATTACAGTACAATATGCCTCTTGTGTCATAACTTTACTTTCTCACTACCTTTGGCAAGTATGTGTCTTGGCAATACCTAACTATGGGGAATTCAGCCTGGGTGGGAGATGAGTGTTCAAGATGGGACAAAGGGTGTAGGTGATGTTTTCAGAGCATCGGTAAAGGGAACTAAGACATTGTAAATTCTGCCAGCATTTCCCATTGCTGAAGGACATTGTATCCGATATTATTCCTGAAGATATGTGAAGGTGCATCTATCACATGTATGCAGTTTCAGACTCGATCCTTATATTGCTCACATGTGTGCTGCTTTGGTCCCTGCACAAGTGATTGCTGAGTGGCACTGGAAAGCTTCCTATAATGGGGGAAGGAACAAAGAAGTTTTACCAAAGAACCTTCAGCAGAGGATTGACAAGTATCTCCAGGAAAGTTTCCTGGCGATCTCTCTAGAGTATTGCCGTGAAATCTCTGTGTGCATTAACACACTGTTCTGAAGAATTTACGTGTACCAAGGAATGTGACAGACTCTAACATAGCTTGCACATTTGTATCCTTTCACCCACTTCTATAATATACAGAGTAAAGGGCAGCTGTACTTCATATAACTGAGCAGTATCCGCTAAAAAGGTTACTTACAGGGCTCTTCTCTGCTGCATCATGCATGACAGAGAAGGATTGCTGAGACTGGCTAGATCCCTCCAGAGTGGAAAAAATGTCCTGACTTGCTGCACCACTGAACAACCCTGTCATTCTCCACATCATCCTCCAACTTGACCTCCTTGTCCATGATTTCATCCTTAGAGTTAGGTCCCCTGTCCACCACTTTCAGTCCTGCTGAAGTATCCACAGGGCTCTTAGTGGTGGAGGTAGGTTTGCTGCCAAGGATGGTGTCCAGCTCCTTAGAAGCAGCAAGTCTTTGGTGCAGCACCAGAGAAACAGTTTCTGCCCTTGCCTTCTGTCATGCCTGCTTCAACTGCTTTATTTTCTCTCAGCACTGCATAGTGTTCCATTTGTAGCCCTTATCACGTAAGCCGTGTGAAGTATGCCTAAAAATATTGACGTTCCTATGGCTGGACTAGACAGCTTCCTCTCCCCTTATACTAAGCAGATCGAACAACTCGGGTGAGCTCCTAGAAGGAGAGCATTTGCTTCATGGAGCTACCATGGTCAGGTGGGAAGATGCAGCGTGAGCTCTCCACACCAAGAAAACAGGAAGTGGAAGTTCAGAAATGCCTGTGCCTATTAAAGGGGGAAAGGTGGACTCGTGTATATGGGTGCAGGACAGCAGACTTTGAACGGCTGGCCAGAGCAATCAGGATGGGCATTGTGGGTCACCTCCTGATGGCCATTTACAGTAACAAAACCAAATTTGGTGTCTACACAGATGCTTTGTTGATCTAACTTTGCTGCAAAAAGCTCTTTACTTCTCATCAAGTTGGTTTTATTTTTTGGACAAAATGGGACTTTTGTAAGCCAAAGTTGCATATGTTCACCTCCACTGTTTTGTTGACAAAAGCTGACTTTTGTTGATAAAACCATCTAGTGTAGACAAAGCCTAAGGCACGTGACAGCTTTTTAATTGACAGGTTTTTCAAAAAAATCTTTTTTCTCTAACTTGCACATACTGATTAATATGCCAAATATATAGTCTTTCACTAAATGAATTAATGAATCAATTTTGCAATAAATTACCATCCTGATGAAGCATTTGCGCTGCTAGTTCTGCTCCGTCACAATGATTCAGTTTTACATTTGCATGCCTTTTTACTCCTCCATGCAGAAATACACTAAATTGATTCATCTCAAGAACTCCATTCTTCCCTATAGCTATAATCTAACTAATCTTATTTGCTTGTGTGAAGTTTTGGTATCAGAATAACATAGCCCTCTGAGGCTTGCAAACTTCCGTAATGCACTTAGTATAATCATGTGCCAGAAATGTAGAAAGGTGTGATGTCTGGTTAACCATTATTGAATTACTGAGTCGTGCAAAGAGAGAGGCTACCTTCTATACATACATAATGGCAAGTCTCCATTCAACTCATGTGTATTCAGTCTTACACCGATATGTCTTTTTATTGATGTTCCACAAAACACCACTCCATATGGAGTAACCTCGTGTGTCTGGTGAATGAGTTTATGCTCTCTGGAGGATGCTCCTTAGTTCTACAAAATAGTGTCTTCCTTGTGTGTTCAGGGGCTGGACAGAATTCTAAAGAGCTCTGTTTTGGTTAAGCTGATGGTTAACGGACAGATTCGTTTTATTATTTATTTGTATTATAGTACTGCCTAGAGGCACAAACCCACAGTGAACATACATAATACAGGGACCATCCTGCTGTGAAGATCTTACAGACTGTTAGTGGGAGCTGTGGATTTCTAGAACTTCTGAAAATCAGGCCATGAATTTAAGTATCTAACTTGAATCACCCCAATTTTTATAAATTGGCCAAAATTTGCATAGGTGCTAGATAAAATACTCCCTGAGTTACCCCACAAGGAAAAGTGAATTGGCTTTGTATATTGCTCACCATGATTGTCATTACGCTAATATCTTGCCTTTTCAAAATGATTTCTCTGAGCCTTTGTCTCACTGTCTTAATCTGTGTCCTCTTATGTTGTTTATATTTGTTTGCTTGAAAAGTTGATTTTGTGAGGTTGCAGTGTTCTAAATTACAAAAAAATTGGATTTTTAATTTAAAAAGTAATTAATTGATGAGCAACTCTGCTTGATTCCCTTATCTGAAGAAACAAGGCCCTCACACATCACAGAATGGGCTTTGCTAGTGACAAGCAGCTAACTCCTTCTAGTGCTGTTATCACTCAGTACAATAATATGTGGAGCCTCTTACCCAGACAGATTGCATGAGTACTCCCTGAGCTGTGCATGGATCACACAGAGAAAGGCACTAGCAACTCTCCCAAGCTCTCCATCTTTGCATTCCAGGAACATGACATCTTGCCCTGATCGAAAGCTTGACCAGTGTGAGTTTTTATTATCCTGTCTGCCTGTCCTTTGATATCTTACATGGCATGCTTTGTATGAAATATCACAGCCATCTGCAAATGATTAATATGGGAGTTACACAGAGGGCACTTTGGGAGACAGCATGTCAGAGACACACCCTAAGTATCTAGCTGTTAGCCAGTTCTTATGCTTTTACAGCTTTTTGAATAAGATATTCAGAGTAGTTGTAGGAGGAGTATCAAGTCCTGGTGCCTCTTTCAGGAAGTAAGCTGCAATTGCTTTCACTTTGCCCAATGATGGCAAACTATCAATTTGTACAGAATTCACAGTTACATAGTTTCACATTTTAAAAACATAGGAGCAATTGTTCTGTTCTTGATGATCCATGTTTCTGCTGTATGAACTAAAACCCTACACAAGGGCAGTAGGTATAATAGGCCACGAACTTTATACAAGTGAGAGAGCCTTCCAGACTGTTAGCACAACACTGAAACTTTCAAAGAGCCATTAAGGTGGTAATGCCATTAACAGGCATTTGTCAACACCCAGGCATATATTGTCAGTTTCTGCATTTACTGACAAAAACAGTTGTGCATTGGTTAGTGTACTGGACCTTAGTTTAAAATTTGCTTTAAAAATTTTCATTACTGTGTTGCTGAAGATTATAAAATCACATTTCTAGCAAATCATTGCATAAATTTTTAGATGTACAATTTGGTATTCATCTTTAGTCTTAAATGCTTATTTCTTCAGACACATCGTCTTACTATATATATATATCTTAGAAATGTGCATCTTTCTGTCTGTGAGTCTGTTTGTTCAAGAACTCCTCAACGGTAACAGCTAGCACCACCAAATTTGATGTGCAGCTTCCGCTTAACATAACTTAAAGCAAAGTAAGGGTTTAGTTGTGCCAGGACAATGGGATGTGCCTGGAGTTCGATTGTTTCTCAAAAAACGGAAAGGGTGGGGTTTAGTAGGAGGGGCCGTTATATTGTAGAATGGCCACAGGGGGCCGGCAATGGGCCAGAGATGGAGACTGGGACAGCCATAATCCCATTGAGCCAGCAGGGCACTGGGGTGGAGAAAGGGACAGCTATCTTAGATATATTTCAGAGAATTTGTCTGTGTGTCTGTCCCGTAGCCAGGTAACATGTACCCCTCTCACCAGGGCAGCCTCTACACTGAGCCCCTCATCCCCAATCCCATCCCAGAGCAATGATTTAAATGAAGAAAAACAAAACTTATTTGGGTTAAGGACTTAAGCAACACAAAGTAAATCTTCTAGTTTTTTAAATAAATCCCTCAAGAGACCAATCTTATCTAAAATACACATTTTAACTTTAATTACTATAGTACAAAAAACTTGCTTCTAAAGCCTTCCTGTCTTTTCTATGCATTCCTGTAATCTTTTCCCCTTCATGCCCTGTTGAAAAGAGCCTTTAAAGGGACAACATCCCTTTTCTTCCAGATAGCTAGACAAATGAGTTTCCCTTTCTTTACTTCTGACTTTGATTAACAAGTTTTATGAGAACCTTCTAGCAAAATCAGTACCATTGGTAAGATATGCAATCCTTTTTATGCCTAAAATCTTTGAAACACATTTTTAAAGCTGATGACATTTCACAAACATGTCTACTGTTATGCAGATCACACAAAGTAAATTAGTGTTCCCTTTTTCCAAAAGCAATCTCTTGGACATTGTTATGAACAGAGTAAACCTTTGTGACTGATAATTTTAAATGTTTTTTGTTTCAGTGCATTAAATATGTAGTAATCTGGAATGATTACTTTATGAAGACTTAAGAGTACATTTAAAATATAAAATCAGCTTAGAAATATTAATTAAGAAAAAGTAAAACAGAAGAGCTGAATCATGTATTGCCATAATATTTAATGTTGTATTCAGCAGGATAGCTGATTTGCTCTTACCTACACAGTTTTTGCAAATAGATCACTGCCAAACTTTAGGGTATATCAGAAAACCCATAACTGACAATTTTTATTCCCAAATATAATGCTTTTAATTAGATACCTTCTGCTTGTCCAGTCTTCACAAATGCTACCTGGCATGCAGTGGAAAATGTGATCTACTTTCTTTCGAAATTAATTGCAAAAAAGTTTTTTTCCTAAATGTCATATGCTTTATCTGGGTTCAGGGATTTTTGCTGGAAGGAGGTGAGTGGGGAGGAGGAGGGAAGAGAGAAGGGAAACAATGGAGGGCAGAGCAAGGGTGAAGTATAGGTGGGACTGCAGGCAAAAGAAACGGGCGAGGGTGCTAACCCCCCCCCCCAACTAACAGCTTCACCACTGCCCATGACCCTACAGATCTGTATCCTTCAGTATATTAAGCTGGTACATTTCCTCGAAAGAGTATATCCCAATACATGGTGTCCTTAAAGTGATCCCTAATGAGCAATCACTGAAACCAAAAATTGGTGTATAATTGCAGGCCCTGCCAAAGAGTGTGCGGGGACCAAGGCAGCATGCTGAGCTGCATGGGCATGCGGCTCCTGGCCGGGTGGGCGGGGCTGGGAGCTGGGCAGCGCCGGGCCCTGAATGCGTGGAGCCACGAATGCGCGGTGCCCAAGGTGACTGCCTCGCTCACCTTGCCCAAGCCAGGCCTGTATAATTGAATGAGTGCTAACAGTGGCAATCAAGCTCCATTTCCCAGACATGTTTGAACAATGGCTGATGTGCCCAGAGTCCTGAAGAATTATAATTTTGCTGATTTATCTCAGTAGAGTCTCATGAAATGAAATTTCTCTACTTTCCCATGAGGTTGCATATCAAAATGCTGTAGTTTGCATTTAGTGATTTGAAAAGTCCCCAGAGGAATGATTTGCTACATTAAGACATTAAAATACAAGCATTTTTATTTGGGCACCCACGTGCTTTTAAATATTTACTGTGGCTAGTGGATTGTTGTTGGCAGCTCTTATCAAGGGCTGGAGAGTGACTAGATTCTCTGCCTCCTTGAAAGTATGGAGGAAGGAATATGGATGCTGTCTTGCTTGCATACCTGTCTGTGTAGGTGCTGCTCATACCAGTGCTCCAGAGGAGCCCAAGGGCCTTGCACCAGATGTGTCCTTACTGAAACCAGTAAGGCACAGAAAAATGAAGAGAAGGAAGAGCTGTTGCTTCACCTTTTCCCCTACCCCATGCTAGCAAGCAGAACACCTATTCAGCTTCACAAACAAGAAAGTTGTAGAGTAAAAAGGGTGTTGCAAATTACGTACCGCTCTAACTCTGAGGCTGTCTAGTGTTCCCACTGGGTGCATGCAAATGGCAAATATAACCCTGTTTCATTAGATTAGACACATTGTTTGGGGCAATAATTTAGTCTTGAAATAGATACACTGTTGAGATAAAGCCTTGGTAGTTAATCCAAGCAAAGGAACTGGACTAGTGCTGAGACATAGAACAACTCTTTTCTATTGCCTCTATTATATTTGAGGTGTGATCAGGGAAAGGAGATTTTTGGAAACTATTGTAAATTACTGAAAAAAGCATCAGACATCAAATAACAAATGTTTGGTTGGCTGGCACTGTTTTCTATAGGCTCCAGTAGTTTTAACCAACAGGGGATGTGATTGCTGGTACCTGTGGGTAGGCAGGTAAATATAGTGGTGCCCCGCCTCCCAGAGCTAACCCATGAAAACCACAGCAAACTGCCACTGTGTTACTGCCCATCCCGTCTTAGCAGCATCTGAGATTAGGCTCTCAAGTGAAATTTATATCCATGAAGTTTTAAGTTGCTGTGGTACCACCACTACTATCTAGTGATTAATAAAATAGCACCTATTCAGTGCTCTTCATTTTTCAAAGTGCTACATAGATGCCAGATAAGGGTCTAATTTGATTCCCTTAATACTGATGTAATTCAGGAGTAATTTATTTGAAATAATTTTGGTGAAAGTGAAATCAGAATTCAGCCCTAATTGTATGAAACGTGTTCACAGATTGAATTATCAGGAAATTAGAATAGTAGTGAATGATCTGATTGACTGAGAGAGCTGGCTTTTAGTCTGATTTAAAATAATCGCAAATGCACTGCTGTCTCCAGTTTATGGTCTTCTGCGTAAAGGTCCGAGAAAAGCCAAGGTTTGTGTGAAAAACACAATATTAAAAGAACTGATTTTCCTCTACTTTTCAATACACAGCAAACGCTTCATTATTTATTTACTTAACATTTAAATTATCTTAGCAGCTAGAGAGTGCTTCAGAGCTCCATTGCAGTCAACGCTGTAAAAACGTACATGATTGAAATATTCCCCGTTATATACCACAGAATTGTTTTCATCCCAAAATTATTTGCATTCGTTAATTTCCCAGATTTACTATTAAAGTAATGAAATGGTGAAGTAATACCTACAAATTGAAGCAAACTGGTCTAGTTAATGGGTTTTTCTTTGTAAATGGTCCTCTAGTACTTATGCTTTTCATCACTTTTCATAAACGTTCATAAATTGTAGCACAGAATGTACTTGGCTTGACTGAGGTGATGAGAGAAATGTTGTGCATAAGTGACTTGAGAACAATCATAGGCCCACTCAACATGATTTTGCTTTGCAGTTTTCAATAATGGATTGATCCGTTTCACCTGTTGCCTGACTTTTTTTTACCAATAACAATGTTAACTGGTTATGAAAACCTGTATTCACTAATGAGGTGGAGTATGATACCGTGGAGTTCATAAATCATTTTTAGCAGTTGATGTATTCATTGTTGGAATTGGCTAAGCTGTACTACATCAAATTACAAGACTGTTTGCAGTATTTTATAATATGCTGTAAATTAATCCTGCCTGGAGAGCCCACCTCTCTGGGGTGGAGTAAATATATGCCGTCTTCTTTTTATATTAAGAGAAAGATTAGGGTTGTTCAGTAAATGCATGTATTGTAGACATTTCAGTTAGCACTTAAAATATCTGAGAAACTAGGTGGATGAGGTAATATCTTTTATCACACCAGCACTTCCATTGATGAGTGAGACCACCTTTGAGTTTACACAGAGTTCTTCTTCCACACTACCGTAAACTGAGGATACTTTTCATTCTTAAAACATCTGGATTATGTAGGAAGGAAGACATTGAATTGCATGTATATGTTGTAGGGACAGCTGAATGCTGCACTCTAATGAAATGTAGAGCCCTCAGTTGAATTGTCTTTCTGCAGTTACTTTGAGAGAGGGAGTACTTTTCTTTTTCAGTTGCAATTCGGAGTGTGCACCAGAATCTGACATTCTAGACAGTTTTCTCTTTTAAATCCAAGAAAACAAGCATTCCAGTCTGAGTTTATAACAATAGAATGGTTTTAGAATGGACTGTGTTTAGATGTGGTCAAGAGAGATTTAAACTATTATTGGAATGTGGAAGTTCTGCTATAACCTTTTGGGAAATAACTCCCAGCAGATTTTTATTTTTATTTTTTTTACTTACTAATTTGATCAATTTGCCACAAAGCAACCTAAAGTCTGTCTTCTGCCCTGGTTATGACATTCACATTCTCAGACATGGGAGGTTGTGTCTAGGCTTTTTTCAGTCAGACACTGGTGGGGAGAAACATATCAGAGAGGGGAAGAAGTGCTCAGAGCCAGCTGCAAATTTTGAGAAATGTGAGAACTGACATCTGTCTAAGACAATTATCTTCAAACACAGTGACATGCAGCAAGATTTTGTGGGATTTATCAATGGGAGTGTTATGGCATAAAAGTGGCTAGTGACAAATGTGTATAACAATACACATTTATTGAAAACTAAAAAACTCCACACTTAGGTCAACATAATGCAAAGAGGCTAGGTATAAAACGGATCTCTTCCAGATCTGTTTATCAGGTCAGTTACTGCCCTAATTCTAATAGATTGTATGAATAGCTTAGGGCAAGTCTAACCTACAGTGTTACATTGGCGCAGCTGAGCTGCTGTAGTGTGTCTGTCAGAGGCAACTAGTGAGAGGGCACATAAGGGGCCACTGGCCACGTGACCCCTCCCAACCTGCAGCAGGGGGGGAATCGGAGCAACGTGGTGCCAGCTTGCTCTGCTTCCCCAGCTGCAGCTCTCTGCTTCCCACTGGTGAGTGTGGCCAGGAAAGCAGAGCAAGCTGGAACTGTGTTGCTCTGCTTTGCCTGCTGCTGCCAGTGAGTGCAGGAAGGAGCAGACTCCTGCTGCAGGCACCAGTTCCCCCTGCACTGCTGCTGGCTGTCCCATTTTCCCTCTCACCCACAGCATTGTGGCATGTGCGCCCCCCCCCCCCAACCTCCCCACACATCACCCTTGGCGTCTGGTGGAGACATGCTATGCTGACAGGAGAGCGCTCTCCCACTGGCATAATTATTCCACCTCAACAAGAAGCAGAAGCTATAGCAGCAGGAGAGTGTCTCCCATCAACATAGTGCCAGTGTGGACAATGTGAAACTTGTATCGCTCAGAGAGGCTTTTTCACACCCCTGAGCAATGTAAGTTAAATCAGCTTAAATGCTAGTGTAGATCTGCCTCTAGTAGCACTAAGTTAGTTGCTTCATTGATTCTCCTGATATTTATACTACTAAATTATATACTACTTTAGTTCTGCATATTTTGCTTTAGTTTTATTACAACCAGCTAGTTTCCCCCTAATCCTCAGCATCTTTAGAATAACTTTGCATATTTTTCTCTGAGGGGAAAAAAAGGAGAAACAAACTCTTGCTGTTTTGCTCTGTGCTGTGATAAGTAGACAGAAATGACAATGATCAGGACAGGGACATTACCAGTTACCATTCTTAGCTGTGGAGGCCTCTTATATACTTCTATAAATCCAGTTGTCATATAGTATTTTAACTTTGTACTTACTTTATATTGAGATCTTTAAGTCAATCTATGTACTGTACTGTTGAGAACATTTTTATTTCAAATAAATTATTGAGATAGAATATCTTCTACAATTGTCCTCCTTAAGCATGAATAACATCTTGAATTGAATGGAGTCTGGAATATTTGTTTTAAATTGACACTTAATATTCTTGCCTAGAAAACTGATAAAAATTTACATGATAATCAGGTACACAGATACTCTGTATTTGTGGATATATGGACAGACCCATGGAATTAGAGCATGCAGATGGATTTTGTTGTATTCTCCAGAATCTAAGCTTTTATTCTTTTAAAAAATAAAGGTTTCTTCCCCATCTGCTTGCAAATATAACTTTGGCAATATAAATGGAAGCACAGTTGTCTTGTAGTGCTGTGAGTATAAGACAGGAAACTGAGTAATAATGTTTAGGCTTAATCACTTCTTGCCTTTTATTTATTCAATTTCATATAGAAATATCATCAGTGGTTATATGACAAACTGCAAACAAATAAGATGCAGTAGGTAATGGGCCCAAGTAATCACTTTCCTGGACACCAGGAGGTTCTCCTGTACTTCACGATGGCCATTAATACCTCTTTTCTGGTCTTTCTGTCCTGTTCTCTGTTTCTGGTCTAGTGTTCTCCAGTGTGGGCCTTGACCACTTGGGTCTTTTTATACATTTCCCTGTTGCATGTGTTTTAACCATTGACATGCCTAAGGACCCAATGGACATGGGCACAGGGTCAAAGGTACCAAAGACAAAGACAGTAGCCAGCACACCACTTCGAAGATGCTGCCAATACGCACTGTATCATCATCATCATCAGTGCTCCATCCAGCACTACAATGGTCCGTGTGGGAAAGCTTTCCAAACCCCTTTGGACTACCTGAGTCAGACAGCACCACTGGAATCCAACAGTGTTGTGACCGGTGTGCTACTAGTTTCCAAATGATACAGTCCAACACAGCTATTGAATAAAATACTCAATGTGTGAGGTGGCCAACCTGCTGGCACTTACTCTTACATCACAGAGAGCCCTTAGCTATCTGGCATGCGAAGTTCTTACCGTCATAGCCCTTTCTTGGGTTCCCATCCATCTGTGCCACAGATGGGTTACATTGGCAGATCCATCTGCTTTGCACTTCCATGCAGCAGCCCAGAAGGAGTACCAGCCACCATCCATGTGAGTGCCTTACCTGTATCTGAGGTACCTGGACACGTTCCTTAAAAATGGAGTCTTCAGGGACCCTTTATTTAATTAATATGTTTCATAAACATCCTTCTTTTCAATTACTGGTGCGGAAAGTGAGAAATAGACTTGAAAGACTTCTGTAAGTTAACTGTAATCAAGAGGTAATGTTGTAAGCACAGCTAGGTTCTAGAGGGTATCAACCCTGTGACTAGTTGTTGCATTCCTGTACCAGTCCAGCAAATATTCGTCGATAATAACACAAAGCAATTTCCCCATTTGAATATCTCTTAAAGCTTCTCAAATATTTATGAATATATATGTATCCATTGTATATTATTTCTTTACATACATTATGATTTCTATCTTCATAATTATTGAGGTTAATTAACTGATGAGCCCTTTCTTGGGTTTCACTTACTGACTAGGTAACATCGTGAGCATTTGTTATTATGAGTAATTCTTCCTTAATTAATCCTCCCTCTATGTTAAGAAGGGAACAGATTATTTTATTTCTCATACTTTGTTTTAATTTGATCAACTGATTTTTCAGTGCATCTATATCATCTTGAGTTACTATGAACATCCCTGTCCCAAACAACCTCTTCCTTCTAATATCTGTTCCTTTGGTTCTCGGGTTATCCCACTGTTGTTTCATAAATTTTCTGTATAGTTCCCCTACTTGATTACCTTGATGAACTCCTCATTGCAGGAGGAGTAACGGTAGTCCGAATTAGGGGCTTTAGTTTGAACTACCTAGCCCGTTCTGCGTGTAGCCGCCGGCAGGGAGTTCGAACTACCGGGCATTTAAAAAGGGCGGCTCCCGGGAACATGCAAATAAAGCCCGGGATATTTTAATCCCGGGCTTCATTTGCAAGTTCGAATGACTACATTAGCCACCCTAGTTCGAACTAGGGTGGCTAGTGTAGACATACCCTTAGGCACTACTTTTGCTTCTAAGAAAGGAAAAACTTAATTCACTTTCTGGTCCTAGTCCTGCAGCACCTGAGAGCAGTGGTTCTCAACTCGTTTCAGTCCACGGATCACCAGGCCAATCAAAAAATTTTTGTGGACCAACTCCTTTTTGAGACATGATAAAAAAGAGCAGACAATGAATATTTTGGTTTGAAATTTATTTCTTACAGATTTTTGGATTCTCTTCTCACTGACAAGCTTTTCAATGTTTGGAGTGGTACTTGATAATGCACAACGAATATCGCTTTCCACTGTAAGCCGATTCCTCTGTTTGGACTTAACGTGCAACAAACATGAAAATCCAGTCTCACACATGTAAGTTGATGCAAATGGCAAAAGAAATCTGACTGCGTGTGCTGACAGATTTGGGTAACTCCCGGTCACGCTGGCCCAAAATTTCTCTATGGTAGACTGCTGGTACACGTCTTGAGCCGCCAAATCATTTTTCAGATCCAAGAATTCCTCCTGCAGATCCTCTGGAACACTATTAACATCTGTTCTAAATGAATTCCTGATGAAAGATAATCCATCCCTTGTCCTGTCCACCTCCGGAAAGTATCGTTGGAATTCGTCTCGTAGCTTCGGTAAATGATCGAGAATTTGCGTCTGAATGGCTTCCTCTTCCCCGAGCATGGCATCCACATATGGAAATTGAACCAACTTATTGCCTTCGACTCTTACGATCCAGAGTTCCAATTTGTCAAGAAAAGCCTTGATGATGCTTTGGTGAGAGAACAGATTTGCACCTTTCCCTTGCAGCTGAAGATTCAGTTTGTTCAAGATTCCAAAAATATCGCCAAGATACGCAAGTTCTAAATTTGACTGCGTCAGCACATTTCGAAATTCCTCTTTCCCTTGAACCTGGAGAAATAAATCCAACTCCTCTCTCAATTGAAAAACTCTGTCGAGTACGTTCCCTGCTGATAACCACCGTACAGAAGTGTGGAACAACAACACATCAAAGTCGGAACCCATGTCCAGGCGAAATCTTTTGAACAGCCTGATGTTCAGAGCCGATGATTTGATGTGATTCACAACTTTCACCAACCCTTTGAAAACGGCGTTCAGTTGATCAGGCAATGTTTTTGACGCCAAAGCTTCCCTATGAATGAAGCAGTGAACTCTGGTTACCATTGGAGTGTGCTGTTTCACCAGCATTTGGAAGCCCGATCTTGAGCCCAGCATGGCAGGTGCACTATCAGTGGTGACAGCCGCAAGATTTACCCAATCCAGACCATGTACTTCAAAGAAATTGTTAACAATTTCCATCACATCCTGAGCCTTTGTGGTGGTATCAAGGGTCTTACAAAAAAGAAACTCATCTTTGAAGTCTCCCTCAACCATGTATCGTGCGAACACCAATAGCTGAGAGCACAATGTGACATTGGTCGATTCGGCCAGTTGTATGGCAAACAATGGAGACTTCTTTATTTCATCCACAGCTTGTTCCCTGATGTTGTGTGATACTGTGTCGTTAGAGACAGATATATCATTCAGCTTCCTTGCTGCTTCCTCGCAAAGAACAAGCCACACCATCTCTTTTGCACAGGGGAGCACAAGTTGCTCTACAATGGTATGAGGCTTCTTGGCCTGTGCAACTTTGTATGCAACAATGTAGGAAGCGCGCACTGCATTGCTTGTCTTATTGTAGAATGCACTTATTGAGTTGAGACGCTGCCGTTTCAGACCTGATAACCGCCGTTCAAAATAATCTTCATCCTTTTGCAACAAGTTGGGGTGACACTTTTTGAGATGGCGTTTCAGCTTAGCCGGCTTCATTGAGTCATTCCCCAAGACTTTGAAACAAATAACACATTGCGGCAAATCCACGCCTTCTTTTTCTTGACAAGTGAAGCCGAATGTGATGTAGTCCTCCGAATGCTTGCGCTTGACATTCCTTCCTGTCGTTGCCATTATAAACAAACTACACCACACCTGTAAAACAGCACCTGTAGCACAGGACGAAAGACACAGCAACTGCTCAGCACGACGGCGGCAGCTACACTGACGCTCAGAGCCTCAGACGGAAGTTAGTGGCAACACAACGTGGTTGCGTCCTAGGTGACGCTATGGATGACACGGCACGTGCTTGTGAACACGGCGTAAAACAGCCTAACGGCAGTGCCTGCTTACGCTGTGTTACTTTGGACAATGTTCCTGTGGACCACCGAAAAAGTCACCATGGACTTTTTCCATGAGAACCACAGCCTTAGAGACTAACAAAAAATGTAGATGGTATCATGAGCTTTTATGGGTATAGCGCACTTCTTCAGATGAATGGAGTTAAGGGGTCCAGGTTGCAAAATAAAGAGCAGAAAAGAGAGGGGATGCAGAGGAAAGAGAAGGAAAAAATGGGAAAAGAATTGTCAATTAGTGTCCATGCTAAATGAAGCTGATAGTGGATTCTAAGTACTCTTAAGTACCCGGTGCTTGGCTTTTTATGTCATTAGGATGTGGAATGGCCAGGCCTTTGGGGACAGGCCAATCCTCACCTACAGACCAGCCCTAAGCTCAAACAAATTATTTCCAGCAATCATGCAGCACACCTTCATCATACTCATCCAGGAACCAACCCCTGCAATCAACTCTGGTGCCAACTCTGTCCACACATCTATACTAGCGACATCATCAAAGGACCTACTCCCATAAACCACCACATCAGAGGCTCATATGACTGCACATCCACCAATGTGATCTATGCCATTAAGTGCAGCAGTGCCCCTCTGCTATGTATATTGGCCAAACTGGACAATCTCTACAACAAAAGATTAACACAAATCAGATATTCAAAAAGGTAACACAGAGAAACCTGTTGGGAAACATTTTAACATGCCTGGACACTCATTAATGGATCTCAAAGTTACCATATTATTACAAGCCAATTTCAAAAAACAGCTTGAAAGGGAAGCTGCAGAACTTAATTTCATTTACAAGTTTGATACCTGCAATAAAGGTTTAAACAAAGACCTTAACTGGATTACCTGCTACATTCCACATCCTAATGACATAAAAAGCCAAGCACTGGGTACTTAAGAGTACTTAGAACCCACTCTATCAGCTTCATTTAGCATGAACACTCTAATTGACAATTCTTTTCCCATTTTTTCCTTCTCTTTCCCTCCGCATCCCCTCTTTCTCTGCTATTTATTTTGCAACCTGGACCCCTTAACTCCATTCATCTGTAGAAGTGGGTTGTACCCACGAAAGCTTATGATACCATCTATATTTTTTGTTAGTCTCTAAGGTGCTCCAGGACTATTTGTTTTTGTTTTTTAAGGGTGGTTTTTTTTTCAGTTACAGACTAACACGGTTGCCCATCTGAAATTTCTGGTCCTAGTATTACTACTAGACCCAGGGAAAAATTCAGAGATGGAGTTCAGATTTGTTTGTATGTTTGTGATCACGGTGGGAATGATTTATTTAGTTTGTTGATCTGTAACTAACAGTTCTACCTCTACTTTTCCCGTTTGGGGCAATTTTCTCTTATCATGCATAGATATGTTCCCTTATCAATGATCTGAACAAGAAACCTCTCCCTGTGACAGCCTTGTTTATAGATTTTTCTCTTCTGTGCTCATGATCTTTTCCATAAACACATTCATTCTTCATTAGCGCATGGCCCGTTCTTTTTCCCTCTTGAATACATTGTTAACATTTACATAATTTGAAATTAATTTCCATTTTACAAGGAATAAACTAGGATTTTGCCTTTTCCTTTTAAAAGTAGACTTCAGAATTATATTGCGCTCTTCAGATTCTGAAAGTATTGTTTGAGAAGTTAGGACTGTTATGGGCACTATAATAGGTATTGGTTAATCTCATCTACACTTTGTCTCAATATCGCCTCGTGATGTATATGTTCCTCAATTTCTCATACTTTTATTTGTTTGTATTGATATTGGTATTTTCCCCTTTTAATAAGAACATGAGAACAACCCTACTGGGTCAGACTAGTGGTTCATCTACTCCAGGATCCTGTCTCTGAAAGTCTTCAGTGCCAGATGCTTCAGAGGGAATGAAGAGAACAAAGCAATTTCAAGTGATCCATCCTGTCAGCCAGTCTTAGCTTCTTGCAGTTAGAGGTTTAGGGCTTTCTGACGCACAGGATTGCATCCCTGACCATCTTGATTAATAGCTATTGATGGACCTATTCTCCAAGGACTTGTCTAATTCTTTTTTGAACTCAGTTATATTTTTGGCCTTTACACCATCTCCGGAAACAAGTTCTGCAAATAGTCTGTACATTGTTTGAAGAAGTACTTCATTTTGTTTGTTTTAAACCTGCTGGGTATTAATTTAATCAGCCAATCACTAGTTCTTATGTTACTTGAAGGGATAAATAAATTGTTCTCTGCTGTGCTCATGATCACTCCTTTGTACACTTTCTCTACACCATTCATGATTTTGTAGACCTCTCTCATATCCCTACTTAGTCATCTCTTTTCCAACCTGAATAGTCCCAGTTTTATTACTTTCCCCTCATAGGGAATCAGTTCATAGTCATTTCGTTCATTTTTGTTTCCCTTCTCTGCACCTTTGCCAATTCTAATGTCACTTTTTTAGATGGAACACCCAGAACAGGTCTGGGTTTTCCAGGGATTTATAGATTGCCATAATGATATTTTCTATTCTGTTCTCTATCCCTTTCCTGATGGTTCACAACATCCTTTTCATTTTTTGACTGCCACAGCATTTTGAGTAGATGTTTTTAGAGAACTATCCACTGTGACTCCCAGATCTTCCCTTAGTATTAACAGTTAATTTAGACCCCCAACATATTGCATGTATAGCTGCGATTATTTTTTCCAGTTCACATTGCTTTGCACTTTGAATTTCATCTACCATTTGTTACCCAGTTAACCAATTTAGTGAGATCCCTTTCTAACCCTTCACAGTCATTTCAGTGGAGTAATTTTGTATCCTCTACAAATTTTGCCATCTCTCTGTTCATGCCCTTTTTCAAGATCATGTATAAATAGGCTGAGCAGCATGGGTCCCAGTTCAGATTCTTTGCGAAACCCAGATATTTATCTCTCTCTCTTGTGAAAAATGATAATTTATTTATCTTTTGTTTCCCATCTTTTAACCGGTTACTGTTCCATATGAGGACCTTTCATTTTCTTCCATTATTCCTTACTTTGCTTAAGAGTCTTTTTCAGTGTAGGACCTGTCAAAATGCTTTCTGAAAGTCCCAGGTACACTCTTATCTACTGGATCACCCTTGTCCACAGGTTTATTTACCCCTCTCAAAGAATTCTAATAGATTGCTGAGGCTTGATTTCCCTTTACAAAAGCCAGGTTGACTCTTCCCCAACCATTGTGTTCATCTGTGTCTGATAATTCTGTTGTTGAAATCACAGAAAAGTTTGCCTGGTACTGAAGTTGTGCTTACCTGTGAGTAACTACCAGGATGGCCTCTGGAACCTTTTTTTAAAAAAATCAGTGTTGCATTATTGGCCTCTAGTCATCTGGTATAGAGGTTGATTTAAGTTATATCATGTTTACCTTAACTGGAAGTTCTACCATTTCCCATTTGAGTTTCTTCAGACCTCTCTAAGTACCATCTGGTCCTGGTGATTTATTACTATTTAATTTATTAATTTGTTCCAGAACCACCTCCTTTTTACATGTCAATCTAGGACAGTTCGCCTGGTGTGGAAATCTCCCTCACATTCTCTTCAGTGGCGACCTATGCAAAGAATTCATTAGCTTCTCTGCAAGGCCTTATCTTCCTTAAGTGTTCTTTTAGCACCTTGATCATACAATGGCCCCACTGACTGTTTTGGCAGGCTTCCTGCTTCTGATGTTTTAAAAAAAAAATGCTGTTAGCAACTGGCAAAAGGCAGAAAAACTCTTTAAATTATTTTTCTGGCCTGCCTAATTATACTTTTACACATGACTTGGCAGTGTTTATGCTCCTTTCTGTTTCCCTCAGTGGGATTTGACTTCCAGTTTTCAAAGGATGCCTTTTTGCCTTATCCTCTTTCACTCTGCTGTTTAGCCATGGTGGCATATTTTTGTCCTCTTACTACTGTTGTGTTTTTAAATATGTATATATTTGGGGTATGCATTTAGTCTCAGTCTTTATTGTGGTGTTTTCAATTATACTCCATAATAGGGTGACCAGACGTCCTGTTTTTAAAGGCATATTTAAGTCCCGTATTTAAGCCCTCCTACAAGTATCCTGACTTTTTTTTAAAAACAGGCAAAAATGAAAATATTTTCTGTCTCCCTTCCCATCAGTACTGGCAGGTCCTGCTGCTGGCTGGATCCCTGCTCACCAGTGCCTGCCTACTCAGTGGTGAGTGGGGGAAATCGAGTGGCTAAGAATGGAAGTGGGTGTGTAAGGCTGGCAGCAGGGCGAAGATGCTGCATGTGGGGCCAGATGCTGCTCCCTGCTGGTCTATCAGCACAGTCCCCACTATGTGACAGTTCTTTTGTCAGAAGGATTCTCCCTCCCCTCCCCCCGCAACCATTTCTGGCCAGCATGGGCTACGTGCTGTGAGTTCCCGTGGCTGGTGAGTGCAGGTGTCAGGTGGTGGCCAGATATATAATGCCTCTGCTGCCCACCCACTGACCCTTTATCTGCTTCCTCTCTCATTGTCCGCTTTATGCTTTACCCCTTCACTTTCAACCCCACTGCTTGTACAGAAACCCCTGCCCCCAGCCGGGTGCATTCAGCATTGTATGGAGAACCAGCCCCTGGTAGGAGCAATCAGCACACCAAAAGCCTGGCTTCATAGAATCATAGACCACTAGAACTGGAAGAGACCTCAAGAGATCAAGTCCAGTCCCCTGACCTCACGGCAGGACCAGGCACTGTCTATATCATCCCTGATGTCTATCCAACCTGCTCTTGAATATTCAAGTCTGAAATATGTCTGAAAATATCCCTAGGCAATTTATTCTAGTGTTTAACCAGACCAGGCTTCCCTTTGGTCTAGGACATTGCACTGGCTCACAGCACTAGCTCAGGGAACCCTGTCTGCCCCTCAGATAAGCTCTAGAGCGGCAGGGTGTCTGTGTCTGTGTGTGGTGATTTCTAGCCCGTTCATGCCCCAAACCTGCAAGTTCTAAAGCAGCCCCTCGGGCAGGGACTTAGCACCCTCTTCACCGGTGAGGGCCAGAGGAGAAAAGAGATGAGCTCTGCAAAGAAACAGGCCAGGTTATTCCTTCCCCTCCCCCGCCACCTCCTCTCCTTCTGCTGGAAGCAGCTCCCGTCCTATCCTTCCACACAGTGCCAAAAGGCTGCTGCTAACTATGTTCTGGCGTGAACCCAGGCAGAAGTTGGGGGGGCATGTGACCTGTGGGCCCCCGCATGTGTTGCCTGGGGAAGATGCAGTGCTAGGTACCAAGAGAGGTGGTCTGTCCTGGGGGCCCACCCACGCACTGTGGGCAGAGAGCAATAGGTAGGGAAGGCTGGGTTAGTCAGTCATCCCTCCATGTGAGAGAAGCGTGTGTGTGTGTGTGCGTGTGTGTGCACGTGCGTGCGTGCATGCCACCTCTTCCCATGTGTTTGGTGGGGGGGTGTCATCCCTCCCTGTGTGAACCCTAAAGCCTTAAAGATAAAATAAATAAAAGAATCCAACCATACAATATTTCTTTCTAACAGGAGCTCATCCAATTTGATGGTAAATTGAACATTTATACTGCATAGTTTTGATTGACTGCCACTGAACTCACTTAAATACAAGTAATTTTAGCAGGTGTCCTATATTCAGCATAGGGAAATACGGTCACCCTAATCCATGCAATTCATAGGCATTTCACTCTTGTGATTGTTCCTTTTAATTTATGTTCTGGGTTTCTGTGGCATTTTCCCCCTTACAAGGATTTTAAATTTAACTTCACTGTGGTCACTATTACTGAGTGGTTCAATCGTATTCACCTTCTGGACGAGATCCTGTGCTCTACTTTGGAATAAATCAAGAATTGCTTCCCACTTCGTGAGTTCTAGGAGAAGCTAGTCCAAAAAAAGCAATCTGTGGTACCCAGAAATTTTCTTTCTGCATCCCTTCCTGATGTGATACCCAGTCAGTATGGAGATAGTTTAAATCCTCCATTGTTGTTGCAATTGCACTTTTGCAGCTTCTCTAATCTCCCTGAGCATTTCAGTTACAGTTACCATCCTGGTCACTTGATTGGTGATATATTCTTACTGCTGTATTCTTATTGTTCAAGATTGAATTTCTGTTCATACAGATTCCATGGTATAGCTTGATTTCATTTCTGATTTTTACTTTTTCATTTCATTCATTTCACATAGTGCCGCTCCCATCAGTGCATTCTTATGTATTTTGTACCCTGGCATTTACAGTGTCCCATTGATCATCATCATTTCTCCAAGTTTCTGCAATGATTGTATCAATGTAATCCATTTAATGCCAAGCACTCAAGTTCATGCATTTTAGGATTTAGACATCCAACATTTATATGTTAGCATTTGTACATGTTTTCACTTTTCAGTTGCTTGCCTTCATGTGTCATATTTAAATAGGACATGCTTACATTTGAGTGCTGGATCTTCTTCATCAGCTGATATGTGAATTGCTTAGTATTAGACCTTATAATTGGTCTAAAAGAAATTTTAATCTTATTCTACAGCATTCAGAGAGAATGGTGTGTGCAAACATAACCGATAACATTTCACAACCCCATTTTTGCATTTGGTGAAAAATACTTTGACTTCCAATCTTGAAGCAAGCAACTGAGGAAGGGGAAAGGGAGAAAGAGAAAGCAGGGCCTTGGAGAAGGTGGGGCAGAAGAAAGGCCTCAGGAAAGAGGCAGGGCAAGGGGTGTGGAAAGGGTCTTTGGGTTTCCACAGTGAAAGAGTTAGCAACCCTTTCAGGCCAGCATGTGGATGCTCTGACCATGCTAGAAAAGTGCATCCAGTCAGCAGCATGGTGGGTACCAGCCAGTGCAAGTACAGTATCACTCAAATGTCAGGCAGACAATGTCCACACAGGTGTGGCTTGTGCTTAAATGGGGGCCCATTGACTATTCCACTCTGAGGCCCGAAATTGCTGTTGGTGGATCTGGGTTTCCCCTTTAAAAAATATAATCCGATTAATATGAAACTGTCCCATTTCGCTTGCCCTTATCACTTTACACTAAATAAATACTGGGACTTGCTTTTTCTATAATGCAGGAAGGCCCATCCCAGCCAGGCTGTCAAGGATTTTCTTTTTTGCTGTAGACTTATTTCTTATCTGCCATTTCGGCAACTTTATAGTGGCATCAAGGTTTTGTCTCCTAGGTTTGGCTGCCCTTCAAATTAATTTCACTCAGACCTTCCTTTAACTGATTATTTACAGTAGCAGAGCACCAAGCAGGTGTCCACACCATGCTATTTTATATCATTGCTCTGCTTGAGTAGCAAAGCTGAGTGAGGCGTATAGAAAGGTTATTGGGGTTAATTACAGGTTGAACCTCTTTAGTCTGGGACCTGACCAGCACCAAACCAGAGAATTTGCTGAACCACTGGAGGTCAATACTGTAGGGTCTCTTTATTTTTATTTCTTTTTCTTTATTTTTATTTCACTGAGGTGAATAAATGGAACAGTGTTTGCAACGCTGCTTAATAATGTATGACTGTACTGATACATCCTACATAAGCCTATGCCTAGCTAAGGCTTATCAGCTCTCTTCATAGCAAAGTGTTAGCATTGTTACTGTTTTGACAAAAGGAAATAAGGAGATAAAGCTTAAAAACGTGCTTATGCTTAGCAACAGTACTAGCACTTCCACTGCTTGCTGGTCTCTTAGAAGGCATTTAAGGATAATTTAGAGCTAAATAACAGCACAGAACACTGAGAGTCAGCACTGGTGGTTGTAAACAAACTTTATAGGACTATGGGAAACTTGGCTACACCCACGATAAGAGGACAATGGATATTGCCGGACTAGAGAGGTTCAACCTGTAGTAGTGAAAGGATGTACAAGCTGATCGTAACCAATGGTTGAAAGAAAGCTAAAACTGAATTAATACCTGCACTTTTAGCTGAATTTCATCCAGGAGACACAGATGTCTTTTGGAATAACAGTAACATTTTCTTTCTCGGCTGATAGAATCTTTTCTTTGAGGATACCCGCCATAAGTGCTACTATTTGGCTTTTGGCATCAGTCTCTTTCAGTTTATTCTTTACATCCTCATATTTTGCCTTAACATCTTTGTTCTTATTTTTAACTGTCTGCAGGATTCTCTAACTCCTTTTAGCCAATTCTGCAAGCCCAGTATTGTAAAATATAATCCTTCCATCTGCGACCTCTTCTTATATTGTTTATATTTCTTATTGTTCAAAATGTTATTTTCGAACTATTTTTGTACTACCTCCCAGAAGTCTCCACTGGCTAAGATTTCCTATGAAAGACTCATCCCCCATGAGAAATGATAAGTTGTTTCACGCACTCTGTTATTATTGAAAGCTTACTTTCTTATCTGGGTATTTTCCAATGCAACAATCACATGGCCCATGTTAACACCAGAAGTCTTAGGTCTTTTTTCCCCAAAGACCTGAAAATGACAATGAGAGATCTGTAACTCATGCCCACACCAGGATTCTTGTGTTGGAAGTGTAAGTTAGGAAGCCGAGTCACAAGTCCATCCATTGTAGGCATAATCTATTTTCCCTTTTCGTTCTATAGTTTCTGACAATTGTCACTTACAGTGTCTGGCATAAGTATATATTTGATGATAAACATGTGAGGTGGAAGAAGTAAGGGGTCCTGGCTACTGCACCAGAAAGTTATCCTGTACTTTATGAATATCTGGTGCTGCCTCTGATCTCTGGTCTAGTGCTTCTGTGTTCTGGCCATCTTCTTTCAGTTTCTGATCTGGTGTTTCTCCGATTTGTACCCTACCCATTTAGGTCTTTTTATATATTTCCTTCTTTCATATTTCTTAACTTTTCTCCAATTAGCAGCATTGAGCGCATTAAGCATCCATTTTCGGTAATGCATACAGTACCCACATGCATGCTGCAGTTTACACAACGTCTACTGTTTGTCAATTTGTTTTTCTGTCGTCCTTGCTCCTGACTTTTACCAGGAAAGGAGCATCTTGTCATTACACATTTGTGTACTTTTTTCTAAAATCTTACACAACATGTAACCTTTATGCTGCTAACAATAATATAATTTGAAACACATTAACAGTTCATTTGAGAAGGAGAATTGGCAAAACACTCATGCCAGGCAAAGTAGGTTAAGACCTTAGCTTAAGCATTACCTCTTCTAAATCAATTCACTATTCATAATTGTAAATTATTAAAGGATAACTAACAAAGCCCCTAATCTTGCCATTTAGCCATTCTTCATCTTGATATTTCTTCATCATAATTCCGTATGTGTGCTTTATCATACACACATGGGAGGAGGGCATGAGCTCAGAATATCAATATTTTCTTAATCTTCTTTAAACATGGGATTCAGAAACTTTTTCATTCGAAGTCCAATCTTACATTTGCAAATCATTACCGAAAACCCTCTTGATTAGTAATTTCCCCCT
This sequence comes from Pelochelys cantorii, assembly GCA_032595735.1. Taxonomy (NCBI): domain Eukaryota; kingdom Metazoa; phylum Chordata; order Testudines; family Trionychidae; genus Pelochelys; species Pelochelys cantorii. Next base: position 46,530,261 of record CM064326.1, on the reverse strand, counting down.
GTGTTGCATTTTGTGGTATGTCTCAAGTTTAGGGCTTTAATAATAGTGTGCTTTCATAGATATGATGATCAATGTCCCTGATAACTACACTTCAGAGTTAGCATTCTGTTCTTGTGAGTCCCAGAAGCCACAGTGTTGTGGGTGGAACTTCATGTCTGTCTACATTTCCCACTGCTAGGGAACAGTTATTATTCATCAGGACCCCCTGTAGTCTCATTTTAGTGTCTCCTGCTGGCCACAGACATACCCTCCTTTCTGACACAGCCCCCCCATGTGGCCTTATCAACATTCTGGAAATTAACTGGTGGAGACTGGCAAATTTGAGTTAGCAAAGCAGCAGGCTGGAATTTCAATTACATTAGAGCAAACGTGGAGCTTGCATTTATGTTTGGGGGAACAAAACTGGTACTTGAGTCTAGATATGTAAATAAAATATTAAAGCAGTAATGCCAAAGAAATCTTGGAAAACTGTTAACAAACTCTCTTGAAAACAGATATATATCCAGCAGTCTCTTGCTCTTCTTTGATACTTCATTTTAAAATGGAAAATGGCTTTGGTCTGTGTTTAAACACTGCAGTGCCTCGTGGCATGACCTTTTAGTATCTTATTACTTTTCATTTCACATAGTCCCCATAAGTTTTTCATTCCTGTTTTAGAAATAGTGAAGTTGTAGATGTCTGTTTCTGCTTTGTATGTATTTGCACAGGCTTCTATCTCTTTGGCCTTTCCCCTCACTCCCCTTTCCCTTTCAAGCCATGTTTTATTTTCCATCTCTGCTTAACTTCTTTTTTGCGTCTACTCAAGCCCAAGGGTAGGCCTCTACTAAGCTTAACTCTCTCTGCTCCATCTGTTAGGATAATGAACATCCTGACACTTGCTGTATAAATCACTGTTCCAAAAGACAGAGCTGAGCAGCAGCAGTGTATGGGGAGGCTAATCCTGCTGTCTAAACATGCAGTCTTGGTGTCCACAGATACCGCACATTAGGAAATGGGAAACACATATTTCATCTTTAAGGAATTTTATTCAGTAGTGTTGAATCTATTCCAGAAGGGCTAGGCAGACACTTAGTTGCTGTCTTGGTTATTTATTTGTTTCAGTTGGAGTTCTGACAAACAAGTAGTACAGAAAGTTATTAGCCTTAGCTGAGGGGACACGTCAAAAAACACTGCATATCATTTAGCAAAACTTGGCATAATTGATGGGCTCTTTTCGGCAGGACCCCAGGACTGAACTAACTAGGATATTGATTTTTCACATCCAATCAGAGCTGAGAGCAGGGCTGCTATCTGCATAACAAAAAGATGATTCTGTGAAGACCCTTAGTGTTAATTGTGATTATTCATTTACCAAACTAAAAAGAAGCCAATCCTATATTTCTATGTGGCTTTTCCCCTCTCATTGTAAATATTTGCTAATTCTTTATGAACAAACAAGTGAAAATTCTTAGAAGAATTAATGCCAGCTTAACTGGTTCTTGTTTCTTTTTTCTTGCCTCCAAGATTTGTTTTCTTAGAGCTGATTCTCCAGAGTGCTGTCCTCAAGTTCAGTTTCCTGTTTGAAAATCTGCATACGGTAATGCAATATTCGTCTCTGGGAAAGACTTTTATGGCATATGCAAATGAAATAAGATCAGGCCCTTGTGGCATTTGACAGGATGCTGAGAAGGAAGCTGACTGTGTATTAACGTGCTTCCAGCCTGGGTCATTCTCACCGAACCCTGCAGCTTTTGTGAGATTCCACTGTCTGGTAGAGAAGGCTTTTCATTCTTTCTCAGTGACCCATTGAAAAACACTATTTAATTCCTGAGGAATCTCAGTTACAGGCACAAACTCAGCACTTATTATTTATATGGCTATAGTCATAGTTAGTGAATTAAAATGACACTTGCCTACACTAGACAGAAATCTGGTGTTTAAATAGCATATAGAGGAATAACTACTTCTTCTAAGAGTGATAGGGCTTAAGGCCAGAAGGAATCACTAGATCAACTAGCCTTACCTCCCGTATATTGCGGGCCACTTGCACCACCCAGCATCTACACACTAAAACGCTGGTCTAGCCCCTCAGAACTGCTTCCCAGAGACAGCAAGATTGATCATGGCACCAGTTGCCATTGCAGTGCCAGTCGCTCTCCCATCACTGATCATGGTCGCGGTGCCGCTCTTTGTCAAGGTTCCATTCAAAATCCCAGCATCGATCGCGGTGCTGCCATTGGTTTTGGTCCCGGTGCTGATTGAAGTCCAGAAGTGGATCCTCACCATGGTATCTCACTCAGACATGGCGTCACTCACCATGGGAGGCCTTTGCAATGCTTCCTACCAGCACGGCCCCACACTGGCTGTTCCATTCCACATTGCCTTCATCGCATTCTGATGTGGCCTCTAAAGTTTTGAACATATTGGGACTTGCGTTGCCCAGATCCATGTGGGACTCCTTGCACCCGATGGCCTTCCCAATGGCAATTTTGGACCTCATGGACCTTCCACTAAGCCCAGGGAACTTTGCCCAGAAGAAACCCATCAGCACCATTGGCGTCTCAAGACCAGGAGGCGATGATCATCCGCCCTTCTTTAGGGCCAGCCCCATGTGCTCCATCACCAGTAGCTACTCCAGGGCATGTCTACACTAGGAAATTATTTCAAAATAACTTATTTTGAAATAATAATTCCTGAAATATCTGTTTTGAAATAGCGTTATTTCGCTATATGGCAGTCTGCACTAAAAGAAAACCTCAAAATTAGTTTGGGGCAGGCTTCCTCTTTGTGGACATGCGTCCTTGATTTAGAGCCCCAGGAAGCACTGGGGAGTAATTACTTTGAATGGCTCTGGGGAGTAGTTATTTTGAAATAGCAGCAGTGGAGTGTCCATACTGCCACTATTTTGAAATAAAAAGCAGGAGTTATTTCAAAATTACCAGCCCCTTATTTCGAAATAACGGGCTTGGTGGTGTGGATGCGCCACTTGTTATTTCAAAATAAGGGGAGTTATTATTATCTCCTGAGTGTAGAACAGGGCCCAAAGGCTTCTCAGGAACTCAGAGGCATGGATTTTTACTCCTATTACTTCCTTATCTCAAAGGCAAAGGGAGACGTCAGACCCATCTTGGACTTGAGAAAACTGAACAAGTTTGTAGCCAATCAGAAGTTCTGTATGGTTTCCCTGACCTCCATTATCCCCTCTCTAGATCCAGGAGATTGGTTTGCTGCCCTCAACATGAAGGACGCTTACCTGTACGTTGCCATCAGAGCAGCTCACAAGCAGTGTCACCATTTCATAATGAATAATGTACACAATCAATTTACAGCCCTCCTGTTTGGGCTCTCCATGGCTCCCTGCATCTTCACAAAATGCATAGCAGTGGTGGCAGTCTTGCTTGGTTGCCATCGAATTCAGATCCACCCCTACCTGGAGGATTCATTACTTAGAGGCCAATCCCACCAGCAGGTAGAAGCTCAAATTCAACTGGTCCAGACCACATTTGCTCATTAGGCTTATTGCTCAACACTGATAAATCTGTCCTCATTGCCATGCAGAGGATAGGGGCGATCCTGGATACCATTCAGGCACAGGCATTCCTACCCGAACAGCAGTTCTTGAACACACCACAGATGATTATGTCCCTCTCCAAGTTTCCCAGCACCATGGCCAGACAGTGCCTCAAACTTCTGGGCCATATGGCAGTCTGCACATATATCCTCCTGTTTGCCAGACTCAAACCACTTAAAGTCTTGTTAATGGTGGCTTATTGCCCACGTTGCGACAGTGTAGGCATAGCGGCTGTGCTCCCTTGCCACATACTTTGGACCAGTGGTGGAGAACCTAAGGCCCAGGTGCCAGATGCAGCCCTGGCTTGCTTGAATCTGGAACCCAAAGCTCAGGGATCCCCCCCCCCAGCATTGGGGAGCCCTGATCTGGCCCCTCCCACATAGCCCAGTGGGGCTGGAGCACACAAAATCTACTAGTCTGGGGCCCCCAAGGCTCTAGTGTGCGAGAGGAATGTGGAAAATGTCTTTTTCCTTCTCAGTCAGCGGCTTCTCTCTTGTGTGTGGTCCCTGACTGATTTTTCTGTGAGTCAGCAGCCCTCATTCCAAAAAAGATTCCCCACCTCTGTTCTAAACACACTCCTACTAGTAGCAATTATTCTTCTGTCTCCCAGCATGACAGAGTTACCAAAAGTATTTCTTTTTGATAATACTAGAAATCACTATCGAGGTCTGAGTCCAGCTCTGGGGCTTTGTCTACACTGAAGGGTTTTTGCACAAGAAACTTTTTGCAGAAGATCTCTTCCGCAAAAATTTCTTGTGCAAAAGCGCGTCCACACCTCAAAAGCGCATCGCAACAGCGATGTGTTTTTGTGCAAGAGAGCGCGCACACTGCATGGAGACTCTTGCACAAGAAAGTTCTGATGGCCATTCACAGAATGGCCATCAGAACACCTGTGCTTTTTGTGGTAGGCTCTTTTTGTGCAAGAAACCCCTGTTGAGCATCCACACACACGAGTTATACCTCGTAGAAGGAGATGTACCTATACTGCAAAAAGCCCTCTGTTCTGTTGATTGACTGTAGATTTTCTTGCGCAAAAATGCGCTTGAGGTGTGGACGCTGTTTTTGTCCAAAATCCCTGTAGTGTAGACATAGCCTGGGAGTCTACAGCAGACCTGTAACCCCATCCCAACAGAACCTTTTACAATCCTTCCCAAAGTGATTTTGACTCAAACAGATTCTTTTAATCCATACTATCACTTTGTATTTATTTAAAGTTTACTGCTTCTTTGATGTAAAAGTCATGAAACAGTGTTGTATATTTATTCCTGTTTCTCCTAAACAGCACATTCCATCACTGTCTCCGTCAATAGCTGTATTCTAGGCATGAATGCTATTCCACCATCCCTCAGTAACTCCTCTAATATCCGGTTTAACCTCAAGCACCAGTAATTCCAGTTCCTCCATTTTACTGCCCCGGATTTTCTCCAAATACTCAAGTAGAGTCCATCAATCAAGAAGAGTCTTCTTTCTGCGAATGCCTCCTAATAGCTGATCATCCAAAACCTTCCTCTCACCAATCCTTGAGCCATGTGTTGATCTTCATTATCTTGTCACACTTTCACCCTCCTTTGGTAAGGACTGGAAGTATCTGCTGAAAATCACCTGTGCTTCTACGTCTTTATGCCTCTTACTCAGTCAAGCATAGTTCTCCTTGATCCATTTCAGCAGAGCTCTAGCAGTGGCTTTTGTCCAGATATGCAGTACAGTCCCCGCATTTTTCCTCCTTCCAATGAGGATCCTCGTCAGCCTCATGTATCTTTGCCCATGACAGATAGCACTCTCTTCTGTTCTCTTGATCTGGTTTGGTGACAGGCCTGTAGGAGCTCCAATTACATAGACCTGTCTCTTCCTTGTGGTGTTAGTATGAATCTGTTTTATGTTCTCCCACAGTACCTTATACATCATCTCTACTTTTCTCCATATCCAGTCCCTGGCTATCGACATAATTTCTTTCCCTCTTTTGCATGAGCTGTCTTTTCTGTTTTTTTTCCCTACCATACTATCTTCTGCCTGATTCTCCTGCTCATCCCCAGAACATCAAACCTGTTACTCAAATTGATTTCACTACCACTAACTGGTCTCTTCTTCTGCCTTATCCTTGTGCTTATATTCTTCCATGGATCAGCTGCTTCTTTGGGTAGTACACTCTCCAGCTCCCTTTGTTTAGCAGCTGTCCTCAACTCTTGGGTTGTCTATGCCACCCTCTTCCCCTGTCCTGCATTATACCTTCAGGTCATTGTCTAAATTCCATCACTGTCTCCAGTTGCATCTCCAGTCCTTGAATCTTCCCTGCCAGGTGACATTTCATATGTCATCAGATGCCCCCTCAAGGACAGCGTATACCCTGCAGCTTCTGCATCTGTTTTCTTTCTCTCCTCTCCTCCTCTGATCTTCTTTTGTGGTGACTCAGTACCATCGTTGTCTTCTCTATCTCGAGTTTATACCTAGTGGGGAGGAAAAGAAACCCTCAAAAACGCTAATGATTGCTGATAATTGTTCACTGTCATTCATCTGTGTAGATCGTATCTTACTTTCCAAATGTCCATCTCCACATGTGCTGGCAGGGGCGGCCCGTGGCTATAGGCGGACTCGACTGCCGCCTAGGGCACCGCCGCCTGGGGCGCCCGATGATGATGTCACGGGGGCGCCCGCCGATGACATCAGTCCATTGACGGCCCTGCCTTGGGCCGCTCCTGTGTGCTGGTGTGGTTTCACCTTACTTGGGCTGCTCAAAACTTTTATTTTTTGCAACATTCTTTGTTTTCAAAGGCAGGGATGATCTTTACATAGAGTAGAGTGAGAGTTCTAGAAGGGAAATGGATTTAAATGGCCCATGTATTTGCTAAATTAGAGCTCAATATAACTGGACTGATTTACTTTGACATTAAACGTCATGTGGAACTTTCCTGGTTCTGGATCTGTTACAGGAGTGGGCTGGTGGAGTGCTGTGGCCTGCAATGTACAGGAGGTCAGACTAGATGATCATGGTGGTCCCTCTGGCCTTAAGGTCAGAGTCCTTCGGAGATGGAGATATGGTTTCTGTACATGTTTGATTTAGCATGCTTGCTATCTATATAGTGATCACTCAGGAATAATGATTGAGAGGGTTTGCACAAACTAATCCTCAGAAGAGCATTTCACAACACATTTTTAATTGAAAATATGAAATCTGTAAGTATCTGTATCTTCTATACATGTTACACTCGAGAGAAAAAGGAGCAAGCTTGCATTGCCTTCAGTATACCAGAGCAGGGGAAAAGCTACGGTGGACCCTGTACCATTTGCCCGCGTGTGGAACACAGAAGCAGAATAGCTTACTGAGTCTTGGTGGGGGGGTATGCTCAGTCAAATACTTAAGATTAGGAAGAAGCAGCTTGTGTTTTCACCAAGCCTGCTGACATGGGGGAAGAGCCTAGTGATTCAAGGGGACCCGGGGCTCCTAGACACTGCTGCTGCTACCTCTCTGCTGCAGTAAGTAAGTTTTGCTGGCAACTAGACTCTTTGTCAGCTCCCCGCCATTCCACTCAATGTTCCTCCAAAAGGATCAGACCTTGCTTTGCAGGTCAGTGAACACCAACCTTTGAGCTGCTCAGAAATGTTTCTGCATAGCCCCTGCCATTGTGCATTCAAAGATACTAAGTATGCTGCTCTATTGGTCAGAACATCACAGCATATTAATTTAACTGAGGTAAATATTTCCTTCTCTTCCAATATATCATTAGTTTCTGGTCAAGTTTATTAACAAAAGACCATAAGTGATACCAAGTAAAAGAGACAGCGGTAGAGAGGGGTACTATAATGGAATGTTAAACTGTATTATACTATTCAACCACTGGGTGGCACTAGGTATAAAATACCTTATTTGAGCTAACCTCAAGTCCATACCTGGCAGAGGATTTTAAAGGCTCATACACTGAACACATCTGGTGTATATAAGCAAGTTGTGACCAGTCCATATCTGGTACAGAGGTACATGACAGTTACAAGCCAATAAAAGTAGTAATGTACAAATAAAAGTCTAAGACATAATCTAGCATGATACAGTTGTTGTTCAACATGGTTTCTCATTCTGTCTCCTTTCCAGCTTCTTAAGATTCAGCACGGAGATCAAATCACTTGGTTTCTTTGTGTTCTTAAGATGAAAGATAATGATAGTCTCTCCCCATTCTTTATAGTTCCAAAGTTTTTGTCTTTGTCAGGAAGGCCTCCTGAGGATTTAGTCTCCTTTGTGTGTCTCAGGTGGAGGAGCCATGTTAATTCTGTGTCTTGAGTTCAGGAGAACCCCTGAGTTAGAAGAACCCCTGCTGGTTTAGCTTGATACCTTTGTTTATAGTTCATATGTAAACTGAAGTAAACCCACATGCATTTGGGCATGTTTATTAGCTTTACCTAGGAGAGGCTCTCTGGCCTTAAACATGTTCTAGAAATATCATATAGAGAAATTTATAATTTCATACACAGTGTTAGCACATGCATTTTATAGTGATACTAGTAACCAATGTGATGGTAGCTTTTATATGATACCTCAGAAGGTGTATTTTATACAAGTATTGCTGTAGTGTGTAGAGTGTGAATACAAGGATAGCATCACACTTGGAAACCACACTTGTATGTTAATGTCAACATTTCCCATAAGAGATTTAACAGGTCCCTACATCAGTATTTTCATGTTGTTTCCAGAACAACAGTGCCATGTATTTATATATTTTTATGGCCAGAAGAGACCACTGTGATACTATCTGACCTACTGTATAGCACAAACACATCAGGAAATAGCAGACAGCTAAATAGTAACAAATGTTTAAAGTGCTTATACACAAATACTAGAAGTCTAAATAATAAGATAGGTAAACTAGAGTCCCTCGTATTAAAGGAGCATATTGATATAATGTGCATCACAGAAACTTAGAAATAAAATAATATACAAATAAAATAAAGAAAGCCAAAAAGGAGTTTGAAGAACAGCTAGCCAAAAACTTAAAAAAGCAATAGCAAAATGTTTAAGTACATGAGAAGCAGGAAATTTGCTAAACAACCGGTGGGGCCCCTGGACAATCGAAATGCTAAAGGAGCACTCAAAGATGAAATGGCCATTGTGGAGAAACCACATAAATTATTTGCTTTGGTCTTCACGGCTGAGGATGTTAGGGAGATTCCCAAACCTGAGCCATTCTTTTTAGGTGACAAATCTGAGGCATTGTCCCAGATTAGAGTTTCATTAAAGAGGTTTTTGGAACAAATTGATAAACTTAACAGTAACAAATCACCAGGACCAAATGGCATTCACCCAAGAGTTCTGAAAGAACTCAAATGTGAAATTGTGAAACTATTAACTGTGGTTTGTGATCTATCCTTTAAATCAGCTTCTGTTCCTAATGATTGGAAGATAGCTAATGTGATGCCAATATTTAAAAAGGACTCTAGAGATGATCCTGGCAATTACAGACTGGTAAGTCTAACGTCAGTACCGGGCAAATTAGTTGAAACTATAATTAAGAATAGAATTGTCAGACGCCTAGATGAACATAATTTGTTGGGGAAACATGGTTTTGTAAAGGGAAATTGTGCCTTACTAATCTACTAGAGTTCTTTGAGGGGGACAGCAAGTATGTGAATGAGGGGGATCCAGTGGATACAGTGTACTTAGATTTCCAGAAAGCCTTTGAAAAAGTCCCTCCCCAAAGGCTTTTAAGTAAAGTCAGTTGTCATGGGGTAAGAGGGAAGGTCCTCTCATGGACTGATAACTGGTAAAAGATAGGAAACAGAGGGTAGGAATAAATGGTCAGTTTTCAGAATGGAAAGAGGTAACTAGTGGCATCCTCCAAGTGTCTGTACTAAGACCACTTCTATTCAACATGTTTATAAATGATCTGGAGAATGGGGTAAACAGTGAGGTGGTAAAATTTGCAGGTGATGCTCAATATAATTAAGACCAAAGCAGACTATGAAGAGGTTCAAAAAGATCTCACAAAACTAGGTGATAGGAGAATAAAATGGCAAATGAAATTTAATGTTGATAAATGTAAAGTAATGCACATTGGAAAAAAATAATCCCAACTACACATACAAAATGATGGCGACTAATGTAGCTGTCACCACTCAAGTGAGAGATCTTGGAGTCATTGTGGATAGTTCTCTGAAAAAATCCACCCAATGCTCAGCAACAGTAAAAAAAAAAAAAAAAAAAAAAAAGCACACAGAATGTTTAGGAATCATTAAAAAGGGGATAGAGAATAAGATAATATCTTATTGCCTTTGTATAAATCCTTGGTACACCCACATCTTGAATATTGCATGCGGATGTGGTCGCCTCATCTCAGAAAAGATATATTTGCATTGGAAAAGATTCAGAAAAGGAAAACAAAAATGATTAGGGATTTAGAACGGGTGCCATATAAAGAGAGTTTTAAAAGACTTGGATTTTTTAGCTTAGAAAAGAGAATACTAAGGGGGGATACAATAGAGGTCTACACAGTCATGACAGGTATGGAGAAAGTAAATAAGAATAAGATATTTACTTGTTCCCATAATGTAAGAATTAGGGGTCATCAAATTATATTAATAGGCAGCAGGTTTAAAACAAACAAAAGGAAGTTTTTCTTCATGCAGCACACAGTCAACCTGTGGAACTCCTTGCCAGAGTATGTTGTGAAGACTAGGACTTTAACAGCGTTCAAAATAGAACTAAATTAATTCCTGGAGTTTAGGTCCATCAATACTTATTAGCCAGTATGGGCGGGAATGGTGTCCCTAGCCTTTGTTTGTCTGAGGCAGGAAATGGATGACAGGAAAGGGATCACTTGATTCCCTGTTCTGTTCACTCCCTCTGAGGCATCCGGCATTATCCACTGTTGGAAGACAGGTTATTGGGCTATATTAACCTTTGATCTCATTCAATATGGCCCTTTTTACATTCTTCTGTTCTATGAATTCAGTCCCGCTTCAAGTCCAAAAGGTATGGCTGAGCTACAGGGTATCTTTTAGAAAAATAGTTGCTTTTGATTTGAAGATTTCTAGTGGCAGAGAATCCACCATAGTCCTTGGTAAATTGTTCTATAGGTTAATTACAGTTGATAAATGTAAGCATTCGGTGCAATTTTTTCACTTCACCTTCCAGCCTTTGCATTTTATCCCTATGGTAATTCGTACAGAGCCATGTATTTTCTGATTTCTGTTCCTTTTGTAGGTAGGTGCTTGTAGTCTGGGGTCACGTCACCCCATAACCTTCTCTGATAAGTAGAGCCCTCCACTGGTCAGCAAAATAGACTAAAAAACCTAATTTGCTATAGAGCATATTTTTCCAATCCTTTAATCATTTTCAGGGCTCTTCTCTGAACTCTCCAGTTTTTCAGTATCCTCCTTGAAGTGTAGATACCAGAACTGGACACAGTATCTAGCAGCAGTAGCCTTTCCCTCACTCCCCACCCCCTCCTTCTTTCCTGGCTACTTCCCCTGACTTAACTAGCATTTTTGTTAATTCTATGCTACTTTTGCTTAAGCCATATTACTTGAATTTTATCCACAGAGTGCACTGCTATTTAGAGAACAGCCCAGCACATAAGCTGCTTGTAAATATTCTCTTGCATGTTACTGTCTTTTTCACAGTTAATCATTTGGCACTGAAAAGAAAAGACATGGAGGGAGTTTTCAAAAGTTGGAGCAGGGGGACAGAAAGGGCACCTACAGTAAGCATTGGCTAAATAAGAGGAATGACTGGCCTGTGCAATGCAAAAGCAGTGTGAGGATTAGAGTTTTAAATTGTCGATGCAGGTAATCAAGAAGCTATGTGAGGTAGGCAACAAGGGAAGATGTAACAGTTACAGAACAAAAGCCAAAAGTGATACCGCTACTTTTTAGCTGATGGGAGTTGCCAAAGAATAGATTTGAAAAGGCCAGCATAGAATTATGGTTATAGGAGGATCTGCATCAAGAACAAAATTGCGTGATGGGAAAGATGTTTACAAGGTGATATGAACAGGATTTAGCACATTACCAGTGGGTGGCAAAAAGAATCTCTGACCTAAGTTATTAACATTAGAGACTGGCAAAATAAAAATATGTTCAATGGTGAGAGAGAGAAAAAGGTATCTTGACCATCTTTTATTTAAGATGGCTGTCTCTCATCACAGAAGACAGGAATGTGAAGGAGATGACAGAACGGCAGAAATATATCTAGTGTTTTTCAGTGTACATATGGAATTATAAACTGCGATCAAACATGTCACAAGAAGGCAACTCTAAAGGGGGAGGGGAACAGAGCTCTGGAGAACTCTTATATCCTTCTCTATTGTCCTCTGCTGGTGAGTGAGATCACGAGCCCAGGAAAATAATAAAAGAAATGTGATGGGAAAACATGGTGGTATGTGCTAGAGATGTTAAAATGTATTTATTTGTGTAAACGTGTACCTGCTGAAATTTTCAGCGGGTACATGTTTATACGCAGGGTGGGGAGGTGAGCACCAGCTGCCATTTCCTCTCCATACCTCACGCTGCTGCCTCTGTATCAACGGCAGCAGCATGGGGGCGGGGAGCAGGGAGGCAACTTCACAGGAGCCAGTGCTCAAGGGGAGCAGGCTTAAATGTTGTCTGCCCGCATGTACCAGCTCCTTCCTACCCCCATGCTGTTACCTCTGTTTCAGTGGCAGCAGCGCAGGCAGGCAGTTCCTGCCTCCCCCTTGCTGCCTCTGTGGGGGCAGGAGAGGGGGCAGGCAGTTCTGTGGGAGCCAGCATGCTTGGGGAGCTGGCTTAAAAGCCGGCTATCCATGCACACTGGCTCCCGCCTCCCCCTCCATCCCACTGCCTCTGATACAGAGGCAGTGGAGGGGACACTGCATGTAACCAAGAGGGTTAACCAATCAGCCCAGGCTCATTGGTTAATCATGTACTCTGATACATGTTTACATCCCTAGTATGTGCCAGAGTTGAAGAGTTAAATTTACATTGTTATATGCAATTGTTAAATCAAGAAGCATAGGAATACAAGTGAGCCTTTGAATGTAGTCATAAGCACACAGTAGTTTATTTTGAGGGGTTGTCTCATGCAGATAAATCCCAAAAAGGTAATAAAAAATTAGTGAAACCTGTGTGAAATAAGAATTTACAATCTTGAAGATAATCCAATATGATCTATCCCACTACGTGCAGTTTTAAAGCAAACAAATGCAGTTAGATGACAGCTAAAATATCCAGCATGTATTATTTTTAAATTGTGGGGGCTAGATGATTGAATTAAAAACACAATCACTATTTGCCACCTGAAATCAGGGTTGAAATAGTTAGAACATAACTGAAAATGCTTTTGACGATTTCATTAATTCTTTCGGTAGAATTTATCCACATCATAAAGTGTTATAATTCAGGATAATTGACAGTCTGCTCAGGAGATTCCCATGGGTAGCGCAGCAAGAAAACTGCTGTCAGGGTTTAGATTCATTTGCAAAGATTTAGGAGAATGCTTACATAGTTCTTGGCTGCACAATGTTCCATGATTCTGCAGTGCCACTGTGGAGACAACTATATATTTTACTGAATTCTAGAGGATAAATATATGGGCTGCGTTTTAACCTTTCCTTATTAGCATATTGGATATTGTAATTTTGATACAAAATGATGTTTTCATCTATAGACCACATGACATCAGTGTGGGTCCTTGTCCCCCTGTAGTGCCAGGTCCATGTAAGAGGCTTGTTGGTCTTCTACAGTTACCAGCAAAAGGCGTTGGTCATTGAGCTGCAGCAGCAAACACTCATTAACTTCATACGAATTTATGTAATGTTACGTTATGGATTGAACCCTATTTCAGGAGAGTAACTGACTGGAAAATTACCTAATTATCCTGTGTTTATTTTAAACTCTCATGGTTTTCCTGAAGTTCCTAGAAGTGCTTTCCCTAAATAAATCTTACAAGTTCTTTCCTTCAACAGTAGAATGACATGTATTCCGGAACTTTATGACTTGATGTGTCAATTTAAGAAAATTGCACCTCTACCTCTAAGCATTTAAAAATTTTGTCACTTTCAGATCCTTGTAAGACATTAGTGGCTAGCTTGTTCATTTTCTTCCAGCTTTCATGCAGACATTTACCATATTGAAGACTTTGGTTGTTTGTATAATAACTGGTTTGATCTTTCAGTACTGTTGAATCAATCAAAAGAAGCTATTGCTCTGCTGGGTATTAGCATACATTTAGATGTTCCTGCTTCAGGATCTGCTCAGAGGAAAATGCTTTTAAGCCAAGAAGAGAGAGAGAGAGAGAGAGAGAGAGAGGTGGGGAAAAAAGAATGGCTGTGGCTGATTTGAGGTGAAATGTTACTTCTGACTCACCTCCATTTGGATATGAACCTGTTTGTATTAGCAGTTATTCTAATTTAGATTATAAGGTTCTGACAGTCCTTTTCTTCTCCCCTTTTTATTTTAATCCTGTGCCTTTGGTATTTTCAGCAATCAAGAGAGCAGTATAGATGGTGAGAGAGAAATTTTAATAGCTTTCATGGTGATGATCAATTACAAGTAAAACTAAAAGATGGAATTGAATTGTTCCTTTAAAAACCGTAGTTCGCTAGTGATCCTCCACTGCCACAGTCAGCAAAGAATGTAATTGCTTCCTGAGTAATCTTCCTGGCACTGGAAATTACCCATAGCTCTATCTAGGAGGTCAAGGTGTGGTTTGAGAATGGACTCTGCCAGGCCTCAATAATTAAAAAAGTAAATAAATAGTGCGCTGCTCTCTCTATCTAGAAAGCCAATTAAAATACATTGACAGAAAGACCCTAAAACTGGCTGCCAAGGAACTTGTGACTGTTAGCTTATGATTAATGAAGCTCATTTGCTTTATATGTGCTCTCAAATACACACATTGCTGATCACAGGTTACTTTGGTTTTTAGCTCCTAACCTCTAAACACCACAAGCCCAGGTAACTTCTCCTCTTCAACCTAAGATGCGTGCTGTGCTGAGATTTCCCCTTTGAGTGAGGCTGGAGTAAATTTCTCCTGTGGCACTGCCCCCTCTTTCCTTTAGTCCCTCCAGAAGAAAGTGCTCAGAGTTTGGAATTTGCTCTAAGGCAGGGGTGGGCAAGAGGCTGCCACCGAGCTGGATCCAGCCCACCAAGCCACAGGATCCGGCCCACAGCTGCCTTGCTAGGAATCCTAAGCACAGCGCAGCAGCGGCCGCTTTAAATGTGGCTGCTCTATTCTGGGAGCAAGGAGGGAGGCTTTGTGCTCTGTCTCGCCCCTCAGCAAAATCTCTCAGCTCCCATTGGCCAGTTTCTGACCAATAGCAGCTGAGATATTTTGCTGGCGGCAGGGGCAGCCAATGAAGCCTTCTCCCTACCTCCCTTCTCCTCACTCCTTTACCCTGCCTGGAGTAGAGCCACGTGGAGCAGCTTGCGACTGCAGCCTTCAGGTTCCTGCAGGGTTGCTGACTGGAAGCTGCCTAGGTAAGTGCCTTGCAGTCACAGCCTGCCTCTGGCACTCCCATCCTCTCTTCCCCACAGAACCACCTGCACCAGGCCACCACGCAAACCCTCTGTACACCTTTCCCCCAGGTCACAACTCCCTCCCAGACTCTGCACCCTCTCCTATACACTTCCCCCAGGCCAGAATCTTCTCTGGCACCCATACTCCCTCATTAACCCTGCAGCCCATTCCCCTGCCCCAAGCCATCACCCAAAACCTCTGCACCCCCTTTGCCCAGGTCACAACTCCCTCTGACATCCTGCACCCCCTCCCAGAACCCCTTCCTCAGGCCAGAATCCTCTCCTGCACCCATACTCCTTCCTGGAATCTGCACCCCAAGCCTCTGCCCCAGATCACAACCCCCTCCTTCACCTGAACTCCCTCTCAGAATCCACACCTCCTCCTGCATCCCAGTCTCCCACCCCAAGCTCCCTTCTGCACCCAGCCTCTGTCCCAGACCCCAAACCCCCTCAGTAGAAATATGGCCATTGAGCACTTGCCAAAATCTTGGAGTGGCCCCCCGTTAATAATTATTGCCTACCCCTGCTCTAAGGCCATGTCTACACTATGAGATAAGGTTAAATTTATTAAGGTTGATGTCTTACCACCCCATTTTGTAAAGTTGAAGGTCCATTTCCCCACTGTGCAGAAGAATTCAATGTCATTCAAAATAGCTTGTCCCCAGTAGGGAGACTGATATTAACTTTGAGAGTGATGCTCTATCAGTAGCTATCCCACAGTGTCTGCACTGCTTTGCATTCTGTGTTATACTCCCAGTGAATGCTGGGACAAAAACTGTGCAGCCGGTGGTTCTGGGTTCATGTCATCAGCATCCCATAATGCACTCATCTACTCCCTCCCCTCTTGCTTGAGATCAATGGGAAACCATCTTTTCATGTCCTTTTTGGCCTTGGTTGCCCACACAGCCACCTTAGTGGATCCCATTGTGCATCAAAGTATTGTGATGATTATGTTCACCTTGGTGTGCCTAATGGTGGAGTATGTCAGGAGTGTATGCATGGCACTCCAACAAGAGGGCGAATCTCACGAGGCAATGGACATGCTGTTGAGGCAAGCCTTTGAGGTGAGCGAATTGGAAACATTGCTGGCATTCTATCCTCTGGACACAATGGAATGCCATTTCTGTTGCTGTCAACAAGCACAGACTAGTGGGACCGTTTAGTGCCGATGGTATGGGACAACCAGCAGTGGCTGCTAAACTTCAGAATGTGCAAGGCCACTTTCATGGAACTTTGTGAATGGCTTTCCCTGCCGTGAAGTGCAGGGACATTCAAATGAGACCTGCTCTGAGAGTGCAGAAGCATGTAGCAAGTGCCCTGTGGAAGCTTGCAACACCAGACAGCTATCAGTCCGTTGGGAATCCATTCAGAGTGGGGAAATCTATAGTGGGGGCTGCTGGTATTCCAGTAGCCAAAGTAATCAATACCATTCTGCTGTGGAGGGTAGCAGACTCTGGGAAACGTGGATACCATAATGGAGGGCTTTGCTGTGATCGAGTTCCCTAACTGTGGTGGGCCAATACACAGAATGCACGTCCCCATCTTGGCTCCTGACCACCTTGCAAAGGAGTACAGACACCACAAGGGGTACTTCTCGATGGTGCTGAAGGCGCTGGTGGATCACAAGGGCCATTTCACCAACATCAACATGGGGTGTTGGTGTCCACAAAAACAAGGAGTCCTGGGGCACCTTAAAAACTAATAGATTTATTTGGGCATAAGCTTTTGTGGGCAAAACCGCACTTTGTCAGATGCAGCATGACTAAATGGGTTTTTGCTCTAATGCAAAATAAATCTATTAGGGTATGTCTACGCTGCCACCCTAGTTCGAACTAGGGTGGCTAATGTAGTCATTCGAACTTGCAAATGAAGCCCGGGATTAAAATATCCCGGGCTTTATTTGCATGTTCCCGGGCGCCGCCCTTTTTAAATGCCCGGTAGTTCAAACTCCCTGCCCGTGGCTACACGCGGCACGGGCTAGGTAGTTCGAACTAAAGCCCCTAATTCGGACTACCGTTACTCCTCATTGCAGGAGGAGTAACAGTAGTCCGAATTAGGAGCTTTAGTTCGAACTACCTAACCCGTGCCATGTGTAGCCGCGGCAGGGAGTTCGAACTACCGGGCATTTAAAAAGGGCGGCGCCCGGGAACATGCAAATAAAGCCCGGGATATTTTAATCCCGGGCTTCATTTGCAAGTTCGAATGACTACATTAGCCACCCTCATTCGAACTAGGGTGGCTAGTGTAGACATACCCTTTGTCTGTAAGGTGCCAAAGGACTCCCCATTTTTACATTAAAGATTGTGACACACCTTGATGCTATAAGAGCATAATATGAATACTTTAGTTAAGAAGGGACTAAATGAAGTATTCTGGGGCCAGAGTTTTTTTATATATATTTATGTGTGTGTGTGTGTGTGTGTGTGTGTGTGTGTATATATATATATATATATATATATATATGTATACACAGTAAAGGAATGACATTTCCGCCCCTGCGCGTACCAGCACCTGTTTTCCTGGCGCCGCTCATATCCTGACGGAAGCCTGCTCAGGACGCAAGGCATTTTTTTTTCCGGCTCCCAGTGTGGCATTTTGGTTCCTAGAGGGGCCCTGACCACATTTCAGCCCCCAGTGCGTGGGGTTTTTTTGTTTGTTTTATTTTTGTTTTTGTTTTTGCTCAACAAGTTTGAGCCTACAGTACCAGCACCTTTTTTCTTACAAAAACACTCTATGTGTAGATAGAGATATACATACATAAAATTACATTTCTCCCAATGTTCAAGATTAAATTTTCTAGTCATTTAGATTTTCTAGTCAAGTTTAGGTGGTAAATGCTGCAGAAGGAGGTTTGGTTAAAGAAATTGTATTAGAAAATCAACTAATAGAAAAATGATGGAAACATTTCTGTAGTTGTAGGCTTTGGTAATATACTGGTAAACTGTTACAAAGCTGACATTTTGGGCAAAATATGATGTGCCGATGGTCTCTTATGTGCCACTGAAAGTTAAAAATTAAAAAAATTAAACGGGGTTCTTTATAGGTTTCTCTTGAGTGAGCAGCGCTTAGAAGGTTGCTTAAGAAACAGAAGTTCATTTCCCTCTTTACCTTTTATCATTGATAGTTCAGGCAAGTATCTCATTACTCAGGCTTTTTTTTTTTTTTTTTTTTTTTTGCTGCTATAGATTTGTTTCATTCATTGTCCAGCAGACATAATTGAGTTGATTTCTTTCTCAGTCACCATATTGCATGCTGACAATAGTAGTGTAATGAGAAATGTTATGTTGCTGATTGCAGGTGTACAAAGTGTGCTCCTATGTTCTTGGTATTGTCCACTGCCTGGGCACCGGTCCCCATCCACAGCTGGAGACAAGAAGCCCAGGAAGACAGTGCAAGGACAATCTCCAAGCTTCCACAAGGGAAAGGACAAGACTGGGAATAAACAAGGTCCCTTGCCGGGCAGCTCTTCACCCCCAGAGGGCTCCTGGTCCACTTGAGCAGTATAGTTCCGGTGCAGAGCATAGAGTTCATCAGAATCGTGCTCAACTCAGTCTCTGCCAGAGCATTCCTGCTGCTGGGAATGCAGGGCCTAAGCCGACCTCATCGCAGAAGTCTTTGCATTTCTCCTGACCATGGCCAGGATTTGCCTGCACCTTCTCTGTCACATAGCAGTGTGCACATACATTGTGCACCATGCCAACCTCCAGATGTGACTGTTGCAGCAGTGGCTATAACAGAGACCACCTGGAAAAAGTTATCATCCCCGTGACCATGCTTGCCTCACTACAATAGTGGACCAATCCTGGGAATGTCTTGGAAGCTTTTTTCTTTTGTCAGCACTGACTCGCAGTTGAGTTGGTCTCAGATGCCTTGGACCTTAGTTGGTGCACCCTGGTGATCTTCAGATCCAGGGTATGTGATCTCCAGAGGAAATGACATGACACAGAAACATCAAAGAGCTCATGGCAGTCCAATTAGGGTGTGTGGTTTTTTTACTTCACCTGTTGGTCAGAGAGGTCAGAGTCTTGACAGATAACACAGCCTTGATGTTCTAGATCAACTAGCAAAGGGAAGCACAATCTGCAGCCCTATGCTAAGATGCATTCTGTCTCTGGGACTTCTGCATTGGCCATGGAATCCATCTAGAATGTGTCACCTACCAGGTGCCAAGAACATACTAGAAGATCACCTAAGCAGGGACTTCACCCAGAGGTGCTCCACCCAGAGGTAGCTTATGCGACCTTTCAGAGTTGGGAAACTCCCTGAGTGGATCTGTTCACCGCTAGACCAACTAGGAAGTGCTACTGCTTTCACTCCAGACAGGTTCTGAACAAGGGTTCTTTCTCTGATGCCTTCCTCCTGTTGTGGGCAGGAAGCAGGATGTACGTGTTCCGTCCAGTTCTGTTCATCATCAAGATCCAGGTGAAAATCAAGAGAGACAAGGCTCAATTTATCATGATCACCACGGCATGGCTGCGCCATCACTGGTTAGACAGGCTATTGAGCTTGGCTGCAATCTCTCTGTGGCTGCTGCCCGATTGATGAGACCTGCTGCCACAGAATCACAGTCATCTCTTGCCCCTCAATCTTGTGTCTCTCCACCTCGTGGCATGGATGTTGCATGGCTGAACCCTGAGGAACAGACCTGTTTGGAAGGAGTTCATCAAATCCTCCTGGGGATCAGAAACCTCTTGACTAGACAGGCTTGCAAAGTGCACAAGGTTCTCCCTGGATGGCCAAACAGAACATCTCCCCTTTAGGTTCTTCAGTTCAGTCAATTTTGGACTATCTACTTCATCTGAAGAACTAGGTCCTGGCATACTTTTCTATCAGAATCCATCTGGCAGTCATTTTTGCCCTTCATCCATCGATCCAAGGTCAGATGGTGTTCTCACATGACATGGGCCTGTCCTTTGAGCCTTTTGCCTGATACTCTTTGTCTCATCTATAATAGAGGGTAGCTTTTCTGCTGGTGTTGTCAGTGAGATTAGTCTCTGTGCACGGTCTTCTATGGGGACAAGTTTCAGCTCTGGCTCCATCCAGGCTTCCTCCCCAAAATGGTGTCTACTTTCCACATGAGGCAGGACCTCTTCCTTTTGATCTTCTGCCCCAAACCCCATGAGATTAGTGAAGAGAGTTACCTTCACGCTTTGGAAGTAAGAAGGGCCCTGGTTTTCTACCTAGGTCTGACAAAGCCTTTCCGTAAGTTGACCCAGCTCTGCATCTCTGTGGCTGATCAGATGAAGGGCTTTCTGGAATCTACACAGAGGATTTCTGACTGGATTCCTGTGATAGATTGGGTCACAGAGATCCCCTTGAGACAGTCACCTGATGTACTGATCACACTGCTGAGCCCACTTACCTGCTCACTGGGATGCCCTACCTTCCTGTCCTGCTGAGCCAGTAACTCTGGTCTCCCTCAGCAAAGGTACAGAATTGGGGTAACACCCCCTGGGAGAGTAATAGAGACACTGACAACAGCTCAGCTGTGTGAAAGCTCAGTTACAGGGACTTGACCGTACCCAGGAACACAGACCTAATGGAACCAAAAGCCCAAATAAATCTGTCTTGCTCTGTATAAAAGCTTTATAAAGAAAGAAAAGAAAACTCAGTTTGCTCCCTTTACCAGTGAAAGAGAAATATGTACAGCCATTGTCCCCCTCCCTCCCACTAACAATAATTTACACTGGGTTTGATAATAAGCAATTTTTAAGTTAAAAAATGTAGGATTTAAGTGGCTGTAAATGAGACAGGGAGATCAAAGTAAGTTACTAAGCTAAAGTTAAACAAAACACACCACCTAAGCCAGTGTTTCTCAAAGTGGTCTGCGAAATCCCTTTAAGAAACCTGCTAACTGGTCACTTCAGAGTGTTTATTTACTGGCTCCATGGCCACGGAGGCTTGCGGCTGCCATTGGTTCCAGTTTGCCGTTTGTAGCCAAGGGGAGCCATGGGAAGTGGCGGCCCCGCCCAGACTGTTTCCCGCGGCTCCCCTTGGCTGCAAATGGCGAATCGGAGCCAATGGGAATCATGAGGCTCTGTGGCCATAGAGTGAGGAAGTAAACACACCAGAGTGGTCAGTTGCCACATTTCTCAGAGTGGTTTTGCAGACACTGACCTAAGACTAATACACTAAGAGAAATTCTTACAAATTATCATTTCTCACCCTAGTCCTTATTTCAAATAAAGTTCTTCAGGCCAGAGCTGATCTTGCTTCTGACCTTGGTCCTTCCCCTGCCCCCCCACCCCCATTAGAGTTCTTTGTTTCCAGGTCTTTTCATGTGTCCTCTTCTGATGGGGCACAAAAGACAATCATCAGTTGCTTCCCATTCCTTAAATAGAATTTCCCCAGGGCAGGAAGTCTTTGTCCCATTGATGATTAGCTGTTCTGTCCATTCCCTCTGAGGCATTTGATATTGGCCACTGTCGGCAGACTGGATACTGGGCTAGATGGACCTTTGGTCTGACCCAATATGGCTGTTTTTATGTTGTTCATGTCTATTCCACATTCCACCCTCCTTCCCACTGTTGGAATTTCCGGTAAGAAGGAACTGAGGGTGAGGGTGGCCAATGGTGCCGTACTTGCTGTAGCATATGTAGCTCCAAAGGATGCTTGCGCTGGTCACCTACATACACCCCTGAGGGAAAATCTTCAAGCGTCGGTGCAAGGGTGGAATTTCGGGCGGGTGGGGGGGCAGCAGCCATGCACTCCAGGACGCGGTTTGCTTTTCATCCCTTTTCCAGGATGCTAAGGGAGTGAGGGGAAAGTACCTGCGTTCTGTGCATGCCACTCACACCTGGCTGGTAAGCTCCTTTCACCAGCCAGGTATGAAAGGCATGCACAGAACACCAGTACTTTCTCCTCTCTCCCTTAGTGTCTGGGGCACGGGATGAAAAGCAAGCCACATCCTGGAGCATGTGGCTGCTGCCCTCCTACCTGCCTGAAATTCTGCCCTTGGTGGTGAGAGACACACACGTAAGTTTAAAGGACATGAGCAACACATCTCAAAGAACACCAGTTACAGAAAAAGGAAACTTTCTTTTCTCAAACTGTGGTCTGTGAGGAGTTAGTTGGTCACATTGGCCTGTTTCAGGCCCATTAGTTTGCTCCCATTGTCATCAGTGGAATTTGGTCAGTAATGTGACGGCACTTTTTGTTTTTCAGCTGCTAAACTGCATTAAATATATCTAATACCTCCCTAATATTACTTTTCCATGTCAGCCATCACAGTTGATGCCATAGGGGTGTTGTAAGATCATGAATTGAAGGGGAGATGTTCATGGAGCAATCTATGTATTAACCTATAGTTCACATTATGGAATCCTGACAATCCCTGCCCTAGAATTCTCCACTCTGCTCATCTGAGGAAGTGGGTTGTGCCCACAAAAGCTCATGATATATATATGCAGAGCTCGACGAACCGCGGAGAGATCTCCTCGCCAGCCCCGCACCACGCATGCGCGCAGCACTGGTGAATGGGGAGACCGGCTGAAATCTACTCGCCTGTGTGGCAAGTAGATATAGCAATTTGTCGAGCCCTGTATATATGTATATATATATATAATTTGTTAGTCTCTAAGGGTGTGTCTACACTGCACCATTATTTCAATATAACTAGCGTTATTTCAAAATAACAATGCGAGCATTTACACAGTCATTCTGTTATTTCAAAATAATTTCAAAATAACAGATGGTTTATTCCAAAATCTGTAAACCACATTCTATGAGGAATAACGCCTATTCCGAAAAAAGCTATTTCAAAATAAATCGTGTGTAGACGCTTCACTGCTGTTATTTCGAAACAGCCCCTCACCAGGGCCATTCTAATTTATTCCTCCCTAGTGCTTCCTGGGGCTCTAAATCAAAATAACACATCTACATTAGGGAAGCCTGCCTTGGACTAATTTTGAGGCTTCCCTGCAGTGTAGACGTGCAATTTCGGAATAAGCTATTCCGGAATAGCATATTTCAAAATAGCCGTGCAGTGTAGATGTACCCTAAGATGCTACCTGACTACTTGTTGTTTCTTTAAAGTTACAGACTAACATGGCTACCTCTCTGAGACTTCTAGAATTCACTGATATTTATCGTATTTATGATTGCACTAATGGGATGAAGTCACAAGGCACCAAGCTGAGATCACTGCCCCTGCGAGAAGCAGTACAGACACTGAATCTCTTCAGGTCTAAGGAAAGTATAGTTTAGGGCCCAGCTTCCTGGGATACCACTCCCTAAATGGGATCAGAACCCCAAAGGAGTTATTTAGGTAAGCCCCCTTTAGCAATGAAAGGGGCAATGTACACACTAATTGTCCCTCATGTAACAATTATTTACACTGGGCTCCTAGTGCAAGCAGTAGGACTTAGACTCAGACTCATAGACTTTAAGGTCAGAAGGGACCATTATGATCATCTAGTCTGACCCCCCGCACAATGCAGGCCGCATAATCTCACCCACCCACTCCTAGAATAATCCTCACCCCTATATCTCAGATATTGAAGCCCTCAAATAGTTTGAAGACCCCAAGATGCTGAGAATCCTCCAGCTGTGATCTGTACCCCATGCTACAGAGGAAGGCGAAAAACCTCCAGGGCCTCTGCCAATCTACCCTGGAGGAAAATTCCTTCCTGACCCCAAATATGGCGATCAGCTAAACCCTGAGCATGTGGGCAAGACTCCCCAGCCAGACACCCAGAAAGTTCTTTATAATAACCCCTATCATCCCTCCATTGACCTCTTTACCACTGATAATGACTAGTCAATTAGTTACCAAGACCATGTTATCTTGTCAAACCATCCCCTTCATAAACCCATCTAGTTTAATTTTGAAGCCAGGTAGATCTTTTGCCCCCACTACTTCCCTTGGAAGGCCATTCCAGAACCTCACTCCTCTAATGGTTAGAAACCTTCGTCTAATCTCAAGTCTAAACTTCCTACTAGCCAGCTTATATCCATTTGTTCTTGTGTCCACATTAGTATTAAACTTAAATAATTCCTCTCCCTCCCTAGTATTTATCCCTCTAATATATTTAAAGAGTGCAATCATATCCCCCCTCAGCCTTCTTTTGGTTAAGGTAAACAAGCCAAGCTCCCTGAGTCTCCTTTCATAAGACAGGTTCTCCATTCCTCGAATCATCCTAGTGGCCCTTCTTTGTACCTGTTCTAATTTGAATTCATCCTTCTTAAACATGGGAGACCAGAACTGCACACAGTATTCCAAATGAGGTCTCACCAATGCCTTGTATAATGGCACTAACACCTCCTTATCCCTACTGGAAATACCTCGCCTAATACATCCCAAGACCATATTAGCCTTTTTCACAGCCATGTCACAGTGGCGGCTCAGTCATCCTATAATCAACCAGGACTCCGAGGTCCTTCTCCTCCTCCGTTACTTCCAACTGATGTGTCCCCAGCTCATAACTAAAATTCTTGTTATTAATGCCTAAATGCATAACCTTACACTTCTCACTGTTAAATTTCATCCTATTGCTATCACTCCAATTTACAAGGTCATCCAAATCTTTCTGTATGATATCCCGATCCTTTTCTGAATTAGCAATACCTCCCAACTTTGTGTCATCTGCAAATTTTATCAGGACACTTCCACTTTTGGTGCCAAGGTCAGCAATAAAAAGATTAAATAAAATTGGCCCCAAAACTGATCCCTGAGGAACTCCGCTAGTAACCTTCCTCCAACCTGACAGTTCCCCTTTCAATATGACCCGCTGTAGTCTCCCCTTTAACCAGTTGCTTATCCACCTCTCAACTTTCATATTAATCCCTATTTTTTCCAATTTAACCAATAATTCCCCATGTGGTACTGTATCAAATGCCTTACTAAAATCGAGGTAGATTAAATCCACTGCATTTCCTTTATCTAAAAAATCTGTTACTTTCTCAAAAAAAGAGATCAGATTGGTTTGGCACGATCTACCTTTTGTAAAACCATGTTGCAACTTATCCCAATTGCCATTAACCTCAATGTCTCTAACTACTTTCTCCTTCAAAATTTTTTCCAAGATCTTGCATGCTACAGATGTCAAACTAACAGGCCTATAGTTACCCGGGTCACTTTTTTTTCCTCTCTTAAAAAATAGGAACTATATTAGCAATTCTCCAATCAAATGGTACAACCCCTAAGTTTAGAGATTTATTAAAAATTTTTGCTAATGGACCTGCAATTTCATGTGCCAGTTCCTTTAATATTCTTGGATGAAGATTATCTGGGCCCCCCGATTTACTCCCATTAAGCTGTTCAAGTTTGGCTTTTACCTCAGATATGGTAATATCTACCTCTATATCCTTAGTCCCATTTGTTATATTACCATTATCCCTAAGCTCTTCACTAGCCTCATTAAAGACTGAAGCAAAGTATTTGTTTAGATATTGGGCCATTCCTAAATTATCCTTAACCTCCACTCCATCCTTAGTAATTAGCGGTCCTACTTCTTCTTTTTTTGTTTTTTTCCTATTTATATGGCTATAAAACCTTTTACTATTGGTTTTAATTCCCTTTGCAAGGTCCAACTCTACCTGCCTTTTAGCCTCTCTCACTTTGTCCCTACATGCTCTAACCTCAATAAGGTAACTTTCTTTACTTATCCTTCCCATCTTCCACTCCTTATATGCTTTCTGCTTTTTCTTAATCACCTTTCTAAGATGCCTGCTCATCCAGCTTGGTCTAACACACCTGCCTATAATTTTTTTCCCTTTTCTTGGGATACAGGCTTCTGACAGTTTCTGCAACTTTAACTTAAAATAATCCCAGGCCTCCTCCACCTCAAGATCCATAATTTCTTTAGACCAATCAACTTCCCTAACTAATTTCCTTAATTTATTAAAGTTAGCCCTTTTGAAATCAAAAACCCTAGTCTCAGATTTATTTTTGTTTATCCTTCCATTCAATTTGAACTGTATTAGCTCATGATCACTCGAGCCAAGATTATCCCCTACAACCATTTCATCTATGAGGTCCTCGCTACTCACCAAAACCAAATCTAAAATAGCATCCCCCCTTGTAGGTTCAGCAACTACTTGATGAAGGAATTCATCAGCTATCACATCTAGGAAAATCTGAGCCCTATTATTATTACTAGCACTTGTTCTCCAATCTATATCTGGAAAGTTGAAATCTCCCATGATTACGCAGTTTCCACGAGTATTTACTTCATTAAAAACATTAAAGAGGTCTCTATCCATATCCAAAGTGGATCCTGGTGGTCTATAACACACCCCAAGCACTATCCCAGGGGAGGATCTGATAGTTTTCTTCCCCAATGTGATTTTTGCCCAAACAGACTGTCTTCTCCATTCCATCACTTTTTATTTCTTTACAATCTACCTCATCTTTGATATACAATGCGACTCCACCACCTTTACCCTTATTTCTGTCTTTCCTAAACAGCACATACCCTTCAATACCTGTACTCCAATCATGCCTAGTATTCCACCATGTTTCTGTTATTCCTATAATATCTGGTTTCACTTCCTGGACCATTAACTCTAGTTCCTCCATTTTGTTACCCAAGCTCCTCGCATTGGTGTACAAACATCTTAATTTTTGCTGTTTGGCCTCACTCACATTCTTTACCCAATTTGGCACGGACGTTGTACCTCCAATATGACCTGTTAGACTAGTATCCACCCTACCCTTCCTCATGTACATTCTCCTACCCCCAGCTATATCCTTTACTTCATTTGCCTCCCCCTCAGTGTTAAAATCTGGCGTAGAGATTACCTGAACATCTCCCAACCATCTCCCCCAAATTCCTAGTTTAAAGCTCTCTTTATCAGTTGAGCCAACCTCCATCCTAGAAGTCTATTTCCCTCCCTACTTAGATGAAGTCCATCCCGAGAGAACAGTCCTCTGTCCATAAATGCCTCCCAGTGGCCATACATCCCAAAGCCCTCCTTATAGCACCACTGCCTAAGCCAATTATTGATCATCATAATCCTGTCACATCTTAGTTGCCCTTCTCTAGGAACAGGCAGGATGCCACTAAAGATCACCTGAGCCTCAATTTCCTTGAGCATCCTCCCTAGCCTAGCATAGTCGCCCTTAATTCGTTCCAGCGAAAATCTAGCCGTATCATTTGTTCCTACATGAAAGATGATCAACGGATTCCTTCCTGCTCCCTTAATAATACTCTTCAACCTCAGTTCCACATCCCGTATCTTAGCACCTGGCAGACAACACACCCTTCTATTCTCTGGATCAGCTCTGGTTACAGGCCTATCTATTCTTCTCAATAAGGAGTCCCCAATCACATAGACCTGCCTTTTCCTAGTGACAGTGTGATTGCCTGGTCTATCTCTAGCTTCCTCTAGCTGCAAGTCCTTGCCATTCCTGTCTTCCCTTGTAATCCTCTTTAACCCATCCTGTATCTTCCTAATACTCATTATTGGTGCTGTTTCCATTAACTCTTCCCCTTTATCTATAGGGCTAGCCACTCTTCTCTTCTTCCTTACCCTTCCATCTTCATTATCTGCCTGTTGTACCCCTCCTTCATTCTCCAACTCCACATACCTATTCTTAAGCTCTATTTTTCCTTCACTAACCCATCTTTTCCTCTGCCTGGTTCTCTTAGTCACATGCTTCCACTGTCCATTTTCTTCACCCAGCAGTCCCCCCTCTAAGGGGCTTGATCCTGCTTCTATCTGCATATCTAAACTTTCCCCTTTAGCCACGTCATGCCTTTGCTCCATCATCTGCTCAAACCCCCTTCTAAACTCAACCAAAGTTTCCACCTGCATCTCCAATCCTCGGATCTTTTCCTCCATCAACTCTATCAGGCGGCACTTCATGCAAACAAAACTCCTTTCGGGTAACCCCTCCAGAATCATGTACATACCGCAGCTACCACATCCAATCATCCTCCTTGTGTTCTCTACTACTTGGGTCATGGCACTACTGCCTCTGTTATATCTACTTTCTCTTCAAAATCCTATTAGTCTGGTGAACACAAAAACAAACCAAAACACCCCCTCCACAACAAAAACAGACCCCAAACAAATCCCAATATCCAAACTCCCCTTACAAACTCCCACTCAAACTCCCCTGTTTACAGCTCTGTTTGCTGGCTCCTGTGCCGCTGCAGCTGTCTGTGCCGCTGCCTGACTAGAAGGCTACCTTTATAGGACCCCTAATCAGTGAAGCCCCGCCCCCTAATCAGGGCTCAGCTTCTCTCCCAGCACACTACCCCTACAAGCCTCTACACATACAAACAATACAAATACAAACTTCTCCTCCAACAGAACTCCCACTCAAACTCCCCTGTTTACAGCTCTGTTTGCTGGCTCCTGTGCCGCTGCAGCTGTCTGTGCCGCTGCCTGACTAGAAGGCTACCTTTATAGGACCCCTAATCAGTGAAGCCCCGCCCCCTAATCAGGGCTCAGCTTCTCTCCCAGCACACTACCCCTACAAGCCTCTACACATACAAACAATACAAATACAAACTTCTCCTCCAACAGAACTCCCACTCAAACTCCCCTGTTTACAGCTCTGTTTGCTGGCTCCTGTGCCGCTGCAGCTGTCTGTGCCGCTGCCTGACTAGAAGGCTACCTTTATAGGACCCCTAATCAGTGAAGCCCCGCCCCCTAATCAGGGCTCAGCTTCTCTCCCAGCACACTACCCCTACAAGCCTCTACACATACAAACAATACAAATACAAACTTCTCCTCCAACAGAACTCCCACTCAAACTCCCCTGTTTACAGCTCTGTTTGCTGGCTCCTGTGCCGCTGCAGCTGTCTGTGCCGCTGCCTGACTAGAAGGCTACCTTTATAGGACCCCTAATCAGTGAAGCCCCGCCCCCTAATCAGGGCTCAGCTTCTCTCCCAGCACACTACCCCTACAAGCCTCTACACATACAAACAATACAAATACAAACTTCTCCTCCAACAGAACTCCCACTCAAACTCCCCTGTTTACAGCTCTGTTTGCTGGCTCCTGTGCCGCTGCAGCTGTCTGTGCCGCTGCCTGACTAGAAGGCTACCTTTATAGGACCCCTAATCAGTGAAGCCCCGCCCCCTAATCAGGGCTCAGCTTCTCTCCCAGCACACTACCCCTACAAGCCTCTACACATACAAACAATACAAATACAAACTTCTCCTCCAACAGAACTCCCACTCAAACTCCCCTGTTTACAGCTCTGTTTGCTGGCTCCTGTGCCGCTGCAGCTGTCTGTGCCGCTGCCTGACTAGAAGGCTACCTTTATAGGACCCCTAATCAGTGAAGCCCCGCCCCCTAATCAGGGCTCAGCTTCTCTCCCAGCACACTACCCCTACAAGCCTCTACACATACAAACAATACAAATACAAACTTCTCCTCCAACAGAACTCCCACTCAAACTCCCCTGTTTACAGCTCTGTTTGCTGGCTCCTGTGCCGCTGCAGCTGTCTGTGCCGCTGCCTGACTAGAAGGCTACCTTTATAGGACCCCTAATCAGTGAAGCCCCGCCCCCTAATCAGGGCTCAGCTTCTCTCCCAGCACACTACCCCTACAAGCCTCTACACATACAAACAATACAAATACAAACTTCTCCTCCAACAGAACTCCCACTCAAACTCCCCTGTTTACAGCTCTGTTTGCTGGCTCCTGTGCCGCTGCAGCTGTCACTAAGTGGTAACAAGTGAAAGTGGATTACAAGCAAAGTAGCAGAGCAAAGTAGATTACAAACTCAAAATAATAAAAAACGCTTAGCTAACTCTACACTGACACATCAGTACAAACTTGTTACAGACCCATTACAAACTCACCCTAAAACTGTTTCTTTTCCAGCTAAGCCTTCCAGACTAGGGCTGTTCCTTACCCTGAGGTTTTTGGTTCCTTCCCTCTAGTGCACCAGCCAAAGACCAAACACTCCTTCTTTCCTATTGTTTTTAAAGATTCCCTTTTTGCATGGGAAGTCACCTGGCCTGTCCCTACCAACCACTGCTAAGACTTAAGGACAAAAGGCTATTTGCATATGATTGCCCAGACATTGAGGCCTCCTAGCAGCGGAATCACGCTTGATGGCTTTCCATTTACACACATAAAATCATAAAGCATTTCCTATTCCATATGTCTAACTTTACATACAAGAACGATACATACACCAAAATAAGATAAACAGATCCATCAGATTATGGCATGAAGGTTGATAGGTTACATGAGATCATTTGCCCAAAGCATCTTTGAGTTATGTATATTTGTATCCATAAGTCCATTTAATAAAGCATTGAGGGTCCATCACATGCACATACCTGAAAATTGGTTTATTTTTATTTATTATTAGTGCCTCATCTTCTCGCTTTGATCAAGTCAGGTCATGAAACTAAGTTTTAAAAGATTCCAGTTTCCTGTGTGTGTCTGTCTCACCAGCTATGATATAAAAGTGAGACTAATGGTCAGTTTCCTGAAACTGTTTTCTGCTGTTCCTGATTGATTTTTTGTAATTAGGAGAATTAGGTTTAGCTCTCAATTTCCCATTCTCCAGCGAGGTGAGGGAAGGAAGCTAAAAATATGTTTTAACATGTTCAACAAATTTTGATTTCCTCTTGAATTAAGAAGAGATGTGTTCAGACTTTATGTACTAGTGACAGGGTTAAAATATGCATTTTTGATAGATTTGAAATGTTCTGTGATAATTGTTAAAAGTGCTTTTTAAAAATAGATTAGAAATGTACACATAGGACTAATCTTTCATTCCCTTTATAGTCAAAACTACTGTCTAGTGAGGCAGTTTAGCCTGTGTATAGACTACAGGATCAGACCACTCTATTTCTCTTGAGACTACATTGGCTTTATATTGCTTTCAAGTGGCATGTTTGTCCAACTGGGGTACACTTGTAATGGACTGGGTACAAATCATATTTATTTTTATAGTACAGCTATTTGAAAAAGCAAAACAAAAAGAAATTCCATAATTATTCCCACACACGCACATTGTTAACTTATCATTAAAGGTACTAAGTGCAGTTCTAATCGAGATCTATTATTACATACCTCATAAAAATAAAAACAAATGTACACACTAAAGACATAACACGTAGAGCTTATGGGAAGCACTTCTAATGCTAAACAGGGGTCATGCATGAGGAGTAGACTGGCAGGACAAGAGGGAGGAATCTTCTTCCCCAATTTCCAGAGCAGCCATAGGCTCCCCTGCCTATGCTTTGCAAAACAAAGACATCATCCTGCAGAGTGAGGAGGATGGAAAAGAGTGAGGAGGATGGAAAGGTCTATGCCTTGGCAATGGAGTGGGCTGCATGAGCAGCCCTCCTTCATCTCAATGGCTGCATGTTTGTCATAACCAAGATGGTCTCCCTGGCTAGGGTAGTTTTGCTAACTGCTCTTGTGTACTTAGATTTTGTGGGGTGAGATGATTCAATTGTAGCTGCAGTTTGGATGCATAGGAGCCCACAGTTCTGAGTCAATATTGTGTGCAATCAGCATGCACCTCACTTCACCTCCCCTTGCTTTGTGTGCGTGTCACTTTAGTGATACTGATAGGAAAAAAACGATGGAAGCCAGCGGAATCTGGCAATCCTGCTTGTGAGCAATGGTAACCAAAATGTCTAATGGGCCACATAAAAATCTCCAACGAGTCACATATGGCTCACATGCCACTGGTTGCCCACCTCTGGTCTATGCCATGGTCTCTCTCCTACAGCCACGGTCTTCCTCACTATGTGGAAATAATGGCTCCACACTGAAAAAGGGGCAATTTCCATCATATCCAGCCCCAGCCTTGCAGAGATGTACGAGAGAGGGGTCCGTTGCTTGGTGAGGCCTAGTTTAGAGTGTACAGTTTTGCCACCATAGGTATGTCAACTAGGCATTTGGGAAAAACAATACCCCGGCCTATCTAGTTATGTTGGCAAAGCCCACAGAGTAAATACAGTTGTGCTGGCAAACAGTGCTTCTGTCAGCACAGTTAATGATGTTGGGGGAATAAGGTAGCTATGCTGGCAGAAGAACTCCTGCCAGTTTGTATTGCATCTGCACTTTGCTGGCATAGCTGTGTCTCAACATGGATGCTCTGACAGAGTCTAGATCAGCTAGTATAAAGGAAGATGAGATAACTCCCTGTATTTGTTTCCCCCTAACCTCTACCCTTCTCACCCAAAATTGTTGAGAATGTTGTCCTATATGCATTTCAAAGAAAATACGAGTGTCCATAACTCCAAAAATAAATCTCTAGAGCCTGGTTATTATGTTCACTAAATTCCTTTCCCCTGCTGTGACATGTAAACTTACCATATGGTGTCATGGAAACTGTGGCAGTGAAAAGGGTGCAAATGAGAATCAGATCCATAATCTTGAAAAGAAAGGCCATCCACCAAAGCGCCAATATAGTGACCCAAGGGCATTTAGAAAATACACAGATATTAGTATCATATACATTTTATTTAGATATTTTGCATACAAGATTGGGTAATTTACTTTTTTGGATGCCTTCAGCCTATCTTTCATTGAATTTTTGAGACGGCAATGTTTTTAGCTTGCATTTGATTATTAATTAAAATCTAAGTGTAAAACTATTACGTGTAGGTGATAATCTTGTTTTCTAGTGTGCTTAGGGAAGGGCTGCTCATATAGTCCCTTGTCTTTGTGAATTCAGTGTTTTGACCTCTTTTTAGGTTAAAGATCCTAATGCTAGTGGAACTCTGCAGTAGGGAACCCATTACTGCAGTTTCCACTTGACTGCCAGTTCAGCTTCTAGTATTTTTGAGCCTTCTTTATTAATCCTCTTTGGAGAAATAATAAAATGCTGCCAAGGGGATTATAGGAGACTGTTATGAGAATAAGTAAAATATAGCATTCACTTCAATTTTTTTATTTAAAAAAATGAATTCAGGGCCGTTTTAAAAGGCCAGATTGACAGCATTCCAGGCTTGCCACATCTCTGGTCAGAAAGAGTGAATGTACTTAGTGAATGAGCTATGCCAGTCAGAGACCTGGCTGGGAAACCATATATTCAGCAGACATGACGAGCTAATCAGTGCCTGAACCACTCTGGCTTCTTGGTGCACCGTTCTAGTCATTGTAGTCTAAGGCAGCGGGCCCTCCTTGCTGCTAAGCTCTATTCTGAGCACTGCTTTCATTTTGCCTTGTACATTAATTTTTACAGCCCCTCAAGAGAAGTACTGTCCTTGTCACTTAACATTTGGAACATTGAAAAACCTATTTTTCCAAGGAGTTTTCCAGAGCATGTTTTGCAACACATTATCCCAAGTTTGTTGTATACCTAGAAGGCAAAGAAAGGTATATTTTATACTTCACTAATAATCCATGCTTTGGGGGGATAGCTTGGGCTGAATGCACACTGATTTCTCTGCGCAAATTCTTTTGTAAGTGCTGGCTTATCAGTTATATCATGTTGACAAAATTCAACTGTACATTTAAAGAAAACCTGAGTAGTCTGGCTTACAGAAATCGATATGTTGCTGCAATGGCCATTTAACAATCTGGAAAGAGTATATATATATAGACGGAATCCTGTGAACTGACTTTGTTTCTCATAACTGGCTACAAAGAAAAAGCACCCAACAGCAACTTATTTGGTCATAGCTGTATACTCTGACACATGCCCTGATTATTTCGCTAGGAGGCACTGGAATGGGTTACCTCAGGATGTGGTGGAATCTCCATCCCTAGAGGTTTTTAAGTCCCAGCTTGACAAAGCCCTGGCTGGGATGATTTAGTTAGGATTGTTCCTGCTTTTAGCAGGGGGTTGGACTCTATGACCTCCTGAGGTCTCTTCTAACCTTATGATTCTGTGCCTAAGATGCCTTATCTAAAAATCCAAACTCCCCAAACCCTGATCCTTACTAAGTCAATGAATACTTCAGCAATGGGCAAATCATCGCTTTTCCTCACAGGGTTGCTACTTATAATCTTGCTGGGTTATGAAGAGTATTAATGAATGAAGAAAAACATTGGCAATTTTTTTTCGTTTTCCAAGATCCCTGTTAAAAGCCACTTTATATGGTCTAGCTCTTTCACCTGTGAGCCAGTAGGTTAGGTTGATAGGTATTTTTAATTACCTAGGCATCAACAAAGTGGGATGGCTAGTATTTTAAATTACCTTTATGCTAATAATCTGGACTGTATGAAATTTTAAATCACTGTGGTGCTAGCAGTTTGTACTGTCTGGTGTTTTAAATCACTGTGGCAGTAATAGGCTTGACTGTCTGATAGTATAAATCACCCTGATATAAAAATGGATAAGGAGGATTTTTTTTCACAGGAACAGGCGAGGGCTGAATGCTGCCTTTTTGCTGCCCAAGAGTTCACCTTTGAAGATAACAAGTCAATAGAAATGGTCTCATTACCATGCTGCCTGCTGAAACTTTTCAAAGTCAGTTTCTCTCCAGGACACAGGGTCCTTCAGGCAATATCCTTCTGTCTGCCTTTAGGAAAAGGTTAACTTTTTAAAAATATACCCAACCATCTTCTTTGTTCTTGAAAATCCCACAGTATAACTGAATTAGTACTAACATGACTTAATTGGGCTGCAACAAAATTCTCAGAAGTCTGCTAGATTGTTATCTTCATTTAAAAAAACATTCTTTATATACTTGTGAAAATTATGTAGCCTGATTCTCCATTGCTTGGTACCGTGCACAATTAATTACATCTGTGAAAAATGTTCAAAAAATTACCAAATTAGGTCAGCCTCTTTGTACAGATGTAAACAACCACACAAAGGACAAGACTGTGAAAAACCAGCTTCTAGATGTGTACATCCTAATGATCCCGATTTAGGAAGGATAATTATAGGTTCACTTCTAGGTCCCTGTTTAGAGTTATCAAATATTAGCAGGTTGATAGCGTATCTGGTATGGAATTTCTCATGAAACTGTAACAACATTTTACAAAAATCTTCTGAGGGATTTCTCTGGCAATATATTTTTCACTGATAATTTTTGTTAAAAAATTGCATTACAGTTTTCATTCTACTAATACAACAAGGACACTATCTTGCTCCAAGTGAAGATAATGGTAATTTGGCATGATCAAGCATCAGTAAAATAATGTTACTACAAATAAAAATATGGGTGTGACTAAGCAACTTAAAATGATAGAAGTATACGTGCAAAGGGAAGCTGGATGTTGGCGAAAAGGATAAATGTAGGAAAGAGCAAACTAGGTTTATAAGTAAAATTTTTAAAAACACCTAAGTCAAGTAAAAGTGTAGTGGTCAGGTGCCTAATCTTCTTAGGCACTTAAAAAAATCTTACTAGGTGCATGTCTGTACTTAGGAATCTAAATACCTTTAAAAATCTGGCCCAAAATTCCTAAATCCAAGTCACTGGGACTTCATACAGGTTCAAGATCCCAAAGGCAATGCAGAAAAAGTTGCAGGATTAAGTTGGCTGTTTATTTTTCTTGAGCTATTAAAATACTACTATTATTATTAACTGTAGTGTTTCTGCCGCATCAAATATAGTTCTGTGATCACCTGCCTTTATAAAGGGAGTAATTGTTCCATTTCTTCCATGAGCTGCTTTTGTTCAAACTTAAGGTTTTGTCTACATAGAGATTTTTGTACAACTATAATTATTTCATCTAGGAGTTTGATTTTAATTTCAATTTTTAATTTTTTTTAATTGACATGGTTATACTGATATAACTCTTAGTATAAATGCAGTCATACTGGTAGTAAAGTGGGCAGGAAAGAACTCTCAACTAAACTAAATCATCTGATCCATCTGTGTCCCCAGTGGAGGTAGGAGGTGGAGTTAGTGTACAATTTCTGTGTGTAAACAAAACCTAAACAAACTGGATAAACCATTCTGTAGATTAAGTAAAGAAAATAGTTTCCAGTTACCTCAGATTAAGTGTCTAGGGGCAATGGCTATATAATCTACTAGCCTCCCCTTTTTTTCAAAGCTTTTTATCAGGCAGTGAATAGGTCATTAATACTGCCATATGGACTGTTAATGTTGCACTAAAATCACAAAGGTAACTTACAAGCTATCGTGTTTAAGGAATATAACCTCAGATATAATGACACACAGGAGAAGTGATTAAATGTGATCTTGTTATTGGGCACAGGCAGCAAGTTATATGGGCTCATGGTGCCCAAGCCCCAGGAATTTTCAGAGCCGGGGGCCCTGCTCCACCAATATTTGGAGCTGGATCTCTCCCCCAGCCCTGCCTGGAGTGGGCCCCGGACCCCACCTGCCAGCCCCCACCCCCCGGCCCCAGAGCGTCCCCCTTGGTCCCGGACTGCATGCACAGCATGCTGAAACGCCGCGCAGCAGCTGAGAGGGGAGATGCCCGGGCGTGGCGTGGCATCACGGCCCAGGACTTTAAAACCGCGCGACCCAGCTCCAGACCCGGCAAGTAGTCTGGAGCCCTGGAAGCAGCTGGGGCCCAATCACAGACTCCAGTGCTGCAAACTGGAAGGAAGAAGGTAGGGTAGGGTAGGGGAAAAATAGGGGGAAGGGGTGGGAGAGGAAGGGGCTTGTGCTGAGGGGAAGGGAGCAGGTCAGGAGAAGAAAGGGGAAGGTACCAAGGGACAGAGTGCAAGAGAGACAAATGCCAGGCGTAGGGTTGGCAGGTGTCCAATATTCACTCGGACAGTCTGGTATTTTCGCCTCCTGTCCGGTAAAAAAATTCAGAGAATACCGGACACCTGAGATGTTCGGTATCTTCTGATTTTTTTTCCCTGGCCAGGAGGCGAAAATGCCGGGCACCTGGCAACCCTGCAAACACTCACCGCCCGGCTTCCCCTCCCTGGCTCCCAACACCCCCAGCCCCCCGACCCAGCCCCCATGCTTACCTGATTCCTCAAGGTTGCTGGCACAAAATGGCTGCCAACCAAGGGGAAGCAGTGCTTAACCGCTCTTAGCGCTCAACTGCTCTGCTGTTCCTATCCCTGCACTCACTCTTAAAGGGGACATGCTGTTTTACTTTAATTTTTTTTTTTTGCTCAACAACTTTGGTCTCCCCCCCCCTTTTTTTCCTTCAACAGAATTTTTTCCCGGTATTTTTTTTGGGGGGAGGAGGGGTTGGTATTTTTGTTTTAACCATCTGGCAACCCTAGCCAGGCGGCCAAGTGGAGACTGAGGAAAAGATCAGGAGGGGAGGTGTCAGTGGGAGGGGGACAGGGTGATGCTGGGAGAGGAGAGGGTAAGGGAATTGGGGGCTAGAGGGGGGAGGGGGAGGTGCTGGGAGAAGGCTTGAAAGAAGGGGTGGGCATGAGGAAGGCAGGGATGGAGCAAGTCATGTGTGAGGGCACAGGGGCATGAGGGGAACGTGGGGCAGAGGGTGGTGAGGGGGTGGGCATCAGGGAAAAAGAGGGCAAAAGGGGCACAGACAGTGAGGGAAGGGGGAGCACCAGGAGGGTGCAGGGGTAAGGGAAGGTGCAGGTGCCAGGGGATTCTGGGGGTGAAGCAGAAGGGCTGACACCTGCAGGGGAGGGACCAGCACCAGAGGAGAGAGGCAGGGCAGGTGTGTAGAGGAAGGTTTTAGGAGAGGGGATGAGGAGGGGTGGCTCACATGATCAGAGTAGGGCTACTGGAGGAGTGGGCACGGGGGAGAGAAGGGCTGGTGGAGGGGGGCAGGTTTCAGGAGGGCTGAGGGCAGTGAGAAGGGCAGGAGTCTGAGTCAGGACAGCAGAGGAGGGTGAGGGGTTGGGGGGCAGCAGACACCAGGGGAGCTGATGGAGCAAGTGGAGGAGACATGGCAGCAGAGGGAAAGGGTAGAGGATTATAAGATATTTATTAATAACTTGGGTGCCACAGTGGCACATCCAAACAAGCCACATGAACTCAGTACTGGTGCACAACACAAAATTCATTCTGCTCATGGGAGGAAACTCTTAGAGGGAACACTTCCTGCAGCCTCTCCACCCCCGAGTTAATGTCACACACAGTGGGTTAATGCAATTGCAGGATAGTTGCATGAGGGGGGTTTGGTGGGGGCCAAACTAATCCCTATTGGTAGGAGGGTGGTGGGAAAAGTCCTTACAGAGGGGACTTTACTTCTGGTCATGTGTCCATCAGAGAAAACATTAAGAACATTCCCACTTCGTCACAACAGGTACAACAAAATATAATATAATATATTTGATGCACAATGGAATCCACAATGGGTTCGTTCCATGCTTATGCTACTATGGTGTTTGTGTGGATAACCCAGGAAAAAAGGGTGAAATATAAAAAAAGGGTGAAATATATATATATTTCAATATATATTGAATATTCGATATAGTATATTGAAGCGGGCGAGTGCTGCTTCTGACTTTCCACTTTTACATTATTTAATAAAATATATATCGGCTTACAGGGCAGTTGGGCAGGCGGGGAGGTGGAGGGCGGGAATAGACCCATTCTGGGCACCACCAAAAATTATACAAACCTGCTGCCCCTGTTACTGGGCTCTGTGTGTTTCCTCTCCATTCCCTGCCTACTGATATCTTGCTATGTAAAATTTAGAGTGTAAATGCTTCAGGCATAGTATCCATCTTGTTATACCATTTGTTCTGTAAAGTTCTGAGCATGCTATAGATGTTGATAGACTATGTGTTAATGATGTAATTGATAATAACCTGCCACTTATCAGTTTGGCACAAGTTAGACAATTTGGCCAATATTTTTTAAAAATGTCTGCCCCAGGTTAGACTCCTAATTTCATATTAAGGCACCTAAACATGTGCCGTGATTTTGTAAAAAGTCCTATTCATCCTTTGACTTATGGAAACTGTTGCATACTTAATATTTTGATGTTCAGACCACTTCCTATTAGGATCCCATCTTTAGGCAGCACCTATTTAAAAAAGTTGTCTTTAAAAACATCTGATTTTTTAAGAACTGTTCTGCTTGCTAAAATCAGCTCTAAAATGCACTAGATTTTAATATAATTTTATCTCCACAATACATCAACCTATATTAATCTGTACTGTTTAATCTATTCCAAATTTTAAAATTTCATTTTTCTAAATCAGACATTTGTCATGAACAGTCAATATTATATGTTGGCAGATGGTATAGCCCTCTTAAGGTAATTATGGTTTATACTTAATTTACAAGCTAAGATATATCTCTTTGTAAACTATATCATACCAAATATTCAAATACTTACATTTTCTAACAGCAGAATGTAAATCAAAATTTGCACATTCATTTTCCCCCTTCATTCATAATCCAGGAGGCCTTTTTTTCGGAGAGAAAGAGAGTGAAAAATGTTAATGTATTATTAGAGCTAAAATAGAAGAGAAATAACAGTATTGCCATAATTACAAAGTAGCTGCTTTGAAGAAATAAAATCTCAAATCTATTAATTACATTAAAAGCGTACTTCCCAACTATTTTTGTTGTTGTTGTTGTTGGGTGGTTTGAGCAGAATAGGAATGTTCCATGGAATAGTAGCAAAATTTTCACGTTAGAATATTAGTATATTTTTGGACAGTATTTTGCTGTGGAGGAACAAAATGCTTGCTATGTAGTAACACAACTAAGATGGGTTCATAGAAACTGTGATGGCATTGTTATTCGGAATCCAGAGGCAGGTGTTCGTCATGGATATCCTCTTTTAGCCTTCAGCTTCACCCCAGGGCAGAAATGCTGTCAGTGGGTTAAAATGCCTGTTAATGAACACA
Organism: Pelochelys cantorii; assembly: GCA_032595735.1. NCBI lineage: Eukaryota > Metazoa > Chordata > Testudines > Trionychidae > Pelochelys > Pelochelys cantorii. Next base: position 46,490,641 of record CM064326.1, on the reverse strand, counting down.
ATTTCAGTTGCCACTTAATTTTACCATATGCTTCAAAATTCTATCAATTTTACTATATACAACACAGTCACACATATGATGTTCTGTGTGTTTAATACTAATGTATACATTGTGCAGATAGTGTACAATTTTTTGTGCAGGCATTGAAAGTGACAGACATCCGAATCACATGGCTGATTAGCATGGAAACAAATGTGCATGAATCAGCTTGAGGTGAGGGAAGCTGAGCATTTAACTGGATACATTAATTTCACTTTTAAAAAAGTCTTCTAGCAGTTGCCACTAGCAACCATTATCAATAAGTATGCAAAATGTTCTCCAGTCTAGCACCCTATTTACACATGCTCATTGCTTTTCAGAAGACTCACATTTCAGATTTAGTTTTTCATGCTTACTCTCTGCCCTAAAAAGCATCCTAGGGAAGCTGGACCTGGAGGTGGGGAGTATAAGATAACACTTCTCAGCTCTTCACCTTCACATTTATGCAGAGGAGGTAAATTAAGACCAGTAATAAATTGAAAAAGGAGATTAAATTAATGGTGAGTCGACAATGGCTAAGATACTGAACACTGTAAAAAAATCTGCTGTAGATGAAGAGTAGAAACTTGAATTTTATGTGGTGGATATGGGTGTGACCTGGTGGAGGTACTTGTTGATATTGATATGGTCTGAGTGATGGGTTGGAAAGATGTGGACAAAGTTGGGTGTTAAGAGTGTGGGGTGGGTTTGGGAACGGCCAGACAAGGGGATTTTACAGTGGTCAGGATAGGAGATGGCGAAGGCCTGCGTAAGAGTTTTGCCTGTGTGGTTATAGAGAAGAAGCTGGCTCTTGAAAATGTCATGGAGGGAGATGCAGCAAGAGTTGTGTATGGTTTGGACATGTAGTCTAGACATAATCGTCGTCATTGTCCTGAAGGACGGGACCAGAGAAAGATTCACTCAGTACTATCCATCAGAGAAGAGAGGAAAAGGTGGTGATACTCCACCACAGCTTGGCTAATCGTTATTAATAAACAAACATTTATAAGAAGGAAACCATTTTCTAATTCTCTACTTTGTCTTTTTCTGCTTTGGAAATCTGAGTGGCAGTTTATTTGTTAAAGAACACAACACCCATTGCAAATATGATTCAAATAATCAAGAGATGATTCAGTGCTGCTTGCAACCAGTGCCCAGTGCATAGTTAGCGGTGGTAGTCATCATAAAAGGATTGAATATAAAGAGACGTACTCCATAAAATACAATTGAGGGACACAATGCATGTTTTGGTTTAACAAAACGCATCCCTGTTTTAGCTAATTACTCATGTCACTTAGTCTGCTGTGGAGGCTTTTGTTTGGCTATAGATCTGTGATAAGATGTCTCTTAGCACAGCCTTTGTATTATTGAGCGAAATAACAGTTTAGCTCTTATTTGGACCTGGTAGTACGATGGCTAGTCACCTTGATTTCCAGGGCATGTATCAAGGGAGGCCTAAGTCAAATTAAAAAGCTGTTAAGTATGATGTTTTGGTAGCACCATTTGACAAGTTTTTGAACACTAATTTCAGTGATATATTAGTTCATCTTGCATGGTTCTCTGGGGACCAGAGCAAGCTCTTAAATGTCAATAACCTTAATGTGGCTCAGCTTTCTTTCTGGGCTGTTTCCCAACCTACCTTCCCTGCAGATGAGGTCAATCATGGCATTTTGAAATACCAGTCTACTTTGTGGTAAAACAGGGTAAATCTATGTTAATTTCAAGAAAGGTAGGCTCCTAAGAGGCTCTTTCATGCATTAGCAAAGCATTCCAAAGAAGGAGAGTATCAAATTAATATGTTTTGTGTTAAAGACATTAATGTATTTAAATGTTATTTCAATCCCTGTTGAAGCATGGAAACAAGGATATAATATCACTTATTTAAAACACATCTTCCCCCTCTTGCCTTCACCTTTTTTTTTCCACAGAGAACTTTTAAAGACGACACAGCATGAGTGAAAATATACTAAAATAAGTAGATTCCAGTGACAAGAGACACTGCATAAATTGTAACAAAAAAGCTTCTTTCTTTCTTCAAGCAGTGTCTGCCTGGTGCTCTACTTCAAATGTGCATGGATATCTTGAGTCCCTGATGAGAGATTTCTAGCTAGCATTGCCCATCCGACCTGCGCATGTGCCTTGTGCCTCCTCTACATCGTTGGCCCCAGATGGAATATTAGCATGTCCACCCCTTAGAGCATGCTTCGCTTTATCTCTTTACCTTTTTCTATGAAAGTTAGTTAGTTTAGAATGGTGTTAGTGTTAGTATCATTGGTTTTCAGTAAGGGTATGTCTACACTACAGCGTTAATTCGAGTTAACTTAATTCGAAATAGTTAATTCGAATTAAGCTAATTCAAAATAACACATCTGTACACAAAAACTATTTCAAAATAGCGCATCCACACTGAGTGGACCCTGAACTGAAGTTAAGGCTGGCCGGAACCAGTGCCGGCAGGGCATCAGGTTAGGACTTAGTGTGTGGGGCTGCTGCCTCAGGCTAACTGAGCTCCGTGCTTAAAGGGACCCGACCCCCTCTCCGGACAGACAGTTCTCAGGGTTCGCCGCTTGCTTGTCTACCTCGATGAGGGACAGCAAAGCAGTCCTGTCTTGGAGTGCCCTGAATGCCTGCACTCGGGACACCACAGCACTTGGCCACATGGAGCCAGAGCTGCCCCTGGGCATGCCGGTGCGTCTCGTGGAGTCGTAGCCATCAGCCCGGCTGCACTTGCTGCAGGCTGCCATCCGGGGGGTCCATTGCGGGGCTGTCAGGATCCAAGAGTCCCTGAGGGAGAGTGTCCATCCGAGGAGCCCTCAGAGCCTTCCCGGTCTGCCCCACCGGGGGCTCATGCCCCATTCCTCCCTCACGTCCTTCCACTTACCCCTTCCTAGCCCCCCTTCCTGATGTCAAATAAAAGACACGTATGTTCAAAAATAGAAACTGGGTTTATTGAACAAAACTGGGGGCGGGGGGGGAATGAACCTCTGGGGAGACTGAGGAAAGGAGGCGGGAGACGGGAAGAGAGAGTGGGAGAGGGGAGGGGGAAAACTGGGAGGAGGGAGCTAGAAGAGGGAAGCAAGGGGAGGAAGGGGGAGGGGAAGCTCAGGGCTCAGGGTTGGGGGTCTCGCCAGGCCACATGTCTCCCAGCACAGCGGGTGTGGGGGCCTCGGCGTCCCTGGGGGTGGGGAGGAGGGTGTGGAGGTTGAGGTGGGGGGTGTGGAGATGGAGGAGGAGGGTGAGGAAGTTGAGAGGGAGGGGTGCGAGGGGGAGAAGAAGTGAGAAGAGGAATGGTAGCTGGGGGGGCAGCAGGCACTGGAGCAACACGAGACAGAACGCTCTGCACCAGGGTCTGCAGATGGGTACAGATGGCACGACCCTGGGCAAGCAGCTCCCTCTGGAACTCCCATTCCTCCTGTGCCCGCTGCTCCATGATGCAGGTCAGGGCTCGCAGGGCCCCCAGCTGCTGCTCTTGGTACCCCTGCCGTGTTGCGGTCGTACTGTGGAGCCCTTGGGTGCAGGAGCATGTCCCAGGCAGGGTGTTGCGCCCTTCACGTGCAGCTGGTGCGGCTGTGGAGAAAGAATAGAAGTGGTCAGTTCTCCCTGGGGACACAGTGGGTGAAGCCCAGCCCCCCTCTGCGAGGTGAGGGCCCTGCATCGTCAGAGCCGCTGTGCTTGCACAGATGCCATGGTCGGAATTTCCGGCTATCCCCGGGAGTGGGAGCTGCCCCGAGACCGCACCCATGCCCCTGTGCTGTATACAGTGTAGGTGAGGTGGGGGGGAGATTTTAGAGGGGGCTTGTGAAGGGAGGGCGTCCTGCTGTGTCCCACCCCGGGGTCAGGAGCATGTCAGGTCTCTTCACACATGCGTGTGGCTATCAGGCCACAGTCCCTGTGTGGCACGCAGCTGGAGCCACCTGCCCAGGGGTGGCACGGCACGTGCTTGCACGTGCACAGGTTGCTGCACGATCCGTGGTAAGTAAGGCCCACGTGCGTGGTCCCTGGTCTCCCTCCCCACCCCTCCGGGAAGGGGACAGTGATGGCACTTACATGGTGTGGCCTCCCCGGACAACGCTGGTGACTCCGGTGCTGGGACAGCTCAGGGGTACGGCTGGTGTGGCACCCTCCATGGTGGCTCCTCCTCTGCGCCCTGGTCAGGGCCCTCTGGTCCCGGCTCGCTGCCCCCCGGGGTGGCACGGACCATCCCACCCCCCAGGATGCGGTCCAGTGCCTCGAAGTCGGGGCAGGTGTCTGCCCCTGCTGCGGAGCTGCCCCGAGTGGCCCTGGCGTATCCCTGCCGCAGCTCTTTAATTTTCAGGTGCACCTGCTCCTGGGTGCGCCTGTGGCCTTTCTGGGCCATGGTGGCAGCTATGCGGCCGTAGACGGCCTCGTTCCTCTGTCTAGTGCGGAGATCATGGACATTGGGGGCTTGCCCCCAAACCTCAATGAGGTCCATGATCTCCTCACTAGTCTAGGAGGGAGCGCAGCGTCTACAACCCGTGGCTGGCTCCTGGGTGCTGGGGGACTGGGCGGGGGATGCCTGGCTGGCACTGGCTGCCTGGCTCATGGTGGGGCCACTGGGTCGGGGGCAGAGACTGCTGGCAGGCCTGGATCTGGCACGTGCAGTCTGGCCAGAGTCTAACCCTTTAAGGGCTCCAGGGCTGGGGGAGAGGAGAGGAGTTTTCCTGGTTTGGCCTAGAGTGGCCACTAGGGGAAATTGGAAAAGGCTGGAGGCCAGCTAATTCGAATTAAGTGTCTACACAGCACTTATTTCGAATTAGCTATTTCGAATTTGGCGTTACTCCTCGTAGAATGAGGTTTACCAAATTCGAATTAAGCGCTCCGCTATTTCCAATTAAATTCGAAATAGTGGTTTGCATGTATAGACACTATTAAAGTTAATTCGAAATAACGGCTGTTATTTCAAATTAACATTTGCAGTGTAGACATACCCTAAGGGAATTGTTTTCCTCCCCCAAATTTGCCTTCTCTTTATAGGGTTTGTCTGGTTTGCCAGGCTTCAAATGCTGCCTCTCTTGCCAGGAGGCTATACCACTGAGTAACGGACACTCCCAGACTACGTCTACACTGCAAGGTTTTGGCACAAAAACCCCTAGAGCGTCCACACCTCAAATGTGCTTTTGCGCAAGGAAATCAAGAGTAAAACGGCAGAAGAAAGGGCTTTTTCCACTGTAGGTAAATCTCCTTTTACAAGGCATAACTCCCTTTTGCACAAGAGTTCTTGCTCATGTAACCCTTCTGCCGGGTAGGCCCGGCAGCAACCAGGGCCGGGTTCAATATCTAGGGGTCCATCTCACACAGAACCAGCTCGAGCCCCCACCCAGTAGCCTGGGAAATTCACACACCCCTGGGTGCCTCTGAGAGGCGATGCTTCCCCACTCGCAAGCACAGCGTCTGAGTGTAGAAAAGAAACATTTAATGAAACAGAGAGAGAAGTCACATGGCATTAACTTGGGAAAATACCACAAACAGAGTTCATAGCCCAAACCATGAGCAAAGTCCAACACCCCAAGAGTCTCTGGAGTCCAGCAGCCCAAAATCTCCCAGAGTCCGACACCCCAAAAGTCTCTGTCCCTGGTCAGTGCCGCCCAGAGTTCAAAAGTTCACCTGCAGGGTTCTACCTCCCAACCTGGGTGGAAAAGGGGGCAGGGGAGTTGATAGGGACACGTTACGTGGTCTGAGGCCGACGGCGCCACCTCTCCATATGATTCTGCTGCAGCCTTTACCACAAGCCACTCCGCCACGCTCTAACAGCTGTCTTGTTCCACTCCACCGACCGCTCCGCTGGTCGCCTGCCGCCTGCTCCTATCGGCCGCCCGCCCACCGTTCCCACCAGCCGCTCCGCTGGCTGCAATGGGTCTGGCTCCCAGCCAAACCAGTGATTTCAGCTCTTTAGCCATCACCTAGACTGACAAAAGATTCCAGTTTTCACTGAACTAGCAAAAGACTCCTCATGGAGTCTACTTCAGGTTTGTCCTTAAAACAACAGGGGGAAAGAGGCAGGTTGGGCCAGTCTTACAGCTCACACCTGGCAGGCATGAAGCAGGCTGACTCAAGCCCTTTAGCCCTTCCCTCCCAAACTGTGTTCACTCAACTCTGGAAGGGGGGAGGCTTGTTCCTCGGAGACCTCTTACAGTGATGGTGTCTCTCCTGCAAGCACTGGTGTCATGTTTTACAGTTCCCACATTTAGGGGTAGCATGATTTGTGACCCCCACAACAGCCCCAAATTATTTACAATACACCACATTCCATTCCAACACTGATCCTCCATCAGCCCTGTCTGAGTTGGATTTAAATAACCACACCTCGGATTCCTTCTCCCTCCTGGCATGAGCTGTATTTACATATCAACAGTTAACAGTTAATTATCTTGCAGAGCTAAACAATTGGAGTGAGCACACCCACCCCCAGAGCAGCTGCCTCCTTTTAGCTGGCTGATAACAAGCAGTAGTTCAGCCCCTGCTTACACGCAAAAAGGCAAGTTTGGATGGGAAAAAGCACAGGTGCTCTGATGGCCATTGGCAATCAGAGCTTTCTTGCGCAAGAGCGTCCATGCGGTGTGGATGCTCTCTTGCAGAAAAGCACATCGCTTTTGCGATGTGCTTTGAGGTGTGGATGTGGACTTGCACAAGAAGTTTTTGCACAAAAACTCTTGCGCAAAAAGCTTCTTGTGCAAGAAGCATGTAGTGTAGACGTAGCCCCATTGTGTCCACTGGCTGCGGGAATCCCACCTCTCCCAGAAGATAAACTTAGACTATTGGCAATGGAACATTCCCTGCAACCACCCTCTGAGAACATTCAGGAGATACCCCTTCCACACACACATTTGTCGCTGGACAGATGCAGGGCCCTGTCACCTCAGAGCAGCTTCCCCGAAGGGAAGCCTTCGGTGACATGGGGAAAACTGCCAAGAAGAGAAGTATGAACTGTTGTCTAGTGTGATCAGATTTCCCGTTTTTAAAGGAACAGTTTGGTGTGAAAGCTCTACTGCAGGTGTCCCAATTTTTTCTTAAATGGGCAAATTGTCTCATATTTTTGCCCTCCCCTCCCCCCAATCAGTTCTGGAGGGCCATGCTGCTGGCTGTATCCCTGCTTGCCAGCTGCCTGCCCGCCAGCAGTGAGTGTGGGGAGGGGTGCAGTAGCTGACGATGGGGCAAAGCTGCAGCACACGATGCCCACTGCTCTTCCTCAGCAGGTCCAGTTGGCCCAGCAGGTCTTCACTTCATCCTGTTTCCAGCCATCACTGGCTGCAAGCTGTGGTGACTGGTGAGGGTGGGCAGGTGCCAACAGCGGCCGGTTACGTATTGTCTTTGCTGCCCATACATCGGCCCTTTTTGTGCTCCCCCTCTCACTATCCTTTCCTTGCTTTGCCCTATTCACTTCCACAGCATCACTACTCCTCCATTTCCCTCCCTGTGGGGTGTGTCCTGCTCCCAAAGCTGTGCAGAAAGCCAGTTCTGGTCAGAGTGCTCAGCTCACCAACAGCCTGGCCGTCAGGGTCCTTCCTCCCTGCACTAGCTGGGCTGGCACCCCAGGAAAGCCCAGATCCTCTCGCTGCGGGCATGGTCCAGGAGGAGCCAAGGCCTGCATGTACCAGACAGGCACACTGAGAACCTTTATAGATGCACTCCAGTTTTGCCAATATGAGAACACCTGAGCAGGTGGGTGTTGATGAACATGCCATTCTGTTCACCACTACTTCTGTTAATCTTGGAGCATAGTTTCCTTTTTGGTTTTATTTTCAGGATCAGCTAAGTAGTGAAAGCAGGCACGTTCTGCCAGATGGCAGTTATGGAGTGTTGCACATCACTGGAATTTTGTTCCAAAGCAGTCAATTCCTTTCTAGTACACTTTGAACTACTCATTTGTCCAGGAATTTTTGTGAACTTGGAAAAGAGGGAGAAACAACCAAGATATCACCTGAACTTCAGGTGAGTTGAGTGGTCTGTGCTGTAATCTTCCACTCATTCATATAGATAGTTTATCTAAAGTGCAGAAATAAACCATGGTTCTGCTAATTTAAGAGAATTAATGCCTTCTAGCATAGTACAGGAGGACAAGGTGGACTCACAGGAATTAGAAACAGTTTGGAAGCTGAGAAGAAAAGTTAAAAAAAAACACCCCAAAATCTGTCAGGAAATCAGTAACCATCTCAAGTTGTAACGTCTACAGCTAATATACTGTATGTATCAAAAATATTCTCTGGGGTCAGGGAATATACTTTCCAGGCAAAAAGGTGCATGTTATAAAACATATTTATTACTGACCTTAGTTTGAAATTGAGTACATCTGTCTTACAATAAAAAGAGCCTTACTAAAGCCTTATTTGTGCGGTAAACTAGAGCATAGTACACTTTAATATATTAACTGTGGATATAGTCTGTCTATTTACCGTAGCTGTCTAATACTAGGAATTTGACTAAACCACTTTTTTGGAATTCAGAATCAGCAAGTGCTAATAATGTGATACGAAAAAATTGTTCCATCTTTTAGGTATTATTTATTGACAATCTTACTGGATGGTATAGTATTGGAACATGCAATACATTTATAGTATGTCAGTTTTAATAACAAAGTCCAATTTGTATTATGGTATACTAGAAGATTTACCCGGCATTGCTCGAGTCCTTACGTCTAATTTTTTTTCTTCATTCAAATAATTTAAAGTACAGTTGAAAAGTAAAATCCCTGCAAGCTTCATGGAAATTTGTCAAAGACACCATAATAGAAGCTCAACTTAAATATGTACCCCAAGTTAAAAAACACAGTAAGAGAATTTTAAAAAAATGCCACCGTAACTTAACAACCAAGTAAAAGAAGCAGCGAGAGATAAAAAGACATTGTTCAAAAAGTAGAAGTTAAATCCTAGTGAAGAAAATAGAAAGGAGCATAAACTCTGTCAAAAGAAGTGTAAAAGTATAATTAGGAAGGCCAAAAAGGAATGTAACGAACAGCTAGCCAAAAATTCAGAAAGTAATAGCAAAATGTGGGGTTTTTTTTTAAGTACATCTGATGCAGGAAGCCTGCTAAACAACCAGTGGGGCCAATGGACAATCAAGATGCTAAAGGCCCGTGTGGCTTTGTTTACCTAAAGCAGAGCTACTCAATTTTGGAAGTCCCAGGGCCCACAATAATACTCACAGCACATGTCGAGGGCCGCAATTTAAGTGTGGTTGCACATACTTGCACATATATATGCAAATATATGCAAATAGCTTCTTTCACTGACAGGCATGAACACAAAGCACTTCTCACAATGCCCCAGCAGCGCTCCCGGCACCTCCTCCCTGGGGGTTAGAAACGCTACACCCTGTACCCATCTGTTCCAGCCAGCCCGTCCGCTTGCGTCTTTCAATGCTCACTCCATCTGGGAGACACCTCGCCGTTGTGGAGCGTGTTCCCAGTGGTGGCCATGTTCAAAAGATCCCACCTAGGGGCCATGTGTTGAGCCCCTTGTAAATGCAAACCGCACTGCAGGCCACAAAACAACAGCCTATGGGCTGCATGTGACCCACGGGCCACGTGTTGAGTAGCCCTGACCTAAAGGATCCATAGCCACAGAGCCTCTTGGCAACTTTTGGCTCCAGTTCCCAATTTCCAGCCAAGGGCTTCTTTAGGTACACAAAGTGGCAGGGGCCCACTAGCAACTTTCCAAAGCAGGCCTGCGGACTACCTATTCATATAGATCTGAAGGCTGAGATAACTCAGAGTTGGTCACCCATGGCCTCAAGGTGCTCTTCTCTCATTTCCATAGATTATGCCTTCTATTCATTCAGTTACATTCCTGGGTTGAGAGGAAGAACATGTCCTATAATCTTAACTCTACATCGTTGGCCCCAGATGTGAGTGAGTGAGATTTTAATTGCAACTAATGAAGTTCCTCACATAAATAAAGTTAAGTACATTAATAAATACATTCAGGATTGAGGTCCAGCTTCCATAAATGTTTATTTCATTTAATTATACATTCCTTGTCAGTCAATAAAATCAACTACATATTTGAGAGAGTTTGGCTGTGGGCAAGTGAGTGTGTCTGTCCATCCATTTGTTTAAGAACTCCTCCTAAATGGTAAGAGCTAGGATCCCCACATTTGGTATGCAGCTTCCTCTTATCATAATTTAAAGCAAAGTAAGGGTTTGGAAGTGTGCGGGGTGGGAATGTGAGGATGCATAAAACCATACAGAAGAGACAGAATCACTAGGCAGGTGAAAGGGACTGGCTGGGGGCTTCCTCCTCCCATCTGGGACTGCCCTAGCCCAAGCTTCCCACCTCCAGATGCCCTTTGGTCTGCAACTCCCTCCCCATTCATACAGGAACATTGCCTGTGGTTCCTCTTCATCAGGGAGCAAGGGGAAAGAGCACAGTTTGCTTCATTCTTCAACCTGGCTGGGAAGTGCAGGGGCCAGATGAACCAGGATCAGCCTCAGCTGGGGGATATGCACCCCTCCCCAGATTGTGCCTGCTGCAGCTGGAGCTGCCATGGTCAGGCCCTTCTCACCTGGCCCTAAGCTGCTATGGTGAGAGAGGGCTGGGGTAGCCCTCTTGCTCAGGGACAGCTTACATGCTGAGCCTCTTATCCCCAGTCCAACGCCACAGCAATAAGAACAGCCACATTGGGTGATACCAAAGGTCCATCTTGCCCAATATCTTGTCTTCCAACAGTGGCCAATGCTAGGTGCCCCCAGCGAGAATGAACAGAACAGGTAATCATCAAGTGATCCATCTCCTGTTGCCCATTCTCAGCTTCCGACAAAGAGAGACTATGGGCACCAATCCTACCCAATCCTGGATAATAAGTGTTGATGGACCTATCCTTCAAGTATTTATCTAGTTCTTTTTTTAGCCCTGGGAGAGTCCTGGTCTTCACAACATCCTCTGGCAAGAAATTCCACAAATTGTCTGTGTGTTGTGTGAAGAAATACTTCCTTTTGTTGATTTTAAACCTGCTACCTGTTAATTTCATTTGGTTACCCCTCGTTTTTCTGTTACGAGAACAAATAAATAACTTTTTCTTATTCACATTTCACCACACCAGTCATAATTTTATAGATCTCTATCATATCCACCCTTAGTTTCCTCTTTTTCTGAAACTGGGACAAAGCAGGACCCAGTTAAATCAACCCAACCAGAACTTTGTCAAGCCGGGATTTAAAAACCTCCAAGGATGGACATTCAAAAACCTTCCCAGGCAACCCATTCCAATACTTCACCACCCTCCTACATAAATAGTTTTTTCTAATATCCAACCTAGACCTCCCCCCCTGAAACTTGAGACCATTGCTCCTTGTTCTATCATCCGTCACTACTGAGAACAGCCTCTCTCCATCCTCTTTGGAACATCCCTTCAGGAAGTTGAAGGCTGCTATCAAATCCGCCCCCCCCTTCTCTTCTACAGACTAAATGAGCCCAAATCCCTCAGCCTCTCCTTGTAGGTCATGTGCTCCAGCCCCCTAATCATTTTAGTTGCCCTCCACTGGACCCTATCCAATGCGTCCACATCCTTTCTGTAGTGGGGGCCCCAGAACTAGACGCAGTACTCCAGATGTGGCCTCACCAGAGCCAAATAAAGGGGAATAATAACTTCTCTAGATCTATTGGAAATGCTCCTCCTAATGCACCCCAATATGCCATTAGCCTTCTTGGCTACAAGGGCATATTGTTGACTCATATCCAGCTTCTCATCCACTGTAATCTCCAGGTCCTTTTCTGCTAAACTGCTATTTAGCCAGTCGGTTCCCAACCTGTAACAATGCTTGGAATTCTTCCATCCCAAGTGCAGGACTCTGCACTTGTCCTTGTTGAACCTCATCAGATTTCTTTTGGCCCAATCTTCTAATTTGTCTAGGTCACTCTGGAAGCTATCCCTGCCCTCCAATGTATCTACCTCTTCCCTTAGCTTAGTGGGATCTGCAAACTTGCTGAGGGTGCAATCTATCCCCTCATCCAGGTCATTAATAAAGATGTTGAACAAATCCAGCCCTAGAACCAGTCCTTGGGGCACTCCACTTGAAACTGACTGCCAACCAGACATTGAGCTGTTGATCACTACCTATTGGGCCTGACAATCTAGCCAGCTTTCTATCCACCTTACAGTCCGTTTATCCAATCCATACTTCCTTAACTTGCTGGCAAGAATATTGTGGGAGACCATATCAAAAGTTTTGCTGAAGTCAAGGTATATCACATCCACTGATTTCCCCATGTTCACAGAGCCAGTTACCTCATCATAGAAGCTAATGAGATTGGTTAGGCATGACTTGCCCTTCGTGAATCCATGTTGACTACTCCTGATCATTTTCCCCTCTTCCAAGTGCTTCAGAATGGATTCCTTGAGGATCCTCTCCATGATTTTTCCGGGGACTTAGGTAAGGCTGACTGGTCTGTAGTTCCCTGGATTGTCCTCTTTCTCTTCTTGCGTAGACCCAGATTTAACCTCACTTAAAAACTGCTTGCTTACATAATCAGACCTAAGAATGCATATGTCACAGCACACTATTACTGAAAAATTGCAGGCTGGACTATTGCTTCCCACAGTTCCCTTTGGCCAAAGACAGTGAACCATGGCCAACAGGAGCTGTGAGTGGCTATAACTGCAGATGTACAGGTAAATAAAGCCTCTGGTGGCATCCAAACCACCTCCAGCCCACGGGCCACTTATTGCCCACCCCTCATCTTTACTATAGTTGCAGTGTCTGGACACTTTAGAAGAATGCATGAATAGCCCTGATCTTCTGTCAGCATTCTCTAACATGGGTTAACAAGACCCTGTATGGACAAAGGCCTCCTGTCTAGTAGATTCCAATACATGATAGGGTCTAATTTCTTTTTTAAATAGTTTTATATAGTAAAAAATCAAAGCCATTGTATAAGTAAACAAAAAGATCTAGGTTGTGCCATTATAGAGAAATAATTACACCGCTCATGTGTCCAAAGATGCTTGTCTTTGCATCTTGCCTTCAATACACCAGAGGCATATAAATGGTGTTCTCTGCTCACACAGAGACACTCTTGTCAGAGATCAAAATTGAGAACATTCTCATTGTATTTTACACCATGAACATATATAAAAGTTAGAATTTGACTCAAGTTGGGGTCAGAGATGGATTATAATTAATTATAATCAAACATCTCATTTGCATGGCAGACTAGCAGTGTGGTCTGTATTTTCTGTTGGCAGTACAGTTGATCCTCTGGAGTGCTAAGTGCTATTTTACATTGCTGCACAATGGAGGGCTTAATAAATCTGTCCAATGAGAATTTCATGCACAAAGTCATTGGGATTAAATGGTTTTTATGGCCCAGTCAACTTTTCTCTGCTTTCAGTTTTTTGAAACTCAACAGCTGCTATTGCTTCTAAATGTTTGTGTTAACATATGAAGATCAACCATAGTAACTTTTTTTCAAATAAATTATTCATTGGGCCTGATACTAAAGGGTGCTCAGCATTAGGCAGAATGAATCCTTAAAGTGAAAGGCTCACCAAAAGCCAGATGTTCTTTTTCCTTATCAGCTATAATCCAGCCAGATGTATAAAGAGGATAAATATAAGTCACTCCCAGGGTACAGAGGTCTGAAAAAATAGTGTATAAAAATCCTTATGCTAATAGTAAAGCCTTTGGGTATCAGTTATGTTTTGTTTGTGAGTGCATGTGCCTGCTTCAGCCTTCAAACAGTTTTGTCTGCAGCTTTATGGAAGGTACCTAAAGTAGTCTTGTGAATTCATTGGACTAAAATTGATATGGGAAGGAATTAAGTTTTTATAGATGGGCCTAGAATTGAAATAGCCAAACTGACTAGTTATGTGGATTGCCAAAATACCTTCAATAATTTGGGTTATTGTACCTGAATAAAAGGTGATTCAAGTGTGTGATGATCCAATGTAATGCATAAAGGTTCTGAGTCTTTTCTGACTTACATTGATGTCAATCAGGAGTATCTCCATTGAATTTTGTGTAGGTATGTCAAATTGAAACTGAAGTAAATGAGAAGAATCAGATTCAAAATGTCTACATATACGATAGATATGAGTGTACATGAAGACAAATTTGTCATGGAACCATAGGGCCATTTTTTGTCTCATTTACACTGGTGTAGAAAGCAGCCAAACTCCACTGAAATCAATGGAATTAGATGTCAAAGTGGCGTAAGTGACATTGGGGCAGAGCCTTTATTCAACACCACATGCAGAAATTCTACTGGTGTCTTGCAGAGCAGCTGCAACCTTGAGGGTCTTCATCCTGTACAGAGAAGACTCATGTTTGATTTAGTGGCCTGCATTTGCAGCACATTGGTACAGGAGTTATCTATGAGCTGTCAGGTTTCAAGATTAAGCTATTTTGACAAGTTAAGAGGTGATCTGAGTGTTGGTGTATGTTACATGCATGTAAAGAATCAGCATCAGACAACAGTAAGGTGGTGTAACTTACCGACTATGGAGGCAGGAAGATGGAAAAGCAACCAACAGCAGGGAGTAAGCAGGTATAAGGTAACTTGGAAGAAGGGTCTTTTCCTATTCCTTCTTATTTCTTCCTGGTAGTTGCTTCTCCTACTACTATCCTGTCCTTCAGTCTCAAAAACCACCACCACATTTTGTACCATTTGACTTCCTTGTTTGAAGTCTCTGCAAAGAGATGGAGCATTGAAAGCATCTTATTCTCCCAAACTAATGGTGCCTGTACAGTTGGGGTAGTGGGGAAGTTTGCATAGCTGATGCATATGATGTAGCCAATAAAGAAAAGACTTCAGTCTCCAAGACTTTACATCTAGCATCTCTCATGAGCATTAAATTCACACACATACAAAATCGTTAAAATCAATTTAATGTTCTTGCTTATGGTCTCTATTTATTCACATTCATTTTAACTTATAAAAATGGAAAATATTTGAAAGCTTCTTTCTCTTTCTGAAAACGTTTGGCACATTTTCTAAACTCTAAGTGTTGAATTAGGCAATTTTCCAGTAACTCCCTTTCAACACATCTAAATCTAGATTACAGCTGTCCTTTTGGAAAGGCATACATTGCTCAGCATGTGGGAAACTGACTGACATTTTCTCTTCTCTTTTTCAGAGTGTCTCCTCTGCAGAAGTCTGAAATAGTAGACATGGTAAAGAAACATGTAAATGCCATCACACTAGCCATTGGAGATGGTGCCAACGACGTGGGAATGATCCAGACCGCGCATGTGGGAGTTGGGATCAGCGGGAATGAGGGCATGCAGGCAACGAACTCCTCTGATTACTCCATAGCACAGGTCAGAAGCATTAAAAAACAGCTGCTATGTCCTGTTGACAGAGGTATCAGCTGTGTGGCAGTATAAGCTTTTCATTGCCGGCTTTCAAGCTGAGAAAAATCTTTGTTCATATCCTCTTTGAGACTGCCATCTAAAACTAATACCTCAGATGTATTTGGGATCATTTTAGTTTTGATCCTGTTGTACCCTTTGGGGCATCTACCCTTTCCTAAAGGCTTAGGTTTCTTCTTACCAGCTGTGGAACTTTCAAACTGTTCAGTAGTCAGGGCGAGGCGCCATTCATGACACCCTTCTAATTATAATTTATCTTCCTCAGTGTGCTCTTGTCAGTGACACCTGTTGGTGAACTATATTAATGCCCAGAAGAGTTAGATGATGAGGGGGCATTCCTTTTATTTTTAAGTCTCTTTACCCATTTTTCTTACATTACTAACGAGTCAATTACTCAAATACTAAAGAGCTGGTCAATATTTTGAGATAATTCGGGCAGTGACGGTGACAAGGGTGCATGCTCCCAACTCATTCCATCAAATTCAGCCCTGATTACTGGCTGTATAGGCAGTAGTAGGAAGAGGCCATGCAAATTAGGCTAGCTCTTTGTCTAACAAATCAAAATGTAAACATATTAAAAGCATCACAAGAAAGAAAAGAGGTTTTTGCTAATGCACATGCACTGTGAATGTTGTTAAATTACAGCTAAGGTATCCTATATGTTCACTTATGAGGTGAAATTCTTTAATATTTATATGGCTCAGTAATTTGGTAATAGTATAAGCAAGTTAATCAAGTCTAGAATGGGGTAATGATCAAAAGCCATTAATGTGTGCTGACTCTTTGGTGGCCTTTGAGAAATGAGTTGGGATTTCATGCTACAAGCGTGTGGTAGCCATCAGATGATGTTGCTATGAAATCTTCCTTTACAGTTGATCCTAAATGGAATCTTTATCGGAAATTTCAGCAGAGAGCTCCAGGATTGGAAAGGCAGAAAGGTAGACTTCCCTCTTACTCCTAAAAGTAGTTGCTCTGAACAGGTTGACACATTAACAGAGCAGTAAGGGAAACTTGCGCTGCTGCTGCCATGTTGTAAATATGTTCCATGGTCAGGCAGAGGGCCTCCGTATTCAAGGTTAGTCATCTGAGAATTTTCACAAGCACTAGTTAGTGCTTTTAAAATTTCAGGTTAAAAGCTTTATCCAATATTAGTTCAGCACTAAATAATAGTGTATTGCAAGTACAGTTACACAGTATAACACCAAAAAAAAAAAAAATTCTCAGCAGGACAACCTTTAGCAGCCTTTGATCACAATATATGTACTGACCAGCAGTAGTCTCTGCATTATTAACCTTCATGCCCTCTACCATATATTGCTTTGAGGCACCATTCATTTTTTAAAAAAAACTTTAGATACAGGGATTTCATAAGATTCCATTTATTTATTAAAATGACAGTGTAAAAGAATAAGTAGTCAGAGTTTTGTCCATAGATGACCTGTCACATTTTATTAACTTCTTTGGCATTAACTTCTTTGGCAAATAATAACTTTTAAATTTGATGAAGTTGTTTGATATTTGTATGTCACTTGCTAATGGCTTTCAGGTTAATATAAGAATGGTGAAAATGTGTTGTGCTCAGTTTAACTGTGATTTTTGGATGATTGGCAATAGCTGTAGAGGTAATGTTCTAGTTAATGGTTTTATGTAAGTTGCTGGAAACAATAGCATGCAGTTTTAATTCTGGAAACAAAATTTAAAATAACATATAATGGAACTGTTAATTTTGGGAGGAAAAAAGTGTTTTTATTGCTTGAAAAATTACAGTATATTGCTATGGTATGGTGAACCAAATTTCTGTCATGCACTGATTAGTAAAACAAGATGGACTTATTTGCAATGGAAAAAGACTAGGCTGAAGTAACGCTAAATAGTTTTCAGAAGGAAAATTTGGTCTTCATATGGTGTATTCTTCCTCAATGGAAACATACATAGTCACAACTTTAATGGAAATTATATTACGTCTTGAAGGGAGAATATGTTCTACTGAGTAATTTAAGTAGACATCTGCAATGTAGTATCTTATAATCAAATGATACTTCCAATCCAGTGATTCCAGAAGTGGGCACACATGGAAAAATAAAGCTCTGTATGAAGTACTCATTAAGGATTCCATGAGGAATCCTATAATAAACCAAACAAATAGAAAGAAAGTTTGCATCTGCCCCAGTGCCCCAAAGAATAACTTCCACCGGTACAGACAGCATGAATTTGAATAATCATTTTTAATTAATTTTCAGAATTAATACTGAAGTTATTTAGATGGTTCTAAAATGTAATACAGCTTTTTATTGAGAAGAGATATTTTTTATCCAGAGGAGGAATCTGAATTTTATAGGCACCATTGTTTTTTTCAATTCTTTAAAGAGGAAAATTGCTCATGGAAATTCTTCATTTAAAATAAATGTTGGGTTCATTGGTCTGTTTTGTTCCTAAGAAAGCCTGGGTTGTTTTCTGGATGTTTTCTTTCTCCTAAATTTCACCAGTTGTATTAAATAATGAGTACTGGTGCTCTAAAAACACCTTTTTATTTTGTAGCCCACCTCTCATTTTTAGATCAAGACTAGATATCTTTCTAGAGGATGTGTTCTAGCTCAGATATATCAGATATGTTATAGCTGTATGCAGACATGGTCAATCCATCTCAAAAAGATACATTGCAGTAATTCCCAACCTTTTTGATACTGGGGACTGGCAAACCCATTCACAAACTTTTTGCATATTTACATATTAATTATGCAAATGATGAATATGCAAATAAAACATTGCCAGTCCACCAAAAGCCCAGTCCCCAGTGCCAGATCTAACCCCTAGAGTTCCCCACCCCTCCACTAGCCCCCAGCACCAGCCACTGACTCGAGTCCCCTGCACCCAACCTCCCCAGTGCTAGCCTCCCGCCCTGAGAGCCCCTGAGTACCAGCCCCCATCCCAAATGCCTCTGTGCCAGGCCCCACCCCTTAGAGCCCACCACCACCAGACCCCCAGTAGTACCAGCCTCTTGTTTCCAGAGCCCCACTGCACCCAGCCCCCCCAGAATCTCCCCTAGTGCTAGCCCCTAGTATTAGCCCCTTCCCCAGAACCCCCCAGTGCCAGCCCTGCCCCCATAGCCACCCCCACTACTAGCTCAGCCTCCAGAGCCCCCCAGCACTAGCCCTGCCCCTGGAGACCCCAGTGCCTGCCTTGCCCCCCTTACCTAGCCCTGTGCTGATGCCCGTGTCATGGAGGCTCTGGGGGATGGGGATGGGGTACACCACCCAGCACCTCTCCTCCCACAGCAGCTGTTGGGAGAGGCATGTCCTGCCCTGGCCTCTCAGCCAGCCAGCACCAGGCAGAGGCGGGGTCCCCTCCGGCCACAGAAGAGTGCTTTTCTGCGTGGCTTAAGGTCTCCTCCTGGCTGCAGAAGAGTGCTTTCCAGCACGGCGGGAGGGCTGTGCAGGGAAGTGCTCTTCCGTGACTGGGAGGAGCCCCCGCCCCTGCCTGATGCTGGTTGGCTGAGAGGCGGGGCAGGACACGCCTCTCCCAACAGCCATGCTGGGAGCAGTGTACCCCAGCCCGGACCCTAGAGCTTCCGCCGCCTAGCAGCCAGAGGTTGGCAGCCTGGCAATTGGGAACTGTTGAAATATTAGAATTGGAAAAGGCTCAGAAAAGGGCAATAAAAATGAGTAGGGATATGGAACATCTTCTGTATGAGTTGAGATTAATAAGACTGGAACTTTTCAGCTTGGAAAAGAGATGACGGGGGGGGAGTATGATAGAGGTCTATAAAATCATGATGGGTGTAGAGAAAGTAGGTAAAGTGCTATTTACTCCTCATAAAACAAGAACTAGGTCTCATAAAACGATATTAATAGGCAGCAGGTTTAAAACAAATAAAAGGAAGTATTTCTTTACCCAGTGAACGGGATACCTATGGAGCTCTTTGTGGGAGGATGTTGTGAAGGCCAAGACTATAACAGGGTTCAAAAAAGAACTATATAAATTAATGGAGGCTATTAATCAGAATGGGCAGGGATGGTGTCCTTAACCTCTGTTTGCAGAAGCTAGGAATGAATGACAGGGAATGGATCACCTGTTCATTTACTCCATGGCACCTAGCACTAGCCACTGTTTGGCAGACAGAATACTGGGCTAGCTGGACATTTGGCTTGAACCAGTATGACCTTTTTTATGTTCTTACAATTTTGTGCAAAAATTACTGGAAGAGGTTTTATGGCCTGTATTATCAAGGAGCTTAAAGTAAATGATCACAGTGGTCTCTTTTGGCCTTGCAATTTATAAGCACCTGGCATTCAAGTATGCTCTGTATCTCATTTATTATTAGACCCCCATACACTTCCTGCAAACACTTACTCATGTAAGCAACTCAGTGCATGTCAGCAGCTTCACTGAGCTCTGTTAAAATACAACATGGCTTTCTTCCATATAATTCCGTGTCACAACTCAGTGGGAGAACTCACGTGTGTTTAAAGAATCAGAACCTTATTCTTTGTCCGTTGCATCATTTCCCCAGCTCTTTTAGGTAGCACTTTTGCATTTTTCTTGAGCAATTACAAACCCAGAGAGTAGCATTATGGTAAGGAAATCATAATTAAAATTGTATGAGGGATGGCTACACCATTTGTGCAGTTTTTCCTCTGGGGTTATTCTACACAGTGTATCCGTGGATTACATGCCAGCCTTGCTGGAGTTCATACTTTATGTTGCACTGTCAAAGTATTAAATTTGGGATACATTAAAGTTGTGGCAGGACTGAAGAGAGAGGGTCAGTTGGTAGATAGATAATGGATTAGCACATTTATTTAGCCATTCACTCTTAGTTATCTACTTTGCAATCCTGATGCAGGCTAGAGGGAGACTGAATGCAAAGTGAATTATAATGTGGGTTTCTTTGTTTTCTGATATTTTGCTAAAATACCACCAGAGAACCTGTTCTTGTGTTATCTGAGGCAAATGCATTAAGTGCTGAAGATCTTGGGAGAGAGGCTATATATCGTGAAAATTCTAGCTTATGTTTGGAGAGCCTACAGTTTCAGATGGGCTTTGGATGAATAATAAATTTGAACTCCAAACCTTTTGGGGTGGCATATCACTAGCCCCAAAGTGGAAATGAGTTGTTTGGCATCCTTTTAGTTCCCATGAAACCATCACACAAAATAGCGAAATTCAGTCTCTGCTCATGGGAGGCCTGAGGTTGAACTAAAAGGAATGTTGCAAGACACAAGTGACTTCCTTGACAGAGTTTCCATATTTCCTGCCCACACTGTGGGCATGAACCTTCTCTTGTCGAAAACAATGTGAAAATCTCATTGAATTAAATAGGGTTAGCACTGAGTCGTCTTAGTAGTTCAAACCAGTATTATTAGGCACCAGTTTCCATAAATATTAGATACATTTGCTGACAGGGTTTATTTAAGAGGGGAAGAAAATACAGCTTTACAGATGCTCGTATTGTGACCGTATTTATGATGATCTAGTGGACTGTAAATGTTCTATAAATGTATTAATTCACATCTTCTTTCAAAATCTAGTAGTGCTCTTTCTTTCCCTTTTGAGCATTGTGCCTCTTGAGTTTCCATTTTAGCCCTAATTACCACATCACTTCTTTTAAAACACAGAGAAGCTCCTTCTACCACGCCCTTATTATTAAACCCTCAAACACAATAATCTTCTCTTACCATGAAATGAAGAGTTCACATTTATATTTAATCCAGTAGGCCCTAATGTGTTAACCTTGCTTCATTTTGCTATCAGGATAGTAATAATAATTGATGGATTGTTGCTGTTTAAAGCAAATGAGGACCAAATTTATGGAATTGTGTTTAAAAGATTTACTGCAAAAAAGGAATGTTTTGCTGGGTTTTTTTTAGCATTTTGTTTGTGCTAATTTATCAAGATTACTCTCAGGGAAAAGAAGTTCTTGGAATGGATCTAATAGTTGATATAAGGTTTTATTTATATAGAGAGCTGTAAAATGTGAGGCTATTTTACTTATGTCCATTTATCTTCTTCTAGTTTTCTTACTTGGAGAAACTATTATTAGTCCATGGAGCCTGGAGTTACAATCGAGTGACCAAATGCATACTGTATTGCTTCTACAAGAATGTGGTCTTATATATTATTGAGGTAAGAACAATCAAGAGGGTGGGCTTTGGCAATAGGGTTACCAGATGGTTTCAAAAAGATACCGGACACACTTGATCTCAGATGGGGGGGGACCAGCCGGGAGCGGAGTGGGGCTGGCCGGGAGCAGGTCAGGGGGAACGGGTCTGGCAGGGGGAGATCGGAGAGGTGGGGCTGGCCGGGAGTGGGTTGGGAGGAGTGGGGCTGGCCGGGAGGGGGTCAGGGGGAGCGGGGCTGACGAGGGGGGAAGAGCGGGGGGGGGGGGACCAGCCAGCAGGGAGCGGGGCTGGCCCGGGCGCACGCAGATACAGGGGTGCTGCACAGTCCCGGAGGGGCGCACGTGCGAGTCTGGCCCTGGGGATTCCATCCTGCCCCAGCCCCGCCCCCCTCTTCTCTACTGTGTAGTTGCAGCGTGAGTGTGTCTACCAGCCAGGCAGTACGCAACTACGTACTGATACTCATGATAATAATAAAACTTACTTAATTAGAAAATACCGGACACTTATATGTCCGGTATTTTCTCAGTTTGTTTCCTGGACAGAATGCTCCAATACCGGACTGTCCAGTTCAAAACCAGACACCTGGCAACCCTATTTGGCAATAGGTAAATTTGGTTTGACAAACATTAACGGTTGCAATTAGTAAATTAAATTTAAATTAGTAACATTTAATTTTAAAACCAAGAAATGCTCTCTTCATGTGATATGTATCCATCGTGTGACCTTCACTGCCAGAAGATGGCAGAGATAGTGAAGTTGGATACATTTATGACCTTTAATAATCTGTGTGGTTATGCATGTTAATATGATAGGAGAAATCAAACATCATGTTGCAAGGTGTAAACTGATTGTAGCAATGGTCAGAAAGGAATCATCCCCTAATGCATATTATTACACATTTGGCAATGAACATTACAAAGCTACCAGATTTGATGAACCAATCATCTGATCTGCTATGGCAAATTCTCTGTTGCTGTATCACTGCTCAAAATCTGTTCTAAAAAAATAGTTGAAGGTTTTTCTTCATTCTATTCAAGAAACAGGTGCTAAGAGAGAGCTATAATAAAGAACAAAATGGGAACCTTCTAATTAGGCAGCCACTTAGAGTAGATTACAAAAGACACTCAGTCAAAAATGTTTTACTGTTCAATAAATCATACCATGATTGGTGTGTATGTCTGACTCTCTCAGGGTCTAATAATCTTTATGCATGTATAATTTTCATGGTGAACAGGAGTTCTCAGCAAACATGTTCCCTTTTTTCTTAAATGTATCTGAATGACCTCTACTTTTGGAGTTTATCATTTCCACTGCAGTTCAAAGTCTATTGGCTACATATGAGCAATTGAAGAGTCAAACTGTCATATCCAACTGCTTCTATGTCAGTAGTGCATTTAGCCCTCTAGCACCATACCACTTTCTTTCATTGTGTGAGAGTGGCATAGCTAAGAGTGATACACAGCCATTTCAGGTGTGCAGAATAGTATGAGAAATGCCAGTTTCTCCTAGTTATGGTTGTAAGTTTTGTTTCATTATAAGCCAGATTCTGATTTTCCTCTGTCTTTGCCAAAACTTAATTCCATGTAGGGTCTTATCACAGTGTAGTGTGTTGGTTGGTTGGTTGGTTTTGGTTTTTTTTAAGTTCTTCGTACAAATTAGACAAGATATTGGGGAGATTGGTGAGTTCCAATCTAATCTCACTTCTTGAATATTTTTTTAGACAGATTCTTTGGTTCATACTTACAAAAGAGTTTTTAGTACGCAACTGTAAATGTTGCTGGAGATGAAAATAATTAGCACTGAAGCAAAATATGACTAATTAAAGGGGCATTGCCAATTTTTAAAAGATTTATCTCTGTCTCTTTGTTTGGAATACCCTTAGCAGTATCATAATTTTTTTTTCTCTAAGAGTTTTTATTTCTATTTCATAAGACCTTTTTAAAAAATTGCATGTCTTATAATTTATGCTCTACGTGGCTCAGCTTCAATAATTACTGTTTACAGCATAATAAAAAATATTATGTAATAATATTACAAGGCTAAATTATAACTCCCCATATGTGAAAAGGCTGAAAGGTCTTTCATGGAAGGGCTAAATTGGTGAAGAACTTTGTGACCTCAAGCCTGGGGTGTTTCTATGAAATCATCTTGTTCTGGGGAGGGGTCTTCCTAACCTTAACACCATAGGATCATAGAAGATTAGGGTTGGAAGAGATCTCATGAGGTCATCTAGTCTAACCCCTGCTCAAATCAGGACCATCCACCACAACTCAGTCATCCCAGCTAAAATGTCCTTTGATGATGCTGGAAATGCAGGTCTGCTCTGAAAGTACACTGTGTAAAGATGGCCTCTTCTTCTTTCTACGCTCATTTGCTTCCTTTGAGTATTCAGAGACTTGTCTGTGTGCTTCATTGCCAGAAATTAGCTTTCACAGGTTGAACCTCTCTAGTCCTGCATTTGGTCTGGCAACATCTATGATCCGGCATGATTTTAGTTAGCTGAATGTCCACTTATCATGGGTGTGGCCAAGTTTCCTGTGGTCCCATAAAATTTGTTTACAGCCGCCAGTCCTGGCTCTCAGTAACCTGTGCTGTTATGCATAGGCGTGCGCAGCACATTTCATTAGGGTATGCACCCAAAGAACTTTTTTAAAATGCACTTTGACCCCCATTGGCCACACCTCTGGAGGTAACATTCTCAGGGCAAGATGGACACATGACCAGAAGTAAAAGGTGTCATGTGACACCCCCCCGGACTTTTCCCACCATCCTCCTACCAATAGGGATTAATTTGGCCCCTACCAAACCCCACTCATGCAACTATCCTGCAATTGCATTAACCCAACGTGTGTGACATTAACTCGGGGGCGGAGAGGCTGGGGGAAGTGTTCCCTCTAAGAGTTTCCTCCCATGAGCAGAATGAATTTTGTGTTGTGCACCAGTACTGAGTTCATGTGGCTTGTTTGGATGTGCCACTGTGGCACCCAAGTTATTAATACATATCTCAAACCTCTACCTTTTCCCTCTGCTACCATGTCTCCTGCCCTTGCTCCATCAGCTCCCCTGGTGCCTGCTGCCCCCCAACCCCTCACCCTCCTCTGCTGCCCAGACTCCTGCCCTTCTCACTGCCCTCAGTCTTCCTGAAATCTGCCCCCCTCCACCAGCCCTTCTCTGCACCCTGTGCCCACTCCTCCAGTAGCCCCACTCTGATCATGTGAGCCACCCCTCCTCATCCCCTCTCCTAACACCTCCCTCTACACACCTGCCCTGCCGCTCTCCTCTGGTGCTGGTCCCTCCCCTGCAGGTCTTTGCCCTTCTGCTTCACCCCCAGAATCCCCTGGCACCTGCACCTTCCCTTACCCCTGCACCCTCCTGGTGCCTCCCCCTTCCATCACTGTGCGTGCCCCCCCTTTGCCCTCTTTTTCCCTGATGCCCACCCCCTCATCACCCTCTGCCCCCAGTCCCCTCATGCCCCTGTGCCCTCACACATGACTTGCTCCATCCCTGCCTTCCTCATGCCCACCCCTTCTTTCAAGCCTTCTCCCAGAACCTCCCCCTCCCCCCTCTAACCCCCAATGCCCTTACCCTCTCTTCTCCCAGCGTCACCCTGTCCCCCTCCCACTGATACCTCCCCTCCTGCCCTTTTCCTCATTGTCTCCACTTGGCCCCCTGGCATTTGTGTCTCCTCTACCCCGTCCCTTGGTGCCTTCCCCTTTCTTCTCCTGATCTGCCCCCCTCCCTCTCCCACTCCTTCCTCTTATTTTTCCCCCCTTCTCCTCCCCTCCCCTCCCTTATTTTTCCCCCCTCTCCTCCCCTCCCTTACCTTACCTTTGGCTTCTGCCTTCCAGCTTGCGGGGCTGGAGTCAGAGTCGGCCCAAACTACAGGCCGGCCAGGCCATAGTCAGGGGCGCCACGCGGTGCTGCCGGGCCGGGTGGGGACACCCCCGGGGGGCTGCGCGGTGCTGCCGGGCCGGGCTGGGGCACCTCAGGGGGGCTGCACGGTGGTGCTGCTGGGGCGGGGCGGGGGCCCGGGCCACAAAAATGGTTCAGGCCAGCGTGTGTAGTCGGACCCCAGCTGCCTCTGGAGCTGGGCAGCGCAGTTTTAAAGTCCCGGACGTGACGTCACGCCACGCCCGGGTGTCTCCCCTCTCACCTGTTGCGCGGTGTTTGAGGACGCCGCGCATGTGCTCTCTCTGCCCCACAGTGCCCCATAGATGGCCGCGGGGAATTTAAAATGTGGGGCTGCGGCGGCCCATCACAAATCCCCTTCTAGCCGGCCCGAGACATTAGGGTGTGCCTGGGCACACCCCGTGCGCACTCCTATGCTGTTATGTAGTTCTAATTTACCCCTAAATGTCTTCTACGTGCCCAGTAAGCCATGGAAGTGTTGGTAATGCTGTTAGACAATATAGACTTCCTGTGGTTTGGCAAATTCTCTGGTTCAGCACAGATTAAGTCCCAAGGGTGTCATACTAGAGTGGTTCAATTTGTACTCCTTTGTAGTTCTGTTCACACTCCAGAGCCAGTATAGCTAAGAATGAACTGGATTCCATTTGGGCTAATGCATCAGCAGAATAGAATGGTTAATGACAAGTAGTTTTGTTGCAGGGATCAAGCTGTGCCCCTGGTTATACCAGTACATCTACATTGCATTGCATATCTGTAAAATTCACTCACAAGGAAGCTGCTGGTGGTGGTGGACTATAGGAGGGAGCAGAATTTGAAGCTTGCGTATCTAAGGGCAGGAACTGACCTCCAGATTGTGATTTTCAGCTCACATATTGAATTTTCAGCCCTAGAGATTTGAAAAAAATGGATTTATAAACTTAGCAAAATTGACCTTGAACCTGTTGAGACACAACAAATATTGAAACCCAGACTGCTATCCCTGGTTTCACTTTCCAGACTACAATTAAACTTTTGGCTTTACACAAGGAAGGCCATGGTATTTTGCATTTCTAGTGCGAGGCCTTTGAGTGGCCTGGTGATCACAGGAAAAAGAAGCTCCACTAGGAAACAAAACCCACAGCTTTTGAAATTCCCACTTCCCCCTATAGTAATGCAGCACCTTGTAGCTGCTACAGCATTAATTTTTGTTCCCCAGCAGTCTCAACAAGCTTGGACTTTATGGGTATGTCTACACTACCACCCTAGTTCGAACTAGGGTGGTTAATGTAGGCATTCAAAGTTGCAAATGAAGCCCGGGATTTAAATATCCCGAGCTTCATTTGCATCTTGCCGGGCGGGCGCCATTTTTAAATCCCCTTAGGTCGAACTCCGTGCCCGCGGCTACACGCGGCACGGAGTAGGTAGTTCGAATTAGGATCTCTAATTTGAACTACCGTTACTCCTCGTGGAACATTTTTAAATCCCCTTAGGTCGAACTCCGTGCCCGCGGCTACACGCGGCACGGAGTAGGTAGTTCGAATTAGGATCTCTAATTTGAACTACCGTTACTCCTCGTGGAACAAGGTGTACCGGTAGTTCGAATTAGAGATCCTAATTCGAACTACCTACTCGGTGCCGCGTGTAGCCGCGGGCACGGAGTTCGACCTAAGGGGATTTAAAAATGGCATCCGCCCGGCAAGATGCAAATGAAGCCCGGTATATTTAAATCCCGGGCTTCATTTGCAACTTCGAATGCCTACATTAACCACCCTAGTTCGAACTAGGGTGGTAGTGTAGACATACCCTATCTGCCCCTGTCTGTTTTGACTTGCCATGTGTGGAGACTTTTTTTCTTTGACATCACAGTGAAACCAGAGTTTGTACCTGAGTTACATTCCAAGCTAATTTTCACAAGACTATACTGAGTGACTATTTGTAAAGTTGAACTGAGAGCATGTCAGCCACTGTGAAAGCATTTTTAGTTATGCCTTCATTACCATATGTGTTTTATTTCACGGGAAATTTAACACCTGAAGTAAGCTTTATGTAACTGAATTTCACAGGCCTGCAATGCTGAATCTCCTTGTAATTCTTTTTGTTCCTACCTCCTCACATAAGTCACAGTATAGAATGAGAGGTTGTTAGCAGTGAGGAAGCCAGAGTACAGCCAGGCATGAAAGTCACAGAGCTTCAGTTAGGAGAAGAGCGAACTTGGGTTAAACAAACAAAGAAGAAATAGCTGAAGCACTCATTATCCTCTGCCCCCTTCCTCCCAACATTTCTGGGTGCATGGATCATCATACAGCTCAAAACCAGTAGCAGATTTAAAAATTGGACTAAAAAATGTGACAGAGCCAGGAAGAATCCAACAATTCTATCTCACACACTGTGATTTTCCATGCTCTTATGATTAATTTCCTCCAACTTCTTGGAAGAGCATTATTCAAAGCACAAAATTCTGGACCTAGATATCAGGTGCACTCACCTTCTTTGTGCCATGGGTGTAACCTGGAAAATGACAGTTCTGAATGACATCAAGTGCCTTGACATGGAATGGGAAGATTTGGAGAGAAGGGCAGTTGACAGGTAAGGATGGGAAATGGTGGTGACCCAGTGTGCAAAATAGCACAGGATGGACTAAGGTCTAAAGTTACTTGTACTGGAGTCTATTGAGCTGAACCTGGTGACTTTTTGTGCAGTGGCTGTGTGATGGTATTTTTGTGAATAGGATGGGTTGTATGAAGCTCTTTAAATACACGAGCTTGCTGTTTAGCTGCATTCATTGTTGCTGGAATGTATGCCCATACTAAAACTGTCTCCTGTGACAAGAGGGCTAAAATGTTGTAGCAGAATGTAGCTCTTAGAAACAAGAGAATTCAAGAAGATATCCAGATGAAACTAAATCCTCATACTCTGCAGATCCGGATTGACACCCATTTAATATTTGTGCTTTTTGTTTTTAAATGCAGTGAATTTGAATACTTATGAGCTATGATTTCAAATGTAAAGGGACGCAGACACAGGAATCTCTCTCTCATGTAATGTGTAGAGAAGTTGAAACATGGCAAGATCAGAAATGCCAGGGAAAAGTTCAAACCCCTTGGAAGCGATACCTTGATCAGTATAGGGAAGGCAGGAGTCTCGTCAGACAGAATTACACAGGAAATGGATGCTGGTTCTTTCACTGGAACAAATTAGTTAAGTTAGTTAGTACAATGAAGCCTACTGGCCCAATGAAGGATCAAGTAGTAAATACTGTACAAACAAGTAGAAATGATAGTGCTTGCATCAGAGGTCTCACAATCTAGGACTGTGACAAGACTCACCAGGTGAAAGAAACTGAGAAGGCGGATCCTGATGGGACGATGAGGTATCAGTAAGAGGAATGAGTTATAAATAGCATTTTTCTCAGCTCACCATCTGCCTGGCCATTGTCAGATGCCAAGTTTTCTAGTAGTCATGACAGATATAAATCTTATGGCAAGATTTGAAGGTGGTGGCTTCATAGATTTTAAGGAGGTTTTTTTCCCTACGTGTAAGGGCAGCATGGGGAAAAGCCAACAAAGGTGCTAGAGCAGAACAAGACACTAACCCATCAGCCTCATAGTTTTCCCATTTGTACCTCAGAAAAAGTCGAAGTAAATTCATTCCTGCTTAGACTAATGTACTTTTAAAAATGTCAGATTTGTGAGTCCTAGAAGATTGGATTATGTGTGATTTGTGAAGTCCTTGTAACCATCATTTTGGACTTGTCCAATAGAACATGGAGCCTGGAACCACTTTTGAAATAGTTCAAGCTTCATATTGTTTTTAAACTCCTGTTTTTGATTTAAAAACTTTTTAAAATCTTCCTTTCACTGGAAGCAACCATAAGTATTTCATTCTTAGAATCTAAAATGGAGAGAATCCCCAAGACACTGCAGAATCTGACACTTTCAAGTGGTAGGTGTTGTAACTGAAGTTACAAAACAACTTTCTATAATGCATTTTTCTAAATAATACATCATTTCATCCGATATCCAAAATACAGACATACCTGGGCTATGCAATTACTGAGCCAAACTTTCAAAATTTTGTAAGAACCTAGAGCTACACACAAAGGTATACAGACAATTGAGTTCCTTATCATGACTGGGCATAAAAATTAGTTACTTACTCATGCAAATAGCCAGTTTGGAAATTTAAGTTTGCACATGCAAATATCCAGTCTGCAGGAGGTTGACAGATTTGTCGGGCCACTGGCCAAAGGGAAGAGACCAGTTCTGCACTGCCCAAAAGGGCTGGGGGCCTCGGGCAGAAGGGGTGGGACTGGGTACAGCCAACTATCAGTGCCGACCAGAGCATGCAACACCGTGCCACTCCTGCCCCAGCCAGCCCACAGAGCCACCTGGGGTTCTGGCAGCAATTTAGGGGATTTGGGGCTCCATCCACAGTTAGGGTTGCCAGGTGTCTGGTATTGTACCGGACAGTCCGGTATTTGCGCGCTCTGTCCGGTAAAAAAATCAGAAAATACTGGACATGTGTAATGTCCAGTATTTTCTTATTTTTCCGGTTGCGCACTGGATGGAAGCCTGGTGTGGGCGGGGGGAGCGTCTGGGAGTCCCAGCTAGGAGGCGGGGCCACGATTGCCACCGGGAGCCCTCAGTCGGTTGAATGTGAGGAGGAGGGGAAGCCTCCTCCTTGCTCGTGTGTCGCCGGGAGCCTGTGCAGGACAGGCAGCACGTGCCCAGGTCCCACTCCCCACCGGCCAATTTGCTCACCCCCCCTTTCCGGCCAGCTGGTTCTCTCCCACTTCCCCTCCTGATCTTCCCTGGCCAGTCCCCCTGCACCTCCCCAGCTCTGCTTCCTGCCGGCCCGTTCCTCTTCCTGATCTCCCTGGCCAGCCCCCCTGCACCCCCCTCAGCTCTGCTTCCCGCTTGCCCTTCCTCCCGGCCAGCACTGCGGCCCCCGACCCCCCCCAGCTCTGTTTCCCGCTGGCCCTTTCCTCTTCCTGATCTCCCCCGGCTAGCGCCGCTGCACCCCCCCCCCACCAGCTGTGCTTCCTGCCCCCCCTTCCTCCCGGCCACCCTCGCGGCCCCCGATCCCACCCCCAGCTGTGCTTCCCACCCCCCCTTACTCCTGGCCAGCCCCGCCCCCTCCCGGACGGTCCCCCCCTCCCCCGATATCCCGCGGCCAGCCCCGTTCCGCCCGACCTTCCCCCCCCACGACCAGCCCTGATTCCCATTGCCCCCCCCATTTCCCCTGGCCAGCCCTGTTCCCCCCCCCCGTTAGCTGTTTCCAGG
This sequence comes from Pelochelys cantorii, assembly GCA_032595735.1. Taxonomy (NCBI): domain Eukaryota; kingdom Metazoa; phylum Chordata; order Testudines; family Trionychidae; genus Pelochelys; species Pelochelys cantorii. Next base: position 46,460,012 of record CM064326.1, on the reverse strand, counting down.
TCCCCCCCTTCCTGGCCAGCACTGCTCCCTTCCTGGCCGGTTCCCCCCCCCCCCCGCCCCCATGAAGCGTGTCCGGTTTTTTGGGGGTGTTTTAAATGACTACCTGGTAACCCCTAGCAGTGACCCAGGTTCTTGGAGTCTTTTTTTTTTTTCTCAACAACTTTGGTCGTCCCCCCCCTTTATTTTCCTTCAACAAAATTTTTTCCCGGTGCTTTTTTGGGGGGTGGGGGAGGTGTTCGGTATTTTTGTTTCGGCCATCTGGCAACCCTATCCAATGTCTCAGCCATAGTAGCAATGGTGGCAGCCAGGAGCCCCTGACCCATTTGAATCACTGGCCCCGGGGCAGTTGCCCCTCCACACTCCCCTGTCGGTGGGCCTGTGTGCATGTGTACTGGTAGCAGCCATTGTGCCTATTAATTAAGCATAAATCATACACACACACATTTTTGCATACATCCTTGGGCTTTGGAGTTTTTTAAATCTGGCTTTTAAATGTCTTCATGCAGATAAATGTCCATCTGTAGAAAAGAAGTTATTCTCAATGGATAGTTGCACAGAACAATTGTGTGTCATGGCTATGTTGGTAAACATCCAAATAATATGAATCGAACTTTAACTAGAGCAGCATATCTTCATAAGAAGCTCAGATACCATGATGATGGACGCAATATAAGTAGATAAGGTTCAGGAGTTTGTATTTTTATACTTTTATTTTTAAAATGTCCTTCTTTCAGAGTCTTTCTTTTCTATATAGAGCTTCTTTTTATCAGCTTCATATCCAGAAGTAACAAAAGTTTTGTTGGAAGATCTAGGTCAGCATAAAATACAGGTAAACAAAAACCCAGAATTTGTTCATCATATATACTCAAACTCAGGAAAACTATTCTGAATTATTATGGAAGACATAAAGCAGACCCTTAAAATGGCATTCCAGAATGTTGTTTCAAATAAAATGAGATATGGTTTATGCATATCACATTACCCTAATCCAAAAATGTCTAGGAAGTGACTATATACCCTTTGATTTTTATTTATTTGAAAAATGTATCCAAATTTCTCTTCAACCAGTTTACAACTGCTAATCTCTATTGCTGCTGCTACACTTGATTCCATATTTCAACCCCCTGTTGTGTAAAGAAATCGTTTCAATTGCTCTTAGGCAAGTCCCTTCCTCAATTTTAATCCATGATTGACTTCTTATTTTGGGGTTCCTAATTTAGTATGTTAATCCCATGAGTTTTGAAGGAGTCAATCACAAAGATAAATCCATGCAATGTTTCCTTTCCTTGAAGTAATTTATGCTGCACATGTATCATTAGAGGAGAGTCCTTCTTTATTAAAAGGTTTTGCCTCAAGTGCCAGATTGACATTGTTTAACATTTTTCACTAGTTCAGCGACAAATGGATCAAGCACACATTTTTTGCTTGCTTATATGTTTGTTTGTTCTAACCCTACCCTGGAATACATCCTAGAGATGGCATAGTTGTTAATTCTTCAACAAAGTACCATTAAAATGAATGACAAATTAGACTCCGTGCTAGGTCCCAAAATATTTAAGAGCCTTACGCAACATCTGCAAGTACCAGTGCGTGTTGCAAAAGATTCTAGTGCAGGAAAGGATTTCTTTTGATATTTTATTGTGGAAGGTATTATGCCTGGAGCTAAGAGAGCCCTTAGATTTGTATACCTTAGAAAGACATGTTGAATATGACAAATACAAAGAGTGCGTCTCTGTGTGTGATGTTTTCCCTTGCTTTATATGAAATGCTATGATTCCCACATGGAGGCTAATCAGAGAAAAATGATGATGCTGTCTTGTAAAACTGGTGTTTTCCTTTTGTATGAAATACATTGGTAATCAATCTCTTCAGCCATGGATTTATCATTTTAGAGAGTTTGTTGGTTTGTCTAAGAACTCCTCCTAAATGGTAAGAGCTAAGACCAAATTCAGTCTTACCATAACTGAAAGCAACATAAGGTTTTGGTTGTGCCAGGAAAATGGGATGTGCCTAGAATGGGATTGCCTCTTATAAAATCAAACAGAAAAGAAACAGAATCACCAAATCAAAAGTGACATAACTGAGTGAATGTTAAAAGAGACTGAACCAAGATGAGCCAGAAAAATAGGGAAAACCTGGAATAGGATTGCTTCTCCATAAACATTACAGAAAAGAGAGAAAATGGAAAAATTTGGAGAAGTGCTTTGACACAGTTAAATCAATGCTTAAGTTTTAAAAACTAGAAGAAAATGTTATTGGAAACCAAAGTAAAGATAGCCCTGCAATGTTTTTGTTAAAATGTAGCAAATAATAAGAGTTATAAGGATGAAGAAAAAAATACTCGATGGAATTCCAATTTTAAAAATTTACTAAAAAAATGTAAACAGAAAGCTGAAATTAAAATTAACTTCATAAAAATAACACGACTATTTTTTTTTTAAAAAACCCAATCATTTAAATAAAGCATTTACATTTTCTTTTTATTTAAGAAAAAATTAATGAGTTATTGACCCGAGCAACACATGGGTACATCTGCCAGAAATAAATATACACGCAACTCCAGTTTCTTATGAATCATTGTCACCAATGGAAATACATTTTAACATTGAAAGGGAAGAATATAGAGCCTAGATAAGCTCTGATGATGTAGAATCATCTTGGAGAGATGAAGTGAAGCCCAGTATTGTAGCTTTTGTTTTGTTATAAAATTATACCTGAAATTACAACATTCTGATATGTGTGAAAAGGGGATCAGAATCAGGCCTGATCTCTGCAGCAAAAGTAATTTTAAAATTTCAGGTTATATAATATAACCAGCTCTAACAATCTTTTGCTTAGTTAATTTGAAGCTATTTTTGTTCCTTTCAAATTCTTTTTAAATAGTTCAGTAATTTTGGTTCTTGTTGTATCAGTAAAAACAAAGGGGGGAGTCTGCTTTCCCTTACACTGGTATCAATTCAGTGACCATATTGAAATCATAAAGATTTTAGAGGAGAATCATTTACAAACTGTAAATTCATATCAACATGAGAAAGTGTAAATGGGTATTATGAGGGAATGACCTGTATTTAGTGAGTTTGTGTGACAAATATCCAGCTGCACCATAGGATGGCCCTGGTTGGAGTGCCCTCTGGTGGCAGGCCATAACATGACAGGCACACCTGCCTCAGTTTCCCTTTTGCAAGACCCCAGTCACTGCTTGTAAAATTAGTGTCTAGTTCAGGGGCCAGTGACCTTTCAGAAATGGCGTGCCAAGATTTATCTTTCCCCATTCCCTTAAGTGCAAGCCCTGACCCTTCCCATCCTGCCCCTGCATCCTCCTTCACGCCCCTACTGTCCCCACATCCCTGTGCCCCCAGTGCACACACCTGCAGGGCAGCAGCGCTGGGACTTGCAACCCCTCGGGAGCAGCACTGGGGCGAAGAGGGTCTGGGGAGGCAGAGTCATGTCCCTGCCTGTTCCAGCCCTTTGCCCAGGGCTTGCCCCTCACCTGCAGGCTGTGGCTTTGGGAATGGGGTAGTCAGAGGCCAGGGCTGTTTCCAGTCCCTGGCTGGGCGCAGCATGTTACTGGGGAAAGGTCTCCCAGCCTGCGGGGAGCAGCCGCAGCTTAGCTCAGGCCCCAGTGCCCCATGGATGTGGCAGCAGCGTGTGACTGGCCGTGCTACCCCGATCTGCGGAGCAGCCCCAGGCCTGCTCCCTCCCGGAGCAGGAGGCAGAGCCTATATTGGGGGAAAGGGGTGTTAAGCCCTTAGCTCCCAGGAGCTGCACACCCCAGGGATGCGAAGCCCAGGTCAGGGTCACCCCACGTCACCTGTTCTGCTTGCCAGGCCACCCGGCCCCTACACCATGCTGCATGTGCCATAAAAAATCTTCTTGTGTGCCATTTATGGCACGTGTGCTGTACGTTGCTAACCCCTGGTCTAGTCTAAGAATATAGTTCAAATAGTCTCAAACAAAAGTCACAAATATAGTCTATTTCCCATGCCTGTTGTATATAGTCCTTAATACCCTGCTCTTCCAAGTGAGCACCCTCCACCAGCCTCTTTGCTGTGGGTCCTTCTGTACCAGCCTCTGGTGTCTTCTTTATTGGTTCTCTTCTGTCCCTCTGCCATGACATCCAATCCTGGTCTTCTAAATAGGAACCTCTCTCCTGGGAGATTGTCCCCCCAGCACATCAGCTCTCACTCCCATTAACCCTTTCATTGTTCATCTGGGTTCAGTCCTCCAGCCGTGGCAAGTTCCCATTGTTCCCCTGACTTCAGCTCTCTCCATCCCTTGGCTCTGTCTGTCCAATGTAGAGCCAGAAGGCAACTGCTTGTGCTGCTACTTGGCCTTCAGCCCTCTGGTCATGACTCTATAGATTAAAGATATCATAAGAATGACCATACCAGGTCAGACCAAAGGTCCATCCAACCCAGTATCCTGTCTTCTGACAGTGCCAACGCTAGGTGTTCCCAGAGGGAATGAACAGAACAGGGAATCATTTTCCCTTTCAAGGGCTAAAATCTTCCAACTTTCATTGAATTTTAAAACACATGTGCTTGCATGGCACTTTCTAATATCTTGGATCCAACAGAGAGTTTGTGAACTTAAGTAGAATCACGCACTAAGGAATCCACTATGCCACTACCAGTGAGTCCTTTTGGCCAGAATCTATCACCAAATACTGTCAGACAGTAACTTCATTCACAGTGGTTTATATTACAACTTTGAAAGGGAAGCAAAATACTTTTAAAATACTTAATAGCAGGTATTCTAACTAATTAATCACATGGTGAAAGCCCCCCCTCCCAAAATGCCAATCTCATCATTTCAACCTAAGAATAAAAATAGTGATTTGTATCGACTTTCTCGTGAACAAGAGGCTTATAAGACCTGGTTCTGCTCTCAGTTATTCCAGTGTAAATCAGGAGTAACTCTACTACAGTTAAGTATCAGAGGGGTAGCCGTGTTAGTCTGAATCTGCAAAAGCGGCGAGGAGTCCTGTGGCACCTTATAGACTAACTGAAGTGTTGGAGCATAAGCTTTCGTGGGCAAAGACCCACTTCGTCAGATGCATGTAGTGGAAATTTCCAGAGGCAGGTATAAATATGCAGGCCAGAATCAGGCTGGAGATGATGAGGTGGATCCAATCAGGGAGGATGAGGCCCACTTCTAGTAGCTGATCTGGAGGTGTGAATTCCAAGAGAGGAGAAGCTGCTTTTGTAGTTAGCGAGCCATTCACAGTCTTTGTTTAATCCTGAGTTGATTATGTCAAACTTGAAGATGAACTGTAGCTCAGCAGTTTCTCTTTAAAGTCTGGTCCTGAAGTTTTTTTGCTGCAGGATGGCTACCTTTAGATCTGTAATTGTGTGTCCAGGGAGATTGAAGTATTCCCCTACAGGTTTTTGTATGTTGCCATTCCTAATATCTGATTTGTGTCCATTGATTCTTTTACGTAGGGACTGTCCAGTTTGGCCGATGTATATAGCAGTGGGGCATTGTTGGCACATGATAGCATATATTACGTTAGTAGATGTACAGGAGAATGAACCAGTGACAGTATGGCTGATCTGGTTAGGTCCTGTGATGGTGTTGCTGGTGTATCTATGTGGGCAGAGTTACTACAGTTAATGGAGTTACACCTATATAAACCTGGTATAAGTGAAACTAATATGTGGGCTGAGGGATATATCTTATCATAGATAGTACTCAATTTTAAAATAGCTTTCTTATAATTAGCCCCATCGCAGAGTGTCTGACCTCAGTAAATTAAATAGGTTCAGTTCCCCTGTGCTAGAACAAGTGCTCCCATTTGGCTAATTAAGAGGGTGAGGCAGCACTAGGTGGCTATAGAGCACAGGGGAAGATCTGAGGGGAGAGATCCAGCATCCCCGGGTGCTCTTCGCTCGTCTCTGGAATGCTTTGTTGGGTCAATGTCCCTTCCTGTAGTTGCCCTTCATCAGTCTCTGTCTCACTCTTTCAGGACTCTGCTGCCCCCAATTCATGGGTTAGCCCTCTAGGTCTTCCCTTTCAGGAGTGGATGTGTATCCAAATCTCTAGGGTCTTAGGGTGTGTCTAGACTAAAGGGTTTTGTCGACAAAAGTCCACTTTTGTCGACAAAACTATACCTGCGTCTACACTACTGCCGAGTTCTGTCGACATAACGTCGACAGAACTCGGCAGTTTTGTTGACGGCAGTAAACGTCATTCTGCGAGGAATAACACCTTTTGTCGAGAGAGTTCTGTTGACAGAAGGCGTTATTGCAGCTACACTGTCCTTTGCGTCTACATTCTCATGTCGACAAAGCAGCTTGCCTTGTCAACAGAACTGGAAGTAGTCTAGATGCTCTTTGTCGACAGAAGCTTAGTCGACAGTATCTGTCGACAAAGCCTCTTTCGACAAAAGCCTGTAGTCTAGACGTACCCTTACCGTCCCAGGCAGCTTTCCCTTTCACTGCCCCTTAACTGCCAATTCCACAGCAGCTGGTAGGGAAACCCAGGCCTGCCGTCTACTTTGGGGTCCAGCCCAGGGACCCTACAACTAGTAGTCAAAGCCTGCATAATTCTAACCCTTACTGTTCTATTCCTTTGCTACTGCCTAGCTTGTCATCTCTCAGCCTAACAGTGACTGCAGCCAGCCAGCTTTCCTCACTCTCTCTGTAGCCCCTTTCTGCTCTCAGCTACTGGGCTTTATATAGGCCCCTCCTGCTGCTGTCAGGCTGAACTTCCTCTTTAATTAATCCTCATTGCTCCCTGGCTCCTGCTGCAGGTGCTGTCTGTGCAGTAAATTGGCCCACCTAACCACCCTAGCCCCTTGAGGCCTTGTGGACAATGGCTATCCCATCACACTCTGAGAGGGGAAACCAGTAAACCAGCATGGGCAGGAAGCCTGACCAAACTGGCAGCTCTGGTCAAATAGATGAGCAGCCCATCCTGGAGTTTGGTCCAGGATCTGCCACCATCATTTGGACAAGCAGGCCGGTGCAATGATGGATTCCTGAATTTACTTAGCATGGTAGGCTCCCTTTTTCCTCCAGTGCTTCCACTCTGTCAGGATATAATATTTGGCTCCCTGGAGGCCCTGATCATCTGTGCATGGTAAAGGGGCAGTAGCACCATTGTCCAAGAGTGTATGACATGAACTGCTGTCGCAAAGAGGCCTCAAGAAATTAGCCTCACTATCACCCCACCATATCCATGCACAGAAGTCCCCTGAATAGGAGCAGACCTTTGAGTTGCAGTGTTGTCCCCTGTCTGAGAATGGGGCATGAGTCACTGAGAGATTAAATAGGTTGGTTTCATCTGTTTGCAATTCTCTTAGTAGACGTAAGTGTAATGGTATATTGCTGAAGATCTGGCAGAGATATATGGGCTACCACATACAGACTGGAGATTGGTGTATAATTAAAACAGCCACTAATAATAAAATAAAAATAAAAGTGGCTGAATTCCACTCACCGTTGACAAGCTGAGTGTGGTGGCTACAAATACCTGGAGCAAACACCAGGAACAAGCATTTTGAATATGTACGAAGGATGAGTCTGCTTCCCAGAAGGTTCCCAATAGTTTTGTATCAAGCTGGCACAGGAAGAGCTCTTCGTTTTCAGGTGTCACCTCCCTGACCCAAATGTCAGGTTACAGTCCGGTTTTATTTCCAAGTAGCTGACAACTGGATGCAATGGCAGTGCCCTTCCTTGGACACCAATGGGTTGATAGGCAAGATGATAATTTAGATGGAAAAGAGTTGCCTCTGTATTGGTTTCATTGAGACTTCGTCACCGTTGCTGGAAGTAAATGGTCGAAGTAACCATGTCTTGGCTGAGATTCTCTTCGGTTCTGTGGAAGTTGTCAGTGTCAGATGTCACCCGCATATACATACTTGTTGGCTGACCTTTGTGGAAGGCCATTCGGTAGATGTTTAAGGCAACTCAAATTTTCTCCCTCACTTGCAAGATGAAGCTTCGATTATTAATAATTTCTGGGATGGACTGCACCTTGTGAGGAATAACTTGGCACCTGTTGTCAGCTCAATGAGAACTGTTCCAATTTTCTTACCTGACTGAAAAGCGTCTTTTGTGTCTTGCCAGCTGCTTATGCTGGTGCAGAACGAATATAGGCTCCTAGATGCAGGTGAGTGTTCATGAAGTAGTCTGCCTTTCTTTAATCTGATTTAATTCAATCAACATTCTGAAATGTGTCTTGGGGCCCACTCCTGGGAACATATGCTCCTGTAGGTTTAATGCTTGCTGCTATGAGTGGTCTCATTGAAGCCAATGGATACAGCAAACTAAGTAACTACTCTGCTTCACTTTGCAGCTTCTTTTGACAACATAGTCCTATCTTAGTCCCTACAAGTTTGTGTGATGTAATAATGTTGTGTGGTATTTCAGCCCATCTATAGTTGCATTTCACTGGAGTCTGAATTGAATTCCAAGTAGTTGGAAGCTGCATGCTCTGTAATAAGATATTTCAGGATCAGGCCCTTTGATGTTCCTTGAATATTGATAATTTAATAATAAACTTGGAACTCCTAGCCTAGAGCATTTACCTTTCATTGAAAGTTCTCCACGTGCTTTACAGACATTCCCACGATGCCTCTGCAAAGTACAATAAATAGGTATTATGGTCATTTTATAGACAGATATACTGCCCCAAGCTCAAGAATGTTGGAATATAAGATTAGTTGTTATCCATCAGGAACTATAGAGAAAACACTGGAAAGCAAACTGCAGCTGCCAATCTTGGAATGCAGTTGGCACATCTACACCTTAATCTCTGTAATAGAAAGAAAGTGCCAACAGATTTTTAATGACGTGATCAGGACTCAGAGTTAAAAGACCTGGCTCTTCAGCTTGCCAACATGACTTAATGCATCTAGAATTTCTTTGTATACCTGCCATGCAAGTAGTGAATTTATGGGGCCCAGCTTAGTTTGTGAGACCTGTCAGGGTCTTGACATAAAGTTGGTAGGGCAGTGAATTAATCTGATGAGCAAATACAGGCTTTGATTTTTCTGGACTACTGAAAAACATTTTTTTCCAATTCACTTCAATGAATACCAGCAATAAAACATTTCTGTCCAGTCTCACGAATTAATCACCAGAGATATTTTTTTAATATGGGGATTTATAATCGGAGTCTACTGCACAGTTTCTACATGCGTGTACAGAATTTAGAGCAAAATACTGTACATAACATATGTACAGAGGGCAGAATTTGGGATATGCAATTCAGTGCACCATTTTCATGTTAGTTCCTTGGGCTGAACTGTGTTGGGTAGGGGAGTAGAGAACAATGACAACTCTTCATCTTCCAGGGATGTTTCCGATCTGGGGGAAACCCTTCACTGGTCCTGTTAAATTGGCATTATGAATGCTTTTTCATGCCAGAGCAGTGGAAAATAGTAGTAGTGAGACCAAGGATCTGGCCTCAATATCCATTCATTGTGAAGATATTGTAGCAGTTCAGAGTTACAAACACCTTGGGAATGGAAATGTACATACCTGAACAAAATGTTATGACTTTTCTTTTAGAAGTTTACATCTGAGCATTGACTTTGTACAACTTTGAAACTTTATTATGCAGAAGAAAAATGCTGCTTGCATTTATTTTTTTGTCTCTGCTACTCCCTATTGTGCACTTCTGCCTCTAAATGAGGTGTGTGGTAGATTGATCTGTTCATAACTCTGGTGTTTGCAACTCTAAGGTTTTACTGTAAGCGCTTCTGGAACAAGATAAGTCACTTGATTTTGTGAGGCATTGAGCACTCATTGCATTCAGTGTGTGCTGAGGATGTCCAGCACGTCCCATCTGGAGCTCAATCCCTTGCAGCATCAGGGCCTACAAACATGTTGTCATGTAATTATCTTTAAAAGCATCAAAGGCTTAAAGATAAAGATATTAAAGATTTTAAGATAATATTAAATGCAAATACAAGTAGCAAATTACAAAATGTAGGGACATCATATGGAAACAACACCACACAACACACATTTATAAAATAAACGTTGCTAATAAGCCAGGATACTACTCCAGCTCTTCCCCCAAATACTAGGGTTTCAGATATCCTTCTTATACTCTGGGCTCTGTTTTCAGTAATGTAACTGATGTATTGGTTATAATCTTCACTTTATCATTTACTTTCCATACTATGAGCCTGATTCTTCTCTCAGACCAGTGAAAATACGAATTGACTTCACTACAATCAAAGACTTGCTGACTGAAGTAACACTTGAGAGTTCAGGATCAAGCATCTACAATGTAGTGATGTTGTACTGGTATAAAAGTGTAAGTGAAAGGAGAATCAGGCCCAAGATATAATTGTAAGTTAGGTACAAGCCTTTGTATTGTATAAAGACAGTACAGGAAACTTGCATGGCATCCCAGACATATGACCAATCCAAAACCTCAGATCCATATATACTTTGAAAAAGTTTGGATATGGTTTGAGATCCAGATTTGTGGTTTTGACCTATTTTTAGTGTCCATTGACTTAAAAACCTGTCCTACACATCAAACTCAATGGGAGCTTTGTCATTAACATAATTTGGAGCAGGATCTGACCCTAACAGAAAAGTGATGGGAAAAATGTACTCTATCTATACTCTTTATTCCAATACAGTACACCATCACTGTAAGGAACCTGATGAGGTCCAAGTCATTTGTTCATTATTTATAGGTAGGGTTCGTTACAGTGTGAGGAAGGGGGACTAACAGCTCCTCCAGCTCCTACTTCAGTGACAGAACTAGAGGTGGAATCCAGAGACTGGATTCATAATAGCCAAATGTTTGTTGTAAAGAAGGGCTTTATAGAGAGGGTGTGCTGTATATTCCCATTGACTTTGCTCACATGCTAGTAGAAACTGTCAAGAGTCTGGAAGAACAGGAACAGGGTTGAATAGAAGTTAATTTTGTCTGTCATAGTAATGAGATTGGGTTCCTGCCTTTTGCGGGAGCTGCAACAGTTTAGTTAGTTTGTTTTGTTTATTTTGATGCCACATCTACTCATCCAGAAACCTAAGGCTCCACTTCTCAGCCAGGGGTCAGTGTTATGTACAGCCCAAGTCAGTAATACCAGAACAAGTAGTCTGTTTAGTCGCGGTTAAAGTTAGTCATTAATGCTAAGAGAGTCATTTGTTATTGTTATTGGTGATGACAGTTATTGTTGGGATCAATCTTGATAGTAAACTCAAAGAGAGGATGGACTTTGCCAAAAGCATCATGATGTCATCAGCCTTTAGTTGCCAAAGAATGATAGGTGTCTAGCCTGACTAGTTAACATGCTGGACAGTCTCTGCTTTACTTCAGCTGGAATTTATTTTTAAAGAAGTCAGAAACTACACAGAAACTTATACCACTGAGAAACCTCTATGTATCTGTTAGCACCTGCAGGTCCATGGATAGGGTAGGCACCTGATTAACCAGTGTCTTTCTTTAGAACTCCTCTGTGTTTTTTGCTTTATTTTTTATACAAATATTTTTATACAAACCATATTATGATTGAACATTTAAATCTACTACATCAGGAAACTGAAAGGTGTGGTTCCCATGGCAACCATGATTAAAATACATTTGAATACAGGGAGCCTATTTAGCAGCAGCTCTCAAATGGTAGGTCGGGCCCAGAGTGGGTTGTGACCTCATTTCAATGGGTCCATAGGGCTGGCTCAGGCTTGCTGTGGTTTGGGGCTGGAGCCAAAGCCAAAGTCCAAGCCCCACCATCCAGAATTGAAGCCAAAGCCCAAGGGCTTCATCCCTGGGTGAAGGGATTCTGGTTACAGGGGGCTGAAGCCCTTGGTCTTTGCCCTTCCCCACCTGAAAAGTGGGGCTCGGGCTTTGCTCCTGCCACCCAGGGCAAGGTGGACTCAGGCTTCGGTTTCCCCTGCTGGGATCATATAATAATTTTTGTTGCCACAAGGGAGTTGCGATTCAGTGAAGTTTGAGAACCTCTGCTATGTAGTCACAAAGACTACCTAGGAAGAGTGCAACCAAGCTGTGGTTGTGAAAGCAAATGCTTTGTTGTGTGTGTGTGTGTGTGTGTGTGTGTGTGTGTGTGTGTGTGTGTGTGTGTGTGTGTGTGAATTTTGTAAAATCTGTATGAGGGGGTTGTTCCAAACAAAGGCAAATCCCCAAACTGTGTACAGTATGACAAGTGCAGTACTATTAGAGTGGGATTTTGCTTACATTTGTGCAGAGATGGCCAAGAGTTTGGCAGTAGAAGAAATGGGGTGAATTGGCATTCATTTTTCCATAGTACGAGTAATGCAATTAGAGTTCAGTAATATGATATATTTTCTCTGTTGCACCATCTGTATGTTATGTAAAAATAGGTGGGCAATAATTTTTGTAGGGGGCCGCTTCACCAATGTTGGTAGTGGTTGCGGGCTGGCCCTGGAAGGGGCAGGGCCTTAGGTGGAAAGGAGCGGGGTCTCGGGCACAAGGGATGGTTCCCTCTAGGCACTGCCAGTGGGGGAGAAGAGACTTTGTGCACTCCCCCATGGAAGCCATTTTGAACAGCTGGTGGTTCCCTCTGGTGCCATGTGCCTCTGTCAGGGGGAGGGAATTTTGAGAGCTTCTCCACCCTGGGTCTCAATTGGCCTGAGGGTGGGGGCGAGGCAGGGTGGGCTGCAGGTCGGATCAAATGGCTTGGCAGGCCAGATCTGGACCGTGGGCCAGATCTTGACCACCTCTGCCTAAGGAAACTTTTAGTCCCAGTTTTTGAAACGTAAAGAGATTCCTGGGATGAGAACTATCTGTAGTTTACTTGGTCATGTTTATTAGGGTAGTGTCCAAAAACAAAACAAGAGTGGACTCCCTCATTGTGCTAGGCACTGGACAGAGATGTAGATCATCCCTACCCTGACAAGTTTACAGTCTAAATACACAACAAGACAGATACATGATGTGTATATAACACATGTGTGTGTATATAACATATGTATGTATAACACACACGCGGTTTACTTTAGAGGAGATAGTTAAATGGAAAGAGGGTGGAAGGTAGGGAGAAAAAAGAGGGCAAGAGAGGCAAATGTGAAGTTGAGCAGCAGAGGCTGGGGGAGATTTCTGGAGTAAACAGCCAATCCTCACAGGGCAGATAAAATCCACTTAAAACTTTTTGTCGAGAGATTCCTACTTTGGCTGCTTCTGCTCCTTCCAGCTGAAGTCTCTAGCTGGCTCAAAAGCTCTAGTTCCATTAATCTATCTTTAGTTCATGGCAGTGTTGTTCAGTCTCATGATTTAGTTTTCTTCCATTTACCCTAAGAAGCACATAAACACTGAGTGAGAAAACAGCACAAAAATATGAAGCTATTCTTGCCCTGACAGTTTGGTTTTACTTTGACCTAAATAAGATTTCTCTTGTTTTGACTTTTTTTTTTTTTTGTCTTCCTAAAGCAAGTTTTAGGGTTAGGGAGTAATTTTCTCCTAGGAGCACTGTTTTTCAGAAATGTGGGTCAATGCCTGCCCTGTAGTCATTTCTCATAACTCTCCTTGAAGTTATTGGGAGTTTAGCCTTAGTAAGAACATTGGGGTGTTGCTTTATATTTGTTTTGATTGTGCTTTTTGCGGAGAGCGTAGAGAGAAGCCAAAGTAAAACCCTGATGTCCTAGCAAAGGACTCAAGGTTTTTTTTTTTTTCAACTAGACTGTTGACATCATTTACATCAGTGGTCCCCAACGCGGCGCCCGCCGGGGCATTTATGTGCGCCCACCGAGTGACCAGCGCCGGGCCAAGCCATTCTTGCGCCCCAGGCACGGCAGGGCCGGCTCGAGCCATTCCTGTGCCCCGGGCAGCGGGCACGCGACGCATGCACAGCTCTGCCCCCGGTCGCATGGCGCATGCGCAGCCCCGCCCCCTGGCACGCTGCACACTTTACAGCTGCAATCGGGTGCGTGGCAACTGATTGCAGCTCTAAGGGGCACTGTGTGGGCCCCGGGTGTACAGCGCCTGATGGCAACTCTAAGGGGCGCCGCACAGCCCCCAGTCCCGGGCGTGCAGCGCCTGATGGCAGCTCTAAAGGGATGCCACGCGCCCAGCTGCGCAGTGTCCCTTACAGCTGCCATCAGGCACCCCCCATAGATTGGCGCCCCAGGCAACTGCCCGGCTAGCCCACCCTTAATCTGGCCCTGTGTGTGGCGCATGCGCAGCCCTGCCCCGGACTCGCGGCGCATGTGCGGCCCCACCCCCCGCACGTGCGGTGCGTGCGCGGCCCTGCCCCTGCACGCACGGCAGCTGCAAAAGGTTGGGGACCACTGATTTACAGAGTTTAGTGCTCTCTTTTTTTCTCTGAAGTGAATTTTCAGCTTTCTATTATAACAGCATATAAACAATGTGTGTATAAATGTTATAGTACATAACAATTAATTTAGAGTATATTATCAGATATTTTGATTAGATTTCCTTTTTCTGAGCAAAGGTTCTGTCCTGTAGATTTAATAATACAAATACAGCATCTCCTGGCCACCCACTGCTGTCACATTAAAATAATGAAGATAGCTGTAAGTCTGAACAGTTATTATATGCCCTTATTCAGAGAAATAGCTGGAAGCCATTGTGGTAGGCAGGAATCTGAAGAGCAACATATATCCATTCTGTGACTGTCACAGGTTGAAAAGAACCAATTATTAAATAATTCTGGTGAACAGGCCAGGGCAGAATTTGATCTGCCTTGTACAAATGAATACAATTCATTTGGGATGGCCACAGGTAATTCCTGATTATAGTTAGTTATCCCACTCCAAAATGGATTTCAGTGGCTAACTACCTACATTTAGCAGTATATGAAGAATGATATGCTGTAGAATGTCAAAATAAATGCTTTCCTGTTTCTCTCCCTGTTTTATTCACAAATCAAAAACACGACTAGGAATCAATAGTATCATACTTCTTTGTTGAGTATGCAGGGATCAGATGTTCAAGGTACTGTTTTATGGAGTGCAATGTCCAGTCCCCATAGTAGATAACTAGCTCTGTTGGGGATGGTGCAGCAATAAGGGATAAGGCCCCTTCCTCTTCAAGAGATGCTAGCTCCAACAGCCGTGGTATCCTTTTCAAGTCTTTGTGTTCCCTGAGTGCAAGCACCAAAAATGTGGCTGGTCCCTGTTTCAGGAAAATGATAGGCACCCTCAGCTCCCCATAAATACTCATATAAAACCTAGTTACAGTTACACTGATGTAAGTGGAGGCTGTGTGCATGCATCTGATCACAAGGTTTGATAAACCTTAATGTATTGTTTTTTCAGAAATAAAATAAAAACATAAAATTACATATAACAGTCAGTTATGTTGGCTAAGGTTAAGATTTTGTCGCAGTTAATTTTAGTAAAATCACAGACAAGTTGCAGGCAATAAACAAAAATGTACAGAAGTCTGTGATTGATGTGTGATTTTGCTAATAACAATGGGGCAAGGCTGAGAGGTAAGGAATGATAGCCTGATTGAGGGGGAACACAGCCAGGCAACCCAACAGTCTCCCTGGGCTGTGGACAAGATGGGGCGGGGCTGGGACTCTTCAGTGCTGTCTGGAGAGCGCCACGCAGGGTTCTGCAGCATGCTGTGCAGGGCTCCAGTGGTGATTTAAAGGGCCCAAGGCTCTGGCTCTGCCATGGCTGATGTGGGTGGGGGGGAGCACAGTTCTGGCTCCAAGTCCAGCAGAAGCCATGGAGGAGGGATGCGCAGCCTGGGCTCCAACCCTGGTCAGCTGAAGCTGGCGGAGGGAACGGGACCCAGTCCCAGCTCCAGCTGTGGGGCCGAAGCACATGGCACCAGTGGCAGCCACTAGGAGACAGAGGGCTATTGTGCACAGCCCCAGCTCCGGCCCTGGCTTCTGTTGCTGGCTGCTGAAGCTGAAGAAATCATGAAGGTCTGGTAAAGTCACAGAATCCATGACTGCCATGAGATCCATGATTAATTTGTGTCCTTAATAATGGACAATCACCTATTCTTTTTTAAATAAAGGTTTCTCTAAAATTTACCCATAGAAGTTAACCCATCCATATAGTCTAACACCCTATTCTGGGGTGAGCTCCAAGGGTGTGTCTACACATCAATGTGTAGTGTTAGTGGGACTCAAGTCAATGGGCCTGTGTCAGGGAAACCTTGGCTTCAGCATCTACACTGCATTTTAAATCTAGGTTAAGGATTTTCTGACACATTTTCAAACCTAGGGCTCTGGTATCCACACTGCAAAGCATAGACCCAGAATGCCTAGCATATATATTCTCCCCCATGTTGACAGTCTAGCGCTATGAATATGTTGCACTGTAGGAGGACTCGTCTGTTTATCCTGTTTCCTGTGATGGTGCGATTGATGGGATTCGTCTCTTCATAGGGAGCATATGAGTACAATTTGAGAAGGCTTTATATTGAACTACCACTAACCTGAAAATTAGCAAGATCTTCCCAAAACTCTGGGTCAATGTTAAAATACCTCAAGGATAACTTGAGGGAGTCCTTGAAATGATTCTTCTGGCCTCCCTGAGAGCGCTTTCCCCCCTTTAGCTCACCATAAAAGATTTTCTTTGGCAGTCACTCATCAACAGAGTATGGATGTTTGGAATACCATTCCATCATGGCATTCCCCAACCATCATGATGAATTTCTTCAGGCAACCTAATTTTGCCATGATCTTCCAAAGACCCTTCTGACTCACTGTATCAAATTCTTTTGTCGTCCAAATGAAAGTCACATACAGAAAGTTCCTGGGATTTCTCCTAAATCTGATGAGCTGTTTTTACCAACTGTAATGGGCTCACATTGACTGATTGCAGACAGTCAGGCTTCTGTCTAGTTCAGGGGTGGGCAATAATTTTTAGTGGGGGGGCCAGTCCAAGATTTTGGAAAATGGTCAAGGGCTGCACTTTCCTGTGGGGGAGGTGCAAGGTCTAGGATGGAGGTTGGGCGCAGAAGGGAGCTCAGGGTAAGGAATTAGGGTGCAGGAGAAGGTGTGGAGATCTAAAAGGGAGTTTGGGTGAAGGAAGGGGTTGCAACCTGGGTCAGTGCATTGAGTGTAGGGTCAGGAAGGGAGCATGAGTGCAGGAGAGGATTCTGGCCTGGGGGAGGCGGATATAGGATCTGGGAGGGAGTTGTGACCTAGGGCAGGGGGTGCAGAGAGTTTGGATGGTGACCGGGGGGAGGGTGTTGGAAGGGCAGTGGTGCCAGCAGCCCTGCACCATCCCCAAAGCAGGCTGGGCTCCCTGCCTGCTGCAGCCCCAGACTGCTTGAAAATGCAGGCTGCTCCCTCCATGTGGCTCTCAGCTCCAGGGCCGGCTCTAGGCACCAGCAAAACAAGCAGGTACTTGGGGTGGCACATTGCCAGGGGCGGCATTCCGGCCTGAGGAGGAGCAGGCGGGGAGCCCCGCGGAGGCCACCCCGAGATGGGAGCCCCGTACCAGGAACCCCACGCCCGGCTGCTTGGAGCCTGCGCCTGGCCCCGGGGCGCTGGGAGCTCTGCGCGGGCAGCCCCAAGGCACGGCCCCTATTGGGGCACTTCCTGGGGGGCGGCACGAGGCGCCCCACAGCTGGTGATGCTGAGCCCAGCAGCCTTTTCTTTGCCTTCGAGTGCAACCCCCCCACCCGTGGTACCCCCCCGCCGCCTGTGTTCTCTCCCCTGTAACTCCCCTGCCTGTGAACTGCCCTTGCCCGGCTGCCCCCCATCCCCTGCCTGTGTGCCCCTGCCCACTGTCCCGCGACCCCCCCCACCCTCCCCCCCTCTCTTCTCCCCCGGCTCGGCCTCTGCCCTTCAGTGGCATTGAATCCAGCTCTCGAGAGGTGAAAAGCTATTGGGCAGGTTTGGATGCATCTGCTCAAACCACTTCTCACGAACTCACCATTCCAAATGATCTGATTGGCTGCATCATCGGGTGTCAAGTCGCCAAAATCAATGAGATTCGCCAGATGTCTGGGGCACAGATCAAAATTGCCAATCCAGTAGAAGGATCTACTGACAGGCAGGTTACCATAACTGGATCTGCAGCCAGAATTAGCCTGGCCCAGTATCTAATTAATGTCAGGCTTTCTTCGGAGACTGGTGGAATGGGAAGCAGCTAGGAGGCCGGGTTCCTGGGCAGGTTCAAGGCCCCGAGAGTAGGGGGAGGGGGGGGATCCCCATCTCCTGTCTGGAAAACGCCTCATTACCCTTTGGCTGTTCATCCCCATGCTCCATCTGTGTAGTTTCTAAGCAGTCAGATTCCAGGTTTTAACTAGTTTGTAAATTTCCATTTCTACAGGCTTTACCCATCCACTCATGATTTTTTTTAATTACAGCATTTTAATTCCTTTCTCTGTTCAGCTGTTAAAATGCTGAGATTCATATCTTAGTTTTATAAGCTTTTCCCTTTTTTTGTCTCATGAAGTTTTCTGTTTGTCATGAAATGTAAGAGTGGAATATTAATACATTTCAGTTTAGTTCTGTAATGTCAAGAAATTTTTCAAAAAAAATAAAAAGATGGACTGGAAAAAAAAACCCCATCTCCTGGCCCACTGCAACCCTGCTGGGACCCCATCTCCTCTTCTCTCACTCCCTCCCCCACCCTGCCTCCCTGCTGCATACCTGGATCCCCATCTGCTGTCTGGCTCTCTAAACAATCCCCCCTCCCGCTACTCTCCTGAACCCTCCCCCCCCCACACACACACCGGCCTAGGAACCCAGCCCCCTTGTGCTGAGTCCTGACAACCTCACCCCTGCCTGGGACCCAGGTGATTCTCCCTCCCCCTTTGTCTGAGGAAGGGGAACTCTGGTGTTCCCAATGCCCATGTCCCCAAGTCCCTTCCTGTCTGGGGCAGGAGAGCTTTATTAAAATTGGAATTGTGATCCCATTTAAATAGGCTTTGTTTTAAATAATATACCT
This sequence comes from Pelochelys cantorii, assembly GCA_032595735.1. Classification (NCBI taxonomy): domain Eukaryota; kingdom Metazoa; phylum Chordata; order Testudines; family Trionychidae; genus Pelochelys; species Pelochelys cantorii. The sequence goes on along the minus strand of CM064326.1, from coordinate 46,441,182 downwards.
TTAAAATTAAATTTAAAATTGTTTTGCCCTAAATTTATCATAACCTATTTAAATAACTTATGAATTAAATTTAAAAATTAAATAGAATATGTGTCCTGTCAACTTTTAAAGAAATTCTACCAGTTCATTAGTGTAAGTTGCTGTGTAAGCACCCGGAACCAGTGTTTTACATCAGCAGTAGCTTCTTTTGCAGGTGAAGAGAGAATGTTTTTATCACTTTGGTTTATTCAGCTAGTTCCGTTCAATGATTAGTTCATTCACCATTGTAAAACCGAGAGTTGACGAAGCAGAAAAACTTGTTTTCCTCTTCTGTCAGTAAAAAACTGGTTATGAGAGCGTTCTAACATCTTGAAGAACATGATGACTAGAATCGACCTGTTAAATTCACTAAGGATATTTCCTTTGTTTAATAAATGAATTTTAGATGCAAAATGTGTTTGGATACTTTTTTGTTATGTGTCCTTCACATTTAAGGTAGTTTTATTTCATACAAAAATTAAATGCTGGTTTTGTTTATTTTAAATTGAATTTCCGTCCGGACAGAAGTAGATGCAAATCATATGTTTTAAAAAAAGTAGCCACCACTTAGCAAATAATAAATGGGGTAAAATCTGTCTCTTAAGTGTTCCTATTATTCACCATTTTGTAATAGAATAAAAATGTAAAAATGAAGAATCTGATTACATGTAAGTTACATAATTATTTGGGCATTTATTTAGTTGGTAGCTGTACTGAGTGTATTCTCCTGGTTAGTAAATAGAAGCACCAAATTTGGCATAAAGGTATTGTCCTCACGTGGGGAGTCCCCGGCGCTCTCCTAGGAGATGAAAATGCCCCGGGGTTTGGGCTCCTCCCGGAGCGCGCACCCCACCCCCCAGGAAGCCGCACAAGCTGCATTTGCGTGCGCACTGCCAGCAAGCCGCACAAGCTGCATTTGTGCGTGTACTCTCCCCAGACAAAAAAGAGGGGGCGGACAAAAAAATGTTTGCTTAGGGTGGCAAAAAACCTAGAGCTGGCCCTGCTCAGCTCCAGGAGGGAGGAGAGGCTTGTGCTGCCCCCCATCCCCCAGGCCAATCTCTCAGCTCCTATTGGCTGGCTGTTTCTAGCCAATAGGATCTGAGAGAGTGGCTGGAGTCATTTCCTGTTAGCTGGTTGTTTCCAACCAATAGGAGCTGAGGATTGGGCTGGGGGCAGTGAGATCACGCGAAGCCTCCCCTCCCTCCAGAGAAGAGAGGCACACAGAGCAGCCCTGCACTTAAAACAGCCGCTGCTGTGTGCCTGAGGGTGTTGGTGGAGGAGTGTCCAGGGGCCGGATCCAGTGGCTTGGCAGGCCAGATCTGGCCCGCGAGATGTATCTTGCCCACCCTGGTCTACCTGGTCTAGTTTATATAAGAGAAAATGAGGTGAATTAAGATACCTGTGAATTGATTGCAACTCCAGTTTTATTACAAACAGGTTATTGCTTTAACTTCAGTAACAGGGTTTATAGGTAATAATGTATTGTAATCTTCAAACAAATAAAATGCCTTAAAAGACATTCTTGTTGTGCCAACCGATAGCCTTAACATATAGAAAAGCTTTTTTCTCTCAGCAATTGCTTCCACTAGGGCAGGGGTGGCCAACCCATTCCAGACGAAGAGCCACAATAGCAGTGGAGACAGCATGAAGAGTTGTTGAGCCAAAAAAAAAAAAAGCTGCACTGGGGGGAAATAGGTGCTGGTACACCGTCCCACACCTGCTTTTTTTTTTTTTCTCAACAGCTTTGTCCCGGCTCTTCATGCTGTCTCCACTGCTATTGTGGCTCACAAAAAAAGCGCTAGGAAGGGGTGAGAGGTGCAAGCTCTGGGAGGGAATGTGGGTGCAGGAGGAAGTAGAGAAGATGATGCTGGCTCAGGGAGGGGGCTTCAGGCTGGAGAGTGTTGGGGTCAGGTGGAAGGTTGGGGTGTTGAGCAAAGCGCAGGCTTGTGGCTGTGAGGGTGCAGGAGTTTGGGCTGGGGTGCATGAGGGGCTCAGGGCAGAGAGGCTGGGAGTATGATGGGCTCAGGACACAGATTTGCAGTGTGTGGATGGTGCAGGAGTGCTGTAGCAGAAGACTGGGGATGTGGGGGTACAGGAGTTTGGGTATGTGAGAGGCTCAGGACAGAGGGTTCCAGTGTATGATAGGCTCAGGTTTGGGGCCTGGGGGGGTGCAGGAGTGTTATGATGCTGCAGCCAGATGGGGGCTTGGCCCCAATTGGGGGCTTGTTGGCCAAGCTTCATTTTTAAATAAAATATTATGTCAAACACAAAATGTTTCAGCGTTGTCTTTATTTATGAGAGGGATGGGGAACCTGTTTTGAGTCGGGGTCACTGACCCACGGATAAGTCAGTCGGGGCCACACAAGTGAGATGCAAAAAAACAACCCCTCCAAAATCCCTCAAGCCTCACTAATGTGGCCCCAACTGTGCTGGTGGGGGCAGCGGACAGGGTGCTGGGGCAGGGTACTCATAAGGGAGGGGGGGGGGATCTGATCGGGGGAGGGGACAGAGACAGCTGGGGCCAGTACCTGGAGATCCCAGGTCTCAGGAAGCGCGCGGGTTGCTCTTCCCCTCCCCATAACAGCTGGTGTGCTTCCTGAAATGCCTGGTCTGTCGCGCCGCCAGGGACTTCCTTCCCCCCTGCTGCCTGCCTGCGCAGGGTGTGTGTGTGTATGTGTAGGAGTCCCAGGACTGCCTGCCATCTCCAACTTCTCAGGAAGCGTGTGCTCTTCCTCTGCTCCTCACGACAGCCGCGTGCTTTCTGAGAAGTTGGAGCTGGCATGCAGTTCCAGGATTCCTACTCCCTCCTCCATCCCCCCCACGCAGGCAGGCAGCAGGGGGAAAAGTCCCCAGTGGTTCAACAGACCCCGCATTTCAAGAAGCACACCAGCTGTTTAGAGGAGGGGAAGAGCATCTTGCTCTAACCCAGTCCCCCTCCCCTTCCCCAAAGCCAGGCACACCCCCCCTCCCCCCGCTCTAACCTAATCCTTGGGTCCCGGAGCCACCGCTGCGACTACAGCCACGCGTCTCCCTCCAGGCGCTGGGGCACGTGCATTGAGCGGGCCAGCTTTGAGCATGAGCTGGCCGGGACCCTGTGCATAACCCAATCCCCCTTTCCTCCCCTTCCTCTTCCCTTTCCTTCCCCAGAGCCAGACACCTCCCCTCCCTGCTGTAACCTAATCCCCCTCCCTCCCAACCTTATGCTCGGGTCCCGGAGCCAGAGCCACTGTGCCACATCTGGGATGCCATGCGCACCGCTCCCCCTCCCCATCCTCCTCCCCTTCTCCAGAGCCAGGCATCTCCCCCCCCAACCTTATGGCCGGGTCCCGAAGCTGCTGCCTGCACTCAGCGGCTGCTAGCACATGAAGGCTGGGACGCTGTGTGTGACCCGGCCTGCACATGGAGGACATGACGCAGTGCACTGGGGGCCGTGGGCAGAACGGCGCAGGCCGTGAGCACGCATGCAGCTCACAGTGGCCCGCCCGGCTGTGAGAGCGGCTGACCTGATCTGTTCCGTGTTCCGTTGGGAGCTGCAATTTTTCGCGAGCCTTGGGTTGGCCACCCCTGCACTAAGACTTCTCTAAATCTTGTATACACATGTATCAGCTCCTGAACAAGGAGAGTGACCCTGGAATGTACTTTTTGTTTAAATACCGAAACAAAATTCTTCAGTAGTCACACACAACTATAATAACTCATATGGATCTTTTTAAATAAACTCACATATGCATTATATATGTGTGTATCGTATGGCCAGTATGCATGCAGCAGTTGTCTTTTTGTCACTAGAGACTTCCTGTGAACTTTGTTATATTTGTTTGGTTGAGTAAAACAGTCTATTTACTAATGAATGCCCTCAAACTGAAATTGTTATGAAGTGATAAATTCTAAAATCAACACACAAACTCATTTTCTAAATTTTGCACATTTGTACCAGTGACTGAGACTGATAGGCTAAACCTCAAGAGTCTTCAAAATAAATAACAACAAAAATAGCAGAAAAAAGTTATAAATCATAAGGCTGTACAGAGATCATACCCCATTATTACGATCCAGGAAACACTTCCATACCCTGAGGTCTTCCCTGAGCTTATATGACAGAATTACAGAATGATATGTCTTATTAATCTTAGCAATGGTCCCTTGCCAACCATCTGCACATGGCTGTGCCAGGAGATACTGAGAGTAAATTTAAATGACCTAACAATGCCTGCAGCTGATACTGTGAAAGCTGCTCAGTAGTAATCAGTTCAATGCGTACAAACAGGTGTTCATACCCTGCAACTATGGGAAACACGACAGCATCATTTGGTCAAGTGTTGCTTAGGAGACCAGAGTCTACAATTAACAAAAAATTAAACTTCATCCTTACAGGAAGTGATGGAGATCAGGAAGGAACAAGTCAATAACCTCTTTATGGGGGACCTGTCTGAGATCTGTGTTCCTGATCCATCAGTTTATGTTGAAAAGGATAGCCAGTGCCATCAGTGTTACTCACTGTAGCAGCCAAGATAAAATTACTGAGAGGACTATCTCTAAAACTTGGAGTCATAAGTTATAAGCAAGGTGGCCACCCTTGAAGAAGTCTTGTATTAATATGAGATGCCCATTAGCTGATTCCCTGCCACTTCTATTTAATACTTCCTGCTGGAAGCACTGGAGTCGTAGACTTTGTACTCAACCCAGCAATCTCCAGCGTGTTAAAAATTGACAGTACTCTGCTCATGACAGCGGGCATAGCATAGGAACCTGAGGCTATGCCCGCCATTCACACCATGTAATACTAAAAGGATGACCACTCTGCTCCAAAACAAAGCCCCTGATGCTCAATTTACTAGTCATTTCTGTGTACATTACACAAATATAACTAACTGCTTAGATGTGTGATGAGCATTTTATTAGTACCTGGATACATTTAATTAGATATTTTAATATATGGTTTATACCTTGAAAAAATAGAGGGATTCCTTTCAGGTGAGAGAGAAATAGGGCTGAGCCATGAAATTCAAACTCAGATGAACTTTCTTCATGGTGAGGAATGTGTAGGTACTTAAGCCCAGATTTTCAAAAGTAACTCATGCTGCAGTTTCCAGTTGCAAGAGTTTTCAGAAATGTGGCTCTTTTTCTAGCCCATCTCTATTCTAGACATAAAATAGCAAATGGCTACCGAACAATTCTGGAAATGTTGCTGAATAACATTCACCTGAAATATGGTGCAAGCCCATGCTGGAAGACAATATTTTTATTAGTTTGTTTTGCACTAGCACCTGCAGTGGGCTAGGTACAGTTCACACACCATAAGAGATGGTTAATGCCTGCAAAAGCTTACAGCCTCTAGAAAATGTAGAGCACTTTTCTGTTTTTACCCCATTTTTAAGTATTTGCCTTTAAAGAAATTTTCTTCAACAAGAAGTGTATTTGCATGTGAGAAGATCTTATCCAACCCATGCACAGAACATTGAGCCAGCTACTTTCTACTACCATTCAAAAATGACAGCTGGGAAGTGCCTTCAGGATGACAGATTGTCAGTAGAGTGACACAGGATGTGTTGTGTGTATTTTTAGTTAGAATTGAGTCCCTTTTGAGCTCCGGGTTCTTAAGAAATGTGAGATGAAACTGACGTGATGGCTAAACCCTACAGGGATGCAGCATATTATCTCATTCTTGATAGTGGCAAACTTACAGATTTACTTACTCTCAGAATCATGAGAATCTTTAGAAACTGCAGCAGGGCATTTTACTGAAACTTGTGGCTTATTATCCATTAATTATCACTGTATAATAATTATGAGGTGTATAGTTTGCAGCAGCAGAGCTCATGTCCATTCAAAATAATTCTCTACCCATCATGTCTTGGTGCTCTCCTGCTAAAGTAAAGGTCACTTTGTGTGCACTTTTTCTTTTTTTCCATTAGTCAATTCTGGCAACCTGGCTTGGAAGGAAATGTTGCTATTTCAGTGTTTCACTGTCACTTTGTATGTATGGCTCCTGGAACTGTGCAGTCCCCACTTTTTTTCCCTCTCAGTCTTAGATTCATAGGGTTCAAGGGTGGAAGAGACCTCAGGAGGTCATCAAGTCCATCTCCCTGCCCCATGCAGGACCAATCCCAACTAAATCATCCCAGTCAGGGTGTTGTCAAGCCGAGACTTAAAAACCTCTACATTCCACCACCTCCCTAGGTAACCCATTCCAGTACTTCACCACCTCCTAGTGAAGTAGTTTTTCCTAATATCCAACCTAGACCTCCTCCACTGTAACTTGAGACCACTGCTCCTTGTTCTGCCATCTGTCACTACTGAAAACAGCCTCTCTCCATCCTCTTTGGAACTTCCCTTCAGGAAGTTGAAGGCTGCTATCAAATCCCCCCTCACTCTTCTCTTCTGCAGATTAAATAAGCCCAAATCCCTCAGCCTCTCCTCATAGGTCATGTGCTCCAGCCCCCTAATCATTTTGGTTGCCCTCTGCTGGACCCTCTCCAATGCGTCCACATCCTTTCTGTAGTGGGGGGCCCAGAATTGGATGCAGTACTCCAGATGTGGCCTCACCAGAGCCGAATAAAGGGGAATAATAACTTCTCTATATCTGCTGGCAGTGCTCCTCCTAATGCACCCCAATATGCCATTAGCCTTCTTGGCTACAAGGGCACACTGTTAACTCATATCCAGCTTCTCATCCACTGTAATCCCCAGGTCCTTTTCTGCCGAACTGCTACTTAGCCAGTCAGTCCCCAGCCTGTAACAATGTTTGGGATTCTTCCTTGTTGAACTTCATCAGATTTCTTTTGGCCTAATCCTCCAATTTGTCTAGGTGACTCTGGACCCTATCCCTGTCCTCCAACGTATCTACCTCTCCCCCTAGCTTAGTGTCATCTGGAAACCTGCTGAGGGTGCAATCCATCCCCTCATCCAGGCCATTAACGAAGATGTTGAATAAAACCGGCCCTAGAACCGATCCTTGGGGCATTCCACTTGAAACTGACTGCCAACCAGACGTTGAGCCGTTGATCAATACCCGTTGGGCCCAACAGTTTAGACAGCTTTCTGTCCACATTACAGTCCGTTTATCCAATCCATACTTCCTTAACTTGCTAGCAAGAATATTGTGGGAAATGGTATAAAAAGCTTTGCTAAAGTCAAAGTATATCACATCCACCGACTTCCCCATGTCCACAGAGCCAGTTACCTCATCATAGAAGCTAATGAGATTGGTTAGGCATGACTTGTCCTTGGTGAATCCATGCTGACTATTCCCGGTCATTTCCCCTATACCAAGTGCTTCAAAATGGATTCCTTGAGGATCCCCTCCATGATTTTTCCGGGGAATGAGATAAGGCTGACTGGTCTGTAGTTCTAATGTATTTTCTAATGTAGTATCTAATGTATTTTAAGTATGTATGCACTAATAGTAGATACATGTAGTACAGGGGTCAGCAACTGCCAGCATGAATGCCACAAGCCTATTTTTACTGGCACTCGGGGTGGGAGCCCAGCCCCACCCTTCCCCCTGCAAAGCAAGGGGCCCGTGCTGCAGCTCAAGCCTCAGCTGGGTAGCTGCAGGCTGGGGCACCAGCTCCGGCTTCCTGCTAGGGAAGGAGGTGGCGGGAGAGGCGTGCACGTGTGTCCCTGGGGCTGCCTCCTGCTTCAGGAGGGGGGCTGGGGTTGAGTGGCTGGCACACATGGTGCGCAGGGGCCTATGCTGGGCCACGCTGCTCCTCATGGGCTGTGTGCAGGATGAGGAGCCCCTTCCCCAGTGCCCCGCTGCAACCGGCCGGGCTGGAGCCAGCCCTGGGCAGCCCTGGGCGTTGCCTGCCCCAACCCTGGAGCCTCCGCCTGCAGGCAAAAGACTGGGCTGAGTAGGGAAGAGACTCTGCCCTCACACGTCTCCTCTCCCCACCGCTACTCCCGGGGGGCTGTGTGTCCCAGTCCTGCTGCCCTGCTGCTAAATGAGCTGGGGGCACAGGGATGTGGGGGCAGGAGGGGGGTGAAGGAGGATGCAGGGGCAGGATGGGATGGAGCAAGGGTTGCACTGAGGGGCATGGGGGGGATCATAGGGCTGAGGGGGGCGAGGCTGGAGCAGAGGGAAGATGTGTGGGGGGGGAATACAATTTTACTTTGAAGAAACTGCACCTTCCTTTACTCCCTGCTTCTTTGCCTCTCTCCCCAACTAGCTATTTGGCTGCATTCTCACCCTCTCACCTTTTCTGTGTTACTCTCCCAACCCCCTCCTGTCCCCAAACTCCCTCTCGTACCCCTACCACACACCCTCTCCTGCCGCTAAACTCCCTTCCGGATCCTACCCTCCTCACTCCATCCTGCATCCCACCTCCCGCCCATATCCTGCACCCCCATCCCTATCCCAGTTACTGGCAGCCCAGTCTCACACATTGAACCCCCCTCATTTTTGTTCCCACCCTAGAGCCTAAGGGGGTCCACACAATCCACTAACTCTGGAACCCCAGAAAAGTAAATCTGGCCTATGGGAAGCTCTGAACCTCAGTCCTACCTGACCCTTCCCCTCATCCCATGGGGGCTGGAGCACCAGAAGAGTCAGGGTCTCAGTTGGAGGCCACATCAGTGAATGTTGGGGGTTTGGGGAGGAGATTTTTGCCCCGACTGATTTTTCTGTGAGTCAGGGACACCGGACACAAAAAAGGTTCCCCATCCCCGCCATAAATAAAGAAAACATTGAAACCTTTTTGTATTGGACATAAATTAATATTTAACTTTTCAAAATGAAGTTTGATAAATTAACATGAGAAAGTTAAAATGCTTAATCTGTTTAATAATTTAAAGTAAATTGTTCTCCCCAGCTGCAGCACTAGCAAAATGGCTCGGGTGTAATTATGTAATTAACAGTGAGTTTCCATTAACAACTGGTAGTCCACAGTAAGGTTTGCATGGACCCAGGTGGTTTCCAGGTCACATGGTGGAGAGAGCTCCTCCCCCCAGGGCAGGAGGGTTAAATCTTGGCATGCCACTTCAGAAAAGTTGCTGACACCTGGTGTAGTAACTAAGCACTTTCTATTCCCTTATTCCTTTTCAGGCATAATGGTTCCTTGGCTGTCTCCATATAATTATTGTAATATTCCGGGACAAAATTCAAGTCCAGGCTCTTTCTTAAAAACTCTGAGCTGCTGCTCGGCGCTGAAGGTGTTGTAGTAATTACCGTCTGGCTATGGGAGATATTCAGATCATGTGAGATTCGGGCATTTTAAAAGGGAAAAATTACTCCTTTTTTAAGAAAATTAAAAGAAACTTTTTTAATACCTTCCTTTAAAACAAGAGAAAGCTAAGAATCTATTCTTAAACTTTTCTGTAGTTACTTCAATACATAAACTAATAAAATATGTCGTTAAATAGAGTTCAAATTAATTAAAAATAAGTGTATGTATGTATGTATATTTTTAAATATATATATAGTATATATTAAAATAATATATAAAAATAATTCGTGAGAGAGAGAGAGAGAGAGAGATGGATGCCCCTACTTCAAACTGCAGAAACTATTGCATTGCTTTCCTAAACAGCTTTTTTCTATGTGGTGTATACTTTACTGTATATACTGAAATTTTGATTCAGATATCAACCACCTATAATGGTTTTACAGTAAGAGGCAATCAGTCATAATAAATATGATAGGCTGATATAGCATTGTAATCCATTCAGATAAACGTACACAATAGTTTGTTAATCTGATTTAGAGAAACCTGTTCCAGCCATAGAATGCTGTGCTCCAGACTGTTAAATTGATCCCATATGCACCTATTACTAAAAATGTAAATGACTATTTATTTCAGTTCTGCTAATTTAAAAAAAAACTTTGGCATCACAAGTAATTTGTTGAATGCTCGTGCATTTGGACGTATAAGTGACTAGACCGAAAACTATTGAAGTTCTTTTAGCTGTTTATTTAAGGCAAATGCTGCAATAGCTTGAAGTATGGCTATTTAGGAAAAGAGTGGGAGGAAAAAGCAGCTTTAATTCACCCCATGAAACGTATCAGTAAAACAAACAAATACAGTACCTCTGTATTTTCAAAGTGGCACCCACAGATACAGCTACATGACTTCCATTAAAGTCAATTGGAGTCATGCAGCTAAAACCCCATGCACTGTTTTGAAAATTCAGGGAATAGAAATGGTATTAATCTAGACATCTGGTCCTCCGTTCAGTTTTCCGGTGATAACCTATGATGCATGCAGCTAATACAATAATATAGTTAGTTGAATTAGAAAAGTGTACCTCTTTGCAAAGTTAATAGTAATACTTAGCACTTTATAGAAGTTTCATTAATAGATTTCAAAGCACTTAATAAAGATAAGTTAAGAATGATTTATCTCCCATTTGGAAATACCTCAGTTTTGTTAGGTGTTAACATCCTTTGCAAATTACTTATAACACAAAGGACTGAAAATAGAAAGTTTTACAGAATGTAATAAGGTTCCTTTTCTTTACAGCATTTAGTCTACAGCTTAGGTTTCTAAGTTTGGACATATGTAAAAAGTTTGCACTTTTAGGAAAGAAGTATTTTAAATGTAGCTTAAAAAGATGCATGCTGCTTGCACTGACAAGATACAAAATATTTTGACCACAATGGAGAGCAGCTCATGAGTATACAAATACTTTTGCCGTCAATGAAACAATTATAATACAGCTACTATAACTTTCATTCTAGAAAGTATTTCTTAAATTGTCAGAAAAGAGGTGATCTATATCATTCTTTTCTCCTATAAAAATATACCGTAGCCCTCAAATAGGACATTGTAGTATATGAAGAAAAGGAACTTGTGGAATTTTAGAGCCTGTCATTAATAAGACAAATAAGGTAGAGAATAGCTCCATGGGAATGAACTGAAGGATCTAAGGAGTCAACCCTCCAGGGTCAGTTTCTTGCAGTGAACTTTCAGCCTACTGAAATCCTGAGATTAGCTATACCATATATATGGCAACTCAAAGGCTAGAGGTCACACTATGCATGTTATTTACATCAGTGGCAGAAGGAAAAACATTTGACTGACAAGATGACTAATGCAAATAAGCACTTGACATCTTTTTTAAATTATCTGAGTAGTTAGTACAGTGACAGCAAAAGTGAATTTGATAGTGCCTGTAGGGATTAGGAGAAATTTGGCTAGAGTGGAGCAAAAAGGGGAGAGATTAAAAGTGTTAATTGTATGTGATAGTTCAATTTTCTGCAAATGTTTGGTTGGAAATTACAAAGGGTGAAATAACCCACATGTGAAACTGGATTCAGTTTCATGGAAACAAAGTTTGTATTTGTCCCCAAGGTATTATTGGGACTTTCATGTTCAGAGTTGTCCATTATTTGTTTGTATTGAGTGGTTGGAGCATAGACTGGGGTAAAAAGGATTTAAATGCCTTCTAATATTTTAAACTGAGTATATAATTGAAAAATATTTCCCCCACTTTCCATCTGTAGGTAGAAATCCTGAAGCAGCTGAACAAAAGCTCCTTCTGAACTCTTTTAGCCATCTGTATTGGTCCAGAACAAATGTGAACAGATGTTCACTTGCCTGCCATATTAGGTACTTGTTTACATGGGACAGTTGCAGTGATTTAACTTAAGGTAGAATTTTAAACTGATTTAATGAAATTGGTTCAAAAGATTCTGTGAACGCAGTTACTATGGTTGAAAATAAGCCTCATTTATATTGAAATAATCACGCAGCCTTTCCCACTTGCTTCACTAAATTAGTTTAAAAACCATGATTTAGGTTTATACCTAGTATTTATGTTCCAGTATCAAAGGTATCATCTATCAGTTAAAAATTTAAACCAGTTCTATCTGGAAATCTAATGATTCCTTGGTATTATTTGAAATGATTGTGGAAAATCCCATGTGTATCGGTTAATTGTCCATCTCGCAGTAATGAGATCCTTTATTTACTTTAAAAAAAAGTCCCAGTTGGTCCTCCACATCCCATTATATATCTTTACAACAGTGCCTCAGTTTTCTCCATTTTATATCCCCATCTGTGAGACTCATTAGTCTTACCTGTTAGTTGGCTTATTCAGTCCACCCCGTCCCTATGAAGTTTTATGTTCTAACTTCAGTTATCCCCAGGCTTCCATTGCTTACCTTGAGAGATACTTCATAGCCTAAAAATTCCAGTCAGAGAAATGTTCCTTATAGTTAGCCTAAATTTTCTTTCTTAACTAGCAGATATTAGATAAGGTTATTTTTTGCACCACTCTTTGTAATTCTTCTCCCTCCCTGCTGTTGGTTCCTGTCGGGTATTTGTAGGCTCTGATATGTAGGCTCTTAATTTGTAGGCTCCTGACTGTCTCTTGGATTTGTTTGCATCAATGTTCTGATCCAAATGGAACTAATGGAGATCCTTTTGCAATCCCATACCACAGCTGGTTAATCACCTAGAGGAGTTATTGCAATGGGGATGTAAGGTACTCTCTCAGTCTCTCCCTAGTGATTCAGTAGATTCTGCTTGTCCATAGTTTTCCTTATTTCTGCCAATCCAGGTAATGAAAAACTGCAGTGAGGATTTGACCACAAGAATAAAGGAAGCTCCAAAGTCCGAGTCTGTTTTTGCATGACAGGTGTATTTTTCTACACTGTGTAAAGGCTGGTTTAGCAATCCTACCTGAACTTGGAGTAGCATTTCCAGTTCCTCTCTTGATTATGTAACTAGAATTTTGCTGGGCTTCTCCAACTCCATTGCTGTAGGGCACAGTAGTTCAGTTCCATCTGATGTATTTGCATGCCTACCCTCAGTACAGTTCCTTTCTCTCTTGGCGGTTTTTTCACTTTCCCAAATTCAGCTGATAAACTTCCTTTTCCTGTTTGTGTTTTCCCAAGTGTCTGGCTATGTTGCTCCTGTTCCTGCTACATGGTATATTGTTCCTCTATTTGTTAGTAAAGACCTTGGGGTCTTTTTGGTTATCACATTCATTATTTCCTTGAAATGCTTTAGGTCAACAGAATTTTAGTCTTTAGAAAACTTAGGGTTGTGCAATTTCTACAGGCTAGTGTTGCCTGTGGTGTTGGCCAGCCTCAGAAGAAATGTTTCTGGATGAGCCTCAGGCAGAACCATGGTCTGCTGGGGGAAGCACTTGCTATACCTCTTTAAAAGTGTGGTGAAAGACATGTATAACTTCCCTCTTCCCAGCACCCACAGTAGGCTTTCACAGTAGAAGGCCTCCAGGCACATGTTCAGCAGTGCACTCCTCCTTTCCTACCCCAAATGTGGCTCAGTCACAGGAAGGGCATAATTGGGTACATAAGATCTGAGTTACCACTATTGCTTTTCCTCCTAGAGAAGTGGAATTCTAAGTGGGTATTTGCATGTTTCAGAATCAATGTGGAAATTAATTGATTTCCTGGGCTGCAACACCTGAGCCTGTCACAGGAATAATATAGTCTGGAGTCTTTCCCTGGACTTGAGACACCCTCCCTGCCTTTTCCGGGTATTACTTTGTGTGACTTTTCTCTGTATTGATCAATGCTGGTCTCAAGGAGTCTCCGCACTGTATGGCTGTCTGTGATTTGACTTCTGCCTGGAAGCCTGTGCTTTTTCCAATTCAAGGCACCATGTCTCTGTGTGTGTGAAGCACTGGGCAAGTCTATGACATTATATAAATGATTGCCTTGTAGCACTCTTTATTTATTAGCATTGATCAGCAAAAAACTTCTCAACCCAGTCTGCACAAAGAGGAATGCAGCTAAAAGTCAGTTACCTTGCCAGTCTGCTAACAGATAATGTAAAGGGATGGAGTCCATTTTTGTAAACCGTATAATTTATATTGTTTTTCAAACTTGAGGCAGGGCCTTTCATCTGTTATTGTGTTCTTATGTATTGTTGAAATATATTTTGTGATACCTTGAGTATGAAAGATGCTATGTAAAAGCATGTTCTCTTTTGTTCAGCACTTCAGTTTCAGTCAAGAGGATAATGCAGTTATCTGGGAAGTTGCTGTCATTTCCCATTCAAAGTGTTTTTAATCGCCTTTTTGATGCAAATACTAATCTCATCTGGATTTCCACATTATAAAATAAAGAGAGTGCCGTGATTGCATGGAACAGCGTTCGGTGCTATGTAAGGAGGTGGGACGTGCCTGTAGAAACTAAAAGTCATCTGCTATTTTGGAAGATGGGGCTCTGGCCTGCTGCTGGGAGCACAGACAGGGATGACTGCACATTACAGCAAGCACAAATTGCTGTACTGTGTAACATAGAGAAAATACAAATGTGAAATATGATCTCTCAGTGTCTTAATAAGAACAATACAATGATGTAACTGCAGAATATGTGCTTAGTTAAAAAGTGATGAGTCAGGTGGTGTAGATAACTTTCTTACTACACTCCTCCCTTCTGGCCACTGAGTTAGACTAGGTGAAGTTCAGAAGTGATGTACAAATGAGTAAAGGCTGTGAATCCTTAGGTTGTAAATTATTAGATTATGAATTTTGTGGTGTAGAGTTTTGGGCACTATTGTAATATAAGTATTTGAATAATACGTTTTTATTGATATGATGATTTCAGTATTAACAGCTGAATCTCCCACCCCAAGACAGTTCCCCACACCATAAACCTGCATAACTCTGAGGCTAGTGGGCAATGGGTATGCATCTCTGAGGGCATAATGAATCCCTAACCCCTGGTCTACACTAGGGAGTTATTTTGGACAAGCGGAGTGTCCACACTACCAAGCCTGTTATTTTAAAATAAGAGGCTGGTTAATTCAAAATAGTAACTCCTGCTTTCCACGAGGAATAACACTTATTTCGAAATAGTTATTTTGAAATGGCAATAGTATGGACATGCCGCTGATGCTATTTCAAAATAACTACTCCCCAGAGTCATTCAGAGTAATTACTCCCCAGTGCTTCCTGGGGCTCTAAGTCGAGGTAGTTCATTCACATTAAGGGAGTCTGACTTGGACTAATTTCAAGGTTCCTCTGCAATGTGGGCATGCTATATCAAAATAGTTATTTCAAAATAAGAGATTTTGAAATAATTTTTTAGTGTAGACATGCTCTAAGTGTATATAAGTCAAAAAGAGTCTAAATTGGTGTGAAATACTCATTGAAGGAGGGGCTACAAGAAGGTAGAAAGTTAAACTCACTAAAATATCACAGGCTTGATTTAGGGCCAAATTCAGAGGTCAGTCTATATGTAATAAATCTTGCTAGTAAACACAAACATAGTTCAAATAAAATGTTCTTATATTGCTGCTTTGTTTAAAGATGTGCCTGAGCTTGGCTTAGGTCTGACCTCTGAAATGCAGAGTGCCAATGTTGGCTTTCAAGCAGTATTTTCTGCTTCAGTAATGCAATGTATGTCAGTTTGTAAACATTCAAATTGTGTACACTATTCAATTTTAGTTAGACAAGGGTGAGATAATATCTTTTATTGAACCAACTTCTGTTGGTGATACAGATACAAGTTCTCAAGTCACAGGGTATGTCTACACTACAAAGTTAATTCGAAATAACAGCAGTTATTTCGAATTAACTTTAATAGCATCTATACATGCAAACCACTATTTCGAAATAAATTCGAAATAGTGGAGCCCTTATTTCGAATTTGGTAAACCTCATTCTACGAGGAGTAACACAAAATTCGAAATAGCTATTTCGAATTAAGTGCTGTGTAGACACTTAATTCGAAATAGGGGGCCTCCAGCCCTTCCCAGGGAGCCCTGGTGGCCACTCTGGGCACAACCAGGAAAACTTACTCTCTTCTCCCCCAGCCCTGGAGCCATTAAAGGGATAGACCCTGGCCACACTGCCTGTGCCAGATCCAAGCCTGCCAGCCCAGAATCAGCAGTGGCCACCGGGGCCCCTGACCCAGTGGCCCCAAAACATGAGCCAGCAAGCCACTGGCAGCCAGTCCTCCACTGCTCCCCAGGAGCAGTGTGCCAGCTCCCAGGAGCCTGACAGGGGCTGGAGAAGGCGGGCACCTTCCTGATCCAGGGTGGAGATCATGGACCTTATTCAGGTTTGGGGGGATGCCCCCAATGTCCATGATCTCCTCACTAGACGGAGGAACGCGGCCGTCTATGGCAGGATAGCTGCCAGCCTGGCCACCAAAGGCCACATGCGAACCCAGGAGCAGGTTAGCATGAAAGTCAAGTTGGTCTGGCAAGACCCCCAACCCTGAGCCCTGAGCTTCCCCTCCCCCTTCTTCCCCTTGCTTCCCCTTTCCAGCTCCCTTCTCCCAGGTTTCCCCCTCCCCTCTCCCACCCTCTCTCTTCCCCTCTCCCACCTCCTTTTCCCAGTCTTCCCAGAGGTTCATCCCCCCCCCCCAGTTTTGTTCAGTAAATCCAGTTTCTATTTTTGAACATACGTGTCTTTTGTTTGACATCAGGAAGGGGGGCTAGGGAGGGGTAAGTGTAAGGACGTGAGGGAGGAATGGGGCACGAGCCCACAGTGGGGAGGACTGGGGAGGCTCCAAGGGCTCCTTGGGGTAGACGCTCTCCCTCAGGGCCTCCTGGATCCTGAGAGCCCCCCGATGAACTCCCCGGATGGCAGCCTGCAGCAAGTGCAGCCAGGCTGATAGCAACGATCCCACGAGACGCACCGGCATGCCCAGGGGCAGCTCTGGCTCCATGTGGCCGAGTGCTGTGGTGTCCCGAGTGCGGGCATTCAGGGCACTCCAAGACAGGACTGCTTTGCTGTCCCTTGTCGAGGTAGACAAGCAAGCGGGGAACCCTGAGAACTGTCTGTCCGGGGTGGGGGTAGGGTCCCTTTAAGCACGGAGCTCAGTTAGCCTCAGGCAGCAGCCCCACACACTAAGTCCTAACCTGATGCCCTGCCGGCACTGGTTCCAGCCAGCCTTAACTTCAGTTCAGGGATCACTCAGTGTGGGCGTGCTATTTCAAAATATTTTTTGTGTATAGATGCTTTATTTCGAATTAGCTTAATTCGAATTAACTATTTCAAATTAAGTTAATTTGAAATAGCACTGTAGTGTAGACATACCCACAGAGAGCCTTCATCAAGAGCTCTGTGTGGCTCAAAAGCTTATCTCTGTCACACCAGCACATGTTGGTTCAATGAAAGATAGTACCTCACCCACCTTGTGTCTCATATTTTGGCACTGACATGGCTACAACTACATTACATACAGTTTTAATTAGATACGTTTTCTCAACAAATTGGACATTTTAATTCTAAAAAAGCCTAAGTATAATCAATTACAACAAAATATCAAATTGCACTTCATTATTGTCAGTCATTATTCATGTTACAACAGTTATATTTACATTATTAATGATTAATTTGAGTATTCATCTGGAAGTAATGTATGTCTGTAAAGGTATGTAATTGTAAGCTAGCTGTAATTTATTTTAAATGTGAATGGCTTTTGATTTTAAGTTCGGGGGGCCTTATTGCAGCCTTACAAATATATTATTAATGGCATAGTATTTATAGAGGTTATCACAGTGTGTATAGCATTGCCAAAGAGAAATTTGAGTCTTTTTATTTCTGCATAAACATATTAATGATTAGTGTTATTGGGGTTGATACGATTGCTTCCACTCAGACTGGACATTTTCGAAGAGATCAAAGTATGCTTATACGTCAATAGCATATAAGGTTTTGTAACAGGTTCCAAAGTAGGCAGAACTGCAGAGTGTTGGTAAAATAGAACATAGGTAGAAACTTTATCTGTCAATCTGATTTCATTCCATTTGAATTGAAGCATCAATGAAAAATAATTTTTTTGTGATTATTTCTAGCAATAGTTAAACGCCAGAACTCACCTGCAGCCCCCAGCTGGAAACATGATGGTGATGTAACATGAATATTGAAACGAAGTAGGGGAAGTAGGGGAATGGGTTGCGTAGAGAGCTGATGGAATTTCCATCTCTAGAGGGTTTTTAGGCCAGGCTTGACAAAGCCCTGGCTGGAATGATTTAGTGGGGGATGGTCCTGCTTTGAGCAGGAGGTTGGACTAGATGACCTCCTGAGGTCTCTTCCAACCCTGATCTTCTATGATTCTATGATCTGCCTATTCCCTAACATGACAGCCGGTCCCCGAGTTGCAAACGGTCGACTTACGACCATTCACAGTTACGACCAAAGCTGTCATAAATGGCAGACCCCGAGTTACGAACGCGATCCGCGCTTACGAACGAACCGAGTTACGACCAATTGCTTGGTCCGTAACCGGTTCGTAAGTTGGGAAGAGGCTGCCTGTAAAATAAAAATGTACATGGTATTTCTTTCACCAATAGGGGCTAAAATTTGTTCAAGGTGAATACAGTTTGTAGTACCTTTAAGAGGTTCAGCATATTTCTCATCTCCTCCTGGTTCTCCAGCACTGTCAGTCTGCTCAGCTGGCTAGCAGGTGGGAAAACTGAGCCATAGTTATCTACCCCTCTCCTTGCCTCTTTGGAGAGACTGTTTCTTACAAGGGGGGGATATCTCTGAACCAGCTCTGATCTACCTCAGCTTCAGGGGTGCAATTCTGGGAACATGTGTACAGGTCTCACAAAGCCAAATGATAGGTATGAGGCTGCTTATTCCCTTCCCTCTACTGAGTACCTTGGTAAGGGCTGGCCAGAATCTATCCTTTTGTGCATGTTACAGTCTATATGTAAAACACCATCCAGCACAAAAATTCACCTTCGCACACAAATCTTTTATGAGTTTACTTGTTTAGTATTGCTCTGGATGTACAATAGTTGCACATACGTGTATCTAATTCAGGGGTGAGCAAAAGGGCCTCCGCGGGCCATATCCCGCCCGCCAAATGGGTTGATCTGGCCTGGAGAGGCCCTGCCGCTCCCCCGCCCTCAGGCCAATCAGGGCCTAGGGACGGGAGAACGTGTGGCACTTAGAGTGAATCCTGGTGCTAGTGGTTGACTCTAAGCACTGCGCACTGGAGGGCAGGGAGCAAGAGACTTTGCATTTACCCCTCTGACCCCAGGCCAAACAGGGCGTGGGGGCAGGGGAAGTACACGAAGTCTCCTCCCACGCTGCAAGGGGCACAGCGCTCCTATGTGCCGCATGTTCCTTGCAGGATGGGGGCAGGGCAGGAGGAGACTTTGCATGCTCCTCCTGCCCCCACTCCAAGCCAATCTGGGCTTGGGGGCAGGGGAGCATGCGGTCTCCTCCCGCTCTGCAAGGGGCTTCACACTTAAAGTCAACCGCCAGCTGCTGCTCAGCTGGCAGATGACTACGTGTGGCACTCACTTGCAGTGTGGGGGCAGGGAGTGAGTGACTTCGTGTGCTCCCCTTCCCCCAGGATGTGATTGACCTGGGGGCGGGGGAGCACACGAAATCTCCTCCCACGGCCAGGGGCATGGACGCCTAGAGGGAACCACCAGTTGTTCAGAACAGCTGGCAGTTTTCTCTCGGGGTTAGGGGCAAAGACTTTGCGCCTCCCCCACGCCCATACCAGACAGGATCTGTGGGTGGGGAAGCACAGAAGTGTCCTGGTCCTGCCCCTTCTGCCTGAGGCCCCGCCCCTTCTGGCAGCCCAGGGCCACTTCAGATATTTCTGAAGTGGCCCCTGGTCAAAAATTATTGCCCACCCCTGGTCTAGTTCCAGATGCACGTGCCAAAAATAAAATCACATCAAATATAAGACTCTTGTGGTTCACTTTTGTTTTATAGATTTGCTTATATTATGTAGTATCACTTTAGAAAAAGTACATTAAATGCATCTTTATTCTCAGCCACAGTAATTACTCAGATCTGAGAGTAGGTAATACCATTCTTTGTGTAATCTATTCCTGATAAATATACTCAGATGCCATCTCAGATTTTCATTATGAATAATCACTCAGACTAATATATTCCTACAGAATCTGGTGTAAAAACTATGGAAACCAGAGGGCATATTCTTGACCTAAGTTCTAAGGCAATTTGCTGGTCATTTACTGTGAGGTATTTCTCCATCTGAAGAGATTCTACATATGGCAGTAGATATGCAGAGGCTGTTGCATACATAAACTAAATATGATAAAAACTTGTCTGAAATACACTGCTAGACTCAGACAAGTGGTTATAGGAAACTGACGTTATGTCCTTTTGCAATTATTAATTAGCCCTGACTTTTTGATGGAATGTATTCATTTAGTAGTTTCAAACAGCACCTATGCTATTTTATTTATTTAGAACATATTATACTGAATAGTCTGCTCCCAGAGCCACATACCAAAATCTAGCAGATTTGCACCAAGAGTTCAGGAAGTGTATAAATGTGTTTATCATGTATCTGAAATTCTAGCTTTCTTCTTGTATTTGTCTCAGGTATTTTGTCTCATTTCTGTTAGGTTCTTTTAACTCAACTCCTTTGGAAAACACCACACATATAAAAAAGAAATGTTCAGGCCACTAAGAATTTCCTTTTATATGTTGCAGCAAAAGAAAGCTAATAGTTTTCCAAAAACAAGTCCAAACAGATAATTTTTTATAGTGAAAAGTACATTAATAAATATTTTGCTGGTGAAATGACTATGTGGACTTTCAGCATACTATGTATTCTGGCAAGAGATTTGTTTGGGATTTATCCTTTTAGGTTTTGCCAGTGTATACAAAAATACACATAAGTGTATTTTGCCCACATTGCATTGGAATATTTTTGGGGAGAGGAGTGATGGAGAGAGAGGCATTTCATTAATGAGCTTTGGTGCTTGTAAGGAGGAAATTACCAGTTCTTAAACAACTGTTACAAAGGAGAGACACTTGCCTAGACATTCCTGCTACCAAGAAAATTGTACTGTATTCATAAACAAAACTACAAGCACATAGTAGATTAAAAGAGTTTCTAGTGATCCTTTAAATCAGATTGTGTCTTGTGGTTTTGAGCCAGACTGTTGAGTTTTCAGTGTTGTGATGTTAATAGAGCTGTGGGTAATGAGAATTATAGGCTGTTATTGAGATTACAGCTGTAAGGGTTTATTATTGTCAAATGTGATAGAAGAACCTTGCTGCGGCTCACTTAAGTGGCTTGGCTTATCTGTTGCTAATTTTGCTATTTTCACTGGTTCCAAGCTGTCAAATAACTTTATATAAACTTTCTGTACAAGCTCCTAAATCCAAGGTCTTATAAAAATTGAATTTTCCTTTATTTGATAAAAAAAAAAATCTGAGACTTTCAAGGTGGAACTGGCAGTTCTCTTTGCCATAATACAGACTCCTAAGGGGACAGCTGTTCCAGACCTGAAATGACCTTGCTGCAGCGCCGTTCCCATAAACTTAATTCAGCAGTGCTACTGAAGGATTCCTTTATGTGATGACAAGAAAAGTGAATGCTATGAACTTGGGTTTATAGTGGTAACATGAGGGACTTCTGCAAATAAAGCTGGTGAGAGAAATGGTTGAAGATTTCTGTTTAGATGAAATCGGTGGCTGGATTGCAGCAGTCAAAGACTCCCTTGCCATCAGATTCCTGAGTGAGTTGCAGGAAATGTCAGTAACTTATATCTGCTTATAAAGCTAAAAACTAAATATCAGTCTCCATTAATATAATGTATTGCCTAGATATAAAGTTATGCAAAAATACAATAGTTTTTCAGTTGTGGGGTTTTTTTTTGTCTATGCATATTATAATCTTGCATTTATATATCCTGTGTCACTTTTCATCCCAAAGATTCTAAAGCACTTCAGGACATATAAAGGTATATTCAAGTACAGGTTGAATCTCTGTGGTCTGGGACTCTCTGGTCCAGCAACATCCGTGGTCCAGAAGGACCACAGATGTTGCACGACTAGAGAGCCCCAGTAGCAGAGGTAGCCAGCAGCTCAGAGCAGAGCCTGCCAGTGGGGCCAATGGATCAGCAGATCCCACAGGACAGGGAAGCTGGAAGAGGGGCCAGAGCTCATGGTGCAGCGGAGCTCACAGCCAGCAGGGCTGCCGCAAGCTCTGGCGGGGCTGTGTAAGCAGTCTCGCTTAATCCTGGGCCCCTGACTTGTGCTCAGACCCTTGAGTAATGGCCCAGTGGCCACTTTCAGGCTGTGGGGCCAGAGGGCAGGGCAGGCTGCAATGTCTGCACCAGTCCAATGTCAATACAGCCCCGGCCCTGATTCAGGGCGGGGCAGGCAAACAAACAGTTCCCAAAAGCCAGTTTATCCCAGGCCCTGGTTCAGGGCGGGGCAGGCAAACAAACAGTTTCCCGACACAAGTAGGGAGGGAGAGACTGCCACCCAGTCCGTGGGATGGCAGGGGGGATGCAGGCCCTCCCTACTCCACCGCGTCCGGCCCAGGGCCCTAGCAGTGGCAGCCTTGGTGGCCACTGGGGTCAGCGGGGAATCCAATCTGCAACACACCGACACACATCAAAGGGTGATTAGGTCAGCCTGACCATCATCTATGTTCCCTGGGCCGCTTCGGAACTCCCCCTCAGTCTGTACCTGGCTCCAAGTCAGCGGCAGGTTTGCAGGGTCCAGGTAGTCTGCATTTGGGGATAGAGTAAAGAAAGTCTCCTCTTCCGTTCCTGGGCCTGGCGGTCCGGGCCAGTCATCGACTTCTGACAGATCCTCAAGGTCCCCCTGGCGTGAAAGCTCAGTGTAGGCCTCTGATCCCTCTGGCGGCTGGGCCCCACCCCTGGGACTCTGTGAAATTGAAGGGGCAGGCTCCATCTTGGGCCACCTGGGCTCAAAGAGGGGTTCTTCCTCCTCGGGATCAGTGAGCAGCCACCCCTGTTCACTACAGGCTGCCACGAGTTCAGGTGTAGCACTTCCCAGGGAGTGAGGCTGAGGAGAGGAGCCCTGTGGGGAGCCTATCTCCCTCCAGGCTTCCCTTAGTCTGGCAAACTTTCTTGTCCAGAACGTCAGGTTTTGAGGGTGCTAGGGAGGTCCAACCTGTATATGCTTGCATACATATGAGAAATAATTGTCTTAACACCTAATTGCTGCTAGATCAGAGTGAAGTTTTTCAGCTGAATAGCTCACTCGCTGAAAAATCCAGTTTGGTCAACTGGAAACTATTTGTGAATTTGACACTGACACTGACTACAAATGTGAATGACTCCATATTGCCACTATGAATGCCAATGAATAGTCATTGGGTTGAGGAAAGCATGTCTGAATGATTTGGTGGCTAGGGTCAACCCCCTAGTCCTCCTTGTTATAGGAGTTCCAAGTTCAAGTTTCTGCTGTGACTGTTTACTTATGTAGGCACAGTGAAGCAGCTTCCATGGGCAACTGAGACCATTACTGGAATGTCCTGTCACCCAGTGGGTAGGGAACTGTCATGCCATGTAAGAGATCCAAGTTTAAACCCCTTTTCCACCTCCATAACAGGGGCGTTGAAACCAGTTCTCATGCATTCCAAGTGAGTGCTTTAGGTAGTGGGCTGAAATTTATAAGGGTGTCCAATCTGTTTTCTAATTGATTTGTTCAACTTGAAAGTGATTTTTTTGATTCAGTTCCACCTGACCCAGTTTCTTTAAATTATTTTCAGAATTGCAAGCAAACTGAAAAATCAGTTACTGGCCCCTCTAATTGCACCTACATCTACACTGACAGGCAGCCACCAACTGAAACACTTCCCAACAGTCCAGGAAAGGAAAAAATTTGCAGAGGACACTGGGCTCAATCCATCATTTTACAAAATATATCTTAGAGTTGATAAATGCCTTTCAGAGCACAAAAGGCCTACGTTTTTAACATTTTATCCCACACACACTAAGTGCCGCAGAATTCCTCTTACTTGGTACAGAAGGTCCAAGGCCTCAATCTTCCCTTTTCAGGATTCGGATATGTAGGGTGTTTTGGCAGAAAAAATGTTTTTTTTTTAATTGTTTGTATTTGTTTGGTTTTACTCATCCACTGATTGCTGCCTCTGATCACTAATAGCTCTTCTTCAAGTAGATGCAACCATATATGCCACTTACATATGTGTGTGCCTAGCACTCCAGAGCTGGAGAATTTTGCCTGGCAATATCCATAGAAAGTCAGTGCTTGTGCCTTGCTGTCATAGTCCCTCCCCTCACTATATTCGGTGGTACCACCTTGAGCCACCTCAGTTCCTTCTCACTCCTTGTGACTGGAAACAGAGCTCTGTGTGGTCTTAACCTTGTATGCATGCAGGTGGCTCAGTTCACAAGGCTATGGCTTCACCCTCTGCAAATGCGGCTCAGGACTGTGTATTGCCCAACTCTTCACCCCTTAGACAGGTTGGTCTGCCTGCCTCCATCAATCATGTACTCCTCACAGTTTTGGATAGTGCAGGGGAATGTACGTCAAGGCATTCCCTTCATCTGGCCATTACCAACGAGAGATGTTGTTGCTGATGCCTCCCTGATAGGTGGGGCAGCACATCTGGGGTTGCTGAAGGCTCAGGGCTTCAGGTCAGAGTAGAAAGATTAACTGCATATCAGTGTCTTGGTGCTTCAGTCCATTTACAATGCTTGTCTCATGTTCATAGGCCACATCAAGGGTTCAGCAGTTCCCAAATTTGCCAACAATACCACCCCAATATGAATAGGCCAGGGGGAGCACTCTTCAGGGTGCTCTGGCGTGAAGTGGCCAGGTAGTGGCACTTCTGCATTGATGAGAATATCACTCCAATAGCTGATCACATCTCGCAGATCATCTCATCAGGAATTTCTCCCGGAACCACGAGTGGTCACTGAAGCCCAGTGCTCTGTAAGTCTTCTTTGCAGCATGGGACATCCCAATGATTAACCTGTTCACTACAAGGGTCAACAGGAAATGCCAGGTTTCTACCTTTTCTGCTTGTGGGGCACCCTGGCCCACCAGAGGGAGGGGCTGCTCCAGCCCAGCGGTGGGCAGGCAGCTGCTCCAGCCCCCCACTCGTCCTCCCCTTCAGTTGGTTAACCAGTTAAACAATATGTTTAAATGAATTAAACAGGATTTTACATCTCTAATAGCTTGTATAAAAATTGTTAAATTCAACTTTTTAGTAAAAAATATGCCTGCTCTATTGTCCTGTATTTCAGCAGGAGAGCATATCTATGCAAAACACTTCGTTGCTTAGAAAATGTCACTAAAATCAATCATGGAAGACAGTGGTGGGCAACCTCCTCAAAGGGGATACAGGAGATATCACTACATAGTAGAAAGTCCTCAACATGGACTACGTTCCAAAATATTAGGGTTATCTCTCAGCTCTCTGAGGGTACGTCTACACTACAGCACTAATTCGAACTAACTTAGTTCGAATTAGTTAATTCGAACTAAGCTAATTTGAATTAGTGCATCTAGACCTAAAAACTAATTCGAAATAGCGTTTTGCTAATTTGAACTAGCATGTCCACATTAAGTGGACCCTGAACCGAAGTTAAGGCTGGCCGGAACCAGTGCCGGCAGGGCATCAGGTTAGGACTTAGAGCGTGGAGCTGCTGCCTCAGGCTAGCCAAGGGCTGTGCTTAAAGAGACCCGACCCCCACCCCGGACAGACAGTTCTCAGGGTTCCCTGCTTGCTTGTCTACCTCGATGAGGGACAGCAAAGCAGTCCTGTCTTGGAGTGCCCTGAGTGCCCACACTGGGCACATCACAGCACTCGGCCATCAGCCCGGCTGCACTTGCCGCAGGCTGCCATCCGGGGGTGTCAGTCGGGGGGCTGTCAAAATCCAGGAGGCCCTGCAAGAGAGCTTCCACCCCGAGGAGCCCGCAGAGCCACCCCTCCCCATCGGGGGCTTGTGCCCCATTCCTCCCTCACCTCCTTCCACTTACCCTTCCCTAGCCCCCCTTCCTGATGTAAAAAATAAAGGACACGTGTTCAAAAATAGAAACTCTCTTTATTTAACAAAACTGGGGGGGGGGGAATTAACCTCTAGGGAGACTGGGAAAAGGAGGTGTGAGAGGGGAAGAGAGAGGGTGAGAGAGGGGAGCTGGAAACCTGGGAGGAGGGAGCTGGAAGGGGGAAGCCAGGGGAAGAAGGAGGAGGGGAAGTATAAAGCTATGGTATGCCATATCTTCAGTACTGTGTACAGATGTGGTCTCCTCACCTCAAAAAAGATATTTTGGCCTTGGAAAGGGTTCAGAAAAGGGTAACTACAGTGATTAGGGGTTTGGAACAGGTCCCATATGAAGAGAGGCTAAAGAGACTGGGACTTTTCAGCTTAGAAAAGAGGAGACTGAGGGGGGATATGATAGAGGTCTATAAAAGCATGAGTGGTGTGGAGAGGGTGAATAAAGAAAAGTTCTTCATTAGTTCCCATAATAGAAGGACTAGAGGACACCAAATGAAATGAATGGACAGCAGGTTTAAAACTCATAAGCGAAAGTTCTTCTTCACACAGCACATAGTCAGCCTGTGGAACTCCTTGCCACAGGAGGCTGTGCAGGCTAGAACTATAACAGAGTTTAAAGAGAAGTTAGATAAATTCATGGAGGTTGGGTCCATGGAGTGCTATTAGCCAGGGGGTAGGAACGGTGTCCCTGGCCTCTGTTTGTGGAAGGCTGGAGATGGATGGCACGAGACAAATCACTTGGTCATTGTCTTCGGTCCATCCCCTCCGGGGTACCTGGTGCTGGCCGCTGTCGGAAGACAGGCTACTGGGCTAGATGGACCTTTGGTCTGACCCAGTACGGCCGTTCTTACGTTCTTATGTTCTAAGCTCAGGGCTCAGGGTCGGGGGGTCTCACTGGACCAACTTGATTTTCATGCAAACCTGCTCCTGGGTTCGCATGTGGCCTTTGGTGGCCAGGCTGGCAGCTATCCTGCCCTAGACGGCTGCATTCCTGTGCCCAGTGCGGAGGTCGTGGATGTTGGAGGCCTCCCCCCAAACTTCGATGAGGTCCACGATCTCCGCACTAGACCAGGCGGGCACCCGCCTCTTGCGGCCCCGGGCAGGCTCCTGGGAGCCGCCAGCCTGGTCCTGGGAAGAGGCGGAGGGCTGGGTGGCAGCGGGTGGCTGGCTCATGCCGTGCCAGGTGCAGGGTCTGCTGGCTGGGTGCTGGCAGGCTTGCAACTGGCACGAGCACTGTAGCCAGACCGTGGCCCTTTAAGGGCTCCGGGGCCGGGAGGGGGGCAGAAAAGTTTCCCTGGTTTGGCCCAGAGTGGCCACCAGGGCAAGCTGGGAAGGGCTAGCCTCCAACTAGTTCAAATTAAGTGGCTACACAGCCCTTAATTCGAACTATTTAATTCGAATTAGGCGTTAGTCCTCGTAGAATGAGGTTTACCTAGTTCGAATTAAGTGCTCTGCTAGTTCGAATTAAGTTCGAACTAGCAGTTTGTATGTATAGACATTATGAAAGTTAATTCGAACTAATGGCTGTTAGTTCGAATTAACTTTGTAGTGTAGACATACCCTGAGTGCACTTGGTGGCTATTGCAGCCTTCTACTAGCCTATAGAGGGACACTCAGTTCCACCACATCTGCCTGCTAAAACCCCAACTCTGTACTCCCATGTGGGAGCTAAACCTGGTATTGAAAGATCTGACCAGGTCTCCCTTTAAACCCATGGCCACCTGGTCACGTACAGACCTGTTAGTGAAAACTGCCTTCCTGAGAGCTTTCACCTCTGTTAGGAGAATAGGAGAAACAGTGACTCTGATGCTACATTCCTCCTGCCCCCATAATCTATCAGGACAAGTTTATGCTCATGCCATATCCAAAATTCAGCCCTGTACTAACCTCTCCCTTTTGCAAGAGCCAATTGATTCATCTTCCAGCTTTCTATCCCAAGCCACACCAAGACAACAGGGAGGCTATATTATGCACTCTAGATGTAAAGAGAGCCAACTCTTCTAGCTAGCCAGGACACAAGTTTTCAGGAAGTCCCTTAGGGCTTTTTCTCTCTCGCGCGTGGAAAGGTCAAAGGGTCAGCAATATCAGCCCAGACTCTCTCCAAGTGGGCCTCAAACTGCTTTAGAAAATACTGCCAAGTTCACAATATGACCCCTCGAGATACTATTGGTACACTCTCCATAATGTCAATGTCCTCCTCTATCGCCTTCTTCAAGAATGACTCTCTCTCAGAGATTTGTAGACTGGTGCCATGGGCATCAGTCCACACCTTTGAAGAGCATTATGTGATCACTGGAGACTCCTTCTCCAGTGCCATCTTTGGCTCCATAGTACTGCCATCTATAACTGACCTGACTCAGAAGCCCCAGCAGGAATGCTGCTTGGGAGTAATCTACTGTGGCGCACCTATAGGGACACTACTCAAAGAAGTTACCTTATTCAGTAATAATGGTTCTTTGAAATGTGTGTTTCTTTTGGTGCTCCACAACCCATCTTCCTCCCCTCAATTTCATTCTTGCCAATGACTCTGCAATAAAGGGGGAATTGAGGACACTTAGCATGCATGTGCTGACTAGTCTCGTGGCATAGTAGGAGGAGAGACTATGTATGTGTAAGGCAAACAAACACTGCTACCAAAATTCTTAGATCAGCAGTGCAGGGACACAAGCACACCTATAGTGGAGCACCCATAGGTGCCATGTAAAATAGTTTATTCAGCATAGTCAAAGAAGCGGGGATTTAAATAATCCCCGCTTCATTAAAATAAACATGGCTGCTGTGCTGTGCCGACAATCAGCTGATCCGGCACAGCGCGGCAGTCTAGACGCGCTGTGGTCGACAAGGGAAGCCCTTGTCGACCGTGGCACATCTAGACTGCCGCGCTGTGCCGGATCAGCTGATCATCGGCACAGCGTGGGGGCCATGTTTATTTTAATGACTATGCCAAATAAACTATTTTACATGGCTCCGTCGATGGAGCCATGTAGTCTAGACATAGCCCTCACGACACACATTTTGAAGAATCATTGTAACTTCACAGGGTGAGTAACTCCTCCTTCCAGCTACCCTGAAGCAAGAAATACCTTGGCTTAGCCTCAAAAATGAAATGCAAAGCACTTACAACCTCACTAACTACCTTCCGCTTGAGCCTCTCATTCCTGGGAAAAATTATTGGTGACTAACCGGTTCCTGCAAACATCTCTTCACAGTTGGTATCCTAGATTCATCTCAGTCTGGCTATAGTTTAGATCATAAAACTGAAATGGCTTTTGTGGCAATGATGGATGACTTTCTCATGGAGCTAGACAGAGGTGAAATAACAATAGTGCTAGTATTTGCTTTATCAGCAGTTTTAGACAACCTTGACCATGAGGTACTGCTGAAATCCCTGTGTGTCCTGGCAGGAGCTGACTGAGTCAAAGAAAGTTGTCTTTGCTTGTTCCTTTTCCAGCAGATCAAAAAGAGTCGTGGTAGGTGAATCATGACACCACTCTGGGCATATCATGTATGTACAGCCAATAGGCAACATCATGTTATGACACAGGATACCGTCCCAGTAATACAGTAACAATAACACAGCTCTGTTGAACTGTCACATCCAGGAACTCTGGAACAATTTGTGTAGTGAGGGTGCTGAGAGCCACTGAACTGTAAAGCCTTGCATATGACAGAAACCACTTCAAGCCAGCGGATGCTGCTGTACCCCCAGAACCAATAGTTCCAGCACCTGTGCTCGCATCTAGCACGAGCAGTGCAGCTTTCCTGGTATCTTAGGAAACTTCAGCATGATTGAAGATATTAATCCAGAAAAGACTGAACTGAAGCTAGTTGTAAAAAGGAAATGCAATCGGTAACTGGCAGGCGCTGCCACCTTGCTACAGATGTGTAAGTAAATCTGCCCTTTGATAGCTCAGGTAACCTACTGTCTTCACTTACTGGACTCACTAGTGACAGTGACTTCAGGGACTCAGAGGAGAAACCTTCTCCATAGCTGGCTTATGGCCTTAGGGCCAAAAGCTCTGAAATCTGCACCAAAGAAGATGAAGAAAATTTCCAGCCTTACCATCTTCAGCTCATGATGTGAGCTCACGTCTTCATGATATAATTCCCCATAGAACCAAAGCAGAAGAAAATCTGGCACTGCACTGTAGTAAACATCCAGATCCCACATTCAGTTACTTTAGCCCTTTGGTGTTCAAGGGGAGAATTGTATGTACCTAACTGCTGATTTGAGCACATAAAAGCATCATATGGACATCCTGCTCCCATGCCTGTGTTAGAATATTTGGATAAGTTAGGCAAATGGAATCATTGGGCACTCAGTTGCACAGCTCAGTTGCACCCCTCTGTGTGTTATAACCTGCTTTTCTTAAGGAATGTGATTAGGATGTTGGAGGGTTATCCAATTGGTTTTTGAAAAAATGCTACCTGAGATGATGAGAAGGGACTTTAGTTTCGTATTTCCTGTTAGTTACCCCCTCTAACAAGACAGCATCTGTGAGCACCATATTAGTAGCAACGGATACAATATCCTAGCATGGTACCTATTCACCAGAGGCCTGAGTGCTGTCCAGTGATAACATCTGGGTAGAAAGCCAGTAGTGTTCAGTGCTCATGTGTAGAAGAGAAGGCATAGAAGCAATATGTTTGAGGGGAAAACAATAGATGTCTAGGTGTCTCTGTATAATTAGAATGGGATGAAAGACCAAAATGGTACATTTTTGTTATTCCATATACTAAGATATCAACGATACTCTTCACATTAAGTCAGTGATAAAATGCATAATACCTGTTCAGGATTTTTTAAATATCTTAGTGTTAAAATTTAGGAAACACTTGTATTGAGGTTGCTTCTAAACTATTTATCTGAGCAACTCTTGATGTATAATTCCTAATCATTTAAAAGAAAAAATCAGATTTAAACTTGGAATAATTTGGAAATCGGCAAAAAAGGCTAAAGATACTTTTAATTCTAAATTATATCTGCTTAGGGTGAGTTGGGTTTGAAAAAAAAATGTTTTTCAACCACTAAAAGAAAAACTATTTCCTTTCTCTTTTGAACAGTTAATAAGCAAATAAAAAGAGCAAAAAAATCCAAGTGAATTTGAGGAAGCCATGCCTACTCTGTCAAATCTTATTAAAGAGACTCCTTAGCTATATTATAAAATTGGTGCCATATATACAGTAATGAAGCGATTATATTAGATCTCTGCGTGCTTGAGCAGGAATTAGAGGCTTGCATTGAGAGATACATCTGGAACAAAGAGGATTTTAATCAGGATACATTATTAATGAATTGCATATGAGTTACATAAACCTGCTTTATTAGGCAAAGTATAAATGAGCTTATTTGGTGAGAGCATGCAAAATGTGTGTATTAAGAGAGGATATTTTGAGAATTTAACTCATCTCTATATGGTAAAGGCATCTGGCTGTAATTGGTGCCTGTGGCAATTGTTGATACCCTGACTATATTAGCTTTCCATGCCCTTTAGCGGACTGGGAAAACATTTCTAGTACTCGTTAAGCTGTCTATTATCAAGACATCATAAATATACACATTCAGAATAGATGATTTGGTATCCCATTGCCTTAGAGCATTTAAATAAATTAGTTACTACTATTTCAAGCATTAATGTTGAGGTAGTAATTATGGATAAGGCAATAAAAAGCGATTAAAATTGCCTTCAAACTTTCTGGAGTGAGAATGTGTTCTGAAAATGGCTCTTGCTGTTTTCATAAAATATACTTCAAAGCCAGGTATCTGGACTGTGTGGCCCTGGATATTAGTAGTGTAATATTGAGCTTTGCCCCATTAGATCTCCAGCTTGCATCCAGCTCAAATCAGTATTGAGAAAAATAGTTATCTATCAGCTATTCAGTAACCCCCCTACAATGAGGTGATGGTCTGACTTTGTAGTGTGCAAATGCCCATGTGCAGTTGGCACTGAATTTTTTTCAAAAGTGAGGGTCATTACATTACATATAAGGGATGCAACCACACTGAAAGGCTAAAAATATGGACTGGGTCTCTGACGTGCTCCACTTTTTTTTCAAATGTGCTCTATCTTTTGATATTGCAGAAGATAGTATATAACATTATTTAGATATTGCAGATCTCTGCGGTATTAGCCATAATAAGGTAAGGTTATAATAGTGGTCGGCCTGGATTTTGAGTCTCAAGTCTGAATTTCATTGCATTAAAGTCAGACTTCTTATTTTCCCTGAACATATTTTTTTAATAGCTGAATTATAAATAAGGTGTTCCAACTGTTTTGGCAGTCAGGCAATAGTTAAATTGAAAAGATTGTTTCTTTTTCAACTCAAAAAAGTTCATTTAATAACTTTTGGTTCATTTGCTCCTAGCAGGACTATGCTCAAGCACTGCAAACCCCAGGAGCTTGGCAAGCCAGGCAGACTTGGCAAGTTTTTCAAGCAACTCACCAAGTCTGAGTCAAGCATGGGTAGTTGTGGCTTGCACAGTTTCAAATGTACTTAATTTTTCTTGTTAACAAGAACATTAAGACAGAGAGTTAGTTTTTTTCCATAATCTCAAAAAGTAATACATAGTCTATAAAAGCAAATAGTATTTAACAAACCACACATGACAATTTATGGCTTATGTCAGTTTCAGGACAAATATATTTGTATATTATTTTACACTGAGACTCCCTGATTTGTGTTCCTTAACATTAGGATATTAAGGAAATAGACCATGAATTCTTTGTTGTGTTGATTGGCATTTGCTAGTGTGAAACCCTGCAAAAGACAAGCAAAACCATTATTAGTGCATCATAACCATACAACTCTGGCTCACGTTTAGAAAGAGTGTAATACAAGTAACAGGCCTGTGTGTGGGGTTGGGGAGAGGAGAGTGTGAAGGGTGCGAAAGCATTCCCCATGGTCGCCCAAATAAGCATGCTCTGGCCCGGCCAGGGAAAGGCAGGAGCCTCCCTCCCCCATGCTCTGACCAGCCGGACTGATTTTCCCACTTCCCTGGGGGACCATTTTGCTGAATTTTTACCTGTATGGATCCTGCTAAAAGGAAAACTACGTAAATGTAGGATTGTAAAGTACCAAAACATTTTAACTGTGTTTTTGTTCTCTCTTGCCCATCAAAATAGTATTTCCCTTGAATCAAGTGCATTTAATTATCCAGAATATGATTATGTCGATAAAAGATCATTTTTAAGGTTGGAGTAGGTCTCAGAATATTTTGATTTCCCATAAAATTTCCAGCACCTTCAACTGATAACATTTGGTCCAAGAAACTTTATAAGAAGTCTACACATTTCATTGCATAACAGAGACAGCTTTTCCAAGTTGTCTAACTAATCACTGATACTACTTTTATTATAAGCAGTTAGAAATAAAGTGGAGGTGCTGTTCTTCTGGAAGGAACATCTGTTACTTTTACTTTCCGTCTGTCTATCATTGTTGGGCCTCATGGTATTGTAGTATCTTGCAAAGTTAAATATTCTATGGGATTTTATGTTTTCCTTCCTCCCACTGTTGGTAAAGATAGTTTTATTGAGGGAGATTGAAATCTAATAAATGAGCTATGCATTTTTTTCCACAAGAAGTGAGTGTCTTAGTCATGGGCCAGCTGCAAATAAAGCCTTATATCTCATTTGCACATGGGACTAACATTTCCATTTTTCCAAAGAACTGTATCTCTTATGGGAGGTTATGGTCTCAGACAATGATGATCCCTTAAGTAGCCTGATCCAATGTAATGGAGATCTTTGTCTTGCTACCAAAGCCTTGAAGTTGACTCTCTTCATTGAGGTTCCAGAGAACTGAACAGAGCACTGGGATGCTTGTGTTGCTGAGCGGACAGATGAATTGCTGTATTTTGAACTGAGTGTTTCTGAGATCAGCATCTACATTTGTTGCTGCAGTGAATTTTAGAGAAGAAACCTGGATCTCCATTGCCAATGATCTGGGAATATGTTTCAGTAAATTAGGTGTAGTTGTTTCATCTCAAGAGGTTCTCAGACTTTCTCGGTTGAGACACCCAAACTATCTATCATTTCTTGTTGGAAATACAGTCTCAACCTTTTGTAGTTCTACCTACAGTCCTTTAGTCAAGCACATAGTGGAAGATTTCTGATGCTGCTCTTAGAGAGGTAGGTTTCTGCTGGTTTTGTGTGTGTTTGGGCTCTCAGGGTGAGGCCAGGAGAGTATTGGCTGGTAGAAATCCTGATAGCATGGAGGAGATACTTATGGAAATTAGGGAATTTTAATACTTCTTCATCTCTCTTTTTTTTTTCTTTCCCTTCACCTGCTCTGTGCATGGCACCTGGGATGTGTACTTAAACATGTCAAGAAGCTGATTGAGCACTGTGAGAAACAAGGTCAAAGAAGCTGGCTCCTCACCATTTTTAAACAGAACCTACAGGGCAACATAGCATTCTGACTATACTATTTTCTAAGACTTTTCTAGAATTACAATGGCACTGTTTTCATCCATCCACATAGTGTCAAATGGAACATTACAAACTTCAGAACATGTTTACAGTGAAATTTCTAATACTTGCCAAGCTGTGATGGAAACCAAGTTAGCTTCTAACTTTGTGTTGGTTAACAGTTTGTCAGTAGTCTTTAGATAGTTTTATGAATCTTTTTATTTTAGTGTAAAGATACAAATACTACAAATTGCTCCCTCTCCTTAGTGATCTAACTTAAATAAGCAATTCTATAGCACTATTTCAAATGCAGGACTTTGAAAAGAAACAACTGTGTGATACTGCTGATAATTATTTTTAGAGCACACGAAGCAGCTGTCTCCACTTGGTGGTCCACATTCCACACCCTTCTCTTCTCTTCGATATATGGAAACATTTATTGCAATATTGATCTAACATTTTGTGTAACTTTCTTCTGTTTCAGCTTTGGTTTGCATTTGTTAATGGATTTTCTGGGCAGATTTTATTTGAGCGATGGTGCATCGGCCTGTACAATGTGGTAAGTATTCCGTGTCTCAGCTTGATGGCATGCAGAACCTCAATGACATTCCATTGTTGTTTATGTCTGCACAGTTTATCTCAGCCAACCATCTGCATACATATCATGAAGTACAAATACATTTTTAGGGTATTTGTTTATCTGCCCTAGACTGTGGATGCAAAAGATCCTGGATGTTTATTTTTAATCACAGCAAATGTATTTGGATAGTGCCTTGAAAATATTAGCACATATATCTTAATAATATGCTTTCATTAAATCCTCTGTATCTTTCGGCAATTCAAAATGTTCATTGCTTCCTAGTCACAAAGTATTTCAAATTATTTTTTATGTTTTAACATTTTTATTTTTCTGCTTTTTTCCTAGTCAGCATGAATATATATTTATCTGAGATCATGTTTTTGGACTTTTGGTCCTTCATTCGTTACTGTGTTATGGTAGCATCTAAATAAAGCCCTTCATCATTTTCATCCATGGGAGGCCATTTTTAGGCAGCCATCTTCCACAATTAATACTAAAGATTTATTTTGTTCCCTGGCTTTATAGTGGCATTATTACGTACACCTAGTCTGATACCTGCATCCATAAGCCTTAACTAAGGCAAGTAGGAAGCTGCAGGAACTTTTGCCAATATGCATGAAATTTCCCCATTATGTGTAGTGCGGTTTTGGGGTTTTTTTAATTTTGAGATTTTTTTTTAAAACAAATGTATGCCAAATATGTGAAAACACTAAAAGTCACCAAATGAACTATATCATTAATGAATAGCTTTAAGTAAAGATTACTTTTTTACCAGATTTAAAAGCTTCAGAGGAGTAGCCAAGTTAGTGTGTAACTGGAAAAACTTAAAAAACAATGAATAGTCTTGCCGCACCTTAGAGACTAAAAAAAGCATGTAGATGGTATCATGATTTTTACCAGGATTTGCTTTAAAGTTTAAACATTACAATTATAATCCCACACAACCCAATGTCAAATGAGAGGAGATTTTAGGCTGGAAATTTTACGTTGTCTCAGTTCTTTGCATCACCCTTCAGCTAGATAATCTGAAGTTTTCCAAAAAAAAGCAACCCACTCCATCTTCTTCATTCACATATTTGCATCGATAAATCTTTTAATATTATTCCTTTTCTGATGAATCAAGCTACCATGAATTAAAGCACTTTAAATAGCTACTATTGCTGAAAGCAATGAAGAAGTAGTTAACTAGGTTGCCTTTACATACTCTTTTTACGTCTCAGAATTAACATTTTGGTTAGTTTTCTTCAGATGAATAGGGCAGCTCAATCTAATCCGAAGGCTGTTGTTTCATTATGTCTATACATTCCAGAATCACTAAAGACCGAATCCTGCCGGGTGTTGGACATCTCTGATTCCGCAGCCTTGGGACTTGACTGATACTGGATGAGGGGTTTTGCCGGACCAAGGGAGGTCATTTCTGCCCTCCCCTGCCATCGCGCCCCTCCCTGCACCCAGCCATGTCCTGGCTGCCTGCCTCTCGACCAGCTCCCCCCCCTCCCAGGCCCCTCTGCTCGCAGGACTCCTGGCCCCATAGGACAACCCCACTGCCTCGCAGTCCCCACAGGTAGTTTTGCTGCCGGGTAGCTGCCCCGCTGCTGGACTCCAGCCCTGCCAGGCAGCCCTGCTGCCTCCCAGCTGCTCCAGGCAGCTCTGTCAGGCGGTAGCGGGACTGCCAGGCTCTTGGCTGTGTCGCTGAGCAGTAACCCTGCTCTGGGCTCCTGCCCCCATTGCTGTGCAACTCAGCTGTTGAGCTCCTGGCCCCACTGCCAAGCAGCCCTGCTGCCTTCTAGACCTGCTGGGCAGTTGCATCGCCAGGCAGCCCCAGTGTCAGGCTCCCAGTTTTGCTGCTGCACGGCACTCCCCTACTGGGTTCCAGCCCCACAGCAGGGCTCCCAGCTGCTAGTCCTCCACTGAGATTCTCTGGTCCTAGAACATCTGTGGCCCTTCAGGACCATGGATGTTGCCATACCAGAGAATCTCGATTTAGAGAGATTCAACCTGTAGTCCCATTTCAGTGTTATTTAGTGGGGTAAGATTGGTAGAACCAGAATTCTGGCTTTGAATAGGTTCACCTTGGAAGGATACCTTCATAACCAGATGGCCTAAAACAATCTTTTTTTTTAAGTGAAAACTTAAATCTGCAGAAAACTTGGGAAATACCAAAAATCCCTGGAGATACCCTAAATCCATCCTGCAGTGTGGAATCTTCATGGAGCATGTTAGACTAGTGGCCTTAGCGTTAGCTCTCATATCCCATATGAGAGGGCTGCCCTTGCAGCCATCTGGCCTGTTGCTTTATGAC
Organism: Pelochelys cantorii; assembly: GCA_032595735.1. NCBI lineage: Eukaryota > Metazoa > Chordata > Testudines > Trionychidae > Pelochelys > Pelochelys cantorii. Next base: position 46,404,222 of record CM064326.1, on the reverse strand, counting down.
TAATTTAAAAGATTACATCATTCATGTAGAAAATGTGCTTGCAATTACTGATCCCTGCAGATATCCAGCCCTATGTGAAGTTGAATCTTCCCCTGCCCTCTCCAAACAGAGTATGCATTGCTGGCAGGAACCACAGTCCAATGCAGACAAAAGATTTTGTAAAGATAATAAATAAAACAGCATCTAATCAGAGATTGTTCGCTGAATGAGAGTCACACTGTAAAAAATTGGATTAGAAATTAATTTCCCAGCATGAAACTGTCAGTGTAGAAGATGGGTGAAGAGGAGGGAGGGGGAGTTATAGTTGGAGGCTACATGATAATAATGCTTCAATCTGATAGTGTCTCCATCCAAGGCTCTCCACCTTCTTAACAAATGATTTAAGTCTCTGAGGACTCCTGCAAAGTAGGTATGATTGTCACGCAGGCACCGAGGAGAAAGCTGAGGCACAGAGAGATTCAGGGCCCAGTTCTGCAGCACTTACCCTATTGAAAAGCAGTTATGCATGGGAGTAACCCTTTTGACTTCAGTGAAACTACTCATGTGCCTGAGTGCCTTTCGTTGGGAGTGAAGGTTGCCAGAATTAAGCCCAAAGTGACTTGCCCAAGGTACTTCAGAATTTTCCTCTTCCTTTCTTCCCCTCTGACAGGGGCCAGGGTCTGAAGGCACATGGCCCTAGTAAATCCCTCTCTCTTCTCAGGAGCACAACGTGGGTTTGAATTCTCCACAGTATTTCTGGAGGTGAGTGTTCCTTTGAGAAGACCACAGCATCTTTCAGAAAGGAATGGTTAAAAAACATAGCAAGAGACCTAAAAAGGAGTCACCGTGGCTTAACCACCATGTAAAAGAAGCAGTGAGGGACAAAAAGGCATCTTTTAAGAAGTGGAAGTCCAATCCTGGTGCGATAAATAGAAAGGAACATAAACACTGTCAAATCAAGTGTAAAAATGTAATAAGAAAAGCAAAAAAAGATTTTGAGGAACAGCTGGCCAAAAACTCAAAAAGAAATAACAAAATGTTTTTTAAGTACATTAGAAGCAGGAAGCCTGCTAAAAAATCTGTGGGTCCCCTAGATGATCGAGATATAAAAGGAGCAATCAAGGACGATAAAGCCATTGCGGAGAAACTAAATGATTTCTTTGCTTCAGTCTTCATGGCTGAGGACGTTAGGGAGATTCCCAAATCTGCACCGTCCTTTGTGGGTGATGAATCTGAGGAACTGTCCCGGATTGAAGTGTCATTAGAGGAGGTTTTGGAACAAATAGAAAAACTTAATGTCAACAAATCTCCGGGACCGGATGGCGTTCATCCAAGGGTTCTAAAAGAACTCAAATGGGAAATTGCTGAACTATTATCTGTGGTTTGTAACCTATCCTTTAAATTGGCTTCCGTACCTAATGACTGGAACGTAGCTAACATGACACCAATATTTAAAAAGGGCTCTAGAGGCGATCCGGGCAATTACAGACCGGTAAGTCTAACTTCAGTACCGGGCAAATTAGTCGAAACAATAGTAAAGAATAAAATTGTGAAGCACATAGAAGAACATAATTTGTTGGACAAAAGTCAACATGGCTTCTGTAAAGGGAAATCATGTCTTACTAATCTATTAGAGTTCTTTGAAGGGGTTAACAAACATGCAGACAAGGGGGATCTAGTAGATATAGTATACTTAGATTTTCAGAAAGCCTTTGACAAGGTCCCTCACCAAAGGCTCTTGTGTAAATTACATGGCCATGGGATAAGAGGGAAGGTCCTTTCATGGATTGAGAACTGGTTAAAAGACAGGAAACAAAGGGTAGGAATAAATGGTAAATTTTCAGAATGGAGAGGGGTAACTAGTGGTGTCCCCCAAGGGTCAGTCCTGGGACCAATCCTGTTCAACTTACTCATAAATGATCTGGAGAAAGGGGTAAGCAGTGAGGTGGTAAAGTTTGCAGATGATACCAAACTGTTTAGGATAGTCAAGACAGAAGCAGACTGTGAGGGACTCCAAAAAGATCTCACCAAACTGAGTGATTGGGCAACAAAATGGCAAATGAAATTTAATGCGGATAAGTGTAAAGTAATGTACATTGGGAAAAATAACCCCAACTATACGTACATATGATGGGGGCTAATTTGGCTATGACAAATCAGGAAAGAGATCTTGGAGTTATCGTGGGTAGTTCCCTGAAAACTTCCACACAGTGTGCAGCGGCGGTCAAAAAGGCAAATAGGATGCTAGGAATTATTAAGAAAGGGATAGAAAATAAGACACAGAATATCTTACTGCCCCTGTATAAAACTATGGTACGCCCACATCTTGAATACTGTGTACAGATGTGGTCTCTTCACCTCAAAAAAGATATTTTGGCCTTGGAAAGGGTTCAGAAAAGGGCAACTAAAATGATTGGGGGTTTGGAACGGGTCCCATATGAAGAGAGATTAAAACGACTGGGACTTTTCAGTTTAGAAAAGAGGAGACTGAGGGGGGATATGATAGAGGTATATAAAATCACGAGTGGTGTGGAGAGGGCGAATAAAGAAAAGTTATTTATTAGTTCCCATAATAGAAGAACTAGAGGACACCAAATGAAGTTAATGGGTAGCAGGTTTAAAAGAAAGTTCTTCTTCACACAGTGTGTAGTCAACCTGTGGAACTCCTTGGCAGAGGAGGCTGTGAAGGCTAGGACTATAACAGAGTTTAAAGAGAAGCTAGATAATTTCATGGAGGTTATGTCCATAAAAGGCTATTAGCCAGGGGATAGAAATGGTGTCCCTGGCCTCTGTTTGTCAGAGGCTGGAGAAGGATGGCAGGAGACAAATCGCTTGATCATTGTCTTCGGTCCACCCTCTCTGGGCACCTGGTGCTGGCCACTGTCGGCAGACAGGCTACTGGGCTAGATGGACCTTTGGTCTGACCCAGTATGGCCGTTCTTATGTTCTTATGTTCTTAATGGTCCTGCCGCAGAGCCCACAGCCACCACTGTCAGTAGCACGAGGAATTTCATGGGGGTGCTAGCTGAGTCCATCTTACTCTCGTGCACACAGAGCCAAAACTTCGGTGGCACATGCCTCCAGAAACCCACTCCTCCCAGTCCTCCTTTCCTGCTGCCTGGACCCATCCCTGCCCCTGGATGCATCAGGGAGAGTGGGATATCCCATGAGGCCTTAGAAGTCTCTGAGCCCACACATGTCATCACATTTATTTGATGTTTGTATGGATAGTTAGAAGATGCCTACAGGTTTTACACAGGAGTTTTCTAATGATTTCTACAAATTGAAATAAATGAAAATGTCTGTTGCACTAGGGAGAGTGTAGCTTTGAAAGGCACTAATAATGCTAGGCAGAGAGGGGTAGTCAGGATAGACTATATGAAACCTTTGAAAATAAATAAACAGTAGACAAAATCTGAGTCGCCTTTTTCAGGCAGGATGGTGGTGGAAGCAAATATTAAGGGAGTTGCACAAAGGGCTATGGCTTAATAAGAAATTTTTAAAAGCGATAGTTTAAAACCCCCAATATTTTAAATGCTTCAAAAGAATCCGGCGATACACATAGTTAACACAGTGAACTGTGAGACCATGTTACTGTTACATTCATGCTTACTCCTTGATTCTCATCTCCTGTCACTTGTGTCTTGCCTTTAACTAGATTGTAAACCCTTTGCCGCATAAGAGACCATATCTAGTCTATGTATGTACAGGTATATGCTCCCCATGCACCATAGTTTCTGAAGAACCTCACAATTTCTTTTGTAGTTTTACTCACAACACCTCAGTGAAGTACCAGGGTAAGTCAAAAAGCATCCGCAAAGTGTTCATATCTTTTTTCTGCAATTGGCCCAACTGCTGAATTCGCGCGCAAGCGTAAGCACAGAACCTCCCTATATTGTAGTGACATATTTGGCCTGGACCATTCAGATGTCTTTCACCACTAGTGGGGTCAACATGGTCGCTCCGCTTACCACATGCACCAAAGAAGAGCAGCGTGCAGTAATTCGATTTTTGTGGGCTGAAGGTGTAAGAGGTGCGGAAATTCATCGAAGACTATCAGCACAGTACGGTGACAGTGTTTTGCTGCAGCGAAGTGTGTATGAATTGATTGACATGTTCAAAAATGGCTGAACAAGTATCACTGACGAAGAATGATCAGGGCGCCCATCCACATCGACTGTTGAAAGGAACATTGAACAAGTCTGCACGCTGATTCTCGAAAACAGGAGGGTGACTGTCGATGAAGTGGCAAACCAACTGCAGATTAGTCATGGCTCTGCCTATTAAAATCATCCACCACAAACTTTGCTTCAGTAAAGTTTGTGCAAGGTGCGTTCCCAAACAACTCACGAAACAGCACAGACGTAACTGTTTGGACATCTGTAACCGTCTTTTGAACTGGTATCATGAGGAATGTGACGCTTTTTTGAGTTGCGTTGTCACTGGTGATGAAACGTGGATCCACCACTATTAGCTGGAGAGCAAACGTCAGCGAGACCCCTCAAAGATGCTTTAAGAGGCCATCGTTTTGCCAACGACCATGATTTGAAGGAGTCGGTGCATACTTGGCTTGCCGCCCGGCCGAAAACATTTTTTTCTGAAGGCATACAAAATCTTGTGTGACGCTGGACCAAGTGTGTTGAAAAGCAGGGGAACTATGTTGAACAGTTATACTTATGAGTTCTGTATTGCTGTTACGTTAATTTAAATAAATACATTGCAGATACTTTTTGACTTACCCTTGTACTATTTGTCAAAACTGAGATGTGGCAGATCAGACTTAGTGATTGAAGCAGTGGTAGTCTGGCGTAGTGCTTGGTGTGGTGGCAGCCAGGCCAGGATCCGAAGCCAAGGTCAGACCTGGACAAAGCAAGAATAGGATTTGGGAGGTAGGCTGGAGCAAGCTAAGGCTCGTGGATGGAGTTTGTTATCGCTATCAGGCAGGGGAGAGTTCCAAAAATGAATTTAGCCTCTCTGCATTTACAGCCTTTGTCTTCCTTGAGTTCTTTTTTAGCATCTTGATCATCTAGTGGCCCCACTGAATGTTTGGCAGGCTTCCTCCTTTCGATGTACTCAAAAAATGTTATTGTTAGTTGATACCTCTCTGGGGAGGAGACTCCTGTTATTAGTAAGAGATAGGTAATAGTAATAGGGAAATTAATTATTATACATGCAGATAGTTGGCTTGTGATGACTGGGAGATCTGCCAGGTGAATTGTCTGCCAGTTCTGATGTTTTGATATCTTGAGAGAATTGCCTCAAATTATACACTGGGGATGAGGTTTTGTCATGGCTGAACTCAGTGGGAGAAATGTCGTTGACTTCGGTGGCACTAGGTAAAAGCCTAGATCTCAAACATTATACTGAACTTACTTATAAAGTTAATAGGTGTTTTTAGTAGTGTTTAATAGTGTTCATTTTCTTTGTAGATTTTCACAGCCTTACCACCTTTTGCTCTGGGAATCTTTGAAAGATCATGTACTCAAGACAGCATGCTTAGATTTCCCCAACTCTACAAAATTACGCAAAATGCTGATGGGTTCAACACAAAGGTAATGGGAAATAATGTATTTTAGAAAAAAATAAACAAAAATAATAGCATATATTTAAGTCCTATTTTTTTCAATCCCAAAGGCCTCATTCAGTTTTACTTCAGTTTTATGCCAGAAACCCTTGAAATCAGAGTTGTCCTTGCTTCCTAGAATGCTGTGTTCTTTTCAAAATAAATTGTTATTTCTGAGCACTGACTAGAAGAGATGCCTGAACTAGAATAATAGTCCTGAAGTCCATCCAAATTTTGGAAGAGTTCAGATTATGGGCCATATCCGAATATGAAACATACTGATAACTCTATCTACAAATATATAACTTGTCTGCTGCTTTCAGAGAAGCTGGATGATCTGGTTTTGAGTTTCATATTGAAATGCTGCCATAAACCAACCTACCAGCCTTGATAAGTATATTTTAAAAGTTTTCATTAAATTAGAGTGATTTTTTTCTTGTTTTTTTTTTCATATTTTGGAGACTATCAGACAATTTGTGTTTCATTAATTTACTGACCTCTTCAGCATTTGAGGTTCTGGTTTTATTTTTAATGAATAATTAAATATACTCTTAAAACAAAGCAAGATCCTAGGTTTGTTTTGTTGGGGGGATGCTAAAATTTCAAAGAACAAAACAGCAGAATATGCAAACCTTTGACATAAGAGAAACATAAGACTTTTAAATGGAGCATTATAGGGTACAAAATAATTTTCTCAATTAGAAGAAAATAAAGTCCTTTCTATCATCATGATAATTTGAGCGATTAAGCAAAGGTGAATCCACCTGCTCTCCATATTCTGATAAAGCTTTTTGAAGGTAATATGTACAATCTGACATATTGTATTTTAAAAAACTTCTTCAGTTGAAGCAGGGTGGCCCATTCATTGCACAGAAATGCCATGAAATGTGGATGAGGAAATACATTTTCGAAAAGTTCAAGTAGTGCAGCTGAGGAGAAACATTACTTTCTGCCAGTAAACTTTACAATGAAGCATTTGTTGGGTGTTAGAGAGAAATAAAAAGTTTTGGCCGACTCCTGACTTTCTTGGTTTGTTTTCCCTCAGGTTTTCTGGGGTCACTGCATCAACGCCTTGATCCACTCCATAATTCTTTTCTGGTTTCCACTGAAAGTGCTGGAACATGGTAACTGCTTCATTATTTCAAATGTCAGCAAGTAGCATTCAGTCTTCCCAGTGCCAACATGTCTGCAGAGCTGGAGGTCACAACAGCTTCTAAGAAAACTAATGATGATAGACAGCTGGGTTGGTTATAGCTTCTAGGCCTGACCATTTATCAACACTGACCTTTAGAAGCCACTCTTCTTGCATTTGACATGGATATCTTCCATATAGTGACTTTCATACCTGGTTTTTAGTAATCCTCTCTCAGTCACACACTTCTGTCTTCTGAAGTAACACCTGCATTCATGCACAGACACACAAGCCTTCAGTTTTCTTTCCTTTTCTAATATTTTCATTCCTCTGGTCTCATACTTGTACAGTGTTCATATAGTGAGTTTTATATCCTTCCAATAGAGAATACTTTTGCTTTGGTATTTTGCTGGGTCTTTTAAATTCCCATAATAGACTCTTCCCAAATTGCCTATAAAATGCAGGATAATTCCCCAAGTGTCCCAGCCAGCTTCCAGCGAAGTCAATGGAAGGGCTCCCTGTTATTTCAATAGAAGCTGAATCAGGTCCAGTATAGGAAAAACGAGAACAGGATTTATTCTATCAAATGTGGCTGTGACATCCTGAAGTCTAGTATTTGGTACTTTACTGAAAGACAAGAAATTTCACTTTGTAGCCAGCCAGTTGTATTTGGACAAGACAAACCCTTGCAGTCTATCAACTTATTACCTGACTCATGAGATAGAATTACTCACAGGTTATGAAGCATAACAGCCAGTGCTAATATTGGGTTAAATTAAATAGCTCCTCTGTAAATTGAGTTTTAGGTTGATGTGTCCAGAGGTTACAATGAAGTAACTTCTGTTTGCTTATATTTTACCTTAACTTCTTGATCTATCCCTATTATCTTAAATACAAATAACCTCCTAAAATGCCCTTTTAGGTGTCAATAAATGAAATAAATTAGGATGTTCATTCTTCACCAATATTATTAATTTCATTCCTGAAAAATTATTCTAAATGTGAGTATACACCATTGGGACAAATATAAAGTTTCCAACTCTCACTGTGTTTGAGTAAAAAGTGTATTTAAAGCTTCAGACAAAAATGTTTAATTCACTCTGCGATCGATGCTCTTTACCCTCTTGAGTTCCTTAGGATAAAGACTGCATATGTTCAGTGAATGGACACTTGTATAGTCCTAAAGATAGATGTTTTCTGTACATCTTCAGATTCTTTCTTATTAACAGAAAGGTCTTTATATGCAGGGCCATTGGATTCCCAAAGAGTGTGATTATAAAATGCAGTATAATGTTAGAATTTTTTTTTAAATCTAGTAATTACATTGAAAATGACTTAGATATATGAACTAAAATGTTTCCCATGAGACTGTAGTATAAGCAGCATATAGTCAGAATAACTGGGTTAGATTACACTGGATCCATGATGACCAGTATGGCCACACATGGACAGATTTTACTACAAACCTAAACAGATACTAATGTAAGCCTTTCTTGGCATTGACTACATGCACTGGAGATAATAGGCCTGATTCTCCATTGCTTTTCACCTTTGTTTTCATTAACACCAGTGCAATAGACAACAAAGTATGGTGAGAGTCCTTCCATTCTGATTTGGTAACATTTTACACCCAGTTTTTACTGGTGTCAAGGCCTACACAAGGTGAAAGGCAATAGAGATTAGGACTATTATGTTCGGTAAGAAGAGATAAGACGATTACAGATTCCAATGACAAGAAACTAAACAAGCTCCCATCCATACTGGCTAGGAAGCAGTTTTAAAATCATACAACACTTCCAGTAAATACCTTTTATCTCAGCAGCCAGGGAAGCTAACCTAGCAAGGTCTAGGTTAAAGGATTCAGAGGTGCGGAAAAGTAAGTTACAATTCTGATCCCTATCACGTGTGCAGTACCACTTCCATGCAATGATTAAACAGCAAATCTAAACTGGGTGGTCAGTGTAACATAGGTGATTGCAAAATCACAATTGGTGATTGCAAATGTCTTTTTACCTACAAAGGTCTACGTTCAGATGCTGTTTAGGTCACAAATGAAAACAGGACTTTTGTCCACCTAACTACAGTTTGGAATATTTATAGTAGGCATGATTGACAGCTCCTAGTCAGCAGAGGGTTAAGGTTTGAAAATTGACAGTATTGAAGAGCAGTATAAAGCTGCATCAGCAGAACAGAATCAGGAAACTGAAAAGAACCTCTGCTTCTATTTGAATAAAGATCCATGGTCAGTGTCAGCCTATGTCTACATTACCACAGATAGTCGACTGAAGGTATGCAAGCTGGAGTTATGGCAATTTAGACATAAGTCAATGTACCTTCCGTCGAGTTACTGTGGAGTCTACATCATGGCGGGGGAGGGTCAACAGGAAAAACTCTCCTGTACTACTTACCTTACTTTTCTCATCAGGTCTAGAGTTCCGGGGTCAGCTGGAGAATGATCTGTGGTTGATTTGGTGGTCTTCACTAGACTTGCTAAATCAACTGGCAGTAAATCGATTGTTGATCTCCACTGTAGTGTAGATGTAGCCTAAGGCTACAAGCCACATCAGCAAGTGACTCTTTCATAGGCCTCTATTTTAAGCTGGCAAATGCTAAGAATGACTAAATAGTCATTTGAAGTATTGCCAAGTGTGGCATTTTCAGATGATAGATCAACATGTACTTACCCTTCTGCTCACTTTCTGCCAGGAGGAAGGGTGTGTCTAAGACTGAATGCCAGTCAGTTGATACATTAACACCCATTAATATGTTTTAGGCATTTCATGTGTCCACTCCAGATCACTTGCTTTCTTTTTAAAACCAACATCATTTGGCTACAAATCACATTGGCTGTGTCTAGACTGGCCAGTTTTTCCGGAAAATCAGCCGCTTTTCCGGAAAAACTTGCCAGCTGTCTACACTGGCCGCTTGAATTTCCGCAAGAACACTGACGATCTCATGTATGATCGTCAGTGTTCTTGCGGAAATACTATGCTGCTCCTGTTCGGGCAAAAGTCCTTTTTGCGCAAAGCTTTTGCGCAAGAGGGCCAGTGTAGACAACGTGGTATTGTTTTGCGCAAAAAAGCCCCGATGGCTAAAATGGCGATTGGGGCTTTCTTGCGCAAAAGCGCGTCTAGATTGGCCAGGGACGCTTTTCCGCAAAAAGTGCTTTTGCGGAAAAGCGTCCGTGCCAGTCTAGACGCTCTGTTCCAAAAATGCTTTTAACGGAAAACTTTTCCGTTAAAAGCATTTCCGGAAAATCATGCCAATCTAGACGCAGCCTTTATGTTTAAAAATTATGTTACTTCCAAAGAATATATAATTTCCAAAAAATATTCGAGGCATCAATAATTCAGCACAGAGTGACATAAAAAATTCCTCAGCTCTTCTGGGCAATTTGTTTGTTAGTGCCTGGCAAACATTCATTCTCTCACTAAAAAAGTTTTTAACAACCAAGGTTATGACTGTGCTATTTCTGAGCCCACAAAAGCAGAGACCTTAGTAATATAACACTACATTACCAGTTTCTAACATACTGCTTTTTGAAGTGCTTTGAGAAGCTTAAGGTATGAAAGACACTCTACAAGCAAATTCTGGAAAGATTTTTCCAAGCACGTTATTAAAAATCTTTGCCTTTGAAAATCTCCCCTTTTTTTCCATTCTGTTGATACACTGATTGATGATCAAATATGATAAGCTTTCTTATCTCTCTTTCAGATGCAGTGTTCACAAATGGCCAAGGGCCAGACTATTTATTTGTGGGAAACATTGTTTATACAGTAAGTTTTTAGCATTTTTATCTTAGCCATTTTGCTGGATAGTAGCATTGCTTCCAATCAAACATTGATATAAATCAATAAGTATATGAGTGAGATCTGTGTGTATGTAATTTTTTGTTTTTTCCTTTTCATTCCCTCCTTCAGAAATTTCCTGGATGATATTGTCTAAAATAATGCCTTATATTATGTTGATAGGTGTCCAGAGGCCTTTGGGAAAGGGCAGCATATAAATAAAAGTACTGTTGTTTTTAGAAGGGGGGAGTTAAACAGCTAGGAGAGGAATATACATGCTGAATACAATGTATTTCTTCCATTTCTTTCTTTCCACAGTATGTTGTCATTACTGTTTGTTTGAAAGCTGGTTTAGAAACCACAGCATGGACTAAAGTAAGTGGTCCGCAATATTTTTTTAGTAATTTTCTTGCCCACATCTTTCTTTCTATTGTATGCTATATGTTAATATCAAAATTAACAATTGTTTGCTTGTAGGTTTGTAGTGGAGGTAGTAGAGGGTTAGAATTATCTGTCATCTGGAGTTACAGCATTGTTTTCCTTGCTTTTTCTTCATAGAGCATGTTTGCATTAGGGAATAACTGCAGATGATAGAGCATAATATAATGGCCAAGACTTGGCATCAAAATTTTTTATTAGCTTGGCTCATGTAAACAGTCTAATTTAATTTATTGGATACGGCCATCATTGGAGTGACTCAATTAAAGCCAGTGACTTTGGCTTGTAATCTATGTCTTTTCTGTAACCAGATCCACTACACAGCCATTTTGGAAGTAATGCATATCAGTACCAAACAAAAGGTGTCTAGCAACCAATAAGCAATTACAGTCTGACCTCCACTAACTTCAGTTGGCTTTGTGCTAGATCCTTTTATTTTTTTCCTTTTTGTTGTTTTAGTACTTCTTTATTTTTCAAGTCCTCGGAGATTTTCATATATTACTTTTCTCTTTGTATTTCCAAATATTGTTGCTTTTCCTGAAACAGAATTGATTAGATTTGAGATTGACAATTTATTAATTTAGTCTCTGAACCTCAGATTAATGAATCATTCTGCCTAGGCTGCCCAATAGGTAGGCATGCGACTGGTGGCAGAATTTAGGGTTATAGACTCTCAGAAATTCAATCACTTTCTACTTTGCTGCCCCCTTAATAGAAATTTTTCAGAAACATTAACACCTACATTTTCCAAAATGAACAGTGATTTTTGGTTGCTTCAGTTTTTGGGCCCCCAGTTTGAAATATCTAATAGTGTCTGAGATGTCCTAAGCGGGGCACATAAGAATCAAGGCATCCAAAATCACCAATCACTCAAAAATGTAGGCCACAGAATACTCTGCAGGCTATATATGGTTTAGCCGTAAATGGCTTTCTTTTTGTAACTGATAACTATACCAAACTCTTAGAACAGGGACTGCTATGTCTATAAAGTGCCTCACAAATCATTTATCCTTACTTGCGTGGTAACAATAAATTTTAACCCAGTGGTATTACTAGAACAAATGGAGTGATGTGGTCTAGTATTCTGAGCACAAACATGTAATCTAGGGACTCTCATGTTCATATCCCTTCAGGACCCCACTGACTCCCTTATTGGACTTGGCCAAGTCCTTTAATCTCACTGCCTCCGCTCCTCCAGCTTTAAAATGTAATAATACTTACATACCTCACAGAGAAGCCATATGCATTAGTTAGTTAATGTTTATACAACATTTTGAAGATGAAAAAATGGATTGTTTTATTTTACTTTGTTTTGAATGTGGTGCTTCATCCTCTCATCTGCAACAAACAAAAGAACCTAAGTTCTATTTTTGCTGCTGTTGTTTGTTCATAGATTTTTATGATGTGTAGTTCAGTGCCATTTAAAATTGTAAAAACATTTATTAAAAACAAATGAACCCCACACACACTCTAAGTGGATGCATCAAAATCTGCTCCCTAGACATATGGGGCCTCTTCAAATCCTGTTACATTCAGAATAATTTGATGTTTCTTATCCCTCTTCCCTGAATAATTATCCCCATGTGACTGAAAAGATACCAGTTACTGACCTTCCTGCTTTCTGAATTTAGCCAAAAAGGCACTTATACTGGTCAATAAATCCCTATGTTTTTTATACTAGGATTTTATGAATAAAATGTCATCATATGCCAAAAATCTTCCTTGTCAGCAGTACAAGGGTTCTTTTCTCCTTTCTTTTATATATTAGTTGTACGGGCTTTTCTGATATAAAAATAATGAGAAGAATTTTTCTTTATAACTCCTCACTCTGCCTTGGACCTGGTGGTGATGTGTTTCTCCTTGGGGGCCTTGTGATGGTAACACTCGTTGTTTCAGCTGTGAGTGAATCAATGCATGAAGAACATTCGTATTACTTGAAGAGTATTAAATGTGTGACTGTGAGTCTCTTCTCCATCACTGAGCAGATTGGTTACATGCAGGTTTGTTCTCAAGAGTGAGAGATGTGTTTGGCCCCATGAGAGAATGTGAGAGGTACAACTGAAAGCTTTAAATATTGAACTGACAAAGATACACAGCCGTTCTTATCCTAACATATCCAGTAAGCACAGTGGGGAGGGAATGGTCTGACCAATGGCAGTTCCATGATGTACAGCTAAATCTTTAGAGCAGCACAGCTCAGAATGACTTACTGTTGTACGTTGCTACATATTGCACTGCAATGGGTGCTTCACAAAACACTTACAGAAGGGCCCACTGCAGGACTATATGTAACAATATACAACAAAAGAGCTTAAAAATGAGTTTCGACAGATAGGATACCTAGACGAACATGAGAAAACTGGAGGCAGCTGTTCCTTTGACTTGTATCAATTTTAAACTTTCAATAGTTACTTCTGGTTTTTACCTTTGTACATCAAAATAATCACAGCCGTTATTTCGAATTAACTTTACTAGTGTCTACACAGCCAAACCGCTATTTCGAAATAAATTCGAAATAGTGGATCACTTATTTCGAATTTGGTAAACCTCATTCTACGAGGAATAACGCCAAATTCGAAATAGCTAATTCAAAATAAGTGCTGTGTAGACACTTATTTCGAAATAGGGGGCCTCCAGCCTTCCCAGGGTGCCCTGGTGGCCACTCCAGCCTCAAACAAGAACACTCTCCCTTCCCTCCCTCCCCGGAGCCCTTAAAGGGGTTGACTCTGGCCGCAGTGCCTGTGCCAGCTCCAAGCCTGCCGGCCCAGAGCCAGCAGTCACTGCCCCTGACCCAGTGGCCCCAAAACATGAGCCAGCAAGCCACTGGCAGCCAGCCCTCCACCGCTCCCCAGGAGCAGTCTGCCAGTTCCCAGGAGCCTGCCAGGGCCCAGAGAAGGTGGGCGCCTTCCTGGTCCAAGGCGGAGATCAGCGTGGACCTTACTCAGGTTTGGGAGGGATGCCCCCAATGTCCATGATCTCTGCACTAGACGGAGGAATGTAGCCGTCTATGGCTGGATAGCTGCCAGCCTGGCTACCAAAGGCCACATGCGAACCCAGGAGCAGGTTCACATGAAAATCAAGTTGGTCCGGCAAGACCCCCAACCCTGCGCCCTGAGCTTCCCCTGCCCGTTCTTCCCCTTGCTTCCCCCTTCCACCTCCCTCCTCCCAGGTTTCCCCCTCCCCTCTTCCACCCTCTTTCCTCCCCTCTCCCACCTCCTTTCTCTAGTCTCACCAGTTTCATTCGCCCCCCCCCCCAGTTTTGTTAAATAAAGAGAGTTTGTGTTAATGAAAATACATGTATTTTATTTGACATCAGGAAGGGGGGCTCGGAGGGTAAGTGGAACATTGTGGGGGAGGAATGAGGCACAAGCCCCCAGTGGGGCAGACCAGGGAGGCTCTTAGTGCTCTTCAGGGTGGAAGCTCTCCCGCAGGGCTTCCTGGATACTGACAGCCCCCCAATGGACCTCCGGGATGGCAGCCTGCAGAAAGTGCAGCCAGGCTCGCAGCAACGCGTTCATGAGAAGCACCAGAGTGCCCAGGGGCCGCTCCGGCTCAATGTTACAGAGTGCTGTAGTGTCCCAAGTGAGGGCAACCAGAGCACGCAGAGACACATATGCTTTGCTGTCCCTCATTGAGGTAGGCAAGCAAGCAGGGAAAGCTGAAAACCGGCTGCCCGGGGTGGGGGTCCCTTTAAGCATAAGCCTCAGATAGCCTCAGGCAGCAGCCACACAAAAAAACTCCTGACGTGATGCCCTGTTGGACCTGGTTCCGGCCGGCCTTCAGTGCAATTCAGTGTCCACTCAGTGTGGATGCGCTATTTCGAAATAGCAAAACGCTATTTTGAAATGCATTTTGTGTATAGATGTGTTATTTCGAAATAAGCTATTTTGAATTAACTAGTTCGAAATAAGATATTTCGAAATAACACTGTAGTGTAGACATACCCAGACAGTTCACAGTACTTTAAAATCAACAATGAGAAGCAACACAGATTAAGTGTTTTAAGGAGGGATGGCAGGCAGAAGAGGGTGGGCATGTGGCATACATGAAGTTCCAAGCTTAGGGCTTGTGAAAGAAGGCACAAGGCTGAAAGCTGGAAAAGGACACACATGAGGGAGAAGTGATTAGTGTGACCATAAGAAGAAAGATGGGGAGGACATGAGAGAAGAGGTGTAAGTAGGGGCAGCATCACAACATGAAAGCGAGGATGAAGAGTTTAAAGCTGTGGTAGGATTAGAGAAACATCTCGTGAAGAGTTTGCAGAGTGGGGCAATGCAGTTGGAGCAAGAGGAGAGGAAAATGCGAGTTCATCCCCATTCTATATAAATACACCTATTAAAAAGCAAAAAAACAAAAAAAAACAACCAAACCCATAGATCTTCCTCTGCTTATTTTTATCTCTTTTAATCTTAGTGACTTGATTAATGTGTAGCAGAACTTCAGCCTGAACAGTGCTTATGGCTTGAAATTGCTGCATGCTTATGGCTTAGTAATCTGCTCTGAAAATATAATTTATTGCAGGGTTTTTTCCTTGTAATTCTGTTTTTTCTTTAAATAAGAATTCCTGAAGCAGCTCCACAAGAGCTGAATGCTAGGAGGTGTTCAGCACCCTCAGCTACCAAAGAAGAATCTGATTCAGGAGAGCACTTAAGTATGTGCTTATGTCCATCCCTATTTAGGAAAGGACCTAGGCAAGTGTTTTAAGTGCCTTTCTCAATCAAAACTACAGTCAGTGGGAGATAATCTTACAAGGTGTTAGCATTACTGAGCCCATAGTATAAGCTGTCAAAGTACATACATGTGAGAATGCAAACTAGTACAATAGGACCTTGTTAAATGACCTGATGGTCCATCATATTTTACTCCAGAAAGGTCATCAGCCTTCACATCTCAAAACATGGATTAACACACTTCTCTCATTACATAATCAGGAAGTTCAATAAAAGTCTGTGATCAGCATTTAAAATATGCATTTACTGTTAAGAACTATACCCTGCATCTGTCGTGCCTTTCATCCAGGATCTCAAAGCTCTTCACTAGCATTAATTAAGCCTTCCAGTACCTATGTAAAGCAGGTATTATTTTACTTGTTTAACAAATGACTAAATTGCAGCACTAGAAGTTGAAGTGATTTGCCAACTAGCAAAATCAGTGACTGTTTCACAAGCAGAACTTTTTCCTGGCTTATAGTCCCCCTGCTCTATGTGGTAGATAACAGTCTCCTTTTCTAAAAATACACATTGATAGTGTATGAGAACCCAAGTAAAATAGCATTCACTTCTTTAGTATTAAAGGTAAACTCAGCTTTCCACCTTATGTCTCAAAACCCTCCTTTGACAATAGTGTATATGTACAGTACACAGTCATTTATGACCTCCCATTGTAGTCAACTTATGCAATGCATCTGCTTGATCACTTTATATTGCTTTGTTTCGCATCATTCTTTCCTTTTAGTTGATAAGACTGTAGACTCTTCAGGGGTTTGATTTTCTTGCATATCCATAAATCACCTAGCACACATTTTTAAAATAATCAGTACATAATAGATGGTGGTTTTTCTTGTAGTCAATGTGTATGATTCTTCCAGTGATGGGTATCAGTGGTGCACATGGCTTATATGCATATATACAGTGGCATAATAAGACTTTTGTGGGTGTGATCTCTAACCTATATCTTTGAAAACATCCAGGTTGGTGCATCATGTAACCCAGCATGAATAAAATAGGAACCAGGAGTTAGAGGGCACCTCAGCATTCTAAGGAGAATTCAGCGTTTCTGAGGCTGTAAGTGAGAGAGGCTAGCTGAAAAAGCCGTCTGTCTGCTGTGTCATGGAGAAAAGATTAAAAACTGGAGCTGTTCTGTGCTGTTTAAACCAGTCTGTGCCACTGGCCTAAAACCAAGTACAGTAGACAGCTTTGATTGAGACTGACAAATCTGGAAAAAAAAGACTCATAGAAGAAGTATTGTAACATAGACATTATTAAGTGGAAAATGAGCTGTTTGATGTTCTCTTTTGTCACCTCTACAGTTTAGCCACCTGGCCGTTTGGGGAAGCATGCTGCTCTGGTTGGTGTTCTTCGGTGTCTACTCTGCCATCTGGCCCGCCATTCCCATTGCACCAGACATGCTTGGACAGGTTAGTTTTTCATGCTTGATTTAGGAAAGATTGGTGAATGGGCTTTCTGACCACAGCCTTTTGTCTTCAATTCTAGTACTAGGAAAGTAGTATTTGTAGTAAGAAGGCTAGAATTGTCTTCAATACTAGGAAAGTAGTATTATTGGCAGTGCTCATGCAGCATCAGGATGTAAAGGAAGCGCCTTCAGTGAGTGCACCTAAGTTTTTATTAAAACACCCCTGCAAGTATTACAATTTTGCAACAGTAAATAAAACCTATGAGTCTGGCTCTCAGAGTCACTGTACATGCTGTAGATCTCTATGGACTTGGGTGGGACTGGGCCTAGGCTCTTCATTAATACAGTTTGGACCTCCCTAATCTGGTACTGTTGCGACCTAACTGGTTGTGAATGAGAGAATTTGCTGGACCAGGGGAGGTTCCCCTGCCATCGGCCCCCAAGTCCACTGCTGGCAGGCTGCCCCAGGAAGCAACCAGCCTCATGCTTCCCTTCCCCACCTCCCCCAGTCTGGCAGGACTGCTTGCCCAGCTGCTGCTAGCTCCCTGGGCAGCCCAGGCTCCAGTTCTTGCCTCGGGGCTCTGGCTCTGCTTGCCATGGGCTGCTGCAGGGCTCCATCTCTGGCTCCAGCCCTGTGCTCCCATGGGGCTACCGCGGGGCCATGGCCCTGCACTTCATTGGGCTGTTGCAGGGCTCTGACTCCAGCCCCACACTCCATGGGGCTGCCAGGGGACTCTAGCTCTTGTCCCATGCTGCCCCCAAGTTGCCTGCCCTGTTGCCCCTGCCCCTGGCTGGCCCTCCAGCCCTTAGGCTTCCGGGTTCTCTGGTCCAGGAGCATCTATGGTCCTGTAGGACCACGGATGTTGCTGGATCAGAGAGTGCCAGTTTTCAGAGGTGCAATCTGTACTGTCTTTGGGAGATTTCTGGGTAATAAAGGTTTGACAGAATGCCAAACAAAAATTTAATATTAAAAAAAAATGTAGGTTATGTATTTCCTCTGTTTGTGTTCTTCATTTTCTACTATTCCTTCCCTGTAACTTGTTAAAAAGAAAACAGAGAATGTACCTGAAAACAATTGAGGGATGGTCAGAAATAGAAGGGAAACTTCTGTGTTATGGGTCCCCTGACAATATTAATGGAGTTCTGGATTTGTTCCTTCAATGTCAGTGATTGCAGGGAGTACAATTCACCCTTCAGTGTCATTATTTCAACCTGTGGTGAACAGAGAGTATTGAGCCAGTCAAAAACCTCTTCTGTGAGAGTATTTAGAAAAGGAGCTTCCTCGGAAATGAGCAGTCAGTAAATAGTCTGTAAAATACTACTCCAAGCAAACTCCAGTGCAATCAGAGTAAGTTACTGGAAAAGATGCTCTTACAGCAAGTTTGGATCTATCTTTACATTTGTAAAGATGCCGTTGTTTATAGAGAAGAGGAAAAGGCAAACTGAGAATGGTTATAATAGTGGATATAAGCACATTGATTTTTATAAAATGTCATCTTTGCACATCAGAAAATAAGAAACACAAAGCACTCGTGACCTTAATGATTTGTAATGTTGCTTATCACATAATTCCATATAGTAAACAAGAGTAATTCTGGCATCATTCTGTTTCCATTTGTTTCTGGATCTAATAAATATTTCATTATATTGTGGTAAAGTGCAAAGGAAAATGGAGATTATAGTATATTGTCATAGACAGCTTTCTAAAGCAAGGGGAGAGAATGACAATTGACAGGAAGGGATCAGCCATCATATGATGGACAGAGACAATATCAAATTCCTTTGATAGTATTTCATAAAGTCCTCAGTGTGTTTCACAGTGCACATTTGCATCAGCAACTCTAATTCACATTTCCATAAATTAGGCTGAAATTTTATTTAGTCTCATAGCCAACCATGAATCATTTTTGCAGTCTAGAACTGCAGATTCGCAGGCTATATCTACACAGCGGTGCTATTTCAGGATACCAGAAGTATCCCGAAATAGCTATTCTTCATCTTTAAATGCGCCTGTTATTTCTAAATAGATTTTGAAATAACGGGTGCACTATTCCAGCATCCCTGTAACTCTTGTTCCACAAGGGGTAAGGGATGTTTTGGAATAGCTCTTTATTTAGATCGAAATAAAATATGCAATTTGGGGAGCTACAGGTGCGGTGTAGATGCACCCCTAATGTCACTATTAATGTGTCAGTATTTTTAAAGCACAAGTTTCAAAGTAAACTATCCCACATAGTAGAAATCTTGAACTACAGAGTTCAGTTCCAAAATTCAGTGACTTTTTTAGAACTTCTTCTACTGAAATAGCAAAACAAAACAAAAAGACCATGACTAAAATTCACGTTAACCACAATGTAACCCAGAGGTCCCAGAAAACTAATGTTAAATAGTATTTTATTTTTGCTTGAATACTTTCTAGAAAATGTTTTTCTACTTAAGCCATGTTATTTTATACTCTTTGGTTTTCCAGAACAAATGATGGCTTGTGATACGACATTAATATCTTGCTGGGGGTAAAACAATACTAATTCTTATGGAGAGCACAACATTTACTTTGTGAGTGATTGAGTGAGATCATGAATGTAGTCCGATACTTGCATAGCTGTTCTTAGATCAGTAATCAGCTATCAAAGACATTATGGAGTTGTTCATCATCCTAGCAAGGGTATAAGAGCTTTGTGAGGAAAAGGGAGTAATGTAATATAATGGATGATTTCAGCATAAAATTTAATTTAAACAGTACCACTGTGTCGTAGTGTTATCCTATTTTTGCTGTCTAGTTTGTATGCTTTGAAGGGAGAGAAGGTGAAAAAGAGGGGGTTTTTTACCTCTGGAAAATAACGGAAGGACCCCTAATCTGGAGGAAGATTCTGTAGAACTTGCATTAATTTGCACAGAGGTAATTTGCTGCATAATAAGCTGGGACCATTCAGGCCACATTCTGTAAAATAAATTGCCTCTTTTCTTCCAGACTATTTAAAATATGCCTTTGTTCTAACTCTTTTCCTATTTGCAATATAAATAATTAAGACGTGTTAAAGTAGTGTGGCACAGTAAAAAGTATATGGTTTGTTTTTAAATCTCTTTTATTCAAGTGTTTCTAGTTGTTTAAATAAATTAATTTTCAAAATGTAACACTGCTCACAAAATGTTATAGCGCTTAAAAGCAGCTTAGTTCCTTATTACTATAGTGTCCATAACAACCAGTGTACCCCACCACAAGTCAAAATATGCTGTGCAAGGCATTTTATTCCATCTATTCACCAAATGTCTGCATGGAGTCTCAGATATTTAAGCATCTGAAAAGATGCATTGTTTCTGCTGGGGTTTATTAGACTATTGAATAAGTATTTCTTTCTCTTGTTCATTACATTTGGAGAATTCTTACATGGGAAAAATGCAGGTTTTTCCTTGAGGGCAAAGGGAAGTAACTAGTAGAATTAAAGAGTTATTGTCTGCTGTCAGAGACCTGTTTCTTTTGTTTCATTTAATGCATTTCATAATACAGTAAAAATCCCAGTGGAACTTAATGTAAATTTTCCAATAATAAAATACATTTAGCGCTTTGAAAATTAAGTAGAAATTCTTTGGTAGCTTTTTGGTGGTCTTTTTTTTAAACCTGTGCATTATTTCCCTAAACAATACTAGAAGTAGGAGTGGAAGTCTACACAACCAAAGGCCTTTAAAATTATTTGACAGAGCCTAGTCCCCTTGTTTTTGTGAGTCTCAGGTTTTTTTTAATTTGGTTGGGTTTTCTCCGGCGAGGTAGTACAGAGGAAAGAAAGGGATCTACAATCTTTCCCTCCACATAGTGAGTTGTGCACATATGCCAGTTTGGAGTAGCTATTTGTTAATGAAAACTTCTGCAAACAGAGCATACTGCCAGGGCCAGCCCAACTACATAGACAGACTAGGTGGTCGTCTGGGGCATGAGGTTTTAAGGGATGCAAAATTAGATGGAAGTGAATTTTTTCTCTACAGTATTTAAAAAATACTAATATGTTACTTCTTATAAATGAAAGTATCAATTATTGTACTTGTAAAACAGTATATCACTGCTGTGTCAGAAGTTGAGTTATATTTTTTATTTCACATTGTGGAGCATAGCTGTGTATGTAAATACAGTTAAAATGTGTCACGGCATAGCTCCTAAAGAGTGCTGTCGGGGGTGGGGTCTCACAGTTCAGACATTCTCAATAGCCCAGGGTTGGCCAGTCATACAGTTGAGTCAGTGTTGTTGTGAAGGCCGGTCAGCGATCTACAACAGCTGTTCTACTGTCTTACAAGCCATGATCCTGAGAACATTGTGCCCACAAAGAATTTGTATTGTGCTAGACTTGAGAAATTTGGTAAGAGGTTTTAAAAAGATTATAGAAGGAGGATCACAAATACTTGTAAGATTAAGATTGTGTGTTTATTGTAGACTATTGTGTTAGGATTAATGACAAGTAGAAAAAATCACTTAAAATATTTATTTTTATTTTTACATTGTTCATTTCAAATGCCAAGTAAATAAAGGTAAATTTTCATTCTAGACGTCTCATTTTTCTCTCTGTTGAATGAAGAGCCCAAAATTACAGTTCACCTAGGGAGCCCAAAACCTTTAGGCCACACCTGTACACTGAGTCACTGAGTGCCAGTCTGATTCCTTCTCCCTCTTGGTATGTGGAACACATTGCCTCGAGATATTATTGAAACTAGTAGTTTTTTATATTTGTATATAAATATGTACATTATATGTACATAATATGGGCTTGATGGTGCCATTACAAAGGTCCATTACAGAGCCCTGGGAAAGATTTGTTGTCTTCTACTGAATTCCTTTTTGAGCTGCAGCTAATGACGCTCTGTGTGGCCAACAAGCTTTACTGGCCAGTGCATCAGAGTGCAGGGCCATAGCCTTGCCTATTTCCTACCCCTTTTGGGGTGCATGGTACTGTAAAAAGAATAGGGATAAGATATAATTCTGCCTGTCCCTTTCCTGGGTTACATAAATGGATTTGTCAGGTGGGGAGACTGTTTTTGCCCTTCCTGTTCATTGAGTGCCAGACATAAAGTCAAGGCAAGCTTTAGCCATCTATTATGTGTTAGTGAAAGTTAGTCTGTCTATGTATCTGTCTGTCGGTCCATGTGCCTGCCTATTTGTTCAAGAGCTCCTCCTAAATGGCAAGAGCTAGGACCACCAAATTTGGTATGCAGCTTCCATTTATCATTACTTAAAGCAAGGTCAGGGTTTGGTTGTGCCAGGAAAATGGGATCTGCTTGGAATGGGGTTGCGTCTTTTAAAAAAGTACAGAAAAGAGACAGAAATACCAGACAGGTGAAAGGGGCTGGTTGGAATTGTGCCATCCCCCGCTACCTGCTCTCCATTCAGAACTGCCCTAGCCCCAAGACTCCCACCCTTCAGGTACCTTTAGGGAAAGTGAGGGGGCTGCAGTCCCTCCCCCCCCCCCCGATTTGTACAGGGACACATAAAACTATACAGAAAAGAGACAGAATCACCATGCAGGTGAAAGGCACTGGCTGGGGGTGCTCCCTCCACCCCTGGTCCAGGACTTCCCCAGCTCTGAGCCTCTCACCCCCCCCCAGGACTCCATTAGGAAGGGCAGAGGGGATGAAGCTCCCTCCTCCCCCCGATTCGTACGAGGATACTGCTGGCTGTTCCCCTTCATGAGGGAGCAAAGGGAAAGTGCACAGTTTGCTGCATTCCTCACTCTGGCTGGGGAGTGTAGGGGCAGTTGAACCTGGACCTGCCCCCACCCAGCTGTGCCCACTGGAGCTGTAGCAGCCATGGAGAGGCACTTCTCACCTGGCCCTGAGCTGCTGTGGTGAGGGAGGGCTAGGGTTGTCCTCTCTCCCCAGGGCAGCCTGTGTACTGAACCCCGTATCTGCAATCCCACCCCAGAGCAACGATTCAAATGAAGCATGGACATTTTCATTTTATTTTCCAAAAAATAAGAATTAATTATGTTAAAGACCTGAACAACGCTGGGTAAATCTTCTAGTATGTAAATAAGAATAACATGTGTTTGCTCTCACTAGAATAAAAATATATTGAGCCTCAGGACTGAATCTGAGTACCAGCTGGGCTCAAGAATCCCCCTACCTTCTCTTCCCATGTTATGGTCCTGCATTGTTAAATGCTTTATGGGCGGTTTACGCTTTTCTCAGAAGCATCTGGAATTAGCCATTGATAGAACACAATACTACTTATCTGTTCTGGTTTGATAGTTCCTGTGTTTCCCCCTCTCTGTATAAACACCTTCTGTTGGTCTTTGCCTCATTAATTTTGTCCAAAGGTGCAAAGGTAATTTGAATTATACATAAACCTCGTTGTCCATATTTTCTTTTTCTTTAAAAAATCAAAATAAAATAAAAAATTCTTGTTCTGTGATTAGTCTGAAATGTTAAGCATTTAAGGTGGATGAGGGTTTTTTTGGTGTTTTTGGTTTGTTTGGGGGTTTTTGCTGGGTGACATGTATGCAGTAATGTCTAAGACATCTGATTTAAGTATTGTTTTGACTTAGACCACAATATGTTGATTATGGATCAGCATTACTAAATGTCTTCCACACTTGAGGCTTTTAGCCCTCCCAGAAGTTGAAAGAACCAAAGTTAGCACTGCATTTAAGATTCAAGTTATTTTTGTGAAAATCTGCTTCTAGCTTCTAATGCATCTTGCCCCTTCCTAGTTTCTTCTTACCATTTCTTTTGTCAAGATGAGACTCACTGATCTCTTAACCAAAGTCATTTTTTGTAATCATCAGCCCTACTTTTGGTTAATGAAAATAGCAACGAATCAGGCCACTCC
Source organism: Pelochelys cantorii (assembly GCA_032595735.1). Lineage (NCBI taxonomy): Eukaryota > Metazoa > Chordata > Testudines > Trionychidae > Pelochelys > Pelochelys cantorii. The sequence continues at coordinate 46,380,379 of CM064326.1, read as the reverse complement.
ACTGCACTTCTGTGTGAGTTTTGAGAGGTGATTTCTAGCTCTTATGGCAAGCTTTTATTTCTCTTTCCTGACGTTGTCTACTTTGCTTTCAGCGAGACACCTCTTGAGCTAAGTTGAGTACGATCCTAGGTCAAAAATTTCTGTCAGATAACTTCTTGGTTCATATGTAGTGCTTTCAGAAAGAGTTTCAGGATAGTGTTTGACACGGGGTGCTCCACTCACCCCTAGTCTGGTGCCTCCTCTTAGCCATTCTGGGGATTAGCTAATCACACCTTCGTCACTCTGTCTCTCTGGTCTACAGCCCCTCCTCACTCCGGGAACCAGAGCCTCTCTTCATGACTCAGCTTTCTAGCCAGGTCAGTCAGTGTTTCCCCTTCTCAGACCGTCTTCCTATTCACTGCTTCAGGTGCCACTCCTCCAGTGGCTGGTAGGGGACCCTAGGCCTGCGCTCTACTTTAGGCAGTCCATGGACCAGGAAGAAGGGAATTGATTCCAGTCAGGTTCAGCTGCACTGGAATAGGCAAGGCCTATTCCAGTCTATGGATCCTCAATCCAGCAGTTCTGGGCTTTGCTCTTCCAGCTTCACAGCCCCTTCCCTGGACTGTTTCCTACATTTCTGGTACCTTCCCCACTCTCCTCCTCTGGGGGTACCAGCTCCAAACCCTCCTCCCTCTTCCTCAGGAGTGACTGCCCTCTTCCAGCAGCAGCCCCTGTCTGTTGCCAGCTTTCTAGGCTGTGGCAGAATAGCCAGTGGACTGACAGGGCCAATGCCCGGGGCCCCTGAAATAATCCTCCACTGGGCAGCCAAAACCCAGAGCCCTGGCTGCCAGGCAGCCAGAATGGGGCAAGGGAAGCCCCCATATCCCAATCCCATTCCTTGGCAGCAGCACCGGGCAAGTAGACAAGGCGGGGGAGAGGAAACCCCAGTGGCCTCCAACCCTGTCCTCGACCTCATCCCTCGACCTCATCCTGAGCAGAATCTGTGGGACAGAGGAAGCCTCCTCCACCCAGCAGTCATGGGATGGGAGAAGAATCCTGGTGCTACAGGGCAGTGGGGAAGACCCAATGCCCAACCCCACTCTCCAGCAGAAATTCCGGGTGAGTGGGGCAGGAGAAGCTCCAGCACCCTGAATCTGGTCCCCCATAAAAACGCAGGGGAAACCCCAGCACCCAGACTCCCACTGCAACCCTGCAACTGGGACAGCTCTCGCTCTCTGCTGCAGCCCCAGGTTTATGGCAGAGGGACACAGCTTCTCCAGTCTTGGGGATACAGGAAAAGGATCAGAAAGGAGCAAAAGTGGTTGTGGAGCAGCAGTGGGGGATGAAATGGTGGGGATCCTGAGAGGAACAAGGGCAGGCCCCAAGGAAGGGGCAGAAAGGGACCCTGGGTGGGAAGGGCTGTGGGTCGGACTACAAGCAGAAGAGGTAGAATGGGGTGGGATCATAAGAACATAAGAACATAAGAACATAAGAACGGCCGTACCGGGTCAGACCAAAGGTCCATCTAGCCCAGTATCCTGTCTGCCGACAGTGGCCAGCACCAGGTGCCCCAGAGGGGGTGGACCGAAGACAATGATCAAGCGCTTTGTCTCCTGCCATCCCTCTCCAGCCTCTGTCAAACAGAGGCCAAGGACACCATTTTATCCCCTGGCTAATAGCCTTTTATGGACCTAACCTCCATGAAATTATCTAGCTTCTCTTTAAACTCTGTTATAGTCCTAGCCTTCACAGCCTCCTCTGGCAAGGAGTTCCACATGCTGACTACACGCTGTGTGAAGAAGAACTTTCTTTTATTAGTTTTAAACCTGCTACCCATTAATTTCATTTGGTGTCCTCTAGTTCTTCTATTTAGGGAACTAATAAATAACTTTTCTTTATCGGCCCTCTCCATACCACTCATGATTTTATACACCTCTATCATATCCCCCCTCAGTCTCCTCTTTTCTAAACACAGGTGGAAGGGGTGGAAGGGGTAGGCAGGGACTTCTTACTTGCTCTGGCCTAAGGCCTCAGGAAACCTTAATCCACCTCTGTTTCTAGGCCTTGCCTACTCCTGCACAGCCGCACCTGCATGGAATCAGTTCCCTGCAGCCTAGCTCTCCCTGTAGGTGCCAGGCCACCTTAAAACCTTCCACTCCTGTGTGGGGTGAACACCCCCATCACTGTGTCCTTCCTGGTTTTGCTTTGAGGTTAGTGCTAGTGTGTTTTGAAACACAATAGTGGAGATGCCTGTTCATCTCCATGGTGCACCTTTGATTCATGCTAAACCAGGTTCTTTTCATTTGCAGGAGCTCATTTTCCTTCCCTGTTCATGTTCTCTGAGCATGATGTACCTACCCCCAGCTCTCATCAATTCTCTAATTTTGTGTAAAAAAAGCAAAACACAGCTTGGCTGGCCAGTCCTGTAAAGTTTTAGAAGAACTTGTTGGTCATGTGACCAGTCATTTGACCAAAATTTGGTCTGCATATGGCTCATGGCTACTTGAGGGAGTCTGTATTTGTGTTAAAGTGTGTGAAAAGGGGAGCCCACACGAAAGAGCAGCCCTGTTTTCAGTGCAGCATAATTTGCAGTACTTCAATGATCATGTTAAACAGGCTGCCCATTACTACCCTTTTCATGGGGAGGCTGGGGCCAGGCACCCGCTCGCACTCTGGGACCTAGAGGACCGCTCTCTACGTACCTACTGGGGATGGGGAAGACTGTGGCTGCCCACTGCCTGCCCTTCCTCCCCATTCCATGCTCCTGCTGGGACCTAGGAAAGCTGGGGCCATGCACCACCTGCCCTTCCTCCTCCCCCGAGCTTCCAGGCTGGGAGAGAAGGCTGGGGCTGTGCCCTGCCCACTGGGGGAGGAGGGCCTGCCCCTACAGTGGGGAAGAGGGTGCTTAGCTTCCATGAAGCCCTGGTGGGAATGGCTGGGGTTTGCCTCCCCAGCCCTTAGCCCCACTGTCCAGAATCACTCACTCGTTACACTGTGGTGTGGTTTCAGTCTGTGGAAATTCCTCATTCAGATGTTAGTCAGAAATCAGACTTCTGCCTGCAGATGGAAGTCCACATGATTGTTGATCTTGTTTGTTTTTATAATTATGCGCAAGGGTCTCCATTACACTTGATGTGGTTTTGGAACTTATTCTTTTTCTAGAATTTTGGCCTGTGCTTTGGGCAGAAAATAAATTAAAGTAGGGTAATAAAGTATGCATACCTCTTTTAAACATCTGTTTAGGAAATGGCTTCGTTATTTTTTGATCCCTCAATGACTTTAAAAGCGAATCTGCCAATGTGGGTCTCTGATGTTGTCATGCTATAGGACGTGCCAAAAACAAAAAAAAAAAGATCAATAAAATGAAACGGCAATATGTTTTGAAAAGGGCATATCGTAAATGTGAAATTATCTGAATAAACATGCACACCATGAAAAGGTTTCCTATAAACAAGAATACCTCTTCTACCCATTGGCAACTTATCAGCAAATCTCTCCTGAGTATTTCTTAAAGTTGTAGAATAAATTGGTTGCTCATATGAATTTAATCCTTCTGGAGATCTTAAAGCTGTTACATTCATGCAGCTGTACCTAAGGTTGTGTCAAGTTTTCCCATATGAACCTGTATTCATGGATTTAAACCTTGGCTATTCAAATTTACCTTGGTCTGAGAATTGGCAACATTCAGCCAAATATTAAGTCAGGCTTACTCTGACTTTGAATTTTGCTTGTGCACATTTTCCTTGCTCAGTTTTTTAACTGCAAAATCTAAGGGCACTTTTTGAAAATGTGACTGACTTGATCAACGAGGAGCAACTTCTCTTAAAATCTGGGAAAGTTCAGCAGGTTAGAAGGTAAAGAAAGTAAACATGGGCAGTGGGTTATGTAGGTTGAGGGAGTCTTTGCCTCCCCAAACAGTTGCCACACCCATGCTCCCCTCGGTGCTGGCCAGGTCCCCCATGTTTATGACTTCTCTCCAGTTCCTCTGTGCTGCAGGGGGCTATGGCAGGAGTGGAAGGCATAGGGCTTCAGGTAGGAGGGGCGGGGCTGGGAGCTAGCCTCCCCCAGCCTGGGGTTCACCTGTCACCCATGAAGGCTATAAATGTTAATATCATAACAAAGAGGGACCTTAGAAACAGATCATGAAAGGAGGATTTCTGAACAATTATATAAATCAATAGGTTGCTAGAATGCAGGGTATATAGAGTGTCTTTCTCTTATTTTGGTGTGTTTAAGCTCATTAGAATATTTGATGGAAATGGCTAATTGAGCTATGAAAAATTATGTGGAAGAAACAGAGCTAGCTTCCTTGATTAGTATCCTTACTTTGGGGCTTTGTATTTCATTTGCAAGAATTCTAGCTACTGGATTAGCATATTAAACATACATGCAATCAATAACATGTAACTTGATGGTACATAAATCAGTTTCTAAAAGAGTCTGGCAGGCATTGTGCATGATGCTTTAACCATGGTTTGTGTTTCAATATGGATTGACCAAACAGTGTGGACAGGGGCCAAACTGTGGTTAGAAACCAGATACCTGAAACGTAATTTGAAAAGCAGTATATATAAAAGTCCTTTACACCTACAGATATTTGACACAATATCCAGATTTGTTGCCTTCAAAATAGTATTCTCTATTCATGAAAACAGAGAAACCAGCCCTTTCCCTCTAAAATAAATTATAATCCTAGGGTAATGGAATATGCTCAAAATCATATTATTTAGAGTTTGGAATATGCAGTTGCTTAAGATCTTGGTTTAGATCGTCACAAATAATTTATTCTTGTATTTAGAAGATTCTCCTGATGGGCACCAAAATGTTTTGCATGTTCTTGCAGAGTTGGTTTGAAGGTGTCCTATTAAAATCAACTGACTTACAATATCATGAATTTTCATGGGTAAATCCCACTTCATCAGATGAGTACTCATCTGATTAAATGGGTTTTACCCATGAAAGCTCATGATACTGTATATTTATGTTAGTCTCCAAGGTGCCATAGGGCTACTCATTGTTTTTAAAGTTACAAACTAACCCATCTCTGTGCCACTGTTGATCTTACACAGTTCGAATTAGCGGATCTAGTGAACATACGCTAATTTGAATTGAGAGGGGCACTCTGGTCGATGCCAGTAGTCCTGCTTCCATCAGGAGTAAGGGAAGTTGAAGGGAGAGTGTTCTCTCTTCAACTTCCTCCAGTATGGACAGCACCACAAGTCGAGTTAAGGTACTTTGACTTTAGCTACGCAATCAATATAGCTGAAGTTGTGTATTCTATCTTATCCCGTAGTGTAGACATACCTTTAGGCTTTGTCTACACTGCAGGCTTTTTGCACAAGAAGCTTTCTGCAGAAGAGATCTTCCACAAAAACTTCTTGCGCAAGAGTGCGTCCACACTACAAAAGCACATCGTAAAAGCAGTGCGCTTTTGCGCAAGAGAGCATCCAGACTGCATGGACACTCTCTCACAAGAAAGCTCTGATTCCTATTCACAGACTAGCCACCAGAGCATCTGTGCTTTTTTCCATTGGCTCTTTTTGCACAAAACCCCCCTGTTGCCCATCCACACACACCTTTTTGTGCCAGAACTCTTGCGCAAAAAGGAGTTATTCCTTGTAGAAAGAGGAATACCTACACCGCAAAAACTCCTCTCTTCTTTTGATTTACTGTAAATTTACTTGCACAAAAATGCACTTGAGGTATGGATGCTCCGCGGGTTTTTGCGCAAAAACCTTGTAGTGTAGACGTAGCCTTAGAGAAGTAGCTACTATATTGTACTGTATTGAAGGCAATATCAATTGAGATTAGTAATACATCCTAGAATACTCAAAGAGCTGACTGAAGAGATAGCTGAGCCATTAGCTATTATTGTCAAAAAGTCATGGAATATGGGAGAGATTCCAGAGGGCTAGAAGAGGGCAAATATAGTGCCCATCTATAAAAAGGAAAATAAGGATAACCCAGAGAATTCCACACCAGTCAGTTTCATTGCCTGGAAAGATAATGGAACAAATAATGATGCAGTTTGCAAACACCTAGAAATTAATAAGGTGATAAGTAACAGCATAGATTTGCCAGGAGCAAACTGTCAGACCAAACTAGTAGCTTTCTTTAACAGGGTAACAAGCCCTGTGGGTAGGGAAGACATGGTAGATGTGATATATCTTGACTTTAGTAAAGCTTTTGATACAGTCTCACATGACCGCCTCATAAACAAACTATAGTAGCTCTATCAAGAAAAAAACAACGTAAAACCATTCCCAGAAAGTTAACTGTGTTTCACAGTTAAGCTGGAAGCACATATTGAGTGGGATCATGCAGGATTCGGTTCTGGTTCTGTTCAATATTTTCATCAGAGATTTAGATAATGACATAGAGAGTATACTTATAAAGATTTTTGGATGATACCAAGCTAGGAGAGGTTGCAAGTACTTTGGAGGATAAGTACATACAAGGTTGGTACAAAGAGGAGAGAGGAAAAAATGTTCTCCATGAGCTTTAATGATAGGACAAAAAGCAATGGGTTTAAATTGCAGCAAGGGAGGTTTAGATTGGACATTAGGAAAAAATTCCTAACTCTCAGGGTGGTTAAGCACTGGAATAAATTGCCTAGAGAGGTTGTGGAGTCTTAATCATGGGAGATTTTTAAGAGTAGGTTGGACAAACATCTCTCAGGGTATTTATTATTATAATATTTATTATGCTATACTATTTAGTCCTTTTTCATGTGTAGGGGGCTGGACTAGATGATCTCTCAAGGTCCCTTCCAGGCCTATGATTCTATGAAAAACTGGCAGCACTTTGAGCCATAGTGACAGAAAAGGAACCTAAGAACATAAGAATTACCCAGCAATGATCCATCTAGTTTAGTATCCTGTGTGAGAGAGTGACCAGATCCATGCATGTCAGAAGAAGATGCAAACACCCCTGCAGTAGGTAGCTCAGTAATAACTTGTCCCAAGGGAAATTTCCACCTAACCCCCCAATGATTATGCCTTGAAGCATGAGCATTTAAACAACCCTTCCAAAACTCTTATTTGTTTGTTTAATGTTTAATAGTATAACTCTAAGTATCAGCTGTCCAGTTTTTATAAATACTGCTAAGCTCAATGACATTCCATGGATTAATGTGTGGGTTGTGAAAAACTGTGCCTTGTGAGAGAAAGTATTTTCTTGTATCAGTGTTGAATTTGCCACTTTTCTGTTTATTAGAATTTCACCTGAGAAGCCATATTGATCTATTTTCATCAAGCTATGTGTAAGGAGGATTCTAAACCAATAAACGGTAGCCACTGTTTGCTAGTGGTAAGAAGACTGCACTAAAACACTGGTTTTCAATCTTTTTTCCATTTGTGGACCCATAAACATTGTTGAATAGAGGTGCGGACGTCTTTGGAAATCTTCTCTACACTGGTTGAAAACCGCTATGGTAATGACAACTTTCTGTGGATCCCTCAGACATAATCTGTGAACCTCCAGGGGTTCATGGACCAGAAATAGCAAATCCCTGCACTAGAGGATTGGCAGTCAGAAAAGGTTTAGTTCCTTGCATTGCCATTGATTTTTGCAGTGTGAGCTCCATTATCAATATTATGTTTATAATAACAGTGCTTGGGAAATAGCTGAGAACAGGGCTCCATCAGACATAGTACAGACATAGATTAGTAGATGATCCCTACCTGGAGGACCTTCCTGTCTAAACAGACAAAGGATATGGGGAAAGGATCTAACAGAGCGATCAGTTGATGGTGGCCAACATCATGTTAGTTTCATGACTTTTGAGAGTGGGGTGTTATTGGGCAAGTGATTGTATGGGGAGACTTTCGAAGTTGCATCCTGGAGTCCACAGCAGGAAGGTTGTGGCCATACTGGACACACTCTTACAGCTGAGGCTGGGCAGTACACATTAGGGCAGCGGGTGGCATCCTGTGACTTTTTTAATCTGCATTTAAATGATCACGCTTGAGTGGTCCTCAGGTCCTCTAAAGCATGCGGCTGTGCTGCTTTGTGGCTGAACAGGAGAGGTTAGTTAGGAGATACTGCTGTGTTTTTGTTTAAGTGCCATTTCTTAATCATTTCTATGCTTGGGAGTGGAGAGGGAACAGGGAGTTACGGTTCGGGGTGGGGGTGTTGACATGGGCAGTAAGTATCAAAGGCAGGGAGAGACTAATCCTCCCCAACAGCCAGGTGTGGCCTGTGCACATTCTACCCCCACTTCTCCTGCTTCTCATTCTGCAGGTGGTTGGTGCTTCCAGAGGGGTGGCCTACCTCCTGGCACTCCAGGTCTGTGGCCAGGAAGGCTGGGGCTGCACTACCTGCCCCCTGGGGTTCTGGGGGGGGCTGGCCTGGGGCAGGGACCAGCAGCCACAATTAGGTGGGAGGTGAGGTGCAGGGCAGAGGTGAATAGCCACAGTGGGAAGGTGGGCTCTGGTGAGCATGGAAGGGGCGGGGCTGGGGAGCTAGCCTCCCCAAGCCAGAGGTTCACCTACCACCCATGGGAGTAGGGTATTTGTTTTATTAAATTTGTTTTTCTGATTTCTTGGGTTTTTTCCACCATGGTTCCTTCCTTGATGTTATGTTTTGGATCTCTGTGGGCTGGCAGGTCCAGTCATTTTAGATGTAAAAAATCTTTGCACTTTAATTTCATATTCCTGCCTTTATTCCCTTACATCCATACAGTATTTAGTTTGATGGTTTTTTACTTTTAAAAATCTGCTCTTAAAGGTCAAAATGTGACCCCAAAACCCCAAGGAGTGGAAATGATCTCCATAATAATGGGCTGTCTCTGAGATGAATACATGCACTTCAGAAGCAGAAAGCTTGGCAGCAGAGCAAGTTCTTCTGAGTATCCCACATGGTGCTGCATGTCAGCCAGTAGCTTCTGTCCCCCCACTGATTCCTGATTAACTCATTTGGCTTTGGCCATGGGCTTCTCTCATGCCTCCTGTCTCCCCCATAAGGATGGGCATATTGGGACTAGAGATAATCTTCATGTGCTATGCACAGAAATGTAAGTGCAGGGTGTGCATAGCATGTCTGCATGCCTGTGTGAGGTCAGTATAAAGGCAGTTGGCCTGAGAGTACAAAATGCCCATATTCGCATGACTATTTCTGTTCGTTTTGATATTTATATTCCAGCAATCTCAAAACACAATCAGGATAGGGGCACCAATGTGCAAACAAACACAAACAAACACAAGAACTCATGGTCTGAGCATGCTTCTCTGTTCTTCTCTTTCCTATTCCCTACCTCCTAGAGCCATGGAGGATTGGTGGTTATGAGCATGTGTCCACTGAGAACTGCAAAGTGTTTCTATTTTGTCCCTTTTTTCCTCCTTTGTGACTGAGGGAAAGTTACCTCTCACTGTAGAGCAGATAGGTCTCAATTCAGCAAAGGGTAAAGTCATGATTTATAATAGCTTGGTTGGTGATGCTGTTGTTCTTGGAACACTGGTGAGAGATATAAACAATAATCCCTTGAGCATACTGTTTTTATGGTAAGATGTAGAATACCTCCTTCAATACACTGAGGAGTGTTAGCATGGAATTTTAAAACAGGAGTCTAAAAACATCTAAAATAGAAATTAGTGATACCAGATTACTTTCAATCTATTGATCAGGAGGAGTGTAAGTTGTTGCTTTAAGAACAGGAGACCAGACCGAGGATAAAGGGCCAAGGAACACAATATCTAAAAGTTTAAATTTATTAATTATTTTAGGTTTGAGGGGAAAGAGTTCCTTACGTGATGCAAAACAGGGATGGCAAAAACAGGTCTGAGAGATGCCTGATAAAGTTTTAATAATATACTTGAGTTTGGGGGGTGTTCTTCCAGATATAGAACCTTTATAGCAGCGCTGGGCAAAATACGTCCCGGGGGCCAAATCCATCCCCCAAGCCACCACATCTGGCCCATGGACAACCCTGCCAGGACCCTTAGGCACACAGCTGTCCTGGTTTAAAGCGCAGTCCATGCGGCTCTGTGCTCTGCAGGGAGAGGGAGGCTCCTTGTGATCTCAGGGTGTCCTCCAGCCCCTGTAGCCCATCTCTCTGGGGAGTATGGATTAGAGGGAGAGACATACACGATGGAGCTGCTCCAGTCTGAAGTATGGTGAGTGACTGAGATGAGTGCCTGTCTTAAGAGGCAGTTCACTGTTTCTCCAGCAGCCTGTTCTCTCTCACACTCACTCACACACACACTCTTCCCCCCTCTCCATGTACTCCATCGCTGCAGAGCGGGGGATGGGAAGACAACAGAGTAGGACAGCTTTCCTCAGCTTAAAGAGACAGCTCATGACATCTCTCAGACACTCACCCAGCAGCAGCTAGCACACTCACACACTGTGTCACACACCCACACACCTAGTCCCTGTGCTACATCCATACAGTCTCTCTCTCTAGCCCCCTCAGCCCTCATCTTCCACCCAAGGCCTTGACCCTTCTAGGAGCCCAGAACCAGCCCCTGATAACTTACCAAAATTTGTCGAGTGCCTTTCCTTGGGAAAATTATTGCCCACCCTGGTCTTTTACTAGTACAAAAGGTACTGAGTGTAACCTTTGCAGGGACTTCTCTTGAGAAATACATCATCCATTTTACTATAGTAGGAAAACATGTGTGAGTGAGTGAGTGAGTGAGCGAGCGAGCATCCATTTTTATAAATAAACAATGGAGAAATAAAATCTCTTTAATGTGTAACACAAATAAGCACCTGTAGCCAACACATTTGTTGTTAATTTCTGTTCGATAATAAGATGTGTATATAAAAATTGAGCATCCTGATGTGTCTGGCATGTATATGTTACATGTCATTTGTCATTTGCTTTGGTGGGTTGAGAATGTTTGGTAATAAAGGGATGAACTAAGAAAAATATTTTGGCTTATGCATTCCAAGTGATTTTAATGAAACATGAAGAATACCCATGTTGAACATTGCTTGCACAGAACCTGCATTCAGTAAAAATATATCCAAATTAAAGGCAGGTTCTTTAAAAAACATAATAATATAAATGTTAGATGAAAACCTGGTCAATTCCTTTAAGATATTGGCAGCCCTGTTTGATTTTCTGTCTATGTAGAGTTTCAATATGATCGGGTAAATAGATACAATAGATGCAATGTGGGCACACAAAATATCGAGGTCACATCTGGTGGAATAATAGAAAATTAAAGCATGGCTCTGTCAAGCTGTGTCCCTCTTCTACTAGGGAGAACAGCTATTGTTATAATTGGAGGAGAGAGATTAGGGGAAAGCTAATTTAAGATGGATGAACAAGTGCTTTTCACTCAGGATAAATGTAAAAATACAATTGAACTGCTTAATAGAATAGATAGCTGAACAATAGGGGCCTCTGTCCAAAACACCGATCATATGCAAGGCTGGAATAGGAGTTGAGCCATGTAGTCTGAGGGGTGTTCTCCAGGATCTGATGATAAAACATAAGGGGCAGGGGACTGATTGAATATCAACTGTGTCTCTCTGTGCATGTGTATGAGGGAAAAACACCACAAAAGGTCACAGAGAAAACAGTAAAGGGGGCCAATGAAGCATTTGTAGTGTGACCTTGAGCAAAAGCTGAGAAGACAGAGCTTTTGGGTAAATAGCTGCCTGGAAAGAGATTTGCAACTGTGAACAAAGAAACTGTCTCTTGTTGGTTGTTCCTATTGTGTTAAAAAAACTAGGACTTAATGTAACTAAACAGGATTGCATCAAAGAAATACCTGACTCATTAGTTTCTCCTCCTAACAGAAACAACTGGCAAGACCCCGAATTTTGGCTAACCACTCGGGTCAAAGGGGGTAACACTATTATACCTTGTGTGAACTGAAGTGGGAAAAGTGCACTGCAGTGCATCTTGAACACCGCTCCTTATTTTCATCTGGAACCAAGTTTTCCAACTGTCTTGCAAGAGTATCCCAAAGATATGCTCACAAGTCCCAGAGTCTGCAACTAGTAGTTAAGGTGAGCTGCTCTCTCTCACACAGGCAGTCCCATTGACTTTACTGGGACCACTTGATTGGGGAAGTGACGTTTATGATGAATAAGAGTTGCAGACTCAGGCCCCTGCAATATTTTTCACGTGTTTGACTATATGGAGATGTCCATGAAATATGTTTAATGGTCTTAGTGAAATGATTGGGGGAAGGAAAAGCTTCTACATGGTTCAATATGATTGCACCCATTTGCCATTCTCTTCACCGGGGGCTCAGCTGCCATGTGCTGAGTGATCTGCCTCCTTCTGGATCTAAAAGGTTTAAGGGTTAAAACTGGAGCATTCTCATTCGTAATGAGTATAGTCTGTAAAATGTTGACATCAGCTAGTACACTGCTCTTCATAAGTACAATTTTTTTTCTTCTTCTCACTTCCTCCCTTGGTGGAAACACACTGATTTTGTTCCAAGGTTTCAGCAAAAGTTATATAATGTAACAATACACAGGAGATCTGTTGATTTCATTGTAAAGAATTCAGAGAAATGGTCGCACACTCTGCCTTTGACATCACATGTAAGAAATTCCCCATTGGTCGGTTAAGCGCAATGATCAGACTTCATGCACAGAAAAAAACAAATCCTTGCTGAATCCACTTGGTTTGTTCATGCAAATATGGGACACAGAACCCTGGTTCTAGGGTCTCTAGTGCTTGTTTGAAAACGAAATGGACTAAGAGATGCACATGGAGAGGATTTATCAAGCACTCCAGAATCATATTAGATGGGTCTGTTGTGATGGACCGGGATGTCTTCTGAGATCACAGGAGTTGATATTTTATATTTAATTGATTAGCCTGATGGATGTTAATCATTGAACTAAGAAACACTGATCGGATAGAGCAGGTAAATTCTAGTTAGCCTCTGGGTACTCATTAAGGGGCTCCTAGACATTTCAGAGAGCATGCCTTAAGCAGACCTGTGCAAACTTACTTTGTTGTGACTCAAGTCGGCTCTGTAATGCATTTGTAATTACAGCATGTTACACCATAGTCACTTCAGACTCCTCCTTAAGACTACACAAGCAGTTGAGAGAGAGAGAGAGAGAGAGAAATGTCAAGTGGGGCAAAGAGAAACAAGAGCTGGGGAAGGACATTGCCTGAGTTAAATTATGCTCATTAATTCAATTTGAGGCAGGAATGTGTGTAAATAAACCCTGGCAGCTGCAGCAGCTCTCATTTCTGCGGGGCTTTGGCAGGCATGCAGGGGCCAATGAACATGAAAACGTGGCTCTTTTTGAGAAATTGCAGACAGGCGGCTAGGCAGCCAGGGGAAGAAACAATCATGGCGATATTTACTGAAAAGATGTAATCGTTTTAAGCAGATTTGAAAACTCTGCTCTGTGCCAGACGTAGAACTGGAGGGAAAATTATCATAGGCTAGAACTAAATTATTGAAAAACACTGGGCTTGCCTGACTTCCCCTGTGTTGCAAGCATTTCAGGGCCATTGTGCTTATCAGTTAGTATTTTCCTAGAAGTCTCTATTTGTAGGGTTATAAGCCATTATTATTATTTTGTTACTTACATAGCACAAACGTGTATGGATTGGTTTATAGATAATCAAGAGAATGATATCCCCTCCCTGAAGAATTTATAATCATTGTCCCTATTCCTGAAATTGGATCCAGCCAGGGGGCCCCTGTACCTGTGGAAACCCTCAGCTGCTTTGCATTGGCACAGGGTCCGCAAACTGTTCTCTGATTGCAGGACAGGAGCCTAATGGACAAAAGAGATGAACATAAGAACGGCCATACTGGGTCAGACCAAAGGTCCATCTAGCCCAGTATCCCGTCTGCCAACAGTGGCCAATACCACATGGGAGGGATCACAACAGGTAATCCTCACGTGATCCCTCCCCTGTCACCCACCTCCAGAGAAACAGAGGTTAGGGATACCATTCCTATCCATCCTGGCTAATAGCCATTGATGGACCTAACCTCCATGAATCTATCTAGCTCTTTTTTGAACCCTGTTAAAGTTCTAGCCTTCACCGCATCCTCTGGCAAGGAGTTCCACAGGTTGACTGTGTGCTGAGTGAAGAAAAACTTCCTTTTGTTTGTTTTAAACCTGCTGCCTATTAATTTCATTTGGTGACCCCTAGTTCTTATATTGTGGGAATAAATAAATAACTTTTCCTTATTCACTTTTTCTATACCAGTCATGATTTTATAGACCTCTATCATATCCCCCTTAGTCTCCTCTTTTCTAAGCTGCAGAGTCCAAGTCTTTTTAACCTCTCTTCATATGGGACCCGTTCCAAACCCCAATCATTTTTGTTGCCCTTTTCTGAACCTTTTCCAATGCCAATATATCTTTTATGAGATGAGACGACAACATCTGTACGCCGTATTCAAGATGTGAGCATACCATGGTTTTATATAGAGGCAATAAGATACTCTCTGTCTTATTCTCTATCCCTTTTTTAATGACTCCTAACATTCTATTTGCTTTTTTGACTGCCGCTACACACTGAGCGGATGTTTTCAGAGAACTATCCACAATGACTCCAAGATCTCTCTCTTGAGTAGTTGTAGCCAAATTAGTCCCCATCATATTGTTGGGATTATTTTTTCCAACGTACATTACTTTACATTTATCAGCATTAAATGAGGGAAGAGTAATTGGACTGCAACAAAAAGCAAGTGGGATATACCCTGTGACTTACTGCTCCATGATCTTTGTATGTATGCTTTTTTTCTATCAGAGCGTTATTGTTTGTAATTGTTCTGGGTCTGAGCTAGGCATACAAATTCTCAACCTGAGTTTTATAAAATAACGAAACAAGCTTTTGTTTTGGCTGGCTTTAAGCTATGGAAACTATAAATAAAATATTTCTTGCTTTTTTACAGCTCAAAACTAAGTATGCATTTTTAAAAGGGATGTTATATGTCATTAGATACTATTTATAATCTACACAGCACCTGAAACGTGAGGTGCTTCACAAATATATAAAAGACAAGGTCCTTCTTTTGAAGAATTTGTAGCACAAGGCTCCCATCCTGCAAAAAGTCAAGTGTTTAACATTAATCCTGGGTGTAGTGCCATTGACTTCAGTGAGGATATTTACATTCTAAAAGTTAAGCACGTGGGTAGGTATTTGCAAGATGGGGCTTAAACAAACATGTGGCATGACAGAAAAGTCAAAATAGGGAGAAGTGGCAGGTAATAGAAATAAAATACGATATATTTATAATTGTTGGTATTAATAAATATTTACTATTACTTGGAAGTTTGATACATTATGTCTTGGTAGTCTCTATTTTTATTCATATATAAAAATATACTGTATGTGCAAGTGTTATCCACTTATTTTAAAACAAATGTGCCATACTGTACTAATGATATCATGTAAGAATGCATTCATCCATAATTTAGTGTAGGTACTTCTAAAAATTAAAATAGGCCTTCTGAGTAACACTTTGATTGAAATGTGAATGGATTACTATTTTTCAATAACATTTCTTGTTGGGTTTGATACAAAGATCCTATGGACAGCAAGTGACTGTAAAGTCATGAAGAGCAGCTCTGTGAATGCCATAGGGCCTCAGGGCTTATATTTTACTTCTACTGTCAGAAGAAACATCAGAGCAGAACAGTAAAATTATTTACCTTACCGCCCTATGCATCAGCAACAGCGTGCTCCATCTCACTGTAAGAAAGGAAGCTTGAGTTTATGAACAGAGCCGGGATTTTGTTTAGTTGAAACTGGAGCACCAGTGACTGCATGGAGTTACAAGCTACTGAAACTGAGAGTTGAGAAAATGGGCCCAACCTGTTCTATAGGTATGTTTTAAAATATTACATAAAACCAACAATAACATTGTTGAAAGTGGCATGAATGTGTCAGGACAATACACAAGAGAGAGTTTACTAGTTCTTGAGAAGTTTTATTGACAAACTTGCCATATGTTTCTTTTTTCCTAGGGTGGAAAGAGCTGGGATCTGGCTGAGTGGGGCAAAACTAAGAGCAAGCTGCCTAGAGTTCTGATATTTCATTTCTCATTCTCTTTTTTTTAAGCTGTTGTTTATATCCATTTTCTTTTCTTCTTTCAGTCAAGCTCCCCTTCAACACTACTAGTCTTTAACAGCACCTAATGGGAGATTTAGCAATAGAATAATTGTAAGGTCTGTGCTCACCTGCTGCCTTTCAATAGCTATCCCTGGGTCAGTAGCCTCTGGCTGCCTTCACCAATCTAGGAGAAGTTGAATTTTAATAATTCTTTTTCCTGCTCTGCACGGGCAAGAGAGTTCCTTCCTTTGAGCCTCAATGCAATATATTTCTCAAATTCATACAAGTACCCTGGCATTTAGGATTGCTATTAGCCTTGTCTGCAATAAAATTTAGTTATTTTAATTCTGCCTTATGTGGGTTTCCCTCTTTCACATGGCACAGCAAAGAGATTGCCCCACTTGAAAAATCTGTATTACAATCACCACCACTCCCATACATCCCTCCATCTCTCCCTTGGGGAAGTTAATTCCCCCACCTCCTCCTCACTCATCAGGTGTTCACTGTAGCCTTCTCCTCCTCTCACAGATATAGGACATTCACTAAATATACTTTTCTTCCTTTGACACATACCTTTGGGGTTCTTCATCCTCTTTGTCCCTCTCTCACCCATCCCCACACCACTAGGGCCCCTTTCCTTCTCACAGACTGTGGCATTCACCCCCCTTTCCACCTCATGTGCACCTCCTGTCGGAGTTATGCCTCACTGACCCGAGAGAGACAGGCTGAGGAACATCTTGTGTGGCTTGAGTTTGTCTCCTTTCCTCTGTCGTGGCCTCTTGGCAGGGCCCCAATGTGCTTTAGGAATGGTAGTTACACCCTTGCTTCCTTCCTGCTCTCTATGCAATCCCCAGCTGTTAGTTTAACATCCTGGTCCTTTCCACAGAAAGCAGCCTCCATGCTTCAACTGGGTAGCACCCATTCCAGCAGGGCTTCAAAAGATTAGCAGGACTGGGGGAAGGGAAAACCTGACATTTTATGAACAGACTAGTAGCCCCACCAGACAAGGGAAGGGCATTTTCCATTGTGCCCTTAATTAATGAATGCCTGTGTGGCTAAGGAGTGTTACTGTAGCCTGGATACAATTTTGACGTGGAGCTATCACTAGAGAGAACACCCTGAACAGTAGATTTCAGCCAGTTCTCTGCATATGCACCACTCCTTCCATTTTCCACCAAAGGAACTCAACTAGGACAAGAGTCAACCCATAACTGAGCCAGAAAGATCTTTTCCTGTTTCACTGCCGTTGTCCTTTTGTGTAATCTGTTAAACAGTTTAACATTTTCAATCCTTTTCGCCAATGCTTGGAAATATAGCACTGAAATGTTTTTAGTTTTTCAAATTGAAAAACAACATATTTTTAAAATCCATGTATGCACCTATAACTATATGACACGTGATAATTGTTAGAATTTACAGAGCCATTTAATAAATTTTGCATAGGGTGCACCTTTGGCCATCACACTGTTCTCTCTGCCTTTTAATTGATCCCTTATTGTAACATTCCAAAACCCTCAGCTACTTTTAAAAGCTATTTTTGTGGAATCACCCTACCAGAGAAGAATTTCCTCCCCATTGCCCTCATCACCCCAAATGTGAAATTTCCTCCCCAAAGTTACACTGGCCAGAGTTCCAGAGCAGGCATTGTTCAGTTGTGGGCCAGTAGCAGTTGTGAGGTCTGATCTCTTGAGTGTAGTACTATAAGCAGGATTTTATAGCATTGGAGAAAGGGGAGGTTCCCAGCAGCTGATCTCACACTACACTTATGCTGATACATCCTTTAACCAGCCCACATCATCAGATGTTCTGTGTGTGCTATATGTGGTACAGAAGTTTTTCAAAAATTTGTAAAGAAACATTTTTATTAAACATCTTTTTTTATCTCTCTGCCTGTAAAGACAGGTGCCTTTTTTACCAGGAGTCCAAGTTTGCAGGACTCAGAGGGAAATGGGATGACCAATATATTTCACAAACCTCTAAAATGAGCATAAATATAATAATGATATGATTTTAAGGTCTAATATCTGGAAACCTTTCAAAGCTGTGTATCCTGTTCAAAGAATGGAACTCTCCCCAGTCTAATGGTTTATGTCTCCCATTTCTAGCTCTGCATGGTTCAATGTCCCAAATGTGTAACATGTGATCCTGCTCCGGGGTGGGGGGTATTAAATCAGTCCCTGGTGAAAGACTGAATATTACTCTAGGTCTCTGGCTAATATACATTTGCATATACAACTTTAACTCTGCCTCTATGTGTATGCCTAATGATATAGTCTATAACTTGATCACATGCTACCTCTAATAATAGATTGTAATCTCGTACAATTTCTTATACAATCAACATTCCATGCATTGTAATACTTTAGAGTTACACCTTATTGTGCTATTTACGGTACTGTACACCAGACAAGGAATCCCTTGACATCTTGTATATGAAAAATACATAGAATATTAATATACAGCATACCATAGATTAAATATTACAGTATAGGACAGTGGTGAAAATTTGCTGTCATTTTAAGGCCATCTCAATTTGCAGTTGAATTATCTTTGTAGTTTAAAATAATCATCCCATGAATTTAAAGAAATTATTCAGTACAGAAGTGCCACCTAAATTATTTAAAAAGCATACCTTAGAGAGAAGAGAATATTTAATATAAGAAGTCTAACTCAATAAAGATCTACTGGAGCATTCTGACCCAGAGAATAAATAGACAAGAATGAAAAATCACAAGAAGCTACATGTGAATCTCAGGTTGAAGAAAACTGCATGATATGGTGTATCATCTGAGAAAAAGTGTATGATCCCATAATGAAACACAGCATGGAAATGTAGGCAGCAGACTTCCTTCATGACAAATTCAGTGCCTGGTCCTACACCAATGTCCATATTGCAAAATCAGAGTTAGCATAGTCTCTTTCTTTCTCTATTTCTGCCATATTCCTGGGCAACCATCCTCATTGAGCCCACAAACTCAATTATCTCTTTGCCACCTTTGATTCCCACATGCTTACAGTGTAATGCAAGTTCTTACCAGCTGTCCATGAGATGAGCAAGAGGGTCTGATGCTCCCTCTGTCCCTTCTTAACACCCTTTACTAACTCTTTCCTGTCAACAATATTGAGATTTTTCATCTACTCTCCACTAGTCCTTCCACCCACCCCAGAAGCCTTTATTGCCTCCTAATCTTCCTTGCTGCCACTCTCATCCACTCCCTGGCTCCCCTCCTTAGCCTGTCACTTTCCTCTGACTCCTTCCTCTCATTACTGTTCTCTCTCTAATCTCCAAAGACCTTCTCTTAGCCAAATCTCAGTGCCCCCACTCCATCCTTCTTGGCTTGTGCCATTTTTGACACTGTGAATCATACCCTTCTTGAAATCATGCCCTTGAAATCATTGGCTTTCAATACTCCATCCTCTCTTGGGCCTCATCTTCTCTCTGACTACTCCTTCAGCATCTTTTTGACAGGTCCCAGCCTTCTTCCTCTTTCACTCCTCTACAGGGGCTTTCAAAACTGTATTTTCAGCTCCTCCTTTTCATAATTCACACCATCTCTGTGCATGTGATCATCTCCTCACATGGGTTCAACTGCCATCTTTATGCCAATGACTCACAAAACTACCACTCCATTCCTGACTTGTCTCTATTCCTGAGCCCCATCGCTAAGCCTGCCACTCTGAGGCTCCCTCCTGAATGTATCACTGTCAGCTTGAACTCAGCATGGTCCAAACTGAACTCCTAATGTCTGCTCCTGAACAGTATCATCTCTGGATTATCATATGTCACTGTTGGCAACACTACTATCCTCCTGGCCACTCTGGCGCATAACCAGGAGCTTGTCACTGGGGCTACGTCTAGACTTCAGGCTTCTTTCAGAAGAAGCTTTTCTGGAAGAGATCTTCTGAAAAAACTTCTTCCAAAAGAGTGCGTCCACACTGCCAAAGCGCATCAAAAAAGCGATCTGCTTTTTCGAAAGATGGCGTCCACACTGAATGGTCGCTGTCTTGCATTTAAACTGTGATTGCTATGGACGGAATGGCTACCAGGGCACCTGTGCTTTTTCCTTTTTCCTCTTCTTTCGAAAGAACTCCCTCTTCTCCGTCCACACTCGCCTTTTTCCAAAAGAGCTCATTTGGAAAAAGGCTTCTTCCTCATAGAGGATTACCAATGCCGGAAAAACACCTCTGTTCTTTTGATTTTCTTTCGAAGAAAGCGATTGCAGTGTGGACGTAATTGAAGTTTTTTTGGAAAAATGACCGTTTTTCCGAAAAAAGCTCTGTAGTGTAGACATACCCTGGGTCTTTCCTCTCCTTTGCCATGTACATTGTGTCTGTATCAAAATCTTGCCATTTTCCCCTGATAAGCTTTTCTAAATTCTGACCTCTCACCATACACAGAGCTACAACCTTTCTTATCTCCAACCTTGAATGTGATAATTCTCTTGCTTGGTCTTCCTGATGCTCAAGTCTCCCCTTTGAGTTATTACAAATGCAGATGTTAAGTTCACCCCTCCCTCTTTAAATCTATTGTGTCTCCATGTTCAACTACATCAAGTTCAAGGACCTTCACAAGGCTGCTGTTCTCTGTTTATCTGCTCTTGCCTCATACCAGGTACCTTCTGCTTTGCAGGTGATGCCAGCCTCAGTAATCTTTACTATATAAAGTCCTGGGGTGGTGGTAATCTTTACTATATAAAGTCTGAGCTGAGCACACACATATTAGTGAAAAAGCACACACCGTGAGACACACTTTCTGCCCTGAGGAGCTACCAGTCTGATTAGACAAGTCAAAAACAAAGAGGCGCTGAAGTACCTAGTGTGAGACGGATTGTAACCATATGCTGTATCTTTGAGAGCTAATACAGTGGGAGGTTGACCAGGATGAATCACTGACTCTGTGACTGCCACCAGAGAGATCCAAACCTTAGAGCAGGCTTACGTATATTGGTTCACACTTGATAGCCAGGGACTAGGAAAACAAAGAAAGGGCGTGTGGCTTAGGAAGAGGGCATTTCAGCAGTTTCAGGGCCTTTTTTTCTGATTCAGCAAACAGGCTGGGCTTTCTGTCCAAGGAGAGCCCAACCCTAGCGGAAAGGTTGGAAAGACTGCCTTACTAAAGCCCCATGAGACTGATGAGTGACTCCCAGTGTGTTTAATGTATGTTTTAGTCTGTGTGTTGGGGATTTTTTTATGATTTCTCTAAAATGTTTTTGCCTTAAGAATAAATGTACTTGCATAGACAGAAGTGAGCAGTAATTTGTAGATGCTGGTAATAGACCGTCCATAGCCCTCAGAGAGGAAGCAAAGCATAAGTATTGGCCTTTAGACTGATTTGCTGGGGATTTCTCAGTATAAGGCAGGGAGCTGTGTAAACTTAAAACTCCAGGCAGGAGGGAGAGACACACAGATTTCTTCCCAACAGAGGTGACAACTGGGAGCCAAAAACTTTAAGTGGGGGCTCTTAAGAGACTACAGAGGGGGAATATAGGTACAGTTATCCTAAAACTGTGACAGTTAGTTAAAGTCATTTGTCCAAGTCCCAAGGCAGGACAGAAGAAGACCAGGAAAAAGAACTGAGGTCTTCTGATTCCCAGTCCAGTGCTCTGTCCATTAGATAAGACGACCTCCCAGTCTATTGGTTGTCTTCCTAGATCATGAGCTGTTTAGGGGCAGGAGCTGTCTCACTCTGTTTGGAAATCATATAGCATGTTGTGGGTGCTACTATAGTTGTAATAACAGTCATGCATATCCACAAGGGGCCAGAGTTGCATGTATAACCTTTAACTTTGTCATTTCTTGAATTTGAATGCATCACTGTGGAACTTTTAGTTTATTTTTAATAGTAAATATAAATACAAGTTTTGTATTCGTATATGATAAATATAGGTTGGACCTCCCTGGTCCGGCACCCTTGGGAGCTGAGGGATTCTGGACCAGGGAGTTTGCTGGACCAGGGGAGGTCAATGCTCCCTTGCTGGCTGCCCCACTCCCAGGCTTTTCTCCCTGGAGCTCCCAAGGCTGAGGCTCTCACCCTGCTGCCTGCTTGCTGCCGCCAGAGTTTCTCAGGGTTCTGGCTGCGATGCCTGGCCACTGCTGGCCCCGCTACCACTGTGGGTTCCCTGGGCTCCCTGGCTAAGGCTCCCCTGCCTCCGCCAGGCCCCGCTCCCACCAGAGGTTCCCTTACCAGGACCATCCGGCCACTCCAGCTGTGCTGCTGAAACTGGGCATTCCCCAGATTCCTTAGCCAGGGCTCCTGGGCCACCTGGCCCCGCTGTTGCTGGGCGTTTCCCAGGGTTCCCCAGTCCAGGGCCGCCCATCTGCTGCTGGCCCCGCTGCTGCACCAGTCCTGCTCCCACCAGGGGTTCCCTGGCCACCCCTGGCACCGCTGCCACTGGGGGTTCCCTGGCCGGGGCAAAGGCTCCCTGTTCATGCCTGGCCTTGCTGATGCCAGAGGTTCCCTGGCAGGGATGGGGCTCCCCACCCCCCAAGTTCCGCTGATGGTGGGATTCCCTAGCATGGCCAGCGTGCCGCTGCCTGGCCCAGCTGCTGCAGCGTTCTCATGTCTGGCTCCCACTTCTGGCCTCCTGAGCTCCTTGGTCCAGCAACATCCGTGGCCCTACCGGACCATGGATGTTGCTGGACCAGAGAGTCCTGATTTGGAAGGCTCATCCTGTAGTTGGGCATTTGGTGCAAATATCTGATTTGCAGTTACATAGGTAAAATAGGTTCTGGGTGCCTCATTTTTTAACAGTCTCCTTCATGTTGTTTATTATCAGCATATATGTAATGTGGAGTGGAGTTAAAAGTACATCAGAAGGGTTAAGAATGCCTAAAAGATTGTGGATCAAATGCTTAAAAAGAGGAAGGGGGAAATCAAGACCGGCTAATGCTGTGAGCTCGTTTGGAACCAAGTGCTGCCAGCTGCTGTGCTAATCCCATCAATTTAAAGCACTGCACAGTGGGGACGAGACAGTTGTCTCTGCAAGTTCAGTATGAAATGAGCTACTTTTGAAACTGGCAGGCAGTGTTATGTCATCCTACTGGGGTGGGGGCCCACGGTGCGCATCCCTGCACATCTGTAACTACTCAGGAATGCCCTGAAAGTTTTTCCAAATGATGATTAACCACACGAGCAAAAAAGTCCGAAAGGGCTTTTTGGACTGAATCAGCTTCCAGCCCAGAAGTGAGAAAATAGCTTTTCAGGCAAGCATTTCGCTCTGACTGTGCACTTCTTTGGATTTTATTTTTAATCCCTTTTAGTAATGTTTCATTGGCTACGTGTCTGCATAGCTTGTTTCCATTGCTTGTCTGGGATCATGGCTTTTTATAGACCGGGTGTTAAGTTCAGCATTGTAGCAGGACAAGCAGCAAACAATACCCCTTGTACACCCATATGAATGCCTTGTTACAGAATGTGCAGAAGATACCACTAGGGAGAGTAAAAGCGAGAAAAATAAGGCGCATCAGTCAATATGCCTTTCAGCTTTGGGATAATGAGTTGGAATCCGGATCCAGGGAACAGCAACTACCATCTGGTAGCCATTCAGTGGCTTCTGTGAAATACATTAATGGGCATATACACATTAATATTCTCTTACACGTCTACAGTACCCTCCATTTCAGGATCTCAGTGGATTTTACAGACCTTATTTAATAATTCCCACCAGGAGGTCTCCAGTGGCAGTTGTGCTATTGCATCCGATAATGCATCAGCCATACACCACAGTTGTGGCATTAGGGGAAGCCTCATTAGCCTCTGATGGTAAGCCCCTACTTGCTCCCCCAACAGTTTTAAAATCAAGCTAGCTGTCACCCACTGGATCTTTCTAACGCACAAGTGTGCAGTCGAGAATGCATTTGTATCACGTACATTACAGTCATAGCAATTGTTTGGATTTTTGCTCTCTGGGGCGGGGACTGTCTGTAATTTGTCTTGTACTGTGCCAAACATATTGTCCATGTTTAGTGGTAGTAATAGGATAAGCCTACAAAAGCAAGTGGATTCAGAGGCAGGGATTGGCCTTAACTTGCCTCTTAGGCCCAGTGTTTTGTGGTGATATTGGGCTAGAGCAGGGAGTTGGCATCTTGCAGCTCCGGAGCTGCATGCAGCTCTGGCTTCCTCCTCTCCCCGTTGCTCAAGAGCTCCAGTGGCAGAGTGGGGCTTGCACAAAGCAGGCAAGGTGCCATGGGGGTGTCCCTGCGTGTTGCTCCTGACAGGCTCATCCCCCTATCAGGCAACTGTTGGCAATAGGAGCTGAGGGGTGGTGCCAAAAGAGAGGGGCAATGCACAGAGCCAGGTGTCCTCCCCTCGTCCTTACCATGAGGGGCTACAGAGGCACATTGGCTCCCCCAGGAGCAGCATGGGCCTGGGGCAGGCAGGAAGCCTGCCTTAGCCCTGCTGTGCCGCTAACCAGGAGCCACTATACTAAGTGCCACTTGGCAGGAGGCTGCACTTCAGCCCCTTCCTGCAGCCAGCACCCCATACTCCCTTCTGCATCCCAAACACCAGCCCTGACCCCCCTTTCAAAGCCAGCATCCTGCATCACTGATGCTCCCCTGCTTGCCTGCTATCTTTGTGTATGAATACAAGTAGCTTTGCATGTGATGCAGCTTTGAAATATTTTGGTCAAAGATAAAAACCAACAAAAGGCTCTTTTTCTTTGGAAGGCTGCATACCCCTGGGCTAGTAGTTAGGCAGGTAAATGTGCAGAAAAGCCTCTACTGGATTTTCAAAAGTACTAGAGTGAGTTAGGCACCTAACCCTGTGACATATGCAGGGAATAGACTAGTGACTAGCTGTATCCACCTGCCTTCCAGCATGGGATGCACTTTACATTGCTTTGCTGCTGTAGCCTCCAGTCCTGGACTGCTCACAGCCTCCAGCACGTAACTCACTTCTAGCTATATCTGTGTGCGAACTGTTGCCATCTGGACATTAGCTCTTACCAGCCTTGTTTATATTTCGAGGCAACCCCAACACCCCCCCGATCCTGGATTTTTTCCCCTGGACAGGGCTGGCCCACAATGTTTTGGCACCTGAGGCGGGGAGCTTGAATGACACCCCCATGCCTCCTTGCTTGGACCAAAACTTTGAAAGGTCTCAATTCTCTGGGTCCTAGTGGAGAGCCGCCCCTCTCCCCCCCCACACAGTCTGGCACCTGAGGTGGCTGCCTCAGTTTGCCTCATGGTAAAGCCAGCCCTGCCCCTGGAACATGTATGCTGTACTGTCCAGCCCACTCCTGGATGATACAAGATGAAACTTATATAAAGCCCATTGTTTAATCAATAGAAATTATATGCATGTGTCCTGTTACCCCAAATGGAGTTTTCCAGACACTTCCACTTGAACACATTGGTTAAAACAAGTGTATTAACTACAGAAGGAGATTTTAAGTAAGTACAAGCGATGAGGACTAAAACTCAGAAATAGTTGCAAGTAAAATAAAGATGAAACTTAACTTGTGCCTAATATAAATGGTTAAATTCAAAGCAAGGTTTTCTCACCACATGGTTTAGCAGATTACTGGCTGAATTCTTAGATCTGTGTCCCTCTCCCAGTCCAACGCTGCTTCCTTTGTCCTTCAGATGTGGTGGCTGCAGTGGGCAGAGAAAAAGAGGGATGCTCTTGGTGTGTCTCCCCCTTCCTTTTTATGGTCCTCCCCTTCCTTTAAAAATCATTTACAGTTGGGAACATGGCAATGGGCAGTCTGGATAGGCTTTCCAGACTTTTTCTTTGCTAAAATGAAGATTTTTCACCCTTGCCCCCTTTCCTGCCAGAAAATGGCCATTTAGCAGGTCGAGGTCCATTGGCCTTATTTATACCTGGCTGAGATGTTAGCTTGCGGTTTGTCTTCGAGGAAATGGTTTGGCCATTTCTCACACTTGGAACATGTGTTAGCAACACTGGAAGTGGAATCTTACAGCTTTACATACAGTGTTGCCACACATATTTTACCCAGACAGCAATGACGAGCAAATTGTGGGGTTTTCAAATGAAAACTCACAAGGCATAATTATTGTTACAATATCAGACAAGGGGTGAATATAGTCCATGCTACTAAATTACACTGACTTTCAATGGGAGTTGAGTATCTAACCTTGTTAGGTACTTTTGAGAATTCCACTAGGGAACTAAACACCTCTAGGGATTTGGCCCATAATCTTATGTCAGGGAAAAACATTTTTCATATGACCCAGCAGTTGCTGCTTTAATGCTCATTCTTTATTAATCATCTCCTCTTCAATTACTTCAACCTCCTCCTCACAGGTATCCCTAATTCTCAAATCATTCTCCATTAGTCTTCCCAAGATACAGCAGCTAAAATGATCTTCCCAGCCAATAGATCAGACAATGGCTCTTTTCAGAGCCTTCCACAGGCTTCTCTTTGCACTAGGTTTTATTTACCTAGTTTGTTAGTGAGAAGGTCATGTGAGACTGTATCAAAAGCCTTACTAAAGTCTAGTTATACCACATGTACTGCTTCCTCCTCCTCCTCCCCCATCTCCCTCATCTACAAGGTTTGTTACTCTGTCAAAGAAATCTATCAGGCTGATTGGACATGATTTGTTCTTGACAAATCTATGCTATTACTTATCACCTTAATATCTTCTAGATATTTGCCAATTGATTCCTTAATTCTTTGTTCCATTATCTTTCCTAGTACAGAAGTTAAGCTGTCCAGTCTGTATTTTCCTGCATTGTCCTTATTTCCCTTTTTATAGATGGGCACTATTTTTCCATTTTTCAGTCTTCTGGAATTTCTTGTCTTCCATCACTTTTCAGAGATAATAGCCAATGGCTCAGATATCTCCTCAGTCAGCTCCTTGAGTATTCTAGGATGCATTTCATCAGACCCTGGTGACTTGAAGACACCTAATTTGCCTAAATAATTTTCAACAATAATTTTAGCTTCTGAACCTACCCCATTTTCACTTGGATTCATTATGTTAGATGTCCAGTAATTACCACAAATCTTCTTTGTGAAAACCAAAACGATGTCATTGAGAATGACTGCCACGTCAACATTTTCTGTTATTGTTTTTCCCTCACCACTGAGTAAAGGACTTACCCTGTGCTTGGTCTTCCTCTTGTTGCTAATGTATTTATAGATGATTTCTTGATACCCTTTATGTTTCTAGCTAGTTTGAGCTCATTTTGTGCATTTGCCTTTCTAATGTTGTCCCTACATGCTTGTGTTATTTGTTTATAGTCATCCTTTGTAATTTGACATAATATACACTTTTTGTAGGACTCTCTTTTTGATCTGCAGGCCCCATTCAAACAAAATGATTTTAATACAGACAAGTGCAATGTCATACATCTAGGAAAAAGGAATACAGACCATGCAAATAGAGTGGGAGAATATATCCTTGAATGTAAGCAACAGATCATAAGATCCCAACGTGATGGTGTGGCAAAAATTAGACTAATCTGATCCTTGGATGTATAAACAGAGGTAGTGAGCAGGAGCAGAGAAATTGATACTGGATTACTGCATCCATTTCTGGTGTCCATATTTTTTAAAGGTTTGAGCAATTGGAGCGGGTGCAGAAAAGAGCCACAAAAGTAATTTGAGGGCTTTACAATGCTTTACAATGAGAGACCTAAAGAGCTCACAGTTTAACTTCGCAGAAAGAAGAGTGATGGGTGACCTGATTACTTCAACGGAAGAACAGATTGGGAACTAAGGGGCTCTTTAGCAGAGAAAGTCAGAACAAGAACCAATGTCTGAAAGTTAAAGCCAGACAAATTCCAGTTAGAAATATGACACAGATCTTTATCAGCAAGGGTGATTAACAAGTTGTCAGGGGAAGTGTTGCTTTCTCTTCAGAGCAAGACTGATTGTCTTTCAGAAAAATATGCTTATCTAGATACAAATTATTGCACTCAGTACAAGAGTAACTGGGTAAAATGCTACTTAGGTAGTTTAACTGTTTAACCAACCCAAGGAGGATCACCTCATCCTCAAGAAGATGCAATAGTGAGACACAGATTATGTGGCTTATATGTCATACACATGCCCTGCTGCCGATGTAGTAGCAAGGAGGGAGCAGAAAAGGAAGTGTGATCTTGATGCCCTTACATCATGCTGACCCTAAAAAGCATTCCCAATCTTCTGTCACTATTTAAAGGTAAAAGTAAGTTGGAGCAACCATAGGTGTGTGTGTGGGGAGAGGTGGATGTGAGTGTGCATAGGCCAGGGGGAGGAGATTCAACCCATTCACAGAGCAGCAAAAGAATCGAAACAGTGCAAAGCAGAATGTTCGGTCACTTTGTTGCACCCTCTGATTTGCATATTGCACATTTTGGCCAGACCCATAGACATGAGATTTAGGAAAAGAAAAAAGAAACCACAAATTAATAAACTCAAACCTGTTTTTATTTGCGTCATTAGAATGTTTTTAAAATGTGATTTTTTGACCCAGGCATGTAAGTGTTTCTACCCAATATGCTGCCAGACTTTGCGTATGCAGCAGGCACCAGGCAAGCTTGCCTCTGAAGCTCTCTCAATATAACACTGGCCAGCCCCATGGCACCCCTATTGTTATCCAGCCTTTGGCGTCTTCTGAACAGGCACTGTCAGTTTTGCTATGGGGTCACATCTCCAGTCAGGACCTGCATAACACAATTGTAACTCACTAGTAAACTAAACAATTTCGAACATAGGCTGCAAATACAGGGGTAAGTGAATTCACCTCTCTGGCCTATTCGGAGGAATTTCTGTGTGGGGAGGTCCTTTTTTTGGAAATGTGGACTACAGAGATGCAAACACACCCTCTTGAAGTAAGCGTGCTCCAGCCGGCTGGGGGAAGGCTGCGGCTCATTTCCCCTGTCTCCCTAGGAGCAAGGCCGGGGTAGGACTGAGCCTTGCTCCTCGGGTGGGGAGGGAATGAGCCCCAGCCTTCCTCCCACTGGCCAGAGCATGGGGGAGTGAGGCTCGGGCAGTGTGCCACTCCTGCCTTTCCCCAGATGGCTGGAGCACGCTTACTTGAGTGACCATGAGGGGGGGTATTCGTACCCTCCCCTGTGTAGGGCCTGTCTCTTTGTCTTCATTGGGAGTTGCTTGTGGTTGAGTCAGAGTATCTGAAGAGATGAAAGGTTAGTGAGAATGTTCTAGCATTCACTAATTATTTGAAATGTTAGAACTGTGCAGTCCACGTTTCTGGTGAATGGCCTATATGATTTCAATCCAGAACAGACATCTTTTTGGATTCTTTGGGAACAGAGGGCACTGCACTCTGTATCTTATAAAACCTACATAGCAGATGGTTTTGAAAACTGGTTAAAAGTTTGTTTGCCAACTCACAGCCGATGACCAGGCAGACATCTATGGTGAAGTGGACTAGGTTCTCTGTGCAGGAAGGACTCTCTTTGATGGAAACTCCTATACAGGCCCTCTTAGATTATCTTCTCCATCCGAAGCAAGAGAGTTTGGCACATGCTTCCATCTGCATCTGGCAGCAATCTTGGCTTTCCATCTGCTGATGCAAGGTCAGTAGGTGTTTTCACACAACATGGCAGCCAGATTCCTGAGGGGTCTTGAGAGGCTCTTCCTGCATGTTTGTCCCCCTGTTCCTCAGTGGGATCTTAATATTGTCTTCTCTAGACTTACCAGTCTGCCTTTCAAACCCATGGTCATGTGCTCCCTTCTATACCTGTCCTGGAATGGTGCCTTCCTGGTAGAGATTATGTAGGCTAGGAGGATCTCTGAGCTGCGTGCCTTGACTTCAGAGCCCCCCATAACCCATTTTTTTAAAGACAAGGTTCAACTTTGGCGACACCCCACCTTCCTGCCCAAGGTGGTTTCAGCATTACACATGTGTCGAGATTTTTCTCCTGTTCTTCTCCTGAAAACCTCATGCAGTTGAGGAAAGGCGACTTCATGCCTTGGATGGTAGGCGGGCTCTCACTTTTTACCTCAGCAGAACAAAGCCGTTTCATAGATCACCCTACCTCTCCGTCACATACACTGAAAGGTTGAAAAGGTTCCCGGTAAGGTTCCCTCTAAGCTGTGCGACAGCATGGCCTCTCAGCTGCTTAATAAACTCTGCCCAACCAGGGGCTCAGAGTTTCATGCACGGAGCTGCCTGGCTGGGGGAGGGGAACTTCTCCCTCAACAACAGCAGCAGCTCCCTCCTGTCTTTCCCAGATGGTACAGAGGGAATGTGGTCACATGACATTTCAGAGTCATAGCAGCTATTACTTACAGGCCTGCCAAAATGTTTCCAGAAAGGCTAAGCTATTCCACAGCACATTGTCTTTGCTAATAAGCCATTAACATTATCTGGCTTCTTCATTGTTATACCTGAAAGGCTGACTGTGTATATTTACCAGAGTAAGCCCATTTGAAATATAGATTCATGGTCAATGTTTATAATTTCAGATAAAAAAATGATACATGCATACAAATAGGATAAGCATATTCAGCAAATCCTAACTTGTCCAAAGACATATTACATGATCCCCCTTGTACAAAATGCATCATAATTCTGCCATAATCATATAATATTACTGTGATGAATATGAGGTGTAGTGTCAGAAATTGCACCATGAATCCATGTATACCTGAGATACATCAACAACATTTTCATCCTCTGGATAGATGACCAAGGGAAGGTCTATACTTAAAACATTGCCACAGCATAGTTCTACCGCTGAAGCTGCACCGCTGTAGCACTTCAGTGAAGATACTACCATGTCAATGGGAGAACTTCTCCCATCAGCATGGTTAATCCACCTCTGAGAGATGCAGGTATATCGATGAAAGAAGCCCTCCTGTTGACATAGCACTGTCTGCACTGGGAGGTTAGGTCGGTATAACTGCATCACTCAGGGGTGTGGGGGTTTTTACTCCCTTGAGAGACATAGTTATATAAGTGTAAGCAGGGCCCTCTCAAGTGGGGCACAGGGCTTGGAGCAATCCTCCCTCTAGTGCCCCAGGTGAGGGGCCCAGGGAAACCCCCCTTCCCCAAGCCCAACCCTGCTCTGCCCCCTTACCTTTCACCCAAGCAATTCAGCCTGGGAATTACAGGGGATCTGACATAGCAGCAACAAGGGTCAGACTCCCCCCCATTCACCTTATAGACGGCAAGAACTGCAGTGATTCAGCAGTCTGCTCGAACCTGCTGTGCTGCCTTCCTGGCCCACTGCATCCCACTTCTCTGTGGCAGAAGGAAACAGAGTGCCCTGGGGCTGAGGTGCTCTGCTTCCCATCACTTCTGAGAAGCTGCACAGAAGAGGACAGTGGGGTGGAGCAGAGCAGACTGCTGGACCACTCCAGCTTGCACTGCCACAGTGAGGGATGTAGGGAGGGGCCCTGGGCACTTCTGTCCATAGGACAGTGGAGGCAGCCACTGCAGGACCCCCGAAAGCATGGGGCCTGGGGCGGCCACCCCAAATCGTCCTATGGACAAGACGACTCTTTGTGTAAGTGTATAGTGTAAGCTTGGCTTTAAATACCTTCACAGATTGCCACTGCAATTTCAACCACCACCACCTGTCTATTCAACTCTGTCTAGAATGCTCTGACACTAGCATGAACTTCCTGGACATTATGATCAGCTTCATCAATTCTTCAGTACAGAAATAACCCACTCTCTGTCCACACATCTCTTGTTACCTAGCACTCCATACCGGAACTCATAGGGAATCTCCTCAAACAACTACAATCCATACTCTATGGGGAACCCACCCCAAAATAAATCGTTTCTAAATCTTCTCTTCTGGCCTTCAAACTATCCCCCCATCTCTCAAGCTCGTCACTAGAAGCAAGCTCCCCACAGGCCAGAGCACACCAACTCAAAGTGGCATCAGACTGCCAGAGCAACAGATGCAAGATCTACTCGCATATCTCCCCTGCTACAATGATCATCACCCCCCACAATGCACCTTTTGATATCTATGGGTCCTTGTGACGGGGTATCTGCCTGCACTGGCCTTTTAAGGGTAAAAACCTAGCCCTGGGAGAAGGCTGGGGGAGAGGAACCCACAGCTGCGGCAAAGACAGCCAATTAGGGCCCAGCTGGGACTATAAAAAAGTAGGGCTCCTGGGGAGAATGAGAACAGACACACTCTTGCTCTAACTGGGGAGCAGGAAGCTTCCTGAAAAGAGATCACTGCTGTGGGGAAGGCAGGCAGAGCCAGGGAGCTCTGTCCTGACCTCACTCCCAGTCTGCAGGGCCTGAGGCAAGGCCTGAATGTACTAGGGGCTACAAGGGAACAGCCAGGGTAGGTGAAAGCAGCAGGTCCACTCTCCCTTGCCAGTGATGAGTGGCCATTTCAGTCTGCAGTTTGCCCCTGAGGTAAGGGGCTATATGATGACTGGGTCACTGAGTCAAGGTGGGTAGAGGGGCACTGGGGGTTCCCTGGGAGGGGAGGGCCCTAGAGGGCAGGGGCACTGACTTAGGGCAGTACTAGGAGGAAAGGACACCATGGGCAGGAAGACGGCATTCTGAGACAGCAGTGCTGATTCCCGGAGCCACCAGTGGGCGGTACTGTGGAGGTGAGGTGCTGTGGGGGAGAGTCCTACACACATCTATCACAGCATATGGTGTATTTCAGACAGTGTGCTAGGAGTATGTCTACGCAGCAGTTAGACACTCTCAATTGGTCTGTGCCAGCTGACTCAGGTTCACAGGGCTCAGACTCTGGGGCTGTTTAGAGGCTTGGACTGTAACTTGGGCTTTGGGGCCCTCCCACCTCACCAGGTTTTAAAGCCTGAGCTCCAGCTCAAGCTAGAAGTTTACGCTGCAATGAAACAGCCTGATCCCTGAGAGCTCAAGTTGGCCCTAATTTCTGACCTATTGGTCCTCATCCTCAAAGGAAACCTGCTTTCCTGTGACTAGAGGGGTCCGTTCACCTCGTGATAACTTATGCAGAACCATCTGTTCAACCTTGTATTTAGGTGTGACACTAAGTACTGTTACAAGACCTGTATATTCAAAAGTTTGTCTCTCACCAACAGAAGTTGGTCTAATAAAAATACTAACTTACCCAACTTTTCTCACTAAATAAAAAATTAGTCATTTAGTATGTAAGAAATTCATCAGTCACCATTTTCAAACATAATAAAAATGCAAAAATTATGAGTAAATATCTGTTAAGCTATTTAAATGTTTAAATAAATGGGTGTAGATATAGTTTATCATCCTGATTAGTAAAAAGAAACACCACATTTAGTGTGAAGTCTATATTTAATTGGAAATTAAAATGTTTTCATAATAAGAACCAACCTTCCTTCAGGAAAATATCTAAAAAGTTCAAAGGCAAAACATGATTAAATCACTTTGATTTAAATCAGTATACCCTGGTCTGCATTAATTTAGTGTTATTCTTTCCACAAGAATCTTTTCAGAAAAACTTCATATGCTTAGTTGTATCATTTTTTTTCTTTGAAAAACTTGAGCATATTTTCAAAAGTACTTAGAAAATGATCATGCTTCTACTAAAAAAACCTATCCCAGTACTTTATTTCTGCCTCATGTGACTGCAGGCAAAATATAATTAAAGTAATCTGAAGACTCTTGTTATAACTATCCTCTATATAAATGCAAAGACCTGACAATGAAAGGATTTAACTGGTATATTTTAAAAGGACATGGACCTATTGATTGAATAGCAGTTAACCCATTCAGCTCCATATCACATCTTACTATCTAACTTTACAAAAAGTTTTGTATTATCAAATACATACCTTTTTCCAAAATGGGGGGAGGGAGGACTCAAAGCACAAAACAAAACAACCCCCACACTAAAAAAAATTAAGATTTAGTGCATTAAGGTCGGGGAATACCAGAGAGGGTTTTTTTTACTACTGCACAGGTATTTTACTGAATCATCTATACTAAGGGAGCTGCGTCTAGACTGGCATGATTTTGAGCAAAAGCAGCCGCTTTTGTGCAAAAACTTGCCAGCTGTCTACACTGGCCGCTTGAATTTGCGCAAGAACACTGACTTTCTAATGTAAGAAATCAGTGCTTCTTGCGCAAATACTTTGATGCTCCCGTTCGGGCAAAAGTCCTTTTGCGCAAAAGCTTTTGTGCAAAAGGGCCAGTGTAGACAGCTCAGATTTGTTTTATGCAAAAAAGCCCCGATGGCTAAAATGGCGATTGGGGCTTTCTTGCGCAAAACCGCGTCTAGATTGGCACGGACGCTTTTGTGCAAAAAGCGCTTTTGCACAAATACTTTTAACGGAAAAACTTTTCCGTTAAAAGCATTTGCGCAAAATCATGCCAGTCTAGACGTAGCCCGGGAAGTTTAAGTTAAAAGGTATCTTACAAATAAAAAGGGAAATGAAACTAGCTTATAGCAAGCTTTGATACAGTGCAACTCTTTCTTACATTAGCATGGATGGAGAGCCAGGCTTTACAACCTCTTTTCGTCTTGTCAGGCCCTACACTTCTGTGATTCTAGGAATGTGTTAATTGTCATTAATGGAGTTATGACAAACTTCCTGTTGTGCATTCAAGACAAATAATCAGACTCTAAGTGAGACAAGGATGAACTGGGAAAATGAAATCTACACTTCAACACCCCCCTACTCCCCCCCCCCCCCAAGCACTCCTTTTA
This sequence comes from Pelochelys cantorii, assembly GCA_032595735.1. NCBI lineage: Eukaryota > Metazoa > Chordata > Testudines > Trionychidae > Pelochelys > Pelochelys cantorii. The sequence continues at coordinate 46,345,835 of CM064326.1, read as the reverse complement.
GCCTTTGGGCTGTAATGGCAGCCAGACTTCCTACACACAATAGCCTCAGTCCTAAATCAGTGGGAGCTAAGGAGGCTCAGCACCTTGAAGACTGAGGCTCCATTTTTGCTGGGTTGGCCTCATTCTGAAAGGTGCTGAGCAATTCCTGTGTGGTACAATGACAGTTCAGAGCATGCAGCACTTTGCTGGATCAGATCCATGGTATTAGGGCCCTGGATTTATGGAGATACTGTGGCTTTAACCCCAGCTTACCCCTGTTTTCACCCTCCACACTGGACTATGTGAGGCTGTTGAAGAGACATGTAAACAGGGATACAAAGAGTCTGACTACACAACTATCATAGAATCCTAGGACTGGAAGGGACCTCGAGAGGTCATCGAGTCCAGTCCACTGCCCTCATGGCAGGACCAAGTACTGTCTAGACCATCCCTGATAGACATTTATCTAACCTACTCTTAAATATCTCCGCAGATGGAGATTCCACAACCTCCCTGGGCAATTTATTCCAGTGTTTAACCACCCTGACAGTTAGGAACTTTTTCCTAATGTCCAACCTAAACCTCCCTTGCTGCAGTTTAAGCCCATTGCTTCTTGTTCTATCCTCAGAGGCCAAGATGAACAAGTTTTCTCCCTCCTCCTCATGACACCCTTTTAGATACCTGAAAACTTCTATCATGTCCCCCCTCAATCTTCTCTTTTCCAAACTAAACAAACCCAGTTCTTTCAGCCTTCCTTTATAGGTCATGTTCTATAGATCTTTAATCATTCTTGTTGCTCTTCTCTGGACCCTCTCCAATTTCTCCATATCTTTCTTGAAATGCGGTGCCCAGAACTGGACACAATACTCCAACTGAGGCCTAACCAGCGCAGAGTAGAGCGGAAGAATGACTTATCGTGTCTTGCTCACAACACACCTGTTAATGCATCCCAGAATCATGTTTGCTTTTTTTTGCAACAGCATCACACTGTGGACTCATATCAACAGTGGAGCAGTTTGCATTTGTCTTTATTAAACTTCATCCTGTTTACCTCAGACCATTTCTCCAATTTGTCCAGATCATTTTGAATTATGACCCTATCCTCCAAAGCAGTTGCAACCCCTCCTAGCTTGGCATCATCTGCAAACTTAATAAGCATACTTTCAATGCCAATATCTAAATCGTTGATGAAGATATTGAACAGAGCTGGTCCCAAAACAGACCCCTGCGGAACCCCACTTGTTATACCTTTCCAGCAGGATTGAGATCCATTAATAACTACTCTCTGAGTATGGTTATCCAGCCAGTTATGCACCCACCTTATAGTAGCCCCATCTAAGTTGTATTTGCCTAGTTTATTGATAAGAATGTCATGCGAGACCATATCAAATGCCTTACTAAAGTCTAGGTATACCACATCCACCGTTTCTCCCTTATCCACAAGACTTGTTATCCTATCAAAGAAATTATTACACTGGCACTGCACACCTCTCTGTGAGCCCTCTGCAACTGGATGAATTTCACCCATAAGTGAAGGGAGAATTGAGTCCACTTTACATGATTCCTTTCTGAAGTATTGTGAATGGATTGTAATAGAAATACTTAGCACATCTATAGCACTTTTCTGCTGTAGATTTCAAAGCCCTTTCTGTCCTGTTTGTCCCCAACCAAAATGGTCTCCATTTCTTTGGGACACTATCCTTGGAGTGTCTGTATCATTGTTTCTGACAGTGAAAGAGTTAACTGGTAAACCCTCAGGAAAAAACTGCCTCAACATTTTCAAAATTATAAGAAATAATTATTGGGATGCTGAGTAAAATAACTTCTTACTTGTGAAAAATAAGGGCTTCTAATAGAAATAATTGAGTCCTGTGGCAAATATTGAAGTGTACAGTCTGGTTTGTTTAATTTTGATTTTTAAAACCATTTCCCTTTCTACCCTTCAACTGTTTGACATAGAAACTAGAAATGACTTTGAAAGAAAAAAAGTGACAAAAAGCAGATCAAGTGAGACAAAAATTGACAAGAACTTATTATTTAAATGTCTGTCATTTTTTTAAATAGCCTTGAAGGGCAATTGTTTGTATATATTTTCTTTTATTGCTATTTAAGTCAAGGAAGAGAAAAACAAAGATGTTTTTTAATAACTAATAAAATAATAATTTTAATAAAATCAGGACTATTTGCAAAAACAACTATATTTGCATGTTAAGCTTTTGTAAGTGGAGCTCAGAATTTCCAGATGCACCATGCTAGTATTTTATTTTCTATGTAATGGAGTAATTTTAGGGGATGTGTGACTGGCATTTTCAATTGAACAACTGATAAGGTTTCACAACCAAGCTTTCTGATTATGCCAAAAAGTCTTGGTAGAGAGCAAAAAGAGCTGGTTGGCTTGAAACTAGTTCAAAATGGAATGCAGCAAATGATCATTTCTTTTGCTGCAAATAGGTTACTACTGGTATACTCTAGGGGAACACATTGTTTAATTATATAATTTGGATGAGACTATCAGATGTAAGGTCATATTTGTTGTTAGCTAATGATACCAAAGCTGGAAGTACAGAATGGCAAATACTTCAGAATTTTTGCAATCAGATTCCAAGTGATTTGGGGTTGTTTAAGTGAATAGGTCATTAAGTGGAAAATGTACTTTATGCAAACAGAGGTGAGACAATAAGTCTAGTGGCAACCATGAAAAAACAGAGTATGTAAATGGAGCAGTCTTGATGTTCACTGACCAAGAATAAGATTGCGGGTTACTATATGTATTTGAAGCCATCATCAGCCCAGTATAGCTCTGCAGTTAAAAATAAATAAATAATACCAGGAAACATCAACAAAGGGATAAAATCCAATACAAATCAAAGGAAGCTATATTATTATTGAACAATGCATTGCAAGTTCATAAAACTGGATGAAAGAAGATAACAGTGGGGTTCCTAGGGATGGAGTCCAATATTACAGAAACAACAAATTCTAGGTAGTGAGTGGGGAATGATTGAAAATGGGAGCTGCTTTTACAATTCTGTGTCCTTAGAGAAGTGTAGTCCTTCATTTGCAATAAGTTGGGGCTGAATGAGCAGTTGGGGACTTGTAAGTCATTTTTGCTCATAGGCGGATGGAGATGAAGCAGGTATAAAGGCTTATGACTGAGCAAACTGTGAGCAATGGAGGAATCCTCAAGAGAGACCTCTGAGAGTTAGAGGCTGAAAAGTGCATGGATACAGACAGAGACTTTCTCAAAGCAATAATACACATGAGTTCTTATATGAATCTGGAAGAAACCAAGATACTGAAGATGTGAGATATTGCTTTCCTTGGACAGTGCATTTTGGCCAGGTACATACTCAGGGCAGCTAGCCCCTTCTACCACTTGCATTCTCAAAGCTGCACTATTTTTAGTACAAACTACCTTGGTTAGATGTTACACACACATGTCTTCTTGACCTGGAATTTATACCTGTAGTTCACATTCTCTTGTGCACTCATATAGACACACTCTCTCTAAATAAATGTGAATTAGCTAAGCTATGTCTCTTCTACATCTGTGAAGGGAAAAAGTGTGCATTAAAAGTGATGTTATTTTTATGTCTCTCTGTAAATACTTTGGAGACAGTCAGCTACTACAGTATAATGCAAAGTCATTAAGGACTGTGTTGTGTCTGGCCTTCCACAGGTGTGCAAGGTGAGGAAGAATACAAGTAGCTTTTGCCAGTCTTGCTTACCCACACAAGGAAAAGCCACAATCCACATCCTTGCACCACCAGATGTAAGTGGCAAGTTATATAGGCCCATGGTGCTCTGGTATGAGGAATATTCCTGGCCCAGGGCTGGGCTCCATCAAAACTTGCCGCCTGCTGCCCCCAGTGATCCCTGCCCCCTGCATTTCCCGGCCTCCTTGCTACCCCTCATACTCCCTCAGTGTGACTTCCAGCCCCACCTGCCACCCCTTGGTGATTTAAAATGCCCCAGGGGGCATTACCAGCAGTGCAGCGGGATTAGAGCAGCTTTCTGCCGCTTGCTCACTCTGGCTGCCAGTACGTGTTTCCCTTCCCTTAGGGATGCACATGCCAGCAGCCATAGAGAACGAGCAACCAGAAGCCACTCTAAGCCTGCTGCACTGCAGGTGGTGGTGACAGCCCTTCCCCTCCCCCCCCTCCCCCCGGGTATTTTAAATTGCCTGGAGGTGGCAAGTTGATCCGAGGGGTTGGCGGGGGGGAGTTGTTTCAGGAAGGGGGTAGCGCACAGAGGCAGCAGCATCCAGACACTCCACCTCTCAGGAGCCATTGCCACTGGGGCATGGGCAACGGGTATAAGAGGCAAGGGGAGACAATGCCTTTCCTGGGTCTTAGTGCTCAATCTTTCCTCTTTTCCTATTCCTGTTCTGACCTGAAGGCTCCCATAGCAGGCTGTTGCAGCCTGGTCGGAGTCTTCCCTGGGAGTGGATATATTATCTTAAAAGTGAAGAGCCTTCCAACTTGCCAGACTTATTAACATAACATTGAACCTTTGAAAGAACCATTAAGTGGTAATGAAGCCATTTAACAGGCGTGTTGCAACCTGAAAGTATATAATGTCAGTTTCTGAATTTACTGACAAACAGTTAGGCATTAAAAACATTAAAGACTAACAAATATATTTGGGCCTAAGCTTTCATGGGCTCAAATAACTGTCTCAGAGTGTTGCCGTGTTAGTCTGTAAAGCTGTGTCTACACTACAAAGAAAAGTCGGGAAAAAAAAACGCAAATTGCGAACGGCAATTTGCGTATCTTTTTCTGCATTTCTTCCAAAAGAGGCTTTTCCCACATTTGGCCCATCTGGGGCCAAATGTCCGAAAAAAACCCTTCTTTCGGAACATACTTTCTTGCTCGTAAAACGAGGTTTACAGAAATGCTGAAAAAACGAGTCTGCTTTTCCAAAATTTTTTTTGGAAAAGCAGACGCATTTCTTGGACACAGCAGAGCTTTTCCGGGATACCTCTGGTATCCCAGAAAAACTCTGCAGTCTAGACATAGCTTAACTTTAAAAACAATGATCATCAAGAAGTGGGTTTTGCCAATGAAAGTTCATGATACACACATATATACATATATATTTTTGTTAGTCTCTAAGGTGCCACAGGAGTACTCATTTAAAAAAAAAGTTGTTTTTAAAAACAAAGAGTAGTCCTGTGGCACCTTAGAGACTTAACAAGAATATATAGTATCATGAGCTTTTGTCAGCAAAACCCACTTCATCAGATGATGAGCTGGAAAGGAATAACAGAAACCAAGTATTTTATAACAGGGAAAAAAGGCACATGTCTCAATTGTAGGACTGGTGTTAATGAGGCTAATTAAGTGGCTGGAAGTGTCCCACACCTTGCTTTTGATGTAAAAATGAGCTATTGAGGGCAGGGGAATCTGGCTTAATAATATGACATCCAGTTAATGTCTCTGTTCAAGCCCAGGGAAACAGTGTCAAATTTGCAGATGAATACCAATTCCGCACTTTCTCTCTGTAATTGGCTGGCGACATTCCTTTGTAGAAGAATGGCTACTTTTAAATACATGATTCAGGGCCCAGGGAGGGTAAAATGTTCCCCTATAGGAGACAGCCTCCTAACTTGAAGCAAATACTTTCCAACAGCCATACATCAAACCTCAGATACACTTATCCGGGAACCTACCCCTCAACAAACCCTGTTGCCAACTCTGTCCACATATCCATACAAAACAACACCATCACAGGACTTAACTACATAACCCGCAACATCAGGGGCTCATCCTACTGCAATCCTTAATGTGATCTATGCCATCAAGTGCCAGCAGTGCTCCTCTGCCATGTATACTGGCCATTCCAGACAGTCTCTATGACAAAGGATTAATGGACACAAATCAGACATCAGAAATAGTAACACACGTAAACCGGTAGGGAACATTTTAACCTGCCTGGGCACTTTATCATGGATTTAAAAGTAGCCATTCTTCTACAAAGGAACTTCACCAGCTACACCTGATTATTAATGAGTATTAGTAAGCATGAGGGAGCACACAAAAATGTTTGGAGTCAACCGTATCACTAACTAGTTACAAACTTAGTTAAAATTTGTACTGTACAAAGGGTAAAAAGAGGACTTGCTGAGACAAACAGACATTTAGGGTACTGTTTTTACTTCAGTTTAGGCACTCACTGTCAGCTATTGAAAGGTATAAGTAGTCTTATTTATGCCCACAATTCAACTGCAGGTGCAAATTTTGTAGCTACACAATGTGCTTACAAATAGGGGCTTCCTCTTCTGACAACCTGTCTGTTGGGTTTTGGACATTAGGTCTTGATCCTGCACCCAATGAAATCAGTAGGAAATCTGCCACTGTCTCCAGTGGGAGAAAGTTCAGGCCATTTCTCCTCTTTTTTTTAGCTAATAAGAATTATATAAAAAAACAACAAATGGTCCGGCAGCACTTTATAGACTAGCAAAACATGTAGATGGTATCATGAGCTTTCATGGGCACAGCCCACTTCTTCACAGATATATTTCTTACAAAAATGTAGTTTCTGACAGTAATGTTCCCTTGTGAGCTATTTACTATATTGCTATTGTTTTCTGCCAAATCCTGCTCATCTCACTCATGGAAGCAGTCCATTTGTAGGCAGAAAGACTGACAAGACAAGACAAGAAGGACTTGGCCCAAAGGGCATGGCTGGTTTGTGGCATTCACAGTGGCTAATGGAAACAATGCAGGCTGTTTACAGGCCTGTGTTTGTAAAATGGGTGTATTGATGTGTTACTCTAAATAACTCTTAAAGACAGTTAAATTCCTTCAGAAATCTTGCAAAGTTAATGGCACCAAAAGAAACACTGGAACTACTTATTTCCACTTTAGTAAGCCAAGTTCTCTGGCATTGTGTATCTTGTAACTTTACACCTGGGGATGGGAGCAGTGTTGCAGCAAATGCTCTTCATATCAAGTTGTAGATAAGGGTGTCACTGGAGCCTTATGCCCTTATAGGTGTCTTGTAACAGCCTTTCACAACAGCTGTTCCATTTTAAGGATGAGTGCACACAACAAATTCCAGACATCCCATGGCTGATGCAGTTGCTGAATGGTGAGTTTAGGCTTCACTTGATGTAGGCCTTAAGAGGGCTGAGCTGGAGCTGTCATGGCTTATTGTTCAGGCTGCACGCTCTAAATAAAGCAAACATTTCAAATACCAGTTGACACTGTTGTTTAGCTAAAGGAAAATAAACATTCTAAGAGTGAGTTTTTAAACTAGTTGTATCACTGTTCACTTCACTTTTTAATTTCATTTACCCATGTTAGGGAGATCTTTTCCTTGAAAACATGAAGAACAGTAATTTATTTCTGAAACCTTTTACCACCACAATGACTAAACAAAAGAACTCTTTGATTGGACAGAATTGTCATGAATATTCACTATTTGTTAGGAACATATTGAGATTAACACCTTATTGAGCCAATCAAAATATTAAAGTCACATAGGCCTGAATCTACTCTCTAGTTATTATTAGAAAATAAAGTGTATTTAATGGGGTTTTTCCAAAGAATACTTTCAATAAGTGAAAGTGTTCATGTTAGTAATTCATATCTATGTTTAATACTAAAATTCATGGTGAATGAAATATGGATCCCTGCTTAAAAGTTACTCATTATAGAACAGACTTTAACTACTCTTTATTTTGTACAAAAAACTCTATTAAAATTCAGAGTTAGGTTAATTTGGCTTCAGAAACTAGAATGATACTCCTAAAACATTTTCTCTTGGTAATATTTTACTGTTTATTATACAGTTATCTTTGTTTTTAAAATTCTTGTCTTGTTTATTCATCTAAGGCTGTGAGATTTTTTTAAAATAAATAAAGTTTTCTAGGTGCAAAACAAACCCTTTCTGAACATTAAACAAAAAAAAAGAAAAGAAAGTGTTGGAATGTCTGGAATGACTATCACATAAGCTGATGGAGCATGGGAGGTAAACACTACTAATAGTATTGTATATCACAGTACAATTACAGATCCATTTACAGCACATAACTATAATTGAGAAAAATCAAAGTAACATGACAAAATCTCACCCCCTGCTTCAACCATAGAGTTGTTTAGGAAGTGAATATGTGAATTTTTTCCCCATATGGACATGTTTTTCAGGGAGTTGTACCCCCAACCCTCTTCCAATCATAAATCTTCATGATGCAGGCAGCTGCTTTAGAAGTGCATCCAAAATGTGTTGCTGTATGACCAAATGGTAGTGTAGCCCTCCCAAGAGAAAGAACACATTGTTTTTGCAGTTTTAAATAGCGCTAAAGGTTTAGTTGTAGCTAGCCCAACTATTAAATTACTGCCCCAAGTGTGTTAAGAAATTTACTGAGTGGTGGATGCATAGTGGGAATCGGTACTTGGAAAAAAATTAGAGCTTAATAAAGCTATTTCCAAATAGCAGTACCAAACTACAGTTTAGAAACAATCAGAATCTGAATTTTATTTATAAAGTACTCCTCATTTACTGCCAAGCTGTGTGGGATACTGTTCATTAGTATAATAAAACATATGTGGAAAAAGGGGCGTCTAAACTTTATCTGTACTATACACGCAGATATATATGTTAATATAGTGGTGACTATCATAAGGTCATCATAAGGTCTGAGCACCTCCCAAGAGATCATAAGCAAACTCACAGTAGATCAGTGCTTTGATTGTCTAATTTTCCTCCCTACTTCCTCCTGAGGCAGTTTAGGGATGTAATTATTTTTAATGATAATTTACTTCCTTCTCCCTCTCTCTTCTCCTGCTGCTCCTTCTGTTTCCCCCCTCTCTCTCCTTGCACATGCTTCTTTTTCCTTCCCTTTTCCTGCATTGCTTTTAGTTTTGTCTGTGGAAACCGTAATCTGAGGCAGTTAATTTTAAACTTCACCCTGGAAGATAGATTTGTGAGCATTCTAATTTTTTCCAGCAACGAGTTTCAAAGATTTGGTCCTTTAGACAAGGAAGCTTTGTCTTCTATTTTTAAGGCTAAGTTTCACCCTTGTAGTCAACAGCTGCATTCTTCTTCAGGGAGGGGTTGAGGCAAGAAGGTAGTATGCCTGCCCTGGTCATCATATTAAATACTCCTGATAGATCCCTGGGGATGTATATAGAAGTCCTGCCTATTTATGTCAGAGGTGTTATCTGCATAGATGTTGAAGCTTTTCAGAGTTTGGGGAACCCACCACCATGTCAGCCAGCATGTCTATCAGCTCTTCTGGGAAGCATTTGCTATCTGGAGTACTGCTGAATAATAGGGATTCATAGATAAGATGGATACACTTGAAAGATTCTGCTTTTCCAAGGGAACCTCTTCTTTGTCTCCAATTGGGTGGGGAGTAAAATGGCTACTCCATTTTGCGAACAGGAGCAGCAAACAGAGTTTTGAGAGGGAGTTCTCCAGGTAAAGGAGGAGCAGATACGGGACCCTTGAGGTAAGTGGCTGTCTGTAGTGTGTGTTTGTGTGTTTGGGGGTTACTTGCTGTGTGCTGATCTTGTGTTTGTCTGTTTGGTTTGTTTGTTTGTTTGAAGGAGCGTGTGCTATGGCCGACAATGGGAAGCTATGAGCTTCTAAAGGTTTGAAATCTAGAAGCCTCTGTTAATTGGCTGAGCCTTAGTCAGGGGGCGGGGCTGTTAGGCAGGCCAGGGCTTTATAAAGCAGTGAGTGAGCGACCAGGGAGCTTTGTGAACAGGAGCAACAAACAGGGAGTTTTGAGAGGGAGTTTGGAAGGGGAGTGGGAAGGGGCCAGGGTACACTTGCCATTCTTTATAGTTTAGTTTAAAGGTTTTAATAAAAAATTCCTGATTTAACTAGAAACCCTATCAATAACCTTGGTAGCTGTAGGAGAGAATGCAGGCAGAAGCCCAGCTATCCTGTTTATTGTACTCAGTATAGCATGTATGATTACCTGCCCTATGGGTAGGTGGCATATGTGTGCATTCGGTGTAAGGAGCTCCTAGCCCTCAGAGACCACGTATGGGCTTTGGAGGCCAGGGTGGCTGAACTGGAGGAGCTGAGGGAGGCAGAGAAGTGCATAGATGAGGCTTTCCGGGACACTGTAGAATTGTCCCACCTCTGGTCAGACAGTCCCTGTGCTGTTAAGGAGGATGAAAGGCTCAGGAAAGGAGAGCAGTCAACGGGAGCAGAGGGAAACCTTCCCATAGTTGGGACCCTCCTTCCAGATGTTGGGGTATCTTCTCACACTGAGGTTACCTCTCTGAGGAAAGGGAACTCCAGTCAGTAGGAAAATGCAGTTGTTAGTAATGGGAGATTCGATCATTAGAAATGTAGATAGCTGGATTTGCGATGACCAGGAGAACCGCATGGTGACTTGTCTGCCTGGTGCGAAGGTTGCGGATCTCTCTAGGCATCTAGATAGACTTATGTGTAGTGCTGGGGAGGAGCTGGTGGTCATGGTACATGTAGGTACCAATGACATAGGGAAGGGTAGCAGAGACATCCTGGAGGCCAAATTTAGGCTGCTAGGAAAGAAACTGAAATTCAGGACCTCAGTGGTGGCATTCTCAGAAATGCTTCCCATTCCACACGCAGGGCCAGGTAGGCAGGCAGAACTTCAGAATCTCAAAGCGTGGATGAGACGATGGTGTAAGGAGGAGGGGTTTAGCTTTATAAGGAACTGGGGAAACATTTGGGATAGGAGGAACCTATACAGGAAGGATGGGCTCCACCTAAACCATAGTGGATCCAGACTGCTGGCACTTAACATTAAAAAGGTCGCAGAGCAGTTTTTAAACTAAGAGATGGGGGAAAGCCGATTGGTGCAGAGGAGCACATGGATCGGACAGAGATGTCTCTTAGAGGAGAGTCTATTGATAGAGATTCTCTAGGTTTTAGTCAGGAGGAGAGGATGGAAGAGGATAAACTATGGGCCAGATCAGACGAAAAACATTCACATAAAAAAGAATCTGACACATCAGAAAAGGGCAGACAAATAAACAGTGGCAAGTTTTAAAGTGCTTATACACAGATGCTAGAAGTCTAAAAAATAAGATGTGTGAACTAGAGTGCCTTGTGTTAAAAGAGGATACTGATATAATAGGCATCACAGAAACCTGGTGGAGCAAGGACAATCAATGGGACACAATCACAAGGGGAGAGGCAATTCTTGATTTAGTACTGCGTGGCACGCAGGATCTGGTCCAGGGGGTAACTATAAGAGGGCCATTTGGAAATAGTGACCATAATATAATAACATTTAACATTCCTGTGGTGGGAAGAACACCTCAGCAGCCCAACACTGTGGCATTTAATTTAAAAAAGGGGAACTATGCAAAAATGAGGAGGTTAGTTAAACAGAAATTAAAAGGTACAGTGACTGAAGTAAAATCCCTGCAAGCTGCATGGACACTTTTCTAAGACACCATAATAAAGGCCCAACTTAAATGTATACCGCAAATTAAAAAACATAGTAGAAGAACTAAAAAAGAGACACTGTGGCTTAACAACCATGTAAAAGAAACAGTGAGAGATAAAAAGACATCTTTTAAAAAGTGGAAGTCAAATCCTAGTGAGGTAAATAGAAAGGAGCATAAACACTGCCAAATTAAGTATAAAAATGTAATAAGAAAAGCCAAAAAGGAGTTTGAAGAACAGCTAGCCAAAAACTGAAAAGGTAATAACAAAATGTTTTTTAAGTACATCAGAAGCAGGAAGCCTGCTAAACAACCAGTGGGGACTCTGGACGATCAAGATACAAAAGGAGCACTTAAAGATGATAAAGTCATTGTGGAGAAACTAAATGAATTCTTTGCTTCAGTCTTCACGGCTCAGGATTAGGGAGATTCCCAAACATGACCCATCCTTTGTAGGTGACAAATCTGAGGACTTGTCACAGATTGAAGTATCATTAGAGGAGGTTTTGGAATTAATTGATAAACTTAACAGTAACAAGTCACCGGGACCAGATGGCATTTACCCAAGAGTTCTAAAAGAACTCAAATGTGAAATTGCGGAACTATTAACTATGGTTTGTAATCTATCCTTTAAATCAGCTTCTGTACCCAATGACTGGAAGATAGCTAATGTAACGCCAATATTTAAAAAGGGCTCCAGAGGTGATCCCGGCAATTACAGGCCGGTAAGTCTAACATCAGTACCGGGGAAATTAGTTGAAACAATAGTAAAGAATAAAATTGTCAGACACATAGAAGAACATAATTTGTTGGGCAAAAGTCAACATGGTTTCTATAAAGGGAAATCATGTCTTACTAATCTATTAGAGTTCTTTGAAGGGGTCAATAAACATGTGGACAAGGGGGATCCAGTAGATATAGTGTATTTAGATTTCCAGAAAGCCTTTGACAAGGTTCCTCACCAAAGGTTCTTATGTAAATTAAGTTGTCATGGGATAAGAGGGAAGATCCTTTCATAGACTGAGAATTAACTGGTTAAAAGACAGGAAACAAAGGGTAGGAATAAATGGTAAATTTTCAGAATGGAGAGGGGTTACTAGTGGTGTTCCCCAAGGGTCAGTCCTAGGACTAATCCTATTCAACATATTCATAAATGATCTGGAGAAAGGGGTAAACAGTGAGGTGGCAAAGTTTGCAGACGATACTAAACTGCTCAAGGTAGTTAAGACCAAAGCAGACTGTGAAGAACTTCAGAAAGATCTCACCAAACTAAGTGACTGGGCAACAAAATGGCAAATGAAATTTAATGTGGATAAATGTAAAGTAATGCACATTGGAAAAAAATAACCCCAACTACACATACAATATGATGGGGGCTAATTTAGTTACGACTAATCAGGAAAGAGATCTTGGAGTCATCGTGGATAGTTCTCTGAAGATGTCCATGCTGTGTGCAGTGGCAGTCAAAAAAGCAAACAGGATGTTAGGAATCATTAAAAAAGGGATAGAGAATAAGACAGAGAATATCTTATTGCCCTTATATAAATCCATGGTACGCCCACATCTGGAATACTGCGTACAGATGTGGTCTCCTCATCTCAAAAAAGATATACTGGCATTAGAAAAGGTTCAGAGAAGGGCAACTAAAATGATTAGGGGTTTGGAATGGGTCCCATCTGAGGAGAGATTAAAGAAACTGGGACTTTTCAGCTTGGAAAAGAGGAGACTAAGGGGGGATATGATAGAGGTCTATAAAATCATGAGTGGTGTGGAGAAAGTGAATACGGAAAAGTTATTTACTTGTTCCCATAATATAAGAACTAGGGGCCACCAAATGAAACTAATGGGCAGCAGGTTTAAAACAAATAAAAGGAAGTTCTTCTTCATACAGTGCATAGTCAATCTGTGGAACTCCTTGCCTGAGGAGGTTGTGAAGGGTAGGACTATAACAGGGTTTAAAAGAGAACTAGATAAATTCATGGAGGGTAAGTCCATAAATGGCTATTAGCCAGTATGGGTAAGGAATGGTGTCCCTAGCCTCTGTTTGTCAGAGGGTGGAGATGGATGGTAGGAGAGAGATGGCTTGATCATTATCTGTTCGATTCACTCCCTCTGGGACACCTGGCATTGGCCACTGTCGGCAGACAGGGTACTGGGCTGGATGGACCTTTGGTCTGACCCAGTATGGCCATTCTTATGTTCTTATCCTTAGTTTTGTGTATTTGAGGGGCAGTAGTGTTTATGTAATATACCTTGGGGAAAATGTGGGCTCGCACTGGGCCTGCAGTTTCCCATCAGATTGCAAATGATGAATTGCTTGTGGACCACAGATCTTGCACTGAACAGCAGATGTCTGATATCAGGTTAGAGCTGTGTGAGGGGAGGTAACTGGCTGAGTCGGCAGAGTGGATGTAGGTATCTCATAGTTTTCTTTCTGAGTGCAAGATGATATTTCTGATAGTTCATTCTTCTTGCTACTGCACTGGGACTGTGGATGGCTGATGCAGAGGGATGCTGCTTTACATGGGATATATCAGGGTGCTAAATATCCAGGGAGCAGCATAATTGCCTGCTGTCAGGGGACTCTTTATACAAAGTTTTGGAAAAGAAGCAGCTGGTAGAGGTCAGCTTTTCAGTATTGAAATGTCTTGTTGGAAAGCAGGTGGTGTTTCCCTCTCCCCTTCCCCCAACTTCTTCTTCCCTCACTCCCTTTTCTTCACCCTCTTTTTAATTCTTCTTGCTTATTTGTATTACACTGGTGCCTACAAGTCCCAAGTGAGATCAGGACTCTGTTGTGATATACACTGTTCAAACATAGTTAGATACAGTCCCTGCCTTGCAGTCTACATAGACAAAACAGACAAATTGTGGAAAGGGAAATAGAGGCCCCGAGAGGTGAAGAGATGTGTCCAAGGTGACATAGTATATCAGTGGCACAATCAGGAAGGGAATTCTGGTCTCCTGACTCCTTGCTCTGTGCCCTGTGGGCTGTAGCTCTTTTATTTCAGTCTGTTCTTGACAGTTCCCAGACCTAAATGGGGAGGGAGTTTTTTAAATCTCTCTCAATTCCTTTGCAGCAGTGGGAAGTGCTTTGCTGCTGCTTGTGCCAGGAGTGAGAACATGGTGGCTCTTTACAAACTGGCCTCCTGCAGAATAGCAGCTGAAGAGGTGGGGGGAGGAGGTCTGTGTATAGATAGATAGTTAGATAGAATATAATGTAAAGAATTACATTATTGCTTAAGTTTTAGGCTATGTCTTACCATGGCCCAGCTGTACCACCACATGCCACTCTCTCCCATCAGCATAGTTAACCCCACACACACACACCAACAATCAACGGTAACTATGTCTGTGGGAGAGCGTCTCCCTCCCACCAACACAGCACTGTCCATACGGGTGCTTCTGTCAGTTGATCGGGAAAGGGGCGCAAATACACCCCCCCCCCAACCAATAAAGGTTTTATTGACAAAAGCACTAGTGTAGACGTATTCTGAGACTGATCCTGCACATGCTCATAAGAGTACTCTTGTTGGGCCAAATCCTGAAAGGTGCCGAGCATGCATAATTCCCATAGGAATCCTGTGGGATATGCAGATGCTAGGCACCACTCAGAATGTGGCCCAGTGACTTCAATGGCATGATGTGCATCCCATGCATCCGAAAGGGTCTGTACAGAATCAGGGTCCTAGTGTGTTAACGAAGCCTGTGCCAATAGCACAGACACTTCACTTTTGAGAAGTAGCTGTTCATATTTTTGCATAAGCAGCTTTAAAGTGATGGGCTTCCTTAAATGTGGATATTCCCAAATATTAATACATTAGCATTAATTGAGCGTATAATAATGAAAAACGGTTTTGAATCATGACCTTTAGAATCATTTGAACCATCTGCTTTATGTCAAATTTTGCCATTTAGAAAGTGCTAATTCATGTTAAGTCCGCATGAGAGACTTGTTTAATGAGCAGATTAAGTGGATGATTATATGTCCTTTAAAAATGTTTTTGTGGAAGGGCTTCGTGATACCACTCTCCTATTTGGCACAGCAACATAGAGCAGTCTTTTTTAATTACCCCTGCAGGGTCACTGGAACCCAAGCTGTTTGCTTCATTAAACCCTGATGGCGCCTTTGGAGCAACTCCCTCTAAACTGTGCTGTCACAATTGTATCTAAATTAGCATCTGAGTGACCCTCTTTTCACTCTTTCCAAACCCCAGCTGACAGGGATTGCCAAAAGATGCTAATTGGTTGGGCCTGGCTAGGAACAATGGACTTGCCAAGATAACAAAAGGACTAATGTTTCTTTCAATATGCATCCAGATTCACATAAGTACCTCTTTTAATTACCAAGAATTATTGTAATGCCCAGTCAATGGAATAATTGACCCTCAACAGCAAAAGCTTATTATGTTATAAATAATGGCACAGACCTTGTCAGAGTAGCAGGTACTGAGGTGATTTGCTGGACTGAAAAGAGATTTTCTCAGTGAGGGTTCTGTGATGTACCAAGGCATCCCAGTAGGAGTCCAGTCGAGGGGACTAATTTGAGTTTAACCGGGAGGAAATGCGCTGAAAGCTTTTAGACTTATCCACGGAATGACAAAGCAGGAAATAAAAGGGATTGAGTTAGTAGTTTGGCAGCTTACAAATAGAGGTTCTGTCATTCGTACAGCAGACAGTGCTGTTGGTTTAGTTGTACTGGAGATTTTTTTTTTAAAGTTTTTGTTTTTGTAAATGAACATGTGTGTGTGGAGGGATGGGGAGTGTTTCTGATGACATTCTTCATTTTACATACATTGATCTCTTCCCTATGCTGACCTCCTGATATCTCACATTTTATTACTGTAAATTATTAATCTTAGGAATACTGAGTCATTAAACTGGGGTTAGTGGGAATTTTATTTATGTTAAAGAAGCTAATCCCAAATTATTTTGTTATCTACTCTCCTAATATTTACATTTTTGTTTGACTTATGTGTCCCAAGAGAGGTTGCAAGCATGAGAGGTAAATTCTGTTCTGTTACACTGCTCTCCAACTGGTGTTAGTTACTAGGTTAATGTCAGCAGAATTTCATGGAGATCAAACCTTGGCGCATAACCTGCACATTTTATTCAATATCGATAAAGAAAATATAGCGGACAGAATAGTTATACCAATACTCAGGCTAGGCTCTGGGAATAGTCTAGCAACTATTGGCAGATAGGTATGGAAAACATATACAGTCATAGAAAATCCCTTCCCGACCCCCTCCTGATCATGCAAACAAGCTATGCATACATTATGGCCCCAGAGGAAATATGTTTGCAGTTTCATTTATAATAGAGCTCTCATCCCTGTAGATCAGGATTCTGCAGGTTTGGCGTGAGGTGCATTGGCAGAACTATGAGGAGAAGCCTGCACAAAGCCTGCCAAACTATTCTTGGATCTACTCAGTGCTCTTTTAGTCCCTCAGTTTCATGATGACTAAAGTCAGACTTGCAAAAAAATGTATGTAGCAACAAAAAAAAAAAATGATGCAGGTTAGGTGATACAAGAACAGCAGTAATTTCTTTCTTGTTTATAAGGTCAGCAGAAAAACCTGAAGGAATTACTATCTTGCTCTGAATTTTATTCCATTCCATCCATTATTCTCTGTTAGAAGAGGGTATTAGTTTCATAGATACTATACATCAGTGTGCTGTAAAAATGTTAACACTATTATTTTTGCTCAGCCTTTTGTACAAAAATATACTTGTCCTTGTTCAGTCTAAGGGAGCAGCACATTGGCAGATATTTCTACGTAGATATTTTCTATTTTTCATGGTTTTTAACAGGAACTGTTGCCATCCAACAGAGATTTAGAATAGCAGGGGAAATACTTGAATAATTTGCTGATAAGCTGGGCATGAATGGAGAAAAAATGTTACAGATTAATTTCACATAAGTCATCTTAAACTCTTTCCATTTAAATGTGCTGTGTTCCCGGGTGCCCCAGAAACATTCTGAATTTGGTCAGGTTTCCAGAGAGCAAGAGCTCAGCATGTCTGAGGAGGAATTCTCTGTAACTAGCCCAAGCCCTTTCTTTTTAAGTTCTCTTTGTTTCCCTCTGAGGAGCCATTCATAGGAAGAAAGGCTTTCACCACAGCAGCACACATGGTATGAGGAGCTGATTGCACTTTTTGTCACATGATCGCCAGTGTGGTTATTTTCTTACCTATGAATCAAGTTTCAGTCCTGCTTTTAAGATGTCACCAGGCCCCAGTGAAGCCCTGCAGCTTTGTGTGATGTGACCCAAGTTTTTGACCTAATACTGTATGTATCTTAGAACTTTTCAGAGAAACCTTGTGGGAAACATCATGGTTGGATACGGCCAAGCACCCCAGAGGGAGTCAGGGGGCAAACCCCCTAGAAGCTCTTGCATGTTAAGCGCTTAATAGGCGCTAGAAAGGAAATGTTCTTATATTTTTGCAGTTAGGTCGTTTAGCCTGCATGAACAATAGCATCTCTGTTTCTCCTCTCTCCCTTATGGCAACCCTGTCACCTTCTTTCTCTCTTTTTCTTCACTGTCTGTACCACACCTTCTTATCACCCTGCCCATTCCTCCCTGATCTGCATCGTCCTGACTGCATTACACTCACTTTTGCTCACTGTTCCTTCATATTTCATGGTTCTTCCATGTCCACCTCATTCATTTCTCTTTCACTCTTAGCTCTGCCTGACTCCTTTTTCTTCTCTACTGGGCTCAGAGCTGGGTTGGGGGAGAGGGGAGTGGTGGTATTCCTCAGCTTTGCCTGTAAATCAAAACCTACTCATCTGACGCCAAAGGAGGTGTCACTCACAAGAGGCAATAGAGAGCTATATTATGAAGTGTATCTTTCTTCTCCTGGGCTCTATATGCAGTGGTGTCTGCAGATCATGGTGTTTCTTTCATGTATGACTGTAAGGGAGAGCCCTCTAGAGTATCAAGAGCTGAGAGAAGTTAAAGAAGACTATGAGATGGAAAAGCTATGAATTTTTTTGCATCTATTTTCTTCATAAAGGACAATGGGAAAGTTATTATTCCAAAGGCATTTTTCATGAAAATTAGTGTGTGATCTTAACAAATCTTGAAATGCCTAAGAAGCAAGTGAAGAGACACAAAGTTCAAGGTTAGCAAATCACCAAGACATTGAGATTGTGGAGATGGAATATGGACAAGGTGGTATAATAGGAGAGTGTTTTTTAAAACCCTACTACACAGTAATCTAACTCTACTCCCAGTGATGTCAGTGGTAAAACTGCCAGTGACTTCAGTGGGAGCAGAACTAGACAACTGCTGAGAAACATTTGAAAATCCTTCCCTGTGCTTTTTAAAACAGCAAATGTTCTTGAAAAGTTTAATCATTAATGTGATGTCTGTAATTACAAAAGGAGCCCAATTACAGCCTAGGAATTAGACACCAATGAACCTAATCTCAGTTCTTAGGGATACAGATTCAAAGCCAAATTCTGCTATTAATTATACCTGTGGAAATCCAGAATAACTCCATTGGCTTTCCTAAAATATTCCAGACATCTGTTGGCATAACTGAGAGGAATGTTCAATCAAGGTATAAATATGGGCAGAATGGGTGGGTAATTTGCTACATGTAATATAAGTCAAATTAATATGGCTTTTTTCTGCTTTAAATTAGGGGATTTTTTCCTTTTTGCTCCACTCATCTGAAGAAATGAGGTTTGCCCACGAAAGTTCATGATACTATATATATATATATTTGTTAGTCTCTAAGGTGCTACAGGACTACTCATTTTTTTCAAGTTATAGACTAACATGGTTACCCCTCTGAGACTTTTCAGCATGGCTTTGGTAGGAGAAACTGTAGCTCTCTAAACTATTGAGTTCTTGAAAAAGTTAATGGATGCTAAAGGCAGGCCTACTGATGGGGGGAGGACAAAGTGGACAACTGCCCCATGGCCCGGCATTTGTAAACAGCCTGGGGCTCCTGCCTTGTAAATCACCACTGGAGCCCCAGGCAGCACTCTCCAGGTGGTAATAAGGGCTGGCAGGAGGGTGTGCCTTCGTCCGGATGGCACTGAGGGCAAGCTGTCCCCAGTCCTGTCCCTTCTGGGAGTGTGGACCCCTCCCCCCATCTACCTTGCCCAAGCAATTCTGTCACCCTTGAATAAAAGTGATCGGGCTTTGTCACAGATTCCTTGGATATTCCTAAAGCTTTTGAAAAGGACCTTCATAGAACACTATTAAGAAAAATATATAACCATGTGATGCAGGACAAAGTCCTAGTATGGATTAAAAACTGCTCAAGCAATTGGAAACAAAGGGAGCATAAGAACATAAGAACAGCCATACCATGTCAGCCCACAGGTCCATCTAGCCCAGAATCCTGTCTGCCGACTGTGGCCAATACCAGATGCCCCAGAAGGAGGGGTCATAACAGGTAATCCCCACGTGATCCCTCCCCTGTAACCCACCTCCAGAGAAAGGAATGAGCAGGATGAGATGAGGTCAGGAATTGGGCATAAGCACAGTCTAGTTCTTTAAGGGTAAGGCAGATATCTTGGGCTGAAGGATGAAAATGTGAAAGAAAAGTAATTTGGGCTTATTTAGTCTACAGAAGAGAAGAGTGGGGGGGAGGGATTTGATAGCAGCCTTCAGCTTCCAAAGAGGAAGGAGAGAGGCTGTTCTCAATGGTGACAGATGACAGACAGAGGAGCAATAGTCTCAAATTGCAGTGGGGGCGGTCTAGTTGTATATTAGGAAAAACTATTTCACTAGGAGGGTGGTGAAGTACTGGAATGGGTTACCTAGGGAGATGGTGGCATCTCCATCCCCAGAGGTTTTTAAATCCTGGCTTGACAAAGCCCTGGCTGGGATGATTTACTTGGGATGATTGAGTCCAACCCCTTACCCAACTACAGGCGACCCCCACATTTATGACCTAATTGGTTCCTGGAGAACCATTGTAAGTCAAGCTGTTGTAAGTCAAACCCTTATTTCCCATAGGTGCAATGTTAGAAATGGTGGTTCCTAGAAACCCATTTCATACCCTAAAAATACCAATATTGACTACGGAAATGGAAACTAAACTAAATAGTTCAAATAATGCACAAAAATAACTAAAAAGTGAAGACCAATGTGGCGGAGATGCACACAGGTCAAGCAGCAGCTGCAGACTGGTGAGTCTGACTGACCTTGGGCGTTTCCTGTTTTGGGATGATGTGTGGAGTCTGTGTCGAACACCATTATAAATACGAGCTGTGGACGTAAATTGAGGGGGTTTAGGAGCTATCTTGCATGAGAAAAATGGTTGTAAATGCAGGGGATTGTAAGTCGGGTGGTTGTAAGTTGCAGGTCGCCTGTAAATGACCCCGTAAGGTCTCTTCCATCCCTGTGATTCTATGAAAAGGGCAGGGGTGGGGGGAGCCAGAGGTTTAAGAACTAGGAATGTTGGAGAGAAGGAGACAAAAGTAGTGAGAAATTACCTGAATATGGAGAAGAGCAGCATCAGGTAGGAAAAAATGGATTTTGAGAATGGCATAGAGAGCAGCAAGATTTACATGAAGGAGACTACAGAGGTAAAGACCATGCCATGTTTATGAACGTGTGTCTCAGAAAAGATGGTGGTGCTGTCATGAGTGGTAGAGGTATGTGGGAGAGAAGAGTTGGCAATGAGGCCTCCAGCTTGAGATGTTAGCTGGACAGCCAGAGATGTGAGATTGGACAGAAGCAGGCAGGTCCAAGGTAAAGAAGTAGATTTGGAATTTGTACCATAAAGTAGCTGGATCTGGGGCATAGAAAGATGGTTTTGGGATAAGGATTATTTAGCCTGGAATGAAGAAGAGTTAAAGGGGACTTGACTGAAACTTTCCAATATGTTGAAAAGCACAGGGAAGACATGCCAGTGCTACCTCTGTATCCTGTCCCATGCTGCAAGTCATAGAATCATAGAGCTGGAAGAGACCTCAGGAGCTCATCAAGTCCAGCCCCCTGCCCAAAGCAGGACCAATGCCAACTAAATCAACCCAGCCAGGGCTTTGTCAAGCCAAGACTTTAAAACCTCTAGCGATGGAGATTCCACCACCTCCCTAGGTAACCCATTCCAGTACTTCACCACCCTCCTAGTGAAATAGTTTTTCCTAATATCCAACCTAGACCTCCCCCATGTAACTTGCAAGTACAAGGGGCCACTTGGTGAAATTAATGGGTTGTAAGTTCAGATCTAATAAAATAATCTTTTTTGTTAGTGTGTGCAGATTTGAACCTGGGACCTCTGGAGCTTAGTATAGGAGCCTCTACCATTTGAGTTAAAAGTCAGTGGGCTCTCAGCTCGGGCCATAGAGGTCTCTTGTTCTTACCTGTTGCTGTGGTCTAGGTGCCGCTGTATGGGACACTGAACCACACTAGGGCTACATCTATACTGTAGCCGTCTTCCACAAAAGCTTATGCAAATGAAGCTCAGAGTAGAATATCACCGTGCTTCATTTGCATAATTAATTAGCTGCTTTTGCACAAGAGGCTTTTGCGCAAAAAGGAGCTGTGTAGACAGCTCCTTTTTGCGCAAAACCCCCCTCTTGCGCAAGAGCTGTTCTTCCTGAAAAAATGAGGACAAACAGCTCTTGCACAAGAAGGGGGTTTTGCGCAAAAACGGCTGCTAATTAATTATGCAAATGAAGTGTGGCGATATTCTACTTCAGCGGAAGAAGGCTGCAGTATAGACGTAGCCGAAGCGTGTGGGTTACAAAAGCAGAGTGCATAACTATATAACCACTAAACGTTTGTAGCTGTGCAAACTAGGACAATGATAAGGGTAATCAAATATCTTGATTTAGGGCAAGATGTGCTTTCAGAGGCCACATTCATACACACTCCATCTCACACCCATTTGCACAGAAGGCTGTCATATTGTTTACTATGGGGCTTGTTTGTGGATTGGCTTCCCTTCCACGCCAGGACCACTGTTGACTACAGTTGGGCAAACAACTGATTTTCAGTCCATTGGCATTACCAAAAAATTGGTTTGGGTTGAACTAAATCAGAACCTTTTTGGAATTTTCATCAAATCAAAACTGTTGGCAGAATATCTGTTTTGGGTCTAACTCAACATTTCTTTCTATCAGAAATGTTTTGTTCCCAGACATGTTTAAAGAGCTAGATTCACAAAATTGCTGGAACAGGAGGGGCTATATGTCATTGGTCAGGGCATTCATCTGGAAGTGCCTGCTCTGGAACATGTATTTGAAACCAGCTCTTTCCTCTCCTAGATAATGCCCTAGCTCAATGGTCACCAACCAGTCGATCGGGATCTACCAATAGATCTTGGAGCCTCTGACAGGTGATCCTGACTGGTTTGGCTGGGAAGCTATCAAGTGCTGGCACTTCAGTTGCCCCTGCCCCCACTGTCCTGCTGCTCCTGCTCTCTGCCTTGGAGCTGCCCCTTGGGAGCCTCCTGCTTGCTGTGCAGGGTGTGGGAGGGAGAAGGGGGGTGGTGATGTCAGGGTGTCTCCTCTCCCCCCCACTCCTGTACCCTGTCTCCACACAGAGAGAAGGGGATGGAGGGAGCCTGGCAATGCAAATCTGTCACTCTCACACACTGTGTGTCTCTGTCATTCTCACAAACACGCACTGTCCTTCCCTCTCATCTCCTGACCCAGCACATACATAGTGGGGTTGTTACTACTTTTACTGCTTGCAAAGTGGGTTCTTTTTAGTGTTTGACTGATCTGTGCATTTCTGTGCATTTTAAAACTTTCATTTCTCTCATGCTTAAATTCAATTCTTTCTTTGAGTAGTGAGTTCTAAAATGTTGAACCTGTCATGGCTGCAGTAATTATCCCTGTGGTAATTGTGCTCCTGGAGGTGGCTGACATTTCCCTGCAGCCCCTGAGATGGTCAGAGCTAGGGATCTGCATGTGCTGTCCTTGCCTGCAGCAGCTGTTGCTCCTATAGATCAATAATGGAGAACCATGGCCAGTGGAGGCTGTGGGGTTGGTGCTTGTAGATGAGGGGCAGCACATGGAATCACTGTTGTACATAGCAGCTGCTTTCAGGGGTGGGCCTGCCTTGGCTCTGCTGCTCCATCACCTGGGATAGCTGCCTGGCTGCTTCTAGGGTGGGACTTGAACCCACAACCCTGCCCTCCCCAGGTAAGTGCCCTATGCCCCTCAAGAACCCACCTCACCTTCGGAGGGCCCTTATCCTGCTTTCCTAATGTAGGAGCCAGCCAGTGTATGTATTGGCTGCCTAGCCACTGCCTGGTTGGGTGGGTGAAGGGATCAAGCTGCTGCCACCACCACCCTGTTCTCCAGAGGCTGATGCCCTATTCCCTAGGCCATACCAGAGCTCACCCCACCTCCTGTGGGACCCTTATCCTCATCTGGCTGTCTGGTGGAGGGAGAGCACTCAAGACCACCACCCTATGCTCCCCAAGTGAATGGCCTATCCCCTAGGCCACTCCAGAACCCAGCCCACCTCTTTTCCTTCAGCAGGTCCCTTATCCTACCTTCCTAAGGCAGGCACCAGCTCCATCCCTGGGGCAGGCTGTGTTGGGTAGATGGAGTGGGGGGAGGGACTCAAGCCCCCAGTCTTGCACTCCCCAGGCAAATGCCCTATCCCCTAGTCCACTCCAGAACCCATGCCACCTCACTACCTGCAGGGTGTCCCCTCCCACTCTCTGAACCCCTTGGCCCAAAACCAGAGCCTGTAGCCCAACCCCTTACCCCAGCCTGGTGAAAGTGAATGAGATTTGGGGAAAGGGGGATGGAGTGAGCAGGGTGAGACCTCAGAGAAGGGGGGGAAGGAAGCTGGACAAGGGTATTTGGGTGTGAGGTAGACCTGACATTGCACTTAAATTGAAAAAATGATCTTGTGGTTAAAAAGGTTGGAGACCACTGACCTAGCTGATCATCTCTGCTCAGCTATTGAGTATTCTCCCATAGAGATTTTTTAGTCTCTCCTTCTGAAGCTATACTATTTTGCATAAAATACTTGGATAGTTATTGGGCGAGAAACAATGTGTGTGAAGGAATCTATAGCCTGGTGGCTAAGGCACTCATCGGAGATATGGAAAACCCAAGTACAAGTGCAGATCACTACTCCAATGACTGTTTCATTATTTATGCAAAGTGGAACAGTTTTGGCATCTGAGATACCCAGAATAGCCTTGTGGTTAGAACATTCAGGTGGGAGTGGTGAAAGCCCTAAAACGGTGCTTGGATTTGAAGCTGGACTCCAGCATCCCACAGACAAGTGCTCTAGCCAGTGAACTAAAGGTTATACATCTGAGAGGAGTGGCACAGAAATCACCTCCTCATTCTCCCTGAATGGTGTATGTGTCCCCATGTGAAGCTACCCTGAAAAAAGTAGTTTAGCCCAAGCTATTTAATGAATTTATGTCAATTTCCCAAGTAGATTTGGGTAGACTGAAACAAAAATTTACTTAGCTCTAATGCTGACTACTGTGAGAGGCAAGATACCAGGAGGTGCGGCCCAAAGGTCTAATTAAGTTTCTAAAATTAAGAGTAATTTAATTAAGAATTTCTCAGCATAGATCCTTTGCTCCTTTTATTTTCCTTTTCAGTACAGATGATGCACAATAACTCTACAATCATCATTATTTCTCCTCTGGGGAAATATTTCCTCATTGCTTTCGGGGGAGCAGATCATGAGAATTTAATAATGCTGCCTTGCAGTTTCCAGTAAAACTGGGACTGTCATAGCAAAACTGGGGCATTTGTTAACTGGCTGAGGCAACTTCTCAGGATGTGAATTCCAGATAGGTTTGGAAATTGCTCTGCCCTGAAAGGCGGCAAAAGCGAACTAACTTCAGGTAAAGGAATAACCTCTTTGTGCAGATATTACTTCATGATGTTGCATGCTGCACTTGCTTTGCATTTAAGGTTTACAGCAGCACTCCTCAGGTGTTGCTGTCTTTTGATTGTATGACCATCTGGGGGACAGGAATTCCCATGCCCTGGCACACAATCTCTCCTGGCCTCTCTTTCGAACAATGATAAACTCCTTTTTTTTTTTTTTTTTTTTTGTGGCCAGGTCACATAAAATAATCTAGTTCTCACTGAGGACAATGCTCAGGCCAAGTTTCAAACATCAGCAACTTTTGTAGTAGCTTCTTTCAAAATAGTGTGGTTCAACATTTATTTCTATATATTTTATAGTCAGGCTATGTCTACATGCGGAGCATCCACACCTCAAGCGCATTTTTGCACAAGAAAATTTACAGGAAAATGGCAGAACAGAGGGCTTTTTGCGGTGTAGGTATACCTCTTTCTACGAGGAATAAATCCTTTTTGCGCAAGAGTTCTTGCGCAAAGAGGTGTGTGTGGACACTCAAAAGGGGTTTCTTGCACCAAAACCCTGTAGTGTAGACATAGCCTCAGAGAATCATTTTCACTCCTCTATAACTCAAGGTCTGAAGGGATTTTGCTTGATCTTTCTAAAAATAGTTCACTTTGGCTTAGTCTACACTGCAGGGCTTTTGCTTAAGAAGCCTTTTGTGGAAGAGTTCTTGAGCAAAAACTTCTTGCACAAAAGCATGGCCAGACCTCAAAGTGCATCGCAAAAGCTATGTGCTTTTGCACAAGAGAACATCCACACTGTATGGACACTCTTGCGCAAGAAAGCTCTGATGGCCATTCACAGAATGGCCATCAGAGCACCTGTGCTTTTTCTGATAAAGGTTTCTTGCGCAAAACCCCCTCCAGAGCGTCCACACCTGCCTTTTTGCACAAGAGCTGTAGCACAAAAAGGAGTTATTCCTCATGGGGAGAGGAATAACTCTACTGGCAAAAGCTCTCTGTTCTGTTGATTTTCTTGTGCAAAAATGCACTTGAGATGTGGACGCGCCACCGGTTTTTGCGCAAAAACCTTATAGTGTAGACATAGCCTTTAAGGCAGACAGAAATTTTCAACACTCAAAATAAGCATTTTGTAAAGTTGTGAGTATGATAAGAAAGGGAATTAGAATTGAAACTGTTTTGCAGCATTAACTATAATAGTTGCTCCTGGCACCCATTATAAAACAAATCTGATTTTCCCCTGAAGTAGATATTAACTGATAAGCATTCTTTACGTCTTCTGTTACATTTTAAAGGAAAAAGAAATTGGCTCATTCCATTTATTTTATTCTGTATAATGAAAAATGAAAATCTGAAAGGTTTTCTTTATTAAAAATGGTTTCTGTTTTTATATTATAAATGCACATCTTGTCTACTCTGGTAGATTCTGGGATGACTGAAGAACTAATGAAATGATGCCAAAACAAGAAAAAGAAAGCAGAGCTAAGAGGAATAGAAGTGATTTTTATCAGACTCTTTAAAAAAAATTCCATTTCTTTTCATTAATTCCTATTTAATTCCATTGCCTAATGAACTCTCTGGAGAAAGTATGTCTTTGTTAAAGATTCCCTATAATCAACAACTTTTAGACACACCGGTATCTATTAAAACTAGGGAAGAACAGACAATGATGTTGCTGTTATTTCTAAAGTAAAAGGTAGATTTTTAAAGTAGTCCTTATACAACATAAAGAAACAAACCAATTTTAAAAAAATATTTTGCAGGCTAGCCTTTATACTTCTAATTCAGCTCACCAACTCCCCTGGGCTGTCCCAGCTATCAATATTCACAGAATAGTGCACACATATGAAAAGGAGGAAGTAGCATTTCTTGTTTCAATCATTCCTTTGGAGGCTGAATGACATTCTAGTTACTCTGTTATGCTGTAGATACTGGTTATTTTTAAAAAATAGTTTAAACAAGTTTTATGTGTACAAGAGAAATATAAACTGAAAGGAAAGTAAACTGTCTGTCTGCAAAATTTATTTAATTTGCTTACTTGCCCACAAGCCAAGCAGTACCATGAAAGGCTTAGTCGCAGAAACTGGCTCGCACTACTGTTGATTGATTATGTGATGTATCTTTGGGCATGAGAAATATGTACTATATTTACAGTGTGGAAAATATTTATTTCATAGATTATTTGGTCAGATGTCAGCAAGTGTAGAAAGTATGTTAATATATGGAAACACGTAACTTTAAATCAAACATTACCACAGTTTGGTAACATCACCAGCACAGAATAAATTGCCACTAAAAGCAATGCAGTGCTGTTTTCTTCTCTGTATTCTTCACAACTCTATAACCACGGATGGGGTTCTCTGTAAGCAGGAATAGCGAACCTACGGCTCATGGGCTGGATCCGGCCCCCAGCTTGACTTGATGCATCACAGAGTGGGGTGAGCTGCTGCTGGCTTTCCAGTCCTGTGGCGAGTGTTCAAGCCTCAGCGTCCCACCCCCCAAAGGGGGGCTGGAGCATGAGCAACGGCTCCCTGCTATGGGGGAAGCAGCGGGGAGCCCCTACATGGCTGGCTCTGCCTGGCGGGGGGAAGAAAGTGGCTCTGCTCACTTCTGTTCCCCTTCCACTCCTCCGTCGGGGGAACAGCAACACAGGGAAGCTGTGTCCCTGCACTCACCTGCAGGCTCCGCCCCGTCACTCCCATTGACCAGGAATTGGGGCCAATGGGAGCAGCACGGAGTCACTAGTGTTCCCCCACCAAACTGGAGCTGTGGCAGGTAAGTGCCCCAATCCCCTGACCCCTCCCACACGCTCCTGTCCTCCCAGTCCCCGCACTCCTAGCTCACTCCTGTACCGTACCTCCCACCCAGGCACAGCACCTCCATTCCCAGCCTGCTCCCCAGCATCCCCCTCCCACACACTGAACACCTCATTTTTGGCCTCAACCCAAAACTATTAGTCCCAGACCCCCAGAAGAGTTAATCAGGCTTGTGGGAGGGGACTGGAGTGTGAGGGGAATCCTGACAGCCTGAGTTGCATGAGTGAGGTGTCTCTTTTTTTTTTTTCTTTTTTTTTTCCCCTCCTTCTTAGTTGGGAGCCACATCAATGAAGGCTTTTTTTCCCCTCCTTCTCACTTGGGGGCCAGGTCAGTGAGGAGTATTTTTTTGTTTTGTTTTGGTTTGGTTTTTGCTTCTCACTTGTGTGTGGCCTCCCAGCTGATTTTTTTTTTCTGGGTCTGTGGCCCCTGACCCAAAAAGGTTCCTCACCCCTGCAGTAAAGCAAAGCTGAAAAATATCTCTATAAGAATGCAAGGGTTAGACATAGTATACTCCAGAATAATCCAGTTGATTTTCTCTGGTCACCTAGCCAGGAGAATCTGAGTTTACTGTATGTCCAAACAGTTGTTAGTTCGTTATTGATAAGAACATAAGAACAGCCATACTGGGTCAGACCAAAGGTCCATCTAGCCCAGTAGCCTGTCTGCCAACAGTGGCCAGCACCAGGTGCCCCAGAGAGGGTGGACCGAAGACAATGATCAAGCGATTTGTCTCCTGCCATCCTTCTCCAGCCTCTGACAAACAGAGGCCAGGGACACCATTTCTATCCCCTGGCTAATAGCCTTTTATGGACCTAACCTCCATGAAATTATCTAGCTTCTCTTTAAACTCTATTATAGTCCTAGCCTTCACAGCCTCCTCTGCCAAGGAGTTCCACAGGTTGACTACACACTGTGTGAAGAAGAACTTTCTTTTATTAGTTTTAAACCTGCTACCCATTAACTTCATTTGGTGTCCTCTAGTTCTTCTATTATGGGAACTAATAAATAACTTTTCTTTATTCGCCCTCTCCACACCACTCATGATTTTATATACCTCTATCATATCCCCCCTCAGTCTCCTCTTTTCTAAACTGAAAAGTCCCAGTCGTTTTAACCTCTCTTCATATGGGACCCGTTCCAAACCCCTAATCATTTTAGTTGCCCTTTTCTGAACCCTTTCCAAGGCCAAAATATCTTTTTTGAGGTGAGGAGACCACATCTGTACACAGTATTCAAGATGTGGGCGTACCATAGTTTTATACAGGGGCAGTAAGATATTCTGGGTCTTATTTTCTATCCCTTTCTTAATAATTCCTAGCATCCTATTTGCCTTTTTGACCACCACTGCACACTGTGTGGAAGTTTTCAGGGAACTATCCACGATAACTCCAAGATCTCTTTCCTGATCTCTTCCCTTTCCTTGATAGGGCACTATCAAGGTAGATCTGTCCCTGGTAAATTTACAGCAACTGCCATATTCAATCAGACGAGTCATGCATCTAAATCCCTATCCCATTTTGACAATGGCTTGTACCAGATGTGTGATAGAAACATTCAGGAAGCATTGTATCAGACGTTTCTTATGGAATAATTTGGTCATAGGGTTCTTCCTAAGCCATGTCAGAGGTTGACTTATCCCCTGAAATGTGAGGTTTTATATCCTTCTGGAAAAAAAAATCACCCTCCTCCTTATTTTACAGTTCTCAAACTGCACTTGCTGGAGGCCCCAGAGAGCTGTCTGGTCATATGGTGCTGTCTTGTTTTCATTTTCTAAATTGCAATAAATACAGTCAAAATACATCAAATACTTTCCTAATAGGACATTGCCTTATGAGTAGCTGCATTGTTCTGCAGGGTTATTATGGGATCGAAAATAGGGACAGCCAGGAGATGGTTGATCCACTAAAACATAGTGATCCCCGTTAAGAAGTTTGACAAAGCCTTTTCTTTCTAATCTACCTGTGGCTGTTCTAATGATCTATAATGAATACTGCAGAGCCTGCAAGTGTTGTTCTCCCCTTGGCAATGATGTGCAAAGCATCTGCCTGCTGCAGCCAAGTTCCTCAGTGTGTTGCAGAAGGAAAGGGCAGCCTGGTCTCCAGCGGCTCCCTCCCGCCACAGGTGTTCCTGCTCCCCTGCATCACCAAGCACCACTGAAGTGCAGCTGAGCAAAAACCTAGCCACACTGGGTGAAGGGGCAGCAAAAGTTGCATAAAACTTACTCACAAGGACCAGGAAGCTAGAGCCTGTCTAGGAACTCCAGGCAGGACTCCAGGGGCTCACAGGGGAGCAGCTGCTGCAGCCTGGTACCAGGAGTGAGGGGAATGCATAGCACCCGTCAATCCCAGGACAGGAGCCATGCAGCTGTCTTGAACAGAGAGACCTGTTCCCAGAAGCTGGAGGTGAATCTCCTGGCCAGTAAGCTACCTCCAGATGCCTTGGAGAGTGGGGAGACAATTATCAAGTGTTGGGAGAACAGACCCTGCTGTGGTTTCCTAATGAGGCCCACAAAATCCTCTCCCTCATTCCTGGCTTTTTGTTTGTAAAATGATGTTATGTTTCGAAAATTGGCTAGATTTAACAAATAGCAACAAATTTAAAAGGTACAAAAAAATAAAAGAACACCCAAAATTGAAATCAAATGTTTCCCTTTCATGAGCTTCTCTTGGTTTTGGCCATCAAACCTAAAGAATCAATTATTTGTTCAGTTCTACTGATATAGAACTTTTTTGATATTTGAAAATGATAGATTGACATTTTCTGTTTATTTCCCTCTAACTTCTATATTTGTTTTCCTCTGAGTTCCAGTCTGTGGCTGGAACCAGAAACAGTAATGACAAAATAATAGTGGAGAAAGACTGTTCCTGTAGTATTTTCGACCAGGCAGGAAGCACCACAAATCTTGTAGTCATGAAATTTCTAGTATAATTCTGCAGAGCAAAGAGGTCTGGATTAATATCTCAACTGAACTTCTGAATTTGAGATTTGTCCCTCCCAAGATGTTATATACAGCAGTGGTTTTCCACCTTTTTTGTTAGTTGGACAACTTCATACAAGATAGATCCCTCCAGGGACCCCCTCTGCTCCTAATTGCTTTGCCTCCCCACTATGTTCTTCTTCGAACACTTTGTTCTAAGGGTGACCAGTAAAAGGTCAGTGGATCAAACTTGGCTGCATGAGGGCAATGCTAGTGGACTACAACTCAAAATCATGGGGAGAGACTGAGCAAAGGAAACTTTAGGGTGAATGGAGAGGCCTGTTATACCACTCAGCAGTATGCTAAGAACCCACCCCTGATGAAATTGGACTAGATAAAGAACACCAGAATGCATTGGAACAAGATCATGTTACTGGTTTGATAGCAGTTAAGCACAGTAACTCTATGGCTGCGTCTAGACTGGCATGATTTTCCGCAAATGCTTTTAACGGAAAAGTTTTTCCGTTAAAAGCATTTGCGGAAAAGAGCGTCTAGATTGGCACGGACGCTTTTGCACAAAAGCACTTTTTGCGGAAAAGCGTCTGTGCCACTCTAGACGCGGTTTTGCGCAAGAAAGCCCCGATCGCCATTTTCGCCATTGGGGCTTTTTTGCGCAAAACGGTTCTCAGCTGTCTACACTGGCCCTCTTGCACAAAAGCATTTGCGCAAGAGAGCTTTTTCCCGAACGGGAGAGTCATTGTATTTGCGCAAGAACACTGACGATTATACATTAGATCGTCAGTGTTCCTGCGCAAATTCAAGCGGCCAGTCTAGACAGCTGGCAAGTTTTTGCGCAAAAGCAGCCGCTTTTGCGGAAAAACTTGCCAGTCTAGACACAGCCTATATGTCTAGTCCACTTCTAACTTCTGATTTTAATTAGAGTTAAGTGACGAACCTACAGAGCAAGTGCAGCCACATTTTTCTGTTTGTTGGATAGAGACAGCCACATCATGATTTCCTGAAATGTTTTCAGCAGATACCTTGTCATAAAGTCTAAATTCTGCTTTGCCCAAAATTCAAAAATCAAGATGTGTTATTTAGTAATGAATGGTCAGATAAATTATACACATTGTCTTTGCTCTGTGATTGGGTGAACATGCAACCACTTCACATATACACTTCATAGAATCAGAGAACCATAGACTACTAGAACTGGAAGGGACCTCGAGAGGTCATCAAGTCCAGTCCTCTGCCCTCACGGCAGGACCAAGCACCATCTAAATCATCCCTGATCAATGTCTATCTATCCACTTGTGTGTCTAACTACCGTATGCTCTAATGACAAACATTTTTATTAAGCCCTGATATGCCCCCAAACACAGAAGTCAAACTCTGCCTGTGGGGTCAGCCTGGCTTTGTGAGTTTCGGGGAGGGAATGCCACATCCATCACAACTTACCTCAACAGGCCACCCTATCTGTCTGAGTTGGGGGAAGCAACCAAAAGAATTGGGGAGGGAGGGGACATTGCACTCTCTCCTCT
Source organism: Pelochelys cantorii (assembly GCA_032595735.1). NCBI lineage: Eukaryota > Metazoa > Chordata > Testudines > Trionychidae > Pelochelys > Pelochelys cantorii. The sequence continues at coordinate 46,313,400 of CM064326.1, read as the reverse complement.
CTTTCCCATTTATTGCCTCTGGTAGGGAATGCAAATACTGTATGCTTACTTTTCCCTGCCCTCCCCGGTCACCAATACACCTATTTATGCTCTGTTTCAGTTTACCAGTTTTAAATTTGGCTATTTTACCTTTTCTTTACCTTTTGTGTATTTCTAACATGGGCCCTCCTATCCATTTCTTCTGTGAACAGTTCCAATTGTCAGTCTCTCTTCCTATGGAAGTTTACCAGGCTTCCAGTCATTCTCATTTCTAGCGCCATTCTTCTACTGCTGTTATATTTTATTTTATTTTATTTTTGAGATGGAGTAACCAGAAATGAACACAGTATTTCAGGGAGTAAGTATTAGAGGGGTAGCTGTGCATCTGACAAAGTGGGTTTTTACCCACAAAAGCTTATGCCCAAATAAATTAGTCTTTAAGGTGCTATAGGACTCCTCGTTCTCTCAGGGTATGTCTACACTACAGTGTTATTTCGAAATAAGCTATTTTGAAATAGTTAATTCGAAATAGCTTATTGCAAAATAACGCCTCTACACACAAAATGCATTTCAAAATAGCGCGTCCACACTGAGTGGACGCTGAATCACATTTAAGGCCGGACGGAACTAGGTCCAGCAGGGCATCAGATCAGGATTTACTTTGTGTGGCTGCTGCCTGAGGCTATCTGAAGCCTGTGCTTAAAGGGACCCCCCCGGACAGCCAGTTCTCATCTTTCCCTGCTTGCTTGCCTACCTCGATGAGGGACAGCAAAGCATTTGTGTCTCTGAGTGCTCTGGTTGCCCTCACTCGGGACACCACAGCACTCTGCAACATGGAGCCAGAGCGGCCCCTTGGCACTCTGGTGCTTCTCGTGAACGCGTTGCTGCAAGCCTTGCTGCACTTTCTGTAGGCTGCCATCCAGGAGGTCCATCGGGGGGCTGTCAGTATCCAGGAGGCCCTTCGGGAGAGCTTCCACCCTGAGGAGCACTAAGAGCCTCCCTGGTCTGCCCCACTGGGGGCTTGTGTCTCATTCCTCCCTCAAATCCTTCCACTTACCCCCTCCCCAAGCCCGCTTCCTGGTGTAAAATAAAATACACATTTTTTCATAAACACAAACTGTCTTTATTTAACAAAACTGGTGGGGGGGAATGAAACTCTGGTGGGACTGGGGAAAGGAGGCGGGAGAGGGGAGGAGAAAGGGTGGAAGAGGGGAGGGGGAAACCTGGGAGGAGGGAGGTGGAAGGGGAAAGCAAGGGGAAGAAGGGGGAGGGGAAGCTCAGGGTTGGGGGTCTCGCCGGGCCAACTTGATTTTCATGTGAACCTGCTCCTGCGTTCGCATGTGGCCTTTGGTGGCCAGTCTGGCAGCTATCCTGCCGTAGACGGCCACGTTCCTCCATCTAGTGTAGAGATCATGGACATTGGGGGCATCCCCCCCAAAGCTGAATAAGGTCCATGATCTCCGCCCTGGACCAGGAAGACGCCCGCCTTCTCCAGGCCCCGGCAGGCTCCTGGGAGCAGTGGAGGGCTGGCTGCCAGTGGCTTGCTGGCTCATGCTTTGGGGCCACTGGATCAGGGGCAGTGACTGCTGGCTCTGGGCTGGCAGGCTTGGAGCTGGCACAGGCACTGTGGCCAGAGTCTACCCCTCCCTACCTCCGGGGAGAGGGAGAGGGGAAGGGAGAGGAGTGTTCTTGTTTGAGGCTGGAGTGGCCACGAGGGCACCCTAGGAAGGCTGGAGGCCCCCTATTTCGAAATAAGTGTCTACACAGTACTTATTTCGAAATAGCTATTTCGAATTTGGCATTATTCCTCGTAGAATGAGGTTTACCAAATTTGAAATAAGCGCTCTGCTATTTCAAATTTATTTCGAAATAGCGGTTTGGCTGTGTAGACGCTAGGAAAGTTATTTCAGAATAAGGGCTGTTATTTCTAAATAACTTTGCTGCCTAGACATACCCTCAGGGAACTGTGTCTGAGTCCCATTGTTCTTTGCAGTGTTGTTGTAGTGGTGCTAGTCTCAGGATATTAGAAACCAGTGGTTGAGGCGACATCTCTTTCATCAAGTTGTTCCAATAAAATAACATGTCAGCCACAAGATTCTCTCAAATTATTCTCTTATTTGTAACAGCCTCTTGGGATCTACTGCCTAAAATTCCTTAACCAAATTGTTTTTCCTCCTTTGAGACAGCAATCACTTTGTATTTATGGTGTAGCTCAGGAATGTGAGATTGCTGATATATTCTGAGAGGAAAAGCCACATATAAAGGATGACATGGTCTTTGAGAACTTGTACCAGGAATGAGAAGCAAACTTGTGGCCTACAAAATTTGCTGGCATCCTTTCAAATTGTATGGTAAATTCCAAGGCTACGTCTACACTGTAGGCTTCTTGCGCAAGAACTGTTTTGTGCAAGAGTTCTTGCGCAAAAGGTCTTGCGAAAGAGCGCGTCCACACTGCCATGTGCTTTTGCGTGAAAGATGTGCTTTTGTGCAAGAGCGTTTATGGCAGTGTGGACTCTCTCTTGCACAAGAAAGCTCTGATCACCATTTTAGCCATAGGGGTTTCTTGCACAAGAAACCCCTGTTGCCCGTCCACACTGCCATCTTGCGCAAGAGCTATTGCACAAGAGCTCTTGTGCAAGAGGGCTTATTCCTCGTGGGGAGAGGAATAACTCTTTCACAAGAAGCTCTCTGTTCCAACGCCTTACTGTAAATTTACTTGCGCAAGAATGCGCGTGCAGTGTAGACGCTCCGCAAGCTTTTGCACAAGAATGGCCATTCTTGCGCAAGTAGCCTGCAGTGTAGACGTAGCCCAAGTTTTTGGAGACTAGTTCATTAATTTTATATATTTCAGATATGACAGAATATAGCATAACCAGTGATATTAAGCTTGTTTACATTAAGTAAAATGTCATAGGTAACCAGCCACTTTCATCCAACCAACCCCAGAAAGTCGAAAGATGCAATCAGAGCAATAGAGTAAACTTTTCTTGCTGTCCACCACAGATCACGGCTCTCTGCATATCCCTGTCTTCCAAATGCCCACAGAAAAAGGTGAGCTTTTAGCATGCCAGGAACATCAACAAATTGAGCCTATTTAAAGCCTCAGGAAAAGTAGCACAGAATTGACAGCAGTATCTTGTTATGGGAATGCAGCCTTTTGAAAAGCTGTCAGACAGCGGCATGTGGCAATGCATTTCGTTTTCTTGTTAACCAGCTGCCTGCTCCACTAAGTCTCAGTAGCTAAAAGATGGAACTCATGGACTGGGCATTAAGCAAGGATGGTGGCTAATTATTATCTAAACTTTTTTTATTGTGCCATTATTAACGGACATGAATTTTCTGTACACAAATTGCCAAATTTTACTGTTAATCTATACTTGCTCCATTTAAAGGCCCATTTTTACGTGGTTATACACCAGTCATTATCTGTTTATTTACTATATTCTAATTCCAAAAATGGTAAATATGTGTTATAGAGTCTACTTGATTCTGATGTTAGGTTGTCTGTCAATTTGTCTATTGAAAGTCATTCCCATACCTTATTTCTCCAGGCATTTGTATTATTCCTTTTTCACATTAGAGAGACAAGGCAGTAAAATAATGTCTTAGTTGGACCATCTTCTGTTGGTGAGAGAGACAAAAGCTTTCTCTCTGTCTATTCTCTCACCAACAGAATTTGGTCCAATAAAAGACATTACCTCACCCATCTTGGCTCTCTAATATCCTGGGACTGATATGGCTACGCTATGGCTACACTGCACTATGTTTTTATATGTTTTTCTTAAATTGGAGTGAAGTACTGTTGATAAAGTATTTTATAATAAATTGCATGAAGTTTTGGGCTTCCTCCAGGTATCTTCACGTTGGTCAAAACTTATACCTGGTTTTAACTTCTTTTCCAATCTTTTCCTTAAGTATGCTCTTAGCATCTAGATCTGTCAGTAACAATTCATTACACCACATGAAGATCAGTCATGTCTGGGCTTTTCCCATAACTAATGTTTTTAATCTCATTGATGGTCTCCAGAAGCCTGCTCTTGTTACAAAGGGATTGGATCGAATCTTTTTGTTGCAAACAAGCCAAAACAGGTATATTAATATTCCTTACGTGTGCTTTGATATTGTTAGTTTCCAAGGCCAGATTAACTGTTCTGGGGGACCAGGGCTAGTAGATTTTGTGGGGGCCCCTAGGTTTGAGGGGGGGGCAAAAATGAGAGGTTCAGTGTGCAGGAGGGAGCTGCTAGGGAGTGGGGTCTGGGTGGCAGGTAGGGTGCAGGATTGGGCTGGATGTGGGGTCTGGGCGGGAAGTAGAATGCAGAGGCAGGTTGGGGGTGTGCAGGATCTGGGAAGAAGGGAGGGTGGAGAGGGATCGGGGTCCTTACCTGGCATAGCTTCCAGGGAGAACACCTGGTTATGCTTGTAGGCACCGTCCCTCACCCCCTGCACCACTCCCATTGGCCACGATTCCCAGAATACCTGCCCGATGGTCATGTACTATTCCTCTCCCTTACATTATATAATGGATTGGATAACACCGGTTGAAAATCTGTAATGTGTCTGATGGGTGTAAGTGGGAATGAAAGAGAGCTACTACATGTTAGCAGTATGAAATTCCTCCAGTGTCATAATGAAATCTAGATTATGTTTCCTTTTTTGTTGTTATTCTAAGTCTTTTAGGTTTAGGTCAATACATCACATTTATATTTAAAATCCTGTAGTTTAAGTTCCACCGGTTTAAGTTTACTGGGGTCATCATGATACCAAGTTGATAGTGATCTTATCTGAGCTGGCCAATAATAGTTAAGTACATTTGGTGCTGCCAATCCCTCTTCCAGAGTGGATCTGTAGAGAGTTTACTTATTCACTCTTGGGAAATTATTGTTCTATACAAATTTAATAATTCTTGTTTGAATTTCTTCTTGAGTTCTTTTTTATATCCATATTTATAGGACCTGAAATAGGGAATTCATTTTTGGCAGACAGTTCATTTTAACCCCTACTATATGACTGAGCCAAGACAAATGTAGTCTTTTTCCAATCCAGCAAATCGTTTTTCAGTTTTGAAATAATAGGCGGAAAATTAATGTCATATAGCTAGTTGAAGTTAGAAGCAATATAGACTCTCTGTATATTATTTGTTTAGACCACACACTCAAATGTACCTTGCAGCTGGTTAATCAGAGATTCCTCCAGCCCTACATTTAATATTTCAGATTTAATATAATTAACTTTAAGGCTGATACATCATTGAACTCATTAATTTCTTTGACTGTAAGTCATAGTTTATAGAGGATTGGTAACTGTTACTATGGCATTGCCTAGACACACATTTTATGTTCCATTTTATTAATTGTAACTCCTGTTATTTTGACTTTTGTGTGTTGTGTGTGTTGACTGTGCTGGAGTCCAGTAGAGAGAGTGAAAAACAAGGGGGAGAGAAGACAGTCATGTCTGATTCCTCTTTGTATTTGAAGTTCTCTGGACTGTACCCCATTAACTTTTATCCTAGCCAAGGGACAGGCATATAATTACATTTATTCAAGTGTTCATATTGCCTCCAAACCCCATATCTAATAGCAGTGTTTTTAGAAATATCATGCTACTTTTTCAAAGGCATTCTTGGCATCCAAGGGTCTCTAGAGATCATTTAAAGATCTAAGGCTCTTTGTTTTTGTTTATTATTCATATTATAAATTATACCTATAATATGCTTAATGATGCTCGGTTATGTATTAAGCATGAAACCTGTTTAATCAATCTATGTGTGTTAACTGAGGAAGGATTGCTTCTATTCTTCTGGCAAGAATCTCTGAAAATATTTTGATATGCCCATTATGAGCAAAATTATCCTCCATAGCAGCTTGCCTTTTTGTATTCTCAGTATTTACGACTATAGTCACCTCTGGATAAATTATGAATTCTTCAACAATCTTAAATTTTACTTTTGTTTTTGCAAATTTTTTCTTACTGGTATTTGACTCCCTTCCTTTTCTTTTCCTAATCTGTAGATGAGGAATTTATTAGTTTATCCCCCTCCCATAACAGGACTATTTTAACCAGCTCATGACTTTTTCAGTTTTCTCTGTTAGTACTGTATTTAGTTGCTCTTTGAGAAAGCAGAGACATTTAAATATACTTCTATACCATCTCTTTTATGCAGAGCTTGCAGTTTTCCAGTCTCCCTGTGTTAATTTTGCTTATTCTGTTTCCCTTTTGTTTTTTCCTCTGGGATACTAGGCTAATTAATTTTCCTCTTATTACAATTTTATATGCATCCCAGACAATGTTTTTAGATATTTGACCTTTATCATTAGCATGAGAGTAAAACTTAGTTTCTGTGTTGATAGCATACAGAGTAACTGAATGCTTCATTGGGAAGTTATTTAGCCTCCTCCTATGTCAGGGGTGGGCAATAATTTTTAAAAGGGGGCCACTTCAGAAATTTCTGAAGTGGCCCCGGGCCACCCCAGAAGGGGTGGGGCCTCAGGCAGAAAGGGTGGGGCCAGGAGACTTCTTGTACTTTCCCCCCCCACCCTGATTGGCCTGGAATGGGGAGTGCAAGAAGTCTTTCACTTCCCTTCCCTCCCATGCCCCTTAGAGAGAAATGCCAGCTGTTTTAAAACAGCTGGCAGTTCTTTCTAGGCGCCCAAGGGGAGGAGACCTCGCATGCTTCTCCTGCCCCCAGGCCAATTAAGGCCTGGGGACAGGGGAGCGCACGAAGTCTCCTTGCCCCTGCAAGAGCGCTCATCTTCTAGAGAGACACGGCAACTGTTTTAAAACAGCCAGCGTGTCTCTCTAGCCACTCTGTGCTCTTGTGGGGGCGAGGAACTTTGCATGTTCCCCCACCCCCTGGTCCTGATTGGCCTGGGGGTGAGGGAATGGCAGGGCAGCTGCAGTCTGGATCCACTGGCTTGGTGATGCAGATTCAGCTTGCAGAGGGCCCTTTGCCCACCCGTGTTCGAAATCTTTTCTTTAGGATCACCATCATTGTTGATTTCACATACGGTCTGTGTGGTCTGTAATATCTGCTACCAGAGATGATAAGACCAGGATGTAATCAATTCTGCATACATTTGCAGGTCGGAGGAGGGAGAGGGGGAATCCCATAAATAACAATATTAAATTAACTATATGCCCATTCAGTATATTGTATCTATATGAAGGGTGCTATACAGTCCAACTTCCATTTAATTATATTCCTTTATCAGTATTACACTACAGAAATATATCTTTATTTAGTATAATGTCTTCACCCATATGCTGATCTTGTTCTTCTGTGTCTGAACTACTACTTCTGCTCTCAGGCTTGTCCTGTTGTCTTAGGGCACCTCTTCACTCGCTGTGCCAAAATTTGACCTTCTAGCATTCGATTTAGCAGGTCTAGTTTAAGACCCATGATTCGACCGCTGAGAGCAGCTCCGGCCAGTGCCTGTGCTCCTCGTAATTGTGAGGAGTAAGGTTAGCGCTCCCATCAACCTCCCACTATGGGGATAGCGAAGCTGACTCCAGCTATGAATTTTACATAGCTGGAGTTGCATACCTTAAACTGATCTTCCAGGTCTAGTATAGACTTGGCCTCAGTGGTGCATCTTCCTGGGTTGTTCTCTGTCTCCTTGGTCCCGATGATTCCCAGTTGTTTGTTGGAAAGAGGCAGAACTGAGGCCTTTGTTCCAGTTTAGTCTGTTGTTCCTGAGCTGACTTGACTTGTCCCATATTCATAAGTATCTGCTTCCCTGCCATTGGATCTTAAATAGGCATGTACAGGTTGAACCTCTCTAGTCTGGCACTTTCATGGTCCGGCATGATTTTAGTTATCATGGTTGTGGCCAAGTTTCCTGTGAATCCTAAAGTTTGTTTACAGCCTCCAGTCCCGCTCTGTGTGCTGTGCTGTTATTTAGCTCCAATTTACCCCTCAATGTTTTCTAAGAGCCCAGTAAGCAGTGGAAGTGTTGGTAATGCAGCTAGACAATAGTGACCTCTATTGGTTCGGCAAATTCTCTGGTTTGGCACCAGTCAGGTCCTGAGGGTGTCAGACTAGAGAGGTTCAACCTGTAGTATTTGCATTTCAATTAAAGAACAGTTTAAGTGAGGATCTCCTTTTTCTAAGAATTGCAGTCACCTGGTGCAGTATTCTTTGTTTTCTAAAGGTTGAGGTGATCTATAAAGATTTGTATAGGTCTACTGAAGAATCATTCGGGGTTCAGATCTCTCCCTTGTTGCACTCAGTGTTTTATCCTATCTTGGCAGGACTGGGAATGGAAACTACTGGGACAATAGCTTCAGACAATAGGCTGTAGAGTCCTTTAGTATAAATGCATGCCTTGCTCCTCAGTTAGAAAACATCATTCATCATTAGGCCTCAGTTGCAGTATTGTGTCCAGTTCTGGGCACCACATTTCAAGAAAGATGTGGAGAAACTGAAGAAGGTCCAGAGAAGAGCAACAAGAATGATTAAAGGTCTAGAGCCATGTTTCCCAAATGGTGCTCTGCGGAACCCTGGGGTTCCATGAAGTGAAAGTAAGGGTTCCGTGAGAACCCGAATGCTCCTTTCCCTCCCCCGCCCTTAAAGAGACAGAGAGGAGCCCGGTGCGCAAAGACGCTGGCTCCTTCTCTGGTTCTCCACTGGGCTTTCAGACACCTCCGCATCTCCTGCTGCCGCCCTGCTTTTACCAGGGGACCTAGCAGCAGCAACAGCTGCTGGTCCCACTTCTCCCCGATCAACCCAAGATTCCTCCCCCCCGTCTCCCACTGCCACTCTGCTTTTACCAAGGGACCTAGCAGCTGCCTTGGTAAAAGCAGAGCGGCGGCGGGGGATGGAGGGAGGAATCTTGGGTTGATCGGGGAGAAGCGGGACCAGCAGCTGTTGCTGCTGCTAGGTCCTTTGGTAAAGGCAGAGCTTGTGTGGGGGGGGTACTATCAGTGAGTGGAACACCGGAAGTCACTGTGAAGGAGCAGAAATCCACATACGCACTGTGAGGATGCATGGCTCCTGTGTGTGACTTTAAGAATACAAGTTAATATCAAAATTCCCCATGGATCATTGGTTAAAAGAAGGAACTTTAAAGAAAAAAGTGAGTACTTCAAACTCCCATATTTTTACTGAAGCCAATAAGGAAAATACTGAGGCCGTTCAAGTTAATTATGAAAAATTACAGCCGACTAATAAGAAACGCTGGTATTGTGAGGACTATTTGTCATTTGGATTCACAAGCAATGGAAATGAAGATGCTCCAGATGCCCAGTGTGTACTGTGCAACAAAATATTATCTAATAGTTGTTTAGTACCTGCTAAATTGCGAAGACATTTTGAAACAAATCATTCAGAATACAAAGGTAAAGACATTAGTTTTTGTAAGTGGAAGCTTGAATCACTTGAAAAAAGTAAACTCTTCATGTCAAAAATTGCCAAATCTGACAATGAAAATGCAACAGAGGCGTCTTACAAAGTTAGCTATCGTATATCGCTCGCTGGAGAAGCACACACTATTGGGGAATCACTCATAAAACCATGTGCAAAAGATATTGTAATGTGTATGTTGGATCAGGAGTCTTGTCAAAAAGTTGAGGCTGTGTCACTATCAAACAATACTGTCACACGTCATATTCACGCTCTTGCTGCTGACATCAAGGAGCTTATTTTTCGACTGCATTTATGTGATGCATATGCATTACAATTAGATGAGTCCATTGACATTGCAGGTCTTGCGGTTTTGCTTGTATTTGTCCGTTATGATTTTAATAGTTCTATTGAAGAAGACTTATTTTTATGTGAACTTTTGCAAACCAATATGACTGGTGAGAATATATTCAGTTGTATCGATAACTATGAAAACACATGAAATAAGCTGGGAAAAATGTGTTGATGTGTGCAGTGATGGTGCCAAAGCAATGGTAGGAACAGTGGCTGGCGCTGTAACACGAATAAAAAATGTAGCACCAAACTACACCAGCAGTCATTGCATTCTCCACAGACATGCTCTGGTAGTTAAGAATATTTCTCCCTCTCTTAAAAATGTGTTGGATGAAGCAGTACAGATTATTAATTATATAAAAACTCGACCATTACAATCAGGACTGTTCAAAATTATGTGTGAAGATATGGGTAGTCAGCACACAGCCCTGCTTCTACATACAGAAGTTAGGTGGCTATCGCGAGGCAAAGTGCTGGTTAGATTATTTGAGTTGCGTCATGAGCTCTCCGCATATTTGATAGATCACAAATTCCAACTATCTGATCATTTAACAAACTTTTTGTGGTTATCAAGAGTTACATACCTTGCAGACATTTTTACAAAATTAAATGAAGTAAATCTGTCGCTGCAAGGAAAGAATGTAAATATTTTTAATGCGAAAGATAAAATTTTGTCATTGTCATGGAAGCTACAGTTTTGGATCTCCTCTGTAGGGCAAAATAATTTGGATTGTTTACCAACCCTGAATGATTTCCTTGAAGAAAATGAATGCAAACTTGATGAAGATATTCGCAGCGACATTGCAGATCATCGCCGCGATTTATACATGAACATCATTAAGTATTTTGCAGCCATAAATAACAACAATAACTGGATTCGAAATCCATTGAGTTTAACAGAAAAGCCAGTCAGTTTTTCTACACAAGATTATGAAAACCTAGTTGAAATCGCTTCGGACGGCCAATTAATACAAAAATATAAAGAAGTTTCTCTGATTACATTTTGGGGTGACTTATGTCAAAGTCAAGAATATTCATCTTTATCAAGACGTGCAATTCGTCAGTTGTTACCCTTCACAGCACATACTTGTGCGAAACTGGGTTCTCGAACTATGCAGCAACAAAAATGAAATACCGAAATCGACTGAATGCTGCGCCAGATATGCGAATCCAACTTTCTAGTATTAAACCAAATATAAAAAGAATTTGCCAAGAAAAGAAAAAAAACCACTCTTTGCATTGAAAACTGTCAATATAATTCACATTATTTTTTAGCTTTATTTTTTGCACACGTTTAATATGATTTTTGTTTTAAAATATGTTGAATTAAAATGAATGGTGATCTCACGACCGTATTTAGCATCTTATTACTACTAATTTATTACTAATTGTGGTGTACTGGAAGGCTGCTCTATGTGCTTGGGTGGTGGGGTTTTTTTGTTTTTTGTTTTGCTCAACAAACTTTTTCCCTGGCTGTAGGGGTTCCTTGAAATTTTTCTGAGTTTAAAAGGGTTCTGTGGTCAAAAAAAATTGGGAAACACTGGTCTAGAGAACATGACCTATAAAGGAAGACTGAAAGAATTGAGCTTGTTTAGTTTGGAAAAGGGAAGACTGAGAGGGGACATGGTAGCGGTTTTCAGGTATCTAAAAGGGTGTCACAAGGAGGAGGGAGAAAATTTGTTCTTCCTGGCCTCTGTGGATAGAACAAGAAGCAATGGGCTTAAACTGCAGCAAGGGAGGTTTAGGTTGGACATTAGGAAAAAGTTCCTAACTGTCAGGGTGGTTAAACACTGGAATAAATTGCCCAGGGAGGTTGTACAATCTCCATCTCTGGAGATACTTAAGAGTAGGTTAGGTAAATGTCTATCAGGGATGGTCTAGACAGTACTGGGTCCTGCCATGAGGGCAGGGGACTGGACTCGATGACATCTCGAGGTCCCTTCCAGTCCTAGTATTCTATGATTCACAGACAACGTCTTTCAACCGTCTAGTCCCCTCTCAAGATAGCCGTCATCCCACTTCCTCACTGCTTGTCCCTTCTCAAAATGGCTGTTGCAATCCTGCTTCCCTCAGTCACCTGAATAAATTATTAACAGAGTTTATCTCACACTCCACTCACTCACTGTCTTTTTACATGACAGTGAGGATCATTTCTTGGCTTGCAGAGCCACTTTTAGCTAGCTGTGTAGACTGGTGGCACTGGATTTTATTGCTAGATGTTCTCACCCACATGTTGCTCTGAGCGCCCTGGGATCTGCCAGCTCTCTTTTTACCTTCATTTTTTCATTTTATACTCTAAAAGCTTTCTCTGCTGGTGGCTGGTCATTTTTGAGGCTTAGTTTTGTGGATTTGATCAGTTTTGGTCCTTTTAACTTCTACTTACCTCTTCATTTTTCCTGCCATGCCACATTTTGTGGAGCGCAAAATTAAGCCAACCTCTTGTTTTACCTGGAGCTATCATATTTCATATTTGTACTTATGGTGGATAAATGTTTGGAGCCTGCAGTTTGGCACTCCAAGATTTTGGATTTATCAGACAACGCTAATCTTAGCCATTAATATTCTGGTATATTTTGTTGCAGTGTTTAGTAAAGCTCTTAAAATCAGTTTTCTCAGGAAAGAAAGCTTAGTGCTTTTTGTTAACTGTTCAAGTACTCAGCACAAACTTAAGTCTTCTCAGGTTTATAGAAAATACTTAGTTCATCTGAGCATGCCCAGAAGTTTAACATCCTAGCTATTCCCATACCAACGCTACATCATTTTTTAATTTGCATTTTCACTTCCAGACTAGTAATTTAATATCTATGTTTAAAATTGTTAAAGGTGGGTAAGATGATGCCCATTTTGGACTGGACAGGAGCCAAGACTATAATAGGCAAAATTAAGCTGTATATGAATATACTCTCCTTTCCAATAATGGTATTGTCATGATACTTGTTGCTATAGACTGTGCATGTTTGTATTTGTTAGAGCAAATGGCCATGTGGATCCATCAAAATAGCCATAGCAACAGACAGCAAAAAAGAACCCTTAATGTTCTTTTTCTTGGATAACTTGATTTCTGTGTTGCAACATTATGTGCACTGTAGAGCTGGACAGGAAACAGTGTTCCCATCTTGTGAATATTTTTGTGATTTCAAAAATGTTGACTGTTTTGCATAAGGACAAAAATGAAAGGTTTTGATTTTTTTCATGAGAAATGTAGAACTGGAATAGCCAGTAGTCTTATGGTTAGAACACTCTCTTGAGTTGTGGGACATACAGATTTAAGTCCCTGCTCTGCCTGATTTGGAATAGGGATGTGAACCCAGATCTCCCATGTTATTTTGTTGCTTACCTAAAACAAAGGCTGTATGTCCAGAGTCAGCCAGTAAGGAATATTTGTCACAGAGTTTAACGTGGCACTTTTTTGTGTAAGAAGTGTCAGAAGGCTGAGGATTGCAAAGATTAATAGAAATGTTTTCATTATTTAAAAGAAATACATGGAAAAGTTTGGGGGATTTTTGTTTTCATTTCTGTGTGGTGTTTGTCCCAAACATTGCCACTTTGTGCTAGTGTATGAAAACTAAGTATTGGAACTGATTAGAAATAAAAGTGAAACAGGCTAATCTGCCTGAGCCAAAAAATAATGTAAAAAATAATAAAACAGAATGGATGGTAAAAAACATTAGATTTTTAAATGATTTGAGCTTTACCAGTGCTGTGTAAGGTGCTGTTACTTATGCAGGAAAGTAAATTCATTCTTTAAAAATATGATGGGTCAGATTCCTCCCACTGAAATTTTAAACCTCTGATGGATTTGGCCCATTATATTTAATTTCACATTGTCAATTTAAGGCCTTAAATATAATAAAATAAAACCAATCACATAACCATGACTAACGTTAGTCAAGATGGTCTCTTTCCCTGTTTAATTTTTTTTAAACCCTTCTTCTTAGGGATAATATTTGTGTACAGATTTGTTTAATGTGCACAGGAAATGGATCAATTAGAAGTAACTTTCTAAATTAACTGACTGCCACTATTAATACACTCTGACAGCATTCTGGTGCCAACAATGCCAAATGAGAAATCCCACATTGTCACTGTGGGAGAGGCTAGGACAAGATGAGAAATGTTATTCTTGGCACTCAAAAGATTAAAAATTTTAAATATTTATAGGGTCTTATCTAAACTACTGATTGGTTCCTGGAATTGCGGCAGAGATGTGTAAATCCCTAGAGCTTTAAGATCATATCCAATCTGAATGAATCTTAACCTTTAATAAGGAATTGGCATATGAAATCTTCCCTGTGTTATTCCCTTCTCTTCCATACTGCAGTGCCCCTCCGTTACCTTTTTTTTTTTAATTTCTTTCTTTCTTTCTTGGGTTGTTTCATACAACATAGAATGTAACAAAGGTGAAAGATAAAATTTGGAATCATCTCTGCTTGAGCTGTTTGGTTTGATTCAGAGTCACATGTCATTTGCCTTTTCTCTGCTTCATCAGTAACTTTGCAGTGATGTATGTTCCTTTTGGCATAGTAACAGAATGACTCCCTTAGTTTGGTTTTAGCTTGTTGCTATACAGTTTTTATCAATCTTTTCACCTTAGCAAAACTTCCTAAAGATTTAACAATTTTATATCTTTTTACATAAACATTCTGGATTATTTCATACTGGTGAAGCTCTAGCTCTTATAAAGATTGGAGGAAGCTATAGGATGCATTTGTTAGTATTGTAAATCCACATTTTTTCTGTCAGTTGTAAAATAGCTCCAGCTTGACAACTGTAATGAAACCTTTGATAATGCCTTGGCTGCCTGTAGCAAATGGGCTTATTCTGTGAGCCAGAAGTCCTTCTCAAAAACTGATATGGGGTCTAAGGAAGAAACAGGATATCACAACATACTGCTAAAACAAACCCCAACTCTTACCTCAGTTAATTTTGAACATCTTAGAAGAACCCCCTTAAGTGTATGAGGGAGACTTAATATATTTGGTGGCCACAATTTTTCAACAAGTAAAAGAATAATCATTTCCTCTGATTTATTGTATTTCTATGTTGCCTATAAGCTTGTAAATGCTACAAAAGGATAATGCTTGGAGCAAACTTCAGTGATAAACCAGAAGGGAAAACTCACCAGAGCTAGCAGCTACTTTCCTTAAAAAAAGTTTCCCAAATTCGATAGGCTTGTGAGCCTAGGGCAACTTTAAATAAAGTTAAAGGAGAGTTAAAATAAAAATATAAAATGTTGTTTTGGGTCTCACAAAAGCTGAATAAGTCAAAATCTGGATTATTCAATTATGTATGGTTGTGGGATTTGTTTTGTGAGCAGTCTCCTGCTTAGATCAGCTCTCTCCCATCCATCCTCTCTGAAGAAGGAAAGGAAAGGATTTTACATTTTGCTTCTTGGGCTCAGTTCACGCTCTGCCTCTGACATGCCCTTACCATGAAGAAGCATGCTCACCAGAAATAGAGGTGCACTCATATCTTTTTGAATATTACCATAAGCTATAGCTCTGCAGCACCACTGACTTCTGGACTTCTGTGCTTTGTAAAATGGAATTAGCTCACTGAGATTTTTTTTTGAAAGCTTCACTTCTCCTAATGCAGGGGTGGGGAACCACCTCACTGACATGGCCCCTGACTGAAAAGCAGAAACATACACCCCCACATTCCCCTTGCACAGCAGAGCCTATGGGGTCCTGGGCTAGTAGATTTTGTGGGGAAAAACCTCCAGGCAGTGCTTTACTGTACCAGCCGAGGGAAGGAAGAGCAGCAGCGTATCAAGCTGCTTCCTCCCCCACCAGGCAAGCTGGGGGCAGGAGGTTCACCACCCTTGTATAATGGGAGCATTCAGTGTGGCGATAGCATATGATTCCCTAAGCTGAAAGACTGTGAATTTTGAGCTTCAGGCGGTAGCCAAGTTAGTCTGTTACAGAAAAAAACAACAAATGGTCTGGTAGCACTTTATAGACTAACGAAACACGTAGATGGTATCGTGAGCTTTCGTGGGCACAGCCCACTTCAAGCTCATGATACTGTCTACATGTTTCATTAGTCTATAAAGTGCTACCAGACCATTTGTTGTGAATTTTGAGTGAGTTTCATCCTGAAGTTTGGCACTCCACATTTACTTTCCTGTAATGAATTGTTTTTTGAACAGCCATATAGTGAGTGCCCAAATTGAGATCTACATGCTCTCCCTTTTAGCTCTTGATTGAAATGGATTTTGCCTTGCTATCAATTTTGTTTAGTTAACTTGTCTATTAAGCAAAACTAAACGCTCTGAAGATCTCTTCATGTTGACTGAAGTGTCATTGAGACAGGCAGCTGTCTACCCTTGGTGAAAGATAAGTCAAGAAAGTCAAATCCCCATTCCTGACGTGCACATGCCTTACAGTCTCTGCCAGTCTGCAGCAGCCAAGGAAAAAAGAATGAATCATACGCACTGTCACCATTTTTTAGTTAATGAAGGGTGTTCATTATAATGTCCCACAAGATTCTGAAAGACCTAGAATGACCAGTACCTTGGGAGAGTACACAGATTCCATGCAGTTTACTGTACATTTCATGAGAAATAGCCATTGTTGGCAAGATTGACGATTGAGAGCCTGCACATCAGATGTCTGATCTGTCTTTGTTCCAGAGCTATTATTTGACCACAGGCAAATTGTTTAACTACTCTGTACATTAACTTCTCATTAGGCCTGGTGCAATGTACAAGTTAATGAATGGTGGGACAGTGTTTTTAGATTCTAATTGAAAATCAATGGTACTTGTGCTCCTAAATCACATAAGCCCGTTTGAAAATCCACTCTGTTCTGTAATATGTCATTAGCAACTGATCTGCATTTAATCATTGAGGAGAAGTGAATAAAAAAGCAAGATGTAGTCCCTTACCTCTCCAGAAGTCTTGAAGGGCATAATATTTTTAAATACAATAATTTTAATATGCAAAGATTAAGGGGGGTGGGGTTGAATGAACCAAGGCCCAAATCCTCCTAAGTATTTAAGCACCCAGCTACTATTGAAACCAACAGACGTGAGGTAATTAAACACCATTAAAGGTCTGGACCCAAATGACTTAGGAGTACAAGTCCCCTTTGTCATTTAAATGGTTTTGAAAGTCCCACCCCTTTAGCCTTTGTCTGTCATGAGGCATCTTCGTAAACAATTCTGAAATATTCTTTGTGCTTACTGTTGCCAACACCTTGCAGGCTTGAAACAGAACTCCTTCATCATGCACTTTTTTGCCAGTTACTTTAAAATTGTTCATGGAGGCTGGACTGTTGGAATTAATTACTTTTAAAGAGTGATGGCACTGAAGCATTTGTTTTGAAGTTTAAACACCTACACATGCATTGAGAGCATTACATGGACATTACATACAATTAAGGGGGAAGAGAGAACGCTAGGTCAAATTTGGGTTTGCCAGCATTGGGAGGGTCCCTTTAAATGAAAGATGAGAAATGAAGTAGCAACTGTTATCATTTTGCTAGAAGATAAGTTCCTTTGTATTACTTAGGGCCAGAGTTTGTAACAGTGCTTTGACTTCTACTGTTATATCTTGAACTGCTGCTGTCAATCACACTTTTTTTTTTTAAGATTCGAGACAAATTTATTTTGGATAGTTTTTTAGCAGGTGTTTCCTTTACATTACGAATGGTTTAAATGGGAAACTTGCTTTTTGTCCTGAGTTTTCAGCTGAAATCACATGGCAGTCTGACATAGGCGCTTGTATGTTTACTCATCTGTGCTAATGCTGACAGCAGATATTTGCAGATTCCCACAGTTGGCTGGGATTGGACACAGAACAGATGTTGGGGATTATGGGGAAGGATCGAGAGAGGCTTTAGGCCTGTGTGTTTGCGGAAGTAATTCATTGTGGAGACACTGACAGGACCTGCTGAACCTTCACGGAAGAGTTCTGTGAAATAGGCCTCAGTGGAATTGCATATCAGAAATGTTTTCCTGGTAGCTTTAATTAAATGGAAAACATAAATCAGTGCAGTAAAATAAAGCTAAGTGAAGCAGAATCTTATCAAAGTTCTGCAACATTCTTCTTAACCAAACCCTGAATATATTCATTACTTAGACACAATACCTTTCAGCCTCCAGAAGTATAGGTGTTTTGACTTCCACCTTGGTGGACTTTCTGGGAAGGACAAGGATGATGGGTTTTTAAGAGATAGCAAAAAACATTTCCATGCAGTGGGATTAGACATATAGGAGAGTTTATTTGACTTTGAGTAAGGCTAGTAATCTTTTATATATATGTGCCTTCATAGCTTTATGATTGCAGATCCCTTCCTTGGGCAGCTCTTTGTTCTATAGGCACTCACTCTGTGGGTGCTAAGTGCTCACCAGCCACAATTGTTTGGTGGTACTGCTGCTGATCAGCTGTTTGGTAGCACTCCTGATCAGCTAATTGGGGGGCAATGTCAGACAGCTGTTCGGCAACACCACCAAACAGCTGCTTAGTGGCTCCTGGAGGAAATTGGGAGTAGGGTTGCCAGGTGTCCAGTTTTCGCCTGGATAGTCCATTATTTCTGGCCCCTGTCTGATTAAAAAAAAAACAACAGAAAATACCGGACATGTAAAATGTTTTTCTTGGATGGAAGGCCAGCAGGGACATTGTTCCTCTGCCACGTCTGTCGTGGGCAGGGGGAAGCAAGGAGCGCAGGGATTCTTAAAGGCACAGCAACCTTTTTTTTGTTCTCCCGGGATTCTTAGGGGTTTTTTTGTCTCAACAAGTTTGGTCTCCCATGTTTTTTTTGTTTTGTTTGTTTGGTTGGTTGGTTGGTTGTTTTTGCTCAACCACGTTTTTTTCCTGCCATGTTCGGGATTTTTGGTGAAAGCATCTGGCAAGCCTAATTTGGGGAGCAGGGAACAGCAAGTGGAGGTCAGGCAGTGGTTTCTGGGCAGGGGTGGGAAGAGGTGAAGTTGAGGGCAGGGCTTTGGGGGAAGGGGCAAAGTAGAGGTGGAACCTGGAGTGGAGCAGGGGTGGAGCCTCGAGATGGAGCAGAGGTGGACCACCTCCTGAGGAAACTGAAAGTAGGCACCTGTGCTTTGCTCAGCTGCTCCTTTTATCTCCAGACTCTCCTTTGTGGGTATGAAATGCAGCAGAGCAGCTCAGAAATCAGCAAATGATTGAGCTGTTGAGAGGGTAGTAAATTACTTAGACCATGAGAAACATAAGAGTTCTGCCATGGGACAAGATATTCTTTACAGACACTATGTGCCACCATGTCACAGCAAGCCATAAGACTTCATGGATCTCACCGTGGGTGGGAATTGGAGGGAAGTTGATTTTTGGTTGTTTTGGTTTTCTTTACCCATTGATTGATTTAGGATGATATTCTCCGCCTCTGACTATCTCAAATTATTTTTACACATCGCACAGCAATGGGCTAGCTGCCCCTTCCATTTGAGGCCCCACCCCTTCCAGGAGTATGGAGCCAACCATCCTCCCACTTTGCCCAGGGGCCCATGGAAACTGTCAGTTCCCTTTGATACAGGACTTGATTAATAAAGAATTAAAGGAGGGTAATGCAAATCAACATGGATTTATGGAAAATTGATCTTATTTAATTTACCAGATATATTTTAATTGGCACAGATAATAGTACTGAGTTAAAATACTTAGACTTCGGTAAGGGTTTTGACTTGGTACAACACAACATTCTGATTAAAAAATTAGAACAATATAAAATTGACATAGCAATGGATTAAAAACTAGCTAATTGCACATCTCAAAATGTAATTGTGAAGAGGGAATCATCATCAAGTGGGTATGTTTACAGCAGGGTCCCTCTGGGATCGGATGTTGGCTCCACACTGTTTAATGTTTTTTATCAATGACCTGGAAGAAAACATAAAATCATATATAGGGGAGTTTAAAATAGAAGCAGAGAGGTTATTTTACCTCTGTACTTGGCTCTGATAGCTAATATCCAGTCCTAGAGCACACTTGCTTCAGTGTAGGAGGCACCCAAACCTTCCAGGGTGTCCCCAGTCCCACAGTGCACTGCGGCTTGGCAGTACTCCCAATCTCCGGTGCCTCAGAAGAAGCAGAGACCTAGCAGGGGCAGGTCTCCATTGTGGCATGCGCTGAAAGTGTGTTCCCAAGTGGGACACTCGGCCGCTTCGACCACAGCACCCAAGCCTTCAGCTCCTGGTCGGCACCAGTTCAACCTGCCCCAGGACCCAAGCCCAGAAGGTTGACTGAGGTGGCCTGGCCCTCCACACCAGACACGTTCGAGGCAGCAGGGGAGCTCATAGACCTCATCCCCAGTCTTCCCATCTGGCCAGGCGCACCGACAGGATAATCGTGCCACCCACATCGCACTACCGGCTCCAGCTCCAGCACTGTCAACCAAACCTGGTTTGATAGAGGGTCCTCGGCACCGATACCTTCAGTACCACTGCAGGTGCCTTCCCCTGTGCACCAGCCTTCAGCACCGTCACCCACACCAGCTCCGCCAGCAGACATGACTTCGGAGCAGCTGATGCCGCCTCCTCCTCCATCTCAGCACCAAAGTAAGCCTGAGTCAATGGCCAGGCATGCTCCCCAGCACCGTTCTCTGGCGCGGCCTCCTCTGATCCACCCTAGTTGGCCTCTGACTATTCTTCTGACTCCGAGGCCGAGTCAGTCTTATCGAGGGATGTGGCATCCAGGTCATGCTCCCAGCACCGCTCTTTTTCATGGCACCGCTCCCAGCACTGGAGTGCTTCAGTACAGCCATTCCAGGCATCATGGCCCTCGCAGCGTCCTATGGTGAACATCCTTAATGTGGCTGCCCAACTAGGGTGGTGCTCTCCCATAACAAGATGGTGAGCAGAATCACTAAAACCATCTGGCAAACCCCGGCCTCAATCCCACCGACTGATAAGCGGGTCGAGCGCTGGTACTGTGTTTCCCAGGTGGGCCACAAACACCTGTTTTCCTACCCCTCCCCCCCCGGCAGTAGTTCAGGCGGCTAACCATAGGGAGTGCCAAGGTCAGCCAGGCCTGACTGCTAAGAACAGAGAAGCTAAAAAGATAGACCTCTTGGGCCACAAGATGTATGCCTCCAGGGGTTGCAGCTCAGGACTGCCAACCAGCAGGTACTCCTGAGTTGTTATTCCTATAACTCCTGGGTGATGACAGACAAATTTAAAGACTTGGTGCCTCAAAGACTCTCAGCAGGAGTTTAAGGCCCTGTACAAGCGGGGCGTCAGCCCTGCCCAGTCAGGCACGTACTTAGATGCCCCCACTTGCGTTTTCCCCTCCCTGGGGTAGGTCCTTAGTGTCCCTCGTGTGCTCAGGCCTGTTGCTAGGCACTTTGTTTGCCCGTTATTGCTGGGGAACAGGGGTAGGGGGGCCCGGGCCCGCCCTCTCTCACGGGCCCCAGCCCAGGGCCCTAAGGACAGGTTCGCTGGAACCTGTCCAGCCGGCGGGGCTAACGCCCACAACACATCGGCTCACCGGCTCCACGCCCCGCCCTGGGCTACTTCCTACCCCACGGTCACTCCCTAGACCCACTGTCATCCGCGTGGATCCGATTCTCAGCCCGGGGCGGCCCCTCCCCGGAGCAGGCTCCTTCCCCGGGGTCCTCCTCTCCCCGGGTAACCTACTCTCTCCTTGCTTCCTCCCTCGGCGTCCTTCCCCAGGATCCTCCTCTCCTGGGTTTAAAAATGGGCCGTGCCGGCGTCCCCTCAGCGTGACATCAGCCGCCGCGCACGTCACGGCTCACGCGCAGCGCGCCTGGCTCTGGCACGCTGGCCGGTACTCCGCTCTGGCCACTCCCCCGCCTCTCAGCTGAGAGGCGGCAGCGGTACAGGGGCCGCACGCCACCCGCACCTCCCGGGCTGCCCCCAGGAGCGCGAGCGTGACCGCGGGGTCAGTGTGGGGCGGGTCTGCCTCTGCGGGGTGGAGGTCGCCCGCCCCGTCACAGGCCCTGTCAGAGGAAGGTAGGGTCATTTCCAGGGCTACTCTGCAGGCAGCACTGGACTCAGCCGATGCAGCTGTTCGTACCATGCCCCCGGGACTTGTTCCTGGCTCCAGGTCTCCGGTATCACTCTGGAGGTGCAGACCACAATCCAGGACCTGCCCTTTTTGGAGGCGGGCTGTTTTCCAAGCAGACCAACAACCACCTGCATGGTCTAAAGGATTCAAGAGCCACCCTCAAGTCCCTTGGTACACATACATCTGCTCCACAAAGACACTCCCTTAGTCCTAGGGACCTGTCACACCCCTTCCAGCAGGCCCCCAAGTCTGATTTCATTAGATGAAGGGGTAGGAACTCTGGTAACAAGAATGGTAGGTGCCATTCCTGTTCCTCATCCGACCTTCTAACAAATACGAGCGTCCGCGTGAGGGATTTTGAAGGTATGATCGGGAACAGAGTATCAATTGACAATTCGACCCTTCCCTTCCTAGAATGTCTATCCATTTTCCACTGTGCTTGGTCAGCAATAACAAGAGACACAGTGGAAAATTGATATTCTATCTCATTCCTCTCCCACCTTCCCTACAGCCTCCTTCCCCATCCTTCTTCAGGGGCCCCTCTTATGAGCATCTCTGACATTTAAAAGGCAGAGCTGCGGTGGGGTTAGCTCTCAGGGCCAGCAGCTAACCCTGCTGTGATTCTGCAGTCCCCCCACCCCTTATCAGCTAATCAACTGGTGGATTAGCTGATTAAATGCCATTTATCATCCCTACTCAGAGTGAATTCAAAAGGTTCTGTTGGGGAGCAGAAAACCTTCTACCAGAGCCACATATTTGGCAAAGTGCAAGTGCTTTTCCATCTGGACGGGCCAAAGGAGAGTCCCCCCAATGGATACTTCTATGCCCTCTGTCCTCGATTACCTTTTGGACCTCAGGGTGCAAGTTCTGTGGACTGCTGTATACAGGAGGTCAGATTAGATTATCATAATAGTCCCTTCTGTTCTTGGAATCTATGAATCTGTGAAAAAAAATTTAATCAGTGATCTGGAAAAGGCAGTAGAAAATCACATGCTTCAGGAGCTTCAGGAGTTACAACTGCCAGAGTTATGAACTAACCAATCAGTCATACACCTCATCTGGAACTGGAAGTATGCAGTCAGACAGCAGCAGAGACCCCTTCCTAAACAAAGCGCAAACACTACAGTACTATGTTAAACATAAGCTACTAAAAAAGGGGAGAAAGAAGCATTTTTCTTCTGCACAGTAAAGTTTCAAAGCTATATTAAGTCAATGTTCAGTTGTAAACTTTTGAAAAAACTACAGGTCAAACCTCTAGTCTGGCACACTCTAGCCTGGCAACATCCATGGTCCGGCATGATTTTAATTAGCCAGAAGTCTACTTATCATGGGTGTGGCCAAGTTTCCCACAGTCCCATAAAGTTTGTTTACAGGCCCCAGTCATGGCTCTCAGTGTTCTGTGCTGTTTTTGAGCCCTAAATGTCTTCTAAGAGACCAATAAGCCATGGAAGTGTTGGTAATGTTTCTAGACAATATTGACCTCCCTTGCTTCAGCAAACTCTCTGGTTCTGCACCAGTCAAGTCCTGAAGGTGCCGGACTAGAGAGGTTCAACCTGTACCAGAACATTTAGTTCAGAATAACGAACATTTCAGAGTTATAAACAATCCCCATTGTGGAGGTGTTTATAACCCTAAATGTAGAGATGATATAATGGTACAGTGAGTGGAAAAGACTTTGGAGGATAAGGGAAAAATAAAAATGGACTTCAAGACTAGAGAAAGGTGTAGAATACCAAAAAAATGGTTTTAAGAAACTAGGAAAATGATATTGTTTAACCCTGATATAGCAAGTTCAACTTTCAAAGCACTAGGCAAATATTAGCAAGTTCATCTTCACACTTTTGTTTAAGATGAAGGGATATAGAGGCAAAGAGATTAAGTAGCACACCCAATGCCACATAGAAGCGACTCAGTGGAAGAGCTGGGTCTGTAACTCAGTTCCTGGCTACAAACCATATATTCTTCACAGTGAATCATATTTATCACTCAATAACACTGCCTAACTCATCTGGTGGTGTGGAAGGATTGTGGAGGGACAACATTCCAAAACACACATTTGCTGTGAACAAAAAAAACATGAATGCAATGGTACAGTTGAAAATATAAACACACAGAAATCAGAAAATATGAATGTTATGGGCTCCCTCTGTAACTGTAAGTCAGCTCATTTGTGTGTATGTAATGTTTTGTATTGCTGTAGCTTGTATCTTCATTAGGAAGCATTGGTTTCTGCTAGACATAATTACTCCCTCTGAGCCTTTAATGCAAAGATGGGCTCTGTAAAATTTAACTTTTCCCCTGCAGCTTACATGATAACGTCCCAGCTATTAAACAAGGACAGCTACTACGTAAAAGAGGCTACTATTAAAAACTGTTTAGAAAAAGGTGTGGATACCAAACAAGAACAATTATGAACTGAAGGTGGCTTCTAACAAAAGATGTACTGTGTAACTATGATACACAATGCAGCAGTTCACACCAAAGTGTGAACAAGACAAGTATCTCTGCTTCATTGACAGCTCTATTCCGGTTTGCAAAACATTCTTTGTATTTGTGTCTGCGTAACTGCAATTTTAGTAGTGATTAAAAAAACTGAAAACAATTGAAAAATTGGAAAGGTTTCCAAAACGAGCTCCAAGAATGAGTCGAGGTCTGGAAACTCAATCTATGTAGATAATCCAAGAAATGGTTAAGAGGTGACCTGATCACAGTCTATAAGTCCTTCCATCCAGAAGAAATTTCTGGTAATAGATGGGTTGTTTAGTCTTGCAGGCATAATGAGATACAACTGTTGGAAGCTGAAGCTAGACAAATTTGGACTACTAATAAAGTGCCAATTTTTAATAGTGAGATTGGGCCAACAGGCTTTGCTCCTCCCGAGCATGTGAGTGGCCAACCCACATCAGCCTCTTAGCCCTCTCTGAGGATTTCCTTCTGCACTGAACACTCACAGTGCCAGTGAGTCCGGAGGGCAGTTCTAGCCCTTCCCCAAGCTCCTCTCCAGTGTTTCAAGACTTATTGAAAAATCAACATTAACAGCCCAGAGAGCTCCTTATGTAGCTCTTTTAAAACTCTTGCAGGCAAGGAATCTGGACTTGCTGATTTAAAAATGTCTCACTTTAATAGCTTGTGTTTAATATCTTCCTGAGATATTAGTGGAATGGAAATAGTGTAGCTCTTTGAAAAGCTGTTCATTTTGTTTTGCAAAATCTTCATATTTCTCCCTATGAAAGGTGTTTATGTGGCCCTCATCTCATTAGCATATGAGCACCTCATGATTATCAATAGGTTTATCCTCACAACACCCCTAGGAGTTAGGGAAGGTAGCAAACAGATTCACAGAGAAACAGTTATGCCTACACAGGACAATTAGCCCAGATGATTGGCACCCTGTTCTGAGCACCCATGTTAACCTAGTCAAGGTATGAGCATCTTCATTGCAAAGTCTGACAAAAAAGGTGGTTAGAGACAAAAAGATATCCTTAAAAAATTGGAAGTCACACCCTACTAAGGAAAATAGAAAGGAGTATAAACTCAGATGAGTCAAGTATAAAAGAATAATTAGACAAGCAAAAAAGGAACGCAAAGAGCAATTAGCAAAAGACCCAGAAATTAACATTATTGTTTTTTGTACATCAGAAGCAGGAAGTCCTCTAAATAATCAGTGGGGTCAGTGAACAATCGAGATGCTAATGGAGCACTCAAGGAAGACAAGGCCATTGTGGACAAGATAAATGAATTCTTTGCATCAGTCTACACTGCAGAGGATGTGAGAGAGATTCCCACACTTGAACCGTATTGTTTAGTGACAAATCCTAGGAACTGTTCCAGATTGAGGAGTCAGTAGAGAAGTTTTTTGGAACCAAAAAATTAATCAGTAATAAGTCACCAGGACCAGATGGCATTTACCCAAAAACTCTGAAGGAACTCAAATATGAAATTGCAGAACTACTAATTGTGGTTATGTAACCGAATCGCTTAAATCAGCCTCTGTACCAGACAACTGGAGGAGAGTAATAATAATAATGATGATTTTTTTAAAAAGACTCCAAAAGCAATGCTGGCAGTTACAGGCCAGTAAGAGTAATTTCAATAGCAGGAAAGCTGGTTGGAATTATAGCAAATAACAGAATTATCAGACACATAAATGAACACAATTTGCTGAGGAAGAATCAACAAGACTTTTATAAAGGGAATCAAACTTCACCATTCTGTTACTATTTTTTGAGAGGTTCAGCAAACATGTGGACAGGATCAACAAACAAGTGGATCTGTGTACCTGGACTTTTGGAAAACCTTTGACAAGGTCCCGCACAAAAGTCTCTTAAGCAAAGTAAGCAGTCAGGGTTAAGAGGAAAGATCCCCTGATGTATCAGTAACTGATTAAAAATAGGGGGGAAAATTGGAATTAAATAGTCAGCTTTCACAATGGAGAAAGATAAACATGGAGTCCACCATGCATCTGTACTGGGGCCAATGCTGTTCAACATGTTCAAAAATTATCTGGAAAATGGGGTAAACATTGAAGTAAAATTTGCAGATGATACAAATTATTCAAGATAGTTAAGTCCAAGGCTGACTGCGAAAACTTAGAAAGGGATCTCACAAAGCTGGGTAAAAAAATGGCAGTTGAAATTCAGTGTTTGATAAAGGCAAAGTAATGCCAGTTGGAAAACATGGTCACAACTATGCATACAAAATGATGGTGTCTGCACTGGCTGTTACCACTCAAGGAAGAAGTCATAGAGTCATCATGGATTTCTCTTAAAACATCTGCTCAGTGTGCAGCAGCAGTGCAAGAAGCTAACAGAATGATAGGAACCATTAGGAAAGGGATAAACAGTGAGACAGAAAATATCATAGTGCTATTATGTACAGCCATTGAACTCCCTCACTTCAATTCTTTGTGTAGTTCTGGCTGCCCCGTCTCAAAAAAGATATGTTAGAACAGGGGAAAGGGTAGAAAAGGGCAACAAAAGAAATTAGGGATATGGAACAGCTTTCATATGAGAAGCTTAGACAAAGAGTGGATATGATAGAGGTCCATAAAATCATAAACACGGTGGAAAAAGTGAATAAGTTTTACCCTTAACATAACACAGGAACTAGGGGTCACCTGATGAAATTAGTAAGCAGTATATTTAAAAACAGACAATAAGGGTGTACTTTTTTAAGTTGTGTCCCTCTAGGTACTCCTCCTCAGATGCATGTGGGTCTCTCGTGCCCTTGACTGAAAAAGTAAAAACCCACAATCCAGCATGCAGCAGCTGCACCAGGAGTGGTTTAGCCTTCTCTAGCCTATTAAACCTGCTGCCTATGATAACCATTAATTAAATTGACAAGATTGAAAAATAATTATATTTAAATTTCTATTTAATTTGTTCTCAGACTTGTCTGTATATTAAGCTTACTTCCTCAAGGCTAAATTCAACACTGAAGGGAAAAGACAGAGCAAAAAATAGCAAAAGTACAAATATTAAGACATGTGTATGAATTGCCCTCCTGCAATGCTTGCACTTGTGTCAGTAATCCAGGTAGGTCACTGGGAGTATTCATGTAAGTAGGACTACTAGTATGTGCAAGGCCTGCAGGAGCAAACCCAAGGCAATGTAACAAGGTCATTAGGGGGTGCATCTACACAACAGGACTTAACTCAAAATAAGCTATACAAATTGAGCTATGTCAACTGAGTAGCTTATTGCGAAATTAGGAGCATTTACACAGCGCGTATTTCACAATAGAGCACTCTTCCTCCGACTTCCGTTACTCCTCGTACAATGAGGGTTACAGCAGTCGGAGTAAGAAGTCCTCCAGCTTGACAGTATTTTGACATTATTTTGAAATAACTGCCTGCTGTGTAGACGCGGACTAGTTATTTCAAAATAATGTTGCTGTGTAGATGTACCCTAGGAGGGCATTTTACCACTGTTTTTGTTTGCTTACATTACATTTCTGGTTTTGGATTTGTAATATGGCTGTAGAGATTTTCCCTTGTTAGATAAAGCATCACACATCAAAACTAGCCTTTTGTGGTGCAGGCATTTCTAATCTGAAAGCAGGCCTGAGAGATCACAAATAACCTAGAACTGATTCTCAGACTGGAATTTGTTTACTTCCTCTTCTAGTGGGTGCCAAAGTATCTATAAAACCACACAAGTGTTTTAGCGCTCAGTGAATTTGAGTTTCTCTTGCAGTAAAAGATTTACCACTAATCTGTCACTCCAGAAATAACATAGAGGGATTGACATCCAACAACTGATGAATGACATCTCAGGAATACCTACCCAAAACCAATGCTAATCAGGGACAAGCTATTGCTAACTACAGTTGCACTGTGAAATGGCCACCTATAAATAAACAATAAGAGATCAAGGAGAACTCCAAGTGCTACAGATAGATGTTGTAGCAGTTGAATGTGTGGCTGGTTTCCCTTCAGAATCAATACTGATTTAAAAAAAGAACTAGATAAGTTCATGCAGGCTATTAGCAAGGATGGACAGGATGACGTCCCTCGTCTCAGTTTGCCAGAAGCTGGGAATTGGCGATAGAGATGAATCACTTGATGACTATTTGTGCTGTCCATTCCCTCCGAAGCACCTGGCTTTGGCCAAATGTTGGCAGTCAGAATACTGGGCTAGATGGACCATTGATTTGACCCAATATGACCATTCTTAATACTGAACCAGTGCTTCTGCATCGTTTGAGGACCGTTTTTTCTACTGAAGTGTAAAATGAAGGTCCTGTGCACCAAGTATAACTGAAAATCCTACAGTACTTACCACAAGTCCAAATTACAGTTTGTATTCTTTTTGCACTTCATGCATACCTAATAGGGATGTGAAAGGTAAACTAGTTACCGGGTGATGGGTTAACCTTTATGAATGATGTTTACCGGTTCTAGTTAACTGGTGGGGATTGGAGCAAGTCCCATCTCTTCCTCCCCCCCCCCCCAATCCCCTTTTTAAACAGTTAACCAGTTAAACATCGCATTTAACTGGTTAACCAATTAAATGGGATTTTACATTCATAATATCTAAATTCCCTTATTACATCTACTTAAATTCCCCTGAAGTTTCAGTTACTTGCTGTGTTCTTCACTTCTTCCCAAAATTATTGAACAGTGATGTCACACAGTTTAATCAAATGTGTCAGCATTTTGGTGGTGAGCCAGCTCTTCCACTTGTGTGAGTCTGTGTATACATGCACCAGGGTGTATAAATGCCATTGGATGGATGCCTTAGAGGTATAAATAAATGACTCTCTCTCTTTTGCATAAAATACAAGATAATGTAGGATAAAGGTTTATAAGATTAAATGTGGAACAGGAACATCATTCATGAATACTGAGAGAACAAGTGAGTTACACAGCTCATTCCAAAGAAGTGCTAATAACCCCCTTACACCATCACATATCTTATATGTGTCACAATTGTAGAAAAACACAGTTAGTTAGTTAAACATTTTTTAGGAACTGTTTTTGTATCCCTTGTCCTGTAGTGAGGTGTCCTTGTTATCATTGGTCTAAATGTACAAGGTTCAGAGGGGGAGACATAAAAAACCCTCACAAAATTACCCAAAATGGATTGTCTACAAATAGCACTGCCATGACTTGAAGTAAATTTATCCTTGGACCTTCCAGGACTAGACATGAGTGCTGGGCCTCATTGGAATTCTAGAAATAACGCTGTCCAACTGCTAATGTTTTTGTTGCTAACCCTGCAAAGATGTGAAATATTAGAAGTTACAGAAAACTTGTCATGGGGAAAGGTGTGAATCTGGCCCATGCTGGATCTCAGGTAGGAGACATTTTGGGAGGAAATTCCATATTTAAATGGGAGAAGGCTGAAACATTTCTGTGACCGACTGATAATTTTTTTTAAAATGACAGCTATTTGAAGCTGTTCAAAGGTCAAGAATGTTCAAATGAGCCCTGAAGGATTTGGCAGAGGGAAAGAAAGAAGGTCAATGGTGCATGCTAAATGTATACATCACATGACTCTATGTATGTATCTGTGTGAATATGTGGATTCACAGATTTAGATCAACAGTGATCTTAGCAATAAGTATGGGTTGTCTGTGTACTTCTAAAACATTTTGACGTCCTTTGAATGAAAGGGATGAAATCAATGGAAAGTATCATTACTCTTTATGTATTATAGGCCAGATCTAAATCCCAGTGAAGTCAATGAGATTGTTTTCATTTACTTCAAAAGGCTTTGGATCTGGCCCTGTATGTATATTTAATAATGCTGTCACCTTCCTATTCTTTTTCAGAGGTAGGTGACAACCACCTATTCACAATGACATGAAGCTGATCCATCTCTTAACTATTTCTGTTTCTTCATAGGCAGGAATGGTGCTGAGATGTGGATACTTCTGGCTTGGTTTATTTCTGGTGCCCACCGTGTGCCTTGTTAAAGATGTGGCATGGAGAGCGTAAGTTTAAAGGATACAACAGTAATTAATTTTGTTGTATAAATCATTCTTCATCTATTGTTCATTCAATTCAGCTTCTTTCAGTCACATAGTTAACACTTTATCTGAGTGCTAAATGATAGTGACAAGCAAAAGTACTTATAGAATCTGACTCAGAGCTGTGTGAGTTCATCATCTGTAATAATACAAGCAGCGTAAGTGGATTAATAACTAAGGATACGTCTACACAGCAGCATTATTTCAGAATAACTGTCATTATTTTGAAATAACAAACTGCACGTCTACACAGCAAGCAGTTATTTTGAAATAATTTCGAGATGGAGGACTTCTTACTTCAACTCTTGTAACCCTCATTTCATGAAGAGTAAGGGAAGTTGAAGGAAGAGTGTACTTCCTTCGACTTCCTGCTGTGTACACAATGCCAAAAGCCGAATTAAGCTGTTTTGACTTAAGATACGCAATTGACATAGTTAAAGTTGAGTATCTTAATTCGACTTTTGCCTTGCAGTATAGACGTGCCCTAAGAGAGCCATGAAATACTTTCCAAGGGTATATGCTTCACTGTGGTCAATAAAGTTCTTTTTTGTTGTGGCTATTTGCATTGTATATTTCTAAATGAGGACCAATTGTTTCAGGCCCCAAAGATGTCCTGTCTGCATTAGGAGGGGACAGAAATGTATTCATTTTGACTAGATATCCACAAAATGGAATGTAACAGTTTGTTTATGCGTAGGCCGAGAAACAGTGTCTCTTTCTATAGGTAATTATTTTGTATTTTGTCTGTATGTTTCATTTGAAATCTGTTGCCCTACAATCATGCAGTGGCTTGTCACTACTCTTTGGCCAAAACAGACAGTCTCCATTACAAAGGATAAATGGACACAAATCAGACGTCAGAAATGGTAACTCACATAAACGTGTAGGGGAACATTTTAACCTGCCCGATCCTTCAATCATGGTTTTAAAAGTAGCCATTCTTCTACAAACAAATTTCACTAACCAATTACAGAGAGAGTCTGCAAAACTGGAATTTGTCTACAGATTTGACACCGTTACCCTGGTCTTGAACAAAGATATTAACTGGTTGGCATATTACAAAGCCAATTTCTCCCACCTTTAACATCTGCATATCCACATCAAAAGCTATGTGTGGGACACATCCAGCCCACTTAATTAGCCTCATTGACTGGGGTCCCACAATTGACTGGACCTTCTTCTGATGTAATATACATCTCTTGGTTTCTGTTATTTCCACTCCAATTCATCTGATAAAGTGGGTTTTACCCACAAAAGCTCATAATTCTGTATATTTTGGTTAGTTTCTAAGGTGCCACAGAACCCCTTGTTTTTAAAGTTACAGACTAACATGACTACCCCTCTGAGATTTTTCAGCCTATAAGATTTCCACTCCTTCCCTTGCAGATTGTCATATTCCTGACTATTAAGATCTGTAAAGTTTTTTTTTTCTTGATGCTCAGCCTAAATTAAGTGATTCTCATGGACTCACTATATTAGCAGCAACTTTCTGCTTGAAGAAGAAGACTGGTGATCTGAAGAAAGCATTTCTAATACAGTCCTTGTTAAAGGTACTCTCATGTTTCACTGTGTTCTACAGAAAAAGGCCTAGTGGAATAGGAAGATAGCAAGGTTAATATGTGAAACTTGCTGCCTCTCTGTGCCTCTTGCTCCACTCCTCTGAAGAAGTGGGTTGTGCCCACGAAAGCTCACGGTACTGTATATTTTTTCTGTTAGTCTCTAGGGCTGTGGTTCTCAACTGGTGGTCCATAGACCACTGGTGGTCCATGGTGACTTTTTCGGTGGTCCACAGGAACATTGTCCAAAGTCACACAGCGTGAGCAGGAGCCGCGGTTAGGCTATTTTATGCTGTGTTCACAAGCACGTGGCATGTCATCCATAGCGTCACCTAGGACGCAACTGCATTGTGTTGCCAGTAACTTCCGTCTGAGGCTCTGAGCGTCAGTGTAGCTGCCGCCGTAGTGCTGAGCGGCTGCTGTGTCATTCGTCCTGTGCTACATGTGCTGTTTTACAGGTGTGGTGTACTTTGTTTATAATGGCAACGACAGGAAGAAATGTCAAGCGCAAGTATTCGGAGGACTACATCAAATTCGGCTTCACTTGTCAAGAAAAAGAAGGCATGGATTTGCCGCAATGTGTTATTTGTTTCAAAGTCTTGGGGAATGACTCAATGAAGCTGGCTAAGCTGAAACTCCATCTCGAAAAGTGCCACCCCAACTTGTTGCAAAAGGATGAAGATTATTTTGAGCGGCGGTTATCAGGTCTGAAACGGCAGCGCCTCGACTCAACAAGTGCATTCTACAATAAGACAAGCAATGCAGTGAGCGCTTCCTACATTGTTGAAATCAAAGTTGCACAGGCCAAGAAGCCTCATACCATTGTAGAGCAACTTGTGCTCCCCTGTGCAAAAGAGATGGTGCGGCTTGTTCTTGGCGAGGAAGCAGCAAGGAAGCTGAATGATATCTCTGTCTCTAACGACACAGTATTGAGACAGATAAATGAGATATCACACAACATCAGTGAACAAGTTGTGGATGAAATAAAGAAGTCTCCATTGTTTGCCATACAATTGGATGTATCGACCGACATCGCATTGTGCTCTCAGCTATTAGTGTTCACACGATTGAGGGAGACTTCAAAGACGAGTTTCTTTTTTGTAAGACTCTTGATACCACCACAAAGGCTCAGGATGTGATGGAAATTGTTAACAATTTCTTTGAAGTACATGGTCTGGATTGGGTAAATCTTGTGGCTGTCACCACTGATGATGCACCTGCCATGCTGGGCTCAAGATCGGGCTTCCAAACGCTGGTGAAACAGCACACTCCAATGGTAACCGGAGTTCATTGCTTCATTCATAGGGAAGCTTTGGCGTCAAAAACATTGCCTAATCAACTGAACGCTGTTTTCAAAGGGTTGATGAAAGTGGTGAATCACATCAAATCATCAGCTCTGAACACCAGGCTGTTCAAAAGATTTTGCCTGGACATGGGTTCTGACTTTGATGTGCTGCTGTTCTACACTTCTGTATGGTGGTTGTCAGCAGGAAACGTACTCAACAGAGTTTTTCAATTGAGAGAGGAGTTGGATTTATTTCTCCAGGTTCAAGGGAAAGAGGAATTCTGAAATGTGCTGACGCAGTCAAATTTAGAACTTGCGTATCTTGGCGATATTTTTGGAATCTTGAACAAACTGAATCTTCAGCTGCAAGGGAAAGGTGCAAATCTGTGCTATCACCAAAGCATCATCAAGGCTTTTCTTGACAAATTGGAACTCTGGATCGTAAGAGTCGAAGGCAATAATTTGGTTCAATTTCCATATGTGGATGCTATGCTCGGGGGAAAAGAAAGCCATTCGGACGCAAATTCTCGATCATTTACCGAAGCTACGAGACAAATTCCAACGATACTTTCCAGAGGTGGACAGGACAAGGGATGGATTATCTTTCATCAGGAATCCATTTACAACAGATGTTAATAGTGTTCCAGAGGATCTGCAGGAGGAATTCTTGGATCTGAAAAATGATTTTGCGGCTCAAGACGTGTACCAGCAGTCTACCATAGAGAAATTTTGGGCCAGCGTGACCGAGAGTTACCCAAATCTGTCAGCACACGCAGTCAAATTTCTTTTGCCATTTGCATCAACTTACATGTGTGAGACTGGATTTTCGTGTTTGTTGCACGTTAAGTCCAAACAGAGGAATCGGCTTGCAGTGGAAAGCGATATTCATTGTGCATTATCATGTACCACTCCAAACATTGAAAAGCTTGTCAGTGAGAAGAGAATCCAAAAATCTGTTAGTAAGAAATAAATTTCAAACCAAAATGTTCGCTGTCTGCTCTTTTTTATCATGTCTCAAAAAGGAGGTGGTCCACAAAAAATTTTTGATTGGCCTGGTGGTCCATGGACTGAAACGAGTTGAGAACCACTGCTCTAGGGGCATGTCTACACTGGGAAATAATTTCAAAATAAGTAAAATTGAAATAATAACTCCTGAAATAACAAAGTTGAAATAGTACATCCACATTATGGAGGAAATCAGAATTGCTCAGAATTATTTTGGGATAGCACGTCCACACTGATTGGAGCCTGCCACGAATTTAGAAGCACTCTGGGAATAGCATCAGGAGAGTGGATACTTTTTGTGGCTGCTTGGTTAGGCAAGCTACAACACATGCTTTCAGGGGCTCCTCTGTACGGCTCCATCTCACATACTACTTCTCCGCTGCTTACCCCTTCTTGGGACACCAAATGGAAGCAATGTGCTCTGGTTGCCCTTACGGACACCACAGCACTAACACCATGGAGCAGCAGCTGCTGCTGCGAGGCTCATAGGCCTTGTGCTGTACCTCGTGGCACAATTCGTCCAAACTATCCACATGCTGCTCCAGCACAGTGGCAACCAGCCTGAACCGAAGGACCTTTTCATCCAGGTTATGGTGCTTCTGCTACTGCACATGCCCCTAAGTCCTCTGGACACTGTAGAATGTCTCTTCTGGCAGAGGGAGACCAGTTCAGACTGGTGGGACCACATCATCATGCTGTAATGGGCTGACCAGCAGTGGCTCCAGAACTTCCGCATGCAGAAGGCCACCTTCCTGGAGCTTGCAAATGGCTCGCCCCTGCCATCAGGTGACAGGACACCCGACTGCGACCCGCCATCCCCCTACAGAAGCGCGTTGCCCTGTGGAAACTCACCACACTGGACAGCTACCGCTCCGTCGAGAACCAGTTCAGCATGGGGAAATCCAGAGTTGGAGCTGTGCTCCTGCAGGTAGCCAAGGCTATCAACAACATTTTACTATGGAGGGTCATCGCTCTGGGCAAAGTCGACACCATTGTGGATGGCTTTCCTGCCATGGGCTTCCCTAACTGCGGGAGGGCTATATAGATGGCACGTACATCCCCACTGTGCCTCGGATTATATAAACAAGAAGGGATACTTCTTGATGGTGCTGCAGGCCCAGGTAGCCCACAAGGGATGCTTCATGGACATCATCGTTGGCTGGTCGGGGAAGGAGCATGACGCATGCATCTTCTGGAACTCATAGCTATTCCAGAATATGCATGCTGGCACTTTTTTCCCCAACTGCACCATCAGGGTCGAGGACGTGGACATGCCCATCTGCATCCTGGGCAACTCAGCCTACCCCTTGCTCCTCTGGCTCATGAAGCTCTACATGGGCAGCCTGGACCCCACCAAAGAGAACTTCGATGCCAGGCTGAGCAGATGCTGCATGGTCATTGAATGTGCATTGCCACTTGAAGAGGAGGTTCAGAAGTCTTCTTACCTGCCTGGACCTCAGTGAGCACAACATCCCCTCCTTGGTTGCAGCCTGCTGTGTGCTCCACAATCTATGCGAAAGCAAGGGGGAGATTTTCCTGTGAGGGCGGGGGGTAGAGGCTGAACTGCTGGCCAGGGCTTATGAGCAGCCGTATACCAGTGCCATTCGATGAGCACATCAAGGGGCTGTGCTCATCTGGGAGGCCTTGAGGGAGTTTCAGCCAAGGCCAGCTGTGAGACTCTCCCCTGGTCCTTTCTACAAGGGGCCCCTGCATTCCCTCTGTGAGCCTTTCATCCCCCCCCCTCCCTTCCCCTGCCCTCCCTTCCCACCTTCCCCCTCCCTTGAAGAGCAAATAAAAAAGCCTTTTTGGTTTGAACAAACAAGTCTGTTTATTTGGGGGATATAAAACAGGGGAAGGACTGAGGAAAGAGCCTGTAATGGAGGAAGAAGGGAGAAGGAGGCTCAAGAATGAGGCTGGGATTGGCACCTGTCTCATTCAATCTGTGAGGTTTCAGCTGTCCTCGAGGTCCCACCGCCCCATATTCTGGGGCCCAGAAAGGAAAGCCAGGGAGCTGGCTGGTGGCCTACTCCATGCACAATGCCATGTGCTTCATCACCGATCTGAGGGAGGAGCACATGGCCTTGTGCTGGCGCACCAGCTGGTCCTAGACGGCCTTCTGCTGCTCCTGGTCAGCCTGGAGCTCCTCCTATTCAGTGGCGTGCTCCCAGCATTCCTCATCGAATCCCTGGACAAAGGACTGGAGGCAGGTCATTTCTTCACACTTCATGTCTTCCCAGGTTCTCTTGCTCCAGCAGATCCTGTAGAGTTTGGAGGATGGCATGGGAGGTGGTGGACACACCATGCTTGCAGCTGGCCCAGCTGTGAAGAAAAGTTGCCAGGGCAGTCATCCCAGGAGACACAGTGTATGAATCTTAGCCCTAATCTCTGAGCTGACACCAAAGGTCTTGGTTCAGATGATGGTGCTGTGCTTCAAGCAAGGCCATCTGTGGCCTAGAAAATGGGCACTTTCCTGCACAGACATCCCAGGGAGCATTGCAACACCCATGGCCTGGGGACAGTCAATGGTGGGAAGGTGCTAGCCAGGCCAGGACCCTGTGGGTGGGAGGGGTGAGTGGGGCGGCTCAGCTTCCCTCTCTATCCCACACATTCTGAGTCTGGCACTGGTAGCACCCCATAGAGAGAGAACTTCTGTCCCTGCCTACTGGAGGAGGGAGCAGGTTTTGGGGGAAGTGTGTTTGAGCAGCAGAGGCCGCTTGCCAGAGAGAGTGCTGCTGTGTCCCTCTTCTTCCCCCCGGCAGGTTCCCATGCAGGGGATCAGTCTCCTCCACATCACCGCGCTTGCTTGGGAGTGGATGCTGCCTGAGTGCGGACATGACCCTGTGCCATGTGCTGCATTGCTATGTGGTTCCATGAGCCCAGCCTTCTTAGTGGTGGCTTGTGGTGGGAAGGTGTCCCATGACAGAGTCCGGAGTGAGGCAGGCCTCTCCAGGAACCTTTTGAGAAGGACTGAGGGGTTCCTGAATGAGAGCGTCATGGGGCTGAGTGCTCTGAACTGGTGCTCCATGTGCACCCATGTGCACAGGCTGTTGTGTGATCCCTAGGATGAGTAGGCCGAGAGAGGAGCATGCAGTCCCCCTAGCCCATTGCCTGCCCCTGCATGTGTATAGGGAAAGTTATAGAACTCACCTGAAGTGCCTTCCCCGGGTTTGTCTGATGCCTGGGAGACATCCAGAGTGTGGGGGGGAGTGCCTCCAGGGTGAGGAGCCCCTACTGGCTTGCAGGCATGGTTGCCTGGCTGGCCTGCTGCTCCTCCTCCACAATACCACCCCCATGGAGGCTGATGCTGGGCATCTCCTGGCTGGACTCGACAATGATGGGGGAAAGGTGACTGGCCCCCCTCCCAAGATGACATCAAACTGGTCGTAGTACCAGCATGTGTGAGGTGCTACCCTGGGGCATCCACTCTGCTCTCTGGACTTATTGCAGGCCTGTCGGAGCTCTTTTATTTTCATGTGGACCTGGTTGAGGGTCTGTGTGTGTCCTTTTTTGGCTGGCTGGTGGCTATCTGTCCACAGACATCAGCTTTCCTTTTTCTGGTGTGGAGATCCTGGAGGTTGGTCTCCTCGCCCCAGACCTCGATGAGATCCAGGATCTCTCCACCAGTCCAGGCCAGTGCTCTCTTGCATCCCTGGCCAGGGGTAGCTGAGGGTGCTACAGGAGTACTGGTAGCTGTGGGGTACTCAGAGGGAATACTGGGGTCTACCATGGCTCCTGGGATGGTGCAATGTGGCACGGGGCTGGCAAATCTCTCCTCGTGCCACAAGCCCTTTTCCTGCAGCCTGTAGTTTTAAAAGCTCTGCAGGAGAAGGGGACCAGTGCAGCTGGCAGGTTGTGGCAAGAGCAAGTGCAGCTGTGCGAGGCCTCTGGAGGCC
Organism: Pelochelys cantorii; assembly: GCA_032595735.1. Taxonomy (NCBI): domain Eukaryota; kingdom Metazoa; phylum Chordata; order Testudines; family Trionychidae; genus Pelochelys; species Pelochelys cantorii. The sequence continues at coordinate 46,275,527 of CM064326.1, read as the reverse complement.
AATTATTTCGAATGAGCAGCACCAGAGTGCCCACACTAATGCTATTTCCAAATAAGAGGCTTGGTAGTATGGATGCTCCGCTCCCCTTGTTATTTCAAAATAATGTGGGGGGAGGGTTATTCTGAAATAACTCCCTAGTGTAGACCAGGGCTAAGGTGCTACAGGACCACTTTTTTTTTTAATGTTTATTTTAAGTTACAGACTAACGTGGCTATTGCTCTGAGACTTGTAATATAACATTTATATTGGAGCATGATAGGATTTAACATGGTCATTGTATTGCAGTGTTTTGTTGAATTCAAGGAGACTTCTCTATTGAAAATGATAAAGTCCGTCAATTACTGAGGCCAAAAAAAAATCAAACTTGGGTACCTATAATAAGGCATGTAAGTGGCCTGACTTCTACCCCTGAAAATCTGGTCACTTGGTGTAACTAAGGCCCCTATCCTGTAAAGAGTTATGCATTGCTTAATTTTACCCACTTGGAGTTCAGTGGGACTATTCTCATGACTAGGGATGTAAACTTTAGGTTTAACCAGTTAACCAATTAAGCGGGATCCCCACCCCCTGTATGCAGGGCTGCCACTTTCAGTCCCATCCCCTGCATTTGGGGCTGCCAGCTTTTTCTCCCAGGCCTGCTCTCGCCACCCCACCCCCATGCAGGGGGGCCAACTCCCGACCAAGGTTCCCTCTAAGCTGCACGGCAGCACAGTCCCACAGCTACTGAATGAGCCTTGCCCAGCCAGGTTCTCAGGGCTTCACACACGGTGCTGCCTGGCTGGGGGAGGGGCATTTCCCCCTCAGCAACAGCAGCAGCTCCCTGCTGAGAACAGAGCAGCGAGTCTCTCCCAGCTAGTAGGGACATGTGCATGGAGTCCTTTGCCCCTGGCTGGGCCGGGCTCATTAAGCAGCTGCAAGGCTGTGCTGCCACACAGCGTAGAGGGAACTTTGCTCCCAATCCCATCCCACCTGAACTGAAACAGTCCTCCGGGGGGTGCTGCTCTCAGGTATCAGTTAATCGGTCACCCAGAGATGCTTACCGGTTACCCATTCACATCCCTAGTCTAGACAGTTAAATGTGTCCTCAAATTGCCTTCTCTTCTTACTAGTGCTCAGCAGCAATTACTAAAGAATTGTAAAATTTGATAAGGAGCCAAACTTCAGAACCGATTAGTCATTCAATATCTATTATTGACTCAACCTGAATAATTCTTTGTATGTTTTTATGTGCGATTTCAGCAACAGTGACTTTTCACTCATTCAGACAGGAATGTACATAGACTGTGAAGCTGACTAGATAAATATAGATTGATTTACTGGGTATTATCCAACTGATTTTAAACAGAGGCTCCTATCAATGTTAAGCAGGGAATCTGTTCTTCCAAACAAGACTTTTTTAGATATCATTGTAAAATTAACACCATTAACATTTAAACTAGAATAAATGAAATGTCACAGCTATCAGCACTACCATATGTAAGGAGTAAAGTTCTGTTTCCTTTCCAAGAGGCTTGCCATGCAAAACTTGAGCTATGACCAAAGCCCCTGGAAATTAGAGGGACTAGACAGGTTATTTTTTCTGTAGCAGTGGCTACAGGCTGCTGTCTATATTTCAGCAGAATCCATTGTCAGACATAAAATTCCAGAAGCTCTGGCTTTTTCATGGTCATAGAGTTTACCCCTTTCAGTTCCTTTTGGACATGAAGCATATGTCCACAGAAAGGGCATTTCTGTGACCCAAAAGACATATGCTAAATTTCAGTATGGAATGCTGCCAAAACAGAGTAAGTGCAGAGTACAATTTACATCTGGTAAAATACTGAAAGGGACATGAACAAGTATATTTCCAGACCCATGCAAATCTTTTTATTTCTAAACTGGGATACTGTATCCCATTCTAGAAATTTGTAATGTTGGCAAGTTCCAACTAGTTTTATATTTCCTTTGTTATTTAGGCTAGAGTTGTCAACATATCTCCTATCTCCCATGTTCCCTGCAGCTCTGTGCCTGAAACCTCTTTACTGAATCAAGAAAATGTGGAAAATTTTCCCTTCTTTTCAGAAAGAGGAGGAAGTTTACTATTAAGAGCTTGGCTTCAATATCACATTGTTAACTCTGGCCTCAGTTTCCTAACTGCTGCTTTGGGAAATGTATAGGGTTTTTTTTTTCTTTTTTATAGAAGTCCAAATTCTGCAACTCTTCCTCCTGGAGGAATTCTGCACCAAAAAATAAAAAATTCTGTGTCCAATATTTTAAAATATTTTAAAATTCTGCATATGTTATTTGTCAAAATAACACAATATAATCATGCCATTTTCAATTATTTTGGTAATTTATTTCAAAATATCTGTCAACAAGTATGTCTGTGACAGTACAGACAAAAAAATTAGGATTTTTTTGACACATTGGTTCCTTACTGTGCATATTAATATAGAACTTTGAGTCATTAATTTGAATTACAACACAGAAATTTATCCTGCACCCCCCAGAAGCAGTAGAAAGTCTTGGTGAAGTCAGGAGTAATGGAGGAGTTGAGGGAAGGAGCCTGGAAACAAACCTAGAGAGTTGTTGGGTGTGCATGAGAGAAGCATGGAGCAGGTGTGTTTTGGGGGGAGGGCTATTAGGGAGGTGGGTAGCCTCCCCCCTAAAGACACTGGCTAATCCCTTGCCTCTCCCATTCAGTCAGGCACATATGCGCCCATGAACTCCATACCTCTGTCCTCATGTGCCCCTGCAGCCTCCCTACTGCCCCCATTCTCATTTGGGCCGGTAGCCTCCCTCCCATTCAGCCCCTGATTCAATACTGTCATCCCACTAGCTCCTGATACTTTCCCCCAATCTATTCCCCAACTAGCTCTTCTGAACCCCATTCTGTGACACATCTCAGCAGCCCAGTGTGTCCCATTTTGTCTACCTAGTGCCCCCTCACTTTGAAGAATACAGCCTCTCTGGCTGGCTGCCCTCTCTTCTGGAACCACAGCCGCCCCTGGCGGGCCAAATGTGTAATTGCAGCATCTCGCTGCAAAGTCTATATTCTGCAGAGAAAAAAATCTGTGGGGGAATTAATTCTGTTCATGTGCAGTGGCACAGAAATTCCCCAGGAGTAAGCTCTTTGAATAAGAATCACTTACTAAGTTGAGATGGTCCACAGAAGTCACTGGGATTGCTTGTGTGAGTAATTGCTACTCATTACCCTTAAGGGTTGCAGAATTGGGCCTATCAGGATACAAGGGAATCATCTGATGAAGCAGTTTGTTGTGAACTGGGGCAAAGGGACAAGTAATTAATATTGCTCTTGAATCATTCTTGGTTAGTGCTGTGTCAGAATTTTCAGGAGTCACACATTAATTAATAAATCTTGAAATGCGTAAAAGATCTAGGCCTTATTAAGGCTAGATTGAACCCATCTGCTCTGCCAATGGAGAAGATGAAGGGAGAATATAAAGAGACCCTCTGCATCCTCCTTTCTCGTAGCTCTCTGCAGCAGCAGCTGGGCACAGATAAAATCCATGAAGCACAGAAAATACTCCAACTATGTTCCCCTGGGACACAGAACACCTCAGAGGGGGAAAAGGTGTAGCCATGGCAGAGCTGTCATGAGATATGCAAATCCTACCACTGGGGTGCCTCTGCAAACACATGCCTCCAGAATTCCTCCAGCTTCCCCTTGGTTAGCGAGACTCTGCACCGCTCAGAACATGGGCATGTCTCTAAAATGTGCAGTTATGCCCTGAATGCGTTTCTGGTTTATACTCTAAGCATTCTTGAAGAAAACCTGTCTTTCTACAGTGCTTCCACACTGCCTGCTAATCAACTATATGGAACAATCATGAGAAATGATCACAGAGCTAAGATATTTTGTGAAGTATGGGGTACAGCCACCACGTATCTTTCTTTTCCTGTTTCAAAGGCTAGTTTCTGCCATTCTGGAAGAAGCAGTCTGGCAAAGTGCCTCTCCCTGCTCCCACTGAAATCCATGGGAAGTTCGCCATTGAATAAAGCCCTGAAGAATAAAAGTTTCATTTTGTAGCAGCTATTCTTTAGAAACACATGGATGAATTATCATTAGCCTCTTTTACACATATGTTACTGCCTGTTTTAATGAGGTCCTTACTCCTAGAAATTATCCAATAATATGACAATGACGTGGCTTTATATCAGTATTTGCTAGATATCCAGCTGGGATGCAGTACCCAGATAGTCTATTGTTTTGTATTACAGGTTGAACCTCTCTAGTCCGGCACCCTTAGGACTCAACTGGTGCCGAACCAGAGAAGTTGCCAGACCACAGGAGGTCAGTATTGTCTAGCAGCATTACCAACATTTCCACTGTTTACTGGACTCTTAGAAGACATTAAGGAGTAAATTAGCGCTAAATAACAGCACAGAACACTGAGAGCCAGGACTGGCGGCTGTAAACAAACTTTATGGGACTACAGGAAACTTGGCCACACCCATGATAAGCAAACATCCAGAAAACTAAAATCATACTAGATCATGGATGTTGCTGGATCAGAAAGTGCCAGTCTAGAGAGGTTCAACCTGTACTTAAAAATAACTTTGATGCTCAGACGTTAAAGCAACAATATTTTATAGCTATGGTGGAAATTCTCAATGCATTACTTGCTTTTACTATACTTCACTAACTGGACTCTCTGTTGCTAAGGTCCCATTATGTTTACATTCTGGATTCAGTATTCACTCTGAGGAGGGAAAAGAAAAGCATTTCTCTAATCTCTTATGCTGAATGGAAACTTGAAGATGAACATAGAGTCTCTGAAGAGATTGGATAGTTTGTACTTTTCCAGATTTCTTAATATATGAAAGTAAATCAGAAGGATTTTTTAAAGTTCCAAACTTATTCAGACTTTAAAATTCCTCAAGTCTATTGTATTCAATATTGTCTCTTTTAAGGGCAGGAGATAAGTTCAAGGTCAATGTTTTAACATATTTAGTCAAATTAAGAGGAATGTGGAAGCAAAGTCAATTGGAAAGATTATAAGAGTTAATAGCCCGAAGCTTAAAGCAGGCTTTATCTCCTAAAAACTGTCTAAAGTTTCAGTTCTCAAAGAGAACGATGAGTCTAATTATTAGTCGAAGTAACCACAGTAACTTGAATCTAATTATTTTTGTGCAGTTCTAAAGTAATATAACATTCTTGAAATTATACAAATTTTAAAATGTCCCTGATACTCTATTTTCATTCCCTACCAGTATATATTTGTGCTACCATTCAAGTTTTACCTCTCTCTTCGTTTGGGTGTATTAATTTCTATTTTCAAGTATACTGCTGATGTATGTTGCTGGTAGACCTGTATTCTTAAATACTTTGTTAATCTCCTTTTCCTTGCAGCCTCTCATATTCCTTCTTTATGACCCTTCGTTCTCTAGCTCCCTTTTCTTTCATGATCAAATGCATGTGTAGACCCACATTTACAAAAGTGGCCATTCACTGTGGATGCCTCCACTTTTGACACCGGGAGCCTGATCTTACACCATGTATGTTACTGAGAGCTGTGGATGCATAGGCAAGCTATGAGTGTCTAAAACTGGGTGTGCAAAAATTAGAGGTCACTTTTGAAATTGCTGTCCTTAAAAATAAGTAAACAGTACCTGTAGTATCAGCAAGGACTTTGTGTCCCTAGTAGTGAGGAGTTTTAGGAGGAGGAATAATGAAAATCATGGAATTAATAATATGAATAAATCTTAGTAACATCTGAATGCTGTGTACATCAATCAGTACCTCCCCATAAATGGAGACGGATTAAAACTGTGTTTTGCATTATTGGGTGAAAATTACATCTCTCTGTCTGCCTAGGATTTCTTTGCCATCTCTGGAACTGGAACATATTTTGATACTGAGAGGCAAACACTTTTTTTTTTTAAGTCTACAGTGGTCTCTCAGGCAACTTGACTCCATTTTGTTTCAAGTGTATTTTGCAGTCACATGTAAATCAATATTGTCTCCTGGGATACGCTTCCTCCGTTAAGTGACATAAAAGAGGAGGCTGAAAGTGTCCACTGGAGAAAGATATCTCTGGATTTAAAAAAAAAAAAACCTTTGTGAATATGGAGATAGAGGGCTAGAGTCTCCCCTCACTTCCACAAGCATAATTCAGGAGTGATGCCAGTAAATGATGATGTAAGTGAGATCTGAAACAAGGCCCAAGTCTCTTTACTCCAGAGACACATGCATGTATAAATTCCAGTTATGCCTGTGGTACAAAATTTGTTCTTTGCATGCCAAAACCAAGAAAATAGGACACCACCAGCCCTGTTACTTTATTTTTGGAAGCTAATTGGGGAGGGAGGTACCTTTACAAGTCTAGCAAAATTGCAAATACTCCTCAGTGAAAATTAGAGGGTTTGAATGGCAATAGTTATCTGAAGCTGTAATCGGGTTTTCAGTGCACTGCAATGTATGGCTCAAAGGACAAGATGGAATCATGTTTTACTTCGATGAATATTCAGTGAACCCCTTCTCTTTTGTTTGAATGACTGGGTCTTGAGCAGTCCCGTGGCAGTGGTGTCAGATCTCTGGAGTCCAGCAGTTCTGCACAGTTTAACGCAGACAGAGTGTTCTGTTAAAGCAGACGAACTACACAGAGTTTATATAGTCTTTCAGTTCTGCCCTTTCCATGTAACATTACCCAGATATTATGGATCTAGACTAATTGCCATGCTTGTACACTTTTGCACTGCCCTATTTCCCAAATCTTCCTAAATCAAAGGCTTTGTGCCTTTTTGGTCTGAGAAGAAAATTTGGCCTTTTAAAATCTTGTGAATGTTTATATAGGTTTTTTTACTTGTTGTTTTTGTTTGTTTGTCTTTTCCTTGTGATACAGGGCCAAGCATACCTACCATAAAACTTTGCTGGAGCAGGTTCAGGAATTGGAAACTAAATCCAAAGAACTGGGAAAAGCTATGCTTCGTGACAGTAATGGAAAGAGGTGGGGCAATTCCATCTTAATTTAAAGAACAGACATGTTTTCTCTCTCACGTGCCCTGATTTTCTTTTTTCATTCATACCTCATTCTAGGTGGAATCCTAATTATCCCCCTCGGTTTTAGCCACCACTTCTTTTTTTTAATCCATCCTTTCCACTTCATATCTCCTGTATTTATTGCTGCATGAGGCCAAATCTGAGACTGCAACTCAAATGTCCTTCACTGCTACTACTTGGCCTCCAGAGCAGATAAAAATAAGTTTGTTGTATAGTGGCTGGATTCAGGGATTTTGACTGAATGTTCAGATGAGAAAAAAGGTTGGCTATGACGCTGGCCATGACAAGTTTTAGGCCACCATTAAAAGGAGGAATGGAAAACAGAAAATAAGGTCTGCATTGGTACCTGGCCCAGTTATTCTCACCTCACAGCTTTTGTGCTCTCACTTTTCATCTGTCATTTACAGGGCTGTGAGCACCAACTTCTCAGCATGGTCATTTGTGCTTCTACCTTCTAGCCATGCCATATGGACTGAACGTATTGCTGTTATTAAATGCTTCATTGTAAGGGAGCGTATATGTTGTGTGGGAACTTTTGTCTGATGTGAAAGAAGCTAAAGAAAATCATAGTGAGCTTTTGCTTCAGACAGTTTCATTTGCCTCTTCAGAAAGTGGCTCTGCTTCAGCGAATTGGAACGCTCCCTGAGTTCAAAAAGGGTTTATAACTAATTCTTGTGTTCCTTAAACAATATGGCACTGCATGACCTGCTAAGAAACTACATGATCATTAAACTGGATTTTAGCAAACCTTATAAACTAGCAAACTGAGTGGAATGGGGCTTTTAAAAAGATTTCATTCTTCTAGGGCAAGGTCATCCTTTCAGTCTTTGATGTCTATTCTAAGGTAAACTAATTGCCATATTGTAGCTGCTGCTGAGGCAAGCTGGATAATAAATTTTCAACTTAATTTCTCTACAGCTAGTGCAAGTCACAAGTTGCCAGGTAGTGAATTTGTCACCATGACTAATACAATGAAAAGCTTTAAAGATTCCCTAGTATGAATTTGAATATGTTTGTGTGATATTCCCTTAGTGCCCAGAGCTCAGTTGCATGGATCAAGATCCTAGGAAAAATAATACAAAACAAACAAAAAAATGTGTAATGGTCATTTTAATTAACAGTGAAACACGTTCTGCCTTACTACTTTTGAGTATTACAAATGTGTGGTTTTATTTATAAATTGTACCCAAGTGCAAAATTGCTAGGGTGCACCTAGAATCATTTAAAATGAATCATAAACGTTAGTGAGCAAAGTCAACAAAAGTAAAAGGCTCAGACCACAATTTTGAAACTTGAGGACCTAAAATTAGATACCAAAATAAAAAATGGCCTAATTTTTGGCAGTGCTATGCAGCCACCTTGAAGTCAATGGGAGCCAAAGGTGCTCAGCGCAGTTGAAAATCAGGCAAAAGATTGTTTAAAGATATGTGCTTTGCTCTGTGAACTAATGGTCAATAATCTCAAATCCTGCTGGGCCAGTGGAAACAATCTGGTTCCAAAGCACTTCTGGGAGAACAAGTTGTCTTCAGCCCTAGGCATTCAGTTCTGTTAATCTGTGAAAGAAACTGCTGTGGGGATGGTTCATGTATTTGTACAGAACACACAATTGTATTTGTGTGTGATGTTTACATTTCACTGACAATATTAGCTGTCTCTTATTGACACCACTAGAGGGCAGTAAATAAAACTGAACTGTTGCCTGTGCATAATGCTCCTCTGAGTTGTGAGACCTGGAGGAATTATCATTAATAGTCATCAAGAGGCAGTTGCAATTTAAACTTATACGCATAGTTGTGTCTCCTAGTAGTTGATTAGTTTCCCTGTTTATGTTTACACACTGTTGTGGCTTTCTGTACAATTATTATCTGTGTTGTAATTCATTTAGATGCTGCATGTTTTTGTAGCCTTTTATTTTATTGCATTCTCACTGCAAATTCTTTCATCTACATTCCTCCTCCCTATAGATTCACTTCATTCTCGAAACGCTTGCATGGAGATGATGTAAGGAATCCTCCTGGCCCTCCTTCCCATCCTCCCCCCCCCCCCGCATTTTTTTTCTCCCTCCTAATTGCTCCCAGATTTTCTGGGTGGTCCATCTGTGAAGTAGATAATGGTGGAGTGCCTCAGTCTGCTCTAGAGGTTGGTGTGTCAGACTCATGCTTATGATGTGGCCTCTTGAGTGCTCCTTGGAATTATGTCTTTTATCTCCTTTGTTTGTCTGCTGGCTCTTTCACACCTGCTTGAAATCATGTGCTGGTCCTTTGGGGAGGGAGGAAGATGGGAAAGTGGCATATTGGGGATTTCCTTGCACTGCAGTCTAGCTCATTTGGCTGTATGTGTAGGGTTGAGGGTTTTTTTTTTAATTTCCTGAAGGTTTCTGGGAATCAGGAGCTCTGTGATGTGTGTGCTTTTGCTTGTTCCTGCTGGGTACCCCACTGATGGCTATGATATTTCTGTTTACCCTGAAATTACTCAGGAGGGGAAGTGAGTAACTAGAGTCCACTTGTTTCTAGTGAGGTGGGTAAAGCTATAGTAAAACGGCACCAAGTAAATGTTAGCACTTGTTGGAAGTATTTCTGAAAACATAGCCACTAGACATTTGCTTTGTTCAGGCACTGCTGGGAGATAAACTGGCTGTCATCAGGATCTGCTTTCCTGTCCCATGTCCCATACTATTTTTGTATAGTGTCATTCACAAAAAAAGTATCACAGAATACTTCACATCCAATTAAAGATAAGAGAGGGACTTGTGAACACTTACACAAGAATGAGGTAGAAGTTCTGGATGTTACAAACCTATTAACTTAAAAGCAATTTTTTCAAAAACCGCATGAACTATAGAGTGCATGTAGCATTATGGAGTGGGGCACAAATTTTATCTTCTGGGTTGCAGTTGGGTTTGTTTTTAAAAGCTGGTTAAGATGGCCCCAGGGAGTGCCCTTTGGTCTTGGCTAGGAGCATTAGCTCTATCATCAGGGGGAGTCCTGCACATGTATCCAAAATCAGAATATCTGTGTCCTTTGTCAGTCCATTTATATGAAACAGACTTGCAGTTGTCATTTTTGAGGTGAATGAAAAAGAAAACGCTTCCCTTCATTGATTAAACTTTTCTTAATCTTAACCCTTCTGACTAGCTTCTAGAAACAAAATCATTTTTATTCATGACCAAAATATGAGGGGCAGAATTCTGCCTTTACTCACCAGTGTTGTGAACAGCAGGTGAGATAAGGAAACAGAACGGAGCCAGCCATGTGCTAGGTTCAGTGAGCCTTCCTGCTTTGTGCAAGGAAGTAGGCAGCTCAGGGGAAGGAGGACAACATACTCTGCATCCTAACCCCTCATAGCGCTCTATGCATGCAGTGGGGGTGGATGCTTTGCCATACTCCCACATCAGCAAGCTACTTGTGGGGGATCTGCAAGTCCATTAGCCGCTCCCTAATTTGACACTCCGGAGACTGCTGGGTTGGAATCCAGTGCAGCTGCAAGCTGAGTGAGCCCTGGTCCAGGAAGGAAATAGTCTCCCTAGCACACTCATGTAACAAAGGGCAGGTTTTAGCACTAAATTTACATGAGCTTGGAGAGATGAGGGGGCAATTTACATGCCAAAGCAAACATGGACACCTGACAAAAGGGCTATGTGAGATTTACATGTAGAAAACAAACACATTTCCTATCTATCCATGTGTATAATTGATTCTGAAAATAACCGGGGAGAAATCTTTTATACTCAAATCATGGCTCGTAGACGGTATTTTTTGGTTTTTTCTCCATCTGACCTCTCACTGAAGTCAGTGGGTGTTTAGTCAAGTAAAGGGACCAAAATGACATTTAGCTTGAAAATCCTTGTCCATTTACTATCACATGTCCAACCAATAGTCAATGAATAAAGTAGTGCAGTACTTTGCTCTGTGAGGTGAATTTACTATTTAAGAGGATTCCTATGTCTCAAAATTGCACAGAGAACTCCTTGCTGGGTTTATTTATGGCAGGGGGAGATACTTATGCATTGCTGCTTTAACAGTTTTCTCCAGGACGCTAACGGGCTTGGCTCAGTTGTAACTGTAAAGTGCCCATGTCATTTAGAAAAGGGAAAGAATTTCACCAAATCATTTGGAACTGTGCCTTTGTGATGCCCTATGCAAAATAACACAGGAATATGCAAAATCCATTTTCACTACAATTTGTTTCTTTGCCTCTTATGATTTAAACTCTTTTTAAAGTCACATTAAAAGAGAGCTCTTTTTTATCATCAGGTTAGAAAAACCAATGCCATTTTTCAGTGCAGTGTAAAGAGCAGATTCTCACAGTCTCTGTGTCTCTGCCCAACAAACAGCTGCATTATGGCGGAGATTCTCTTTCATGTGCTTTTTGCTAAGTCCAACTTACTATGTTGCTTTGGTAAAAGGAGCTGCCTGACTAGCCTTCCCGCCTTAGAGCAAGCTCTCTTGTTTATCTTCTCTTTTGCTTTACTTAGTCCATGAATGCAGATGCCTATCTAGTCATTTGGATAGCTGTAGGACCCATCAGCGCTGGGCCCCCAGACACAGGAACTTATGAAGGCTTGCTCACTCAATAGGCCTCTTGAGACAAGAAAGAGTAAAGTCAGGGAAATCTGACTCAGTCCCCTCATTGTGCACTGCAGTCAAATGTTGTCAACCCTCCAGTCTCAGAAAGGCAAAAATAGAATTGCTAACACATATTTTAAAACAAGCCTCTGCATAAATTATGGGGTTGCTCCTTATATTTTCGAGTACAAGCTTTTTGTCATTTTGTATTGATGCATTTCAATCAGCCTACAGTTGAGAGAGGGAGACTGTTCTGTAAAAACTCTTTAGACCAGCAGGTAAAACAGAATGGTCTTGATCTAATACAAACACACTTCTGTGTTACAAGCTGGTAAACTACATTGAACACACTGTGCCAAATTCTGATCTCATTTGCATGTTGATTTCAGTGGATTTATTTGAGATTCACACAGAGTAGAATCTGGCCCATCTTGTGCAGCTGAACATAAAATTTGATGCAATTGAGAGGTACATTTTCTTTTTAGATTTAGGTCTTCTTAGCACGTTTTCCAGATGTTCTTCACACCATTTCAGGAAAGGAAAGATTTCCATTTCTCACAACAAAGTGACTGACATTTATGGGTTTTTCTCCCAGTTTTTCTACTAAAAAGATACTAGACTGTTTTTTACTAGGAAAATGCACATAAAACTATATCAATGCTCCCTCTATCCAGAGGTGTAGTGAGGGTGTTATGCGCCTGGGGGCAAAGGCAAAATTGGGCCATCGCCACACGGCGGGACCCAGAAGCTGGCACATGTCAGAGCCTGACCCTGGGAGGAGGGGGGGAGCTTGTACTGCATCTTCCCCCTCCCCTTCCAGTTTGGGGCCAGGCCCCCACAGTTACTAACCTGCTGGTGGAGATGGAGGAGGGTCGGGCTGGGGGCAGAGATGTGGGGAGGAGGCTCCAGCCGGCGGCTGTGGGTGGAAGAAGAGCAGGCGAGCCAAGAGATGACAGGGGGAGCGGAAGGGAACTAAATTGACTCTCCCCTAGTGTGGCACCGGGGGCAACTGCCCCGTCCCCCTTCATTATGCCACTGCCTCTGTCTCTTGCCTTCTCTTATATAGATATATATTCTTTCACATTCTAATTGGTAAATGTTTGTCCATGGTACATGTAACATGCTTCATTTTGTTTTATTTTATCTATCCCATTTTATCTAGATGTAGGTAAAGAGAAAGGGCAGGTTTATTCACTTTTTAGTATGTATTGTTAATTTCTGGGGCTTTGACCCTTCTACATGAGGCATTTAAAATCACAAGGCTTGATCTTGCTCTAAGTTAGGAAGCACTTCAGCAAATCAGCTATAGTCCTGGCAAAGATAAATACAGTGATTGGTTTTTTTTCAAGTGACAATTTCATAGATCAAACTAACAGAATTGTACTTGCTCCCTCTACAGTATAGTAGGTTCACATCACATCCTGATAATGCCTATGAGATAATTATCCTTTAAAAAAACAACCAATAACAGTTTTAAAAAATGATGATACTGCTAGTGTTGCCAGATGATACTGCTAGGGTAATGTCAACAAAAATACCGAACACACTTGACATTACATCACAATCTACATTATTACATCTTATTTAGAAAATACCAGACATTTATATTTTCTCATTTACATTTTCTCAATTTGTTTCCCGAACAGAAAGTTCAAATACTGGACTGTCCGGTTCAAAACCGGACACCTGGCATCCCTAATACTGAGTGAGGCTTGAAGCTGGGATCAAATCTGCTGCCTACCTCAGAACTGAAACGAGTCCAAACACACAAGACAAAATTGAAATGGAAAGGTGGGAACAATGAGGAAATAACAAAATGAGAATTACTACTCATTAAGGGGCTAGTCTTCTCCCCAGTGCTTATTCCTGAGGTAGTGGGGTAGGCTCTTTGAGATCTCTACATGTGGAAGGGGAAGGAATCCTCCCCTTAAGGCTTCACAGCAGGACAATTGCTCCATGACAACAGCTCCAGTCTAATGTCTTAACCAGTCTTTTTGGCCTGAGTTCCTCCTTTGCCCACTCTCAGGGAAGAGGGAAGAGCATTTGCATCCTGTATGTTGTATTATGATATATATTAGCAACAAAGAGCACTATACCAATGGTTGCATTTAACAAGGGAAAGCTAAATAGGAAATACTGCATACCCAATAGAGAGTCAAGGTGTGTGACTTAATCTTTTTTATTGAACTTATTTCTACCAGTGAGAGAGACAAGCTTTCAGCCCATTTTGTGTCTCTCATATCTTCAGCCCCACATAGCAACTGTATTGTATACATACCCTGTTGACTGTTACCAATTACTCAGAGAACTCAGTCAAACCAGATTTTTTTTTAACCAAAGACCTTAGCCTGCTCAAGAGAATGACCCAGACAGTTTCAAAATTCTGCCAGTTTTACAATGGCCTAGCATTCAAAAAAATCTGGTAAAATAGGTTGTTGGGGAGGAGACTTGGGGGTAGGAATTAGTTAACATAAGACAACTATATTTCCTACCCTTGCCAAAGCTAAAAATGACTGAATGGATCTTGTTCATAGTTTCCAATAACAAATCATCTTTGGGCAGAGACCAAGTGTGGAAAATTTCAACCTCAAAGGTGACTGTGTCTGAAACATATGAGTGTGTAGGAAAAGAATGTTATAACTGGGACTGTAGTGCAGCCTTATCTATAGATAATATTACCACTGCCCACTATAGTAAGTGCAAAGTGATGCACTTAGGGAGAAGAAATAAACAGCACTGATACTAAAATGAGGATAGTTGGAAAGCAACAAATCACTCGGCATTGCCTGCTTTTCAAAAGCTTGTTTAACTGAAGCAGCACTGAGGAATCTTAACTCTGTGTTGCTGATGTTTTGGGACAGTTAATAGTAATGCACATGCCCACACCTACATGCACACATATGAGTATATCAAATATTTAAAGCACTTTGGAATGAAAGGTGCTATGACTATCTCATACGTATTGCTTTTCCGCTCACCATGCCTAGTTGTGTAGCTATGCTGGCTATTTCTTTTCCTAGGTGGGTAACTAACATTTATCTTAGCAGGCTCTTGGTAGTATCCTTTATAGCAGGGGTGGGCAAAAGGGCCTCCGTGAGCTGAATCCGACCCGTGGAGGCCCTGCTGCTTCCCTGCCCCCAGACCCTAATTGATCACTCTTTCCTGAGTGTGGTTATCTGGGTAGAAAAGAATTTGGCCCCAGATTTCCATATAATACAGTTTCTGTATGAACTGTTATGGACAATGTAAAAGAAACTGCCAAGCATTCAAAGTACAGTAAAACAAAGGCCTCCTGCCACCAAGCTATTGCGTAAACCATAATAATCGCATTGCTACTGCAACCCCAGCATGCCAGTTGTGTGATAGTTTGAACCTTTATAACATCTGATGAGGATAAACAGATGTGAAAGCTATATGTGAGCTGAGCTGACCCAGGTGTCATATGTTTAACATCTAGGAACCTAACTACTACACTGTCATCCTAAGGCATATAAAAAGAGGGAGAGGATAAAAATACAAACAGTCTGTTAAACTCAGACTCTGGCTACTGATAAGTACTTTTTTGTATGTGTGTTTGAAATAACTAGTCATTTGATTTCCCAGAGAATTTTGAAAAATCTGCTAGAATTGTAAAAAAGGAAAAATGCCCCAGCTCCTAAGTCACTCACCTACTGATCTAGGGCAAAACTATGTACTTCTCTTCACTCCCCCCTCCCCTTGCACTTTGTGCCCCAGCCATTATCTGGTGCTTTGTGTTTGTTGATGGTTAATTGCATATTTACAGGAAGAAACAGAAAGCACTTGCCTGTTTTTTATTTCTGTCTCCCTACTTGAGTGACATATTGAATATGTGCTTAGATGCTGACTTTGCAAAGAAAAGGTTGAAGATTTCATATTGTGCACTTTGGCTGTTAAACATAGAAAAATGCCACAGAGAATTTTATCAAGAAGCTCTCTGGAGATCTCCACTGATTACATAGTGGCTTCATTATCAGTAAAGCCTGTTTGCTTTTAAAAGTAAAAAGACCTCCTACCCAGACTGATCTCAGAAAGTAAAACAGTCCATCAACCTGATGCCAGATAACCAAAAATAACACCTCCCCTTCATGAACCGCAACTGAGACACAAACCAACACAAGCCTCTGGTTATTAGTGCCTATCATCATGACATGTAAAGGTCATTGTTTTTCTTAAAATGTCAAAAACCCAGATGGACAGTACTCAGATACCCTCACCCCTGTCCTCAGAGAGTGAAATTCACACTTGTACAGAGCTCTCTCATAAATGGGCACAGTTTACAGCTCCTCTTAAGAACCATGTCTTGGTGAGTCCTCAGTGCCAGGGTAAATGCCCCTTTATAATAATTTCACAGGATTTCTTTAACCCAACTAGGTTTTCAGTCCATGAAAACCTTAGGGTACGTCTAAACTACTTTTTTTTTTTCCGAAAGAAGATATGCAAATTTCCTGCTGAATTTGTGTGATGGCGCAGTCGGGGTTCCCCCCCAAATCCTGCACCCCATCTGCAGCAAGAACAGACTCCACCAGCCAGTAGAATAGAGGGCTTATTGCTTCTCCAGGATACAGCACAGCATAGACGTGATATTGCTACAGGAGTCTGGGCCAGGATGCCTCAGATCCCTTGGGTTAGGGTGGTCCATCACCCCCCTAGACCTCCAGCCCCCAGTTTAGGCTCACTCCTTCCTGTTTCTCAGCCAGCCACTGAACCTTCCCTCCCAAGCCTCCTGTTGGTCTCCGCCTCTCTCCCTTTGTCTCTCCCCCTGGGAATCCCCTGTTATCTCCTCAGGCTGAGCCCAGGTGTCTGGGTTAATACACATTTGGGTGAGTCAGTGGAAATCACACATCACAGTGCAGGGGGACCCTGGGTTACAGAGCAGACAGCACCCCTACTACACCACAATTTGCGTATCTTCTTCCTGTCATAGAATCATAGAATACTAGGACTGGAAGGACCTCAAGAGGTCATTGAGTCCAGTCCCCTACCCCCATGGCAGGACCAAGTACTGTCTAGACCATCCCTGATAGACATTTATCTAACCTACTCTTAAATATCTCCAGAGATGGAGATTCCACAACCTCCCTGGGCAATTTATTCCAGTGTTTAACCACCCTGACAGTTAGGAACTTTTTCCTAATGTCCAACCTAAACCTTCCTTGCTGCAGTTTAAGCCCATTGCTTCTTGTTCTATCTTCAGAGGCCAAGATGAACAAGTTTTCTCCCTCCTCCTTATGACACCCTTTTAGATACCTGAAAACTGCTATCATGTCCCCCCTCAATCTTCTCTTTTCCAAACTAAACAAACCCAATTCTTTCAGCCTTCCTTCATAGGTCATGTTCTCTAGACCTTTAATCATTCTTGTTGCTCTTCTCTGGACCCTCTCCAATTTCTCCACATCTTTCTTGAAATGCGGTGCCCAGAACTGGACACAATACTCCAGCTGAGGCCTAACCAGCGCAGAGTAGAGCGGATGAATGATTTCTCGTGTCTTGTTCACAACACACCTGTTAATTAAGTGGTTCCCAATGCGGTGCCTGTGGGTGCAATGGCGCCCGCCAGGGCATTTATGTGCACCTGCCTAGTGACCAGAGCTGGCCCGAGCCATTCTTGCGCCCCCGGCCCTGGGTGCCCGGCACATACATGGCCCCCATCCCGGGCACGCAGCGCTTGCGTGGTGCCACCTCCGGGCACGCGATGCATGCGCGACCCCCGCCCCAGGCGCCTGGCAGCCCCAAAATGTTGGGGACCACTGTTTTAATGGATCCCAGAATCATGTTTGGTTTCTTTTACAACAGCATCACACTGTTGACTCACATTTAGCTTGTGGTCCACTATAACCCCTAGATCCCTTTCTGCCATACTCCTTCCTAGACCGTCGCTTCCCATTCTGTATGTGTGAAACTGATTGTTCCTTCCTAAGTGGAGCACTTTGCATTTCTCTTTATTAAACTTCATCCTGTTTACCTCAGACCATTTCTCCAATTTGTCCAGTGAGGATACATCTAAACTACGTTTGTTTCTTTCGAAAGCTTTTTTTCCTATCGAAAGCTTTTTTCCTATCGCTTTTTCGAAAGCGGGTCTTTCAAAAGTGAAAGTAGTCTGGATGCATTTTTTTTCAGAAAAAAAACCTTTTTTTGAAAAAAACCGCTCTTCCTAAAAAAAGGTTTACACGGTTTTTCAAAAAAGGGGTTTTTTTCCAGAAAAACTGCATCCAGAAAAAGCATTTTGAAAAAGCAATAGGAATATCTTTCGGAAAAAAAACGTAGTTTAGACATACCCTCACTTTCCATTCTACTCTTTCTGAAGCCCCCCCTTCTTCAACCTTTTCTTGCCATTGCGTAGCTCCAGCTCAGCTTTCCCTGTTGGTGAACTCAAATAACATAAGCGACGAGGAGTCCTGTAGCACCTTATAGACTAACAGATTTAGTGGAGCATACGCTTTCGTGGGCAAAGACCCACTTCGTCAGATGCAGGTCTGACAAAGTGGGTCTTTGCCCACGAAAACTTATGCTCCAATAAATCTGCTAGTCTATAAGGTGCCACAGGACTCCTCATCGCTTTTGCAGATTCAGACTAACACTACTATCCTTCTGATACTCAAATAACATAGTGTGTTTTAATCTTTATTAAAAGGAAAACAAATTAAATTAGCACATGTGGCCTAGTGATAGCATAGACTAGAGAGAGTGCACTCAAACACCAGGAATATGTGGGGGAGAGGTCTTCCTGGGAATCAGTCTCATGTGGCCAGTTAGAAATTTGTGTTGAGGCTCTGACTGGAGTATATGGTCCAACAGTGATGGGCACATCATAAGTACTTAGATATTATGCTGGGTACTGGATGACATTGAAAAACCTTATACAGATGGGGGAAGGAGTAGATGAGTGTGGTGAAGTGAAATAACCTTCCAAATAACTGGTGCACTCTAATACCCTATTCCCTGTGCTATGGTCATTCTGTAAAATTCATTCTGTATAACCTTCTGATTAACCTGCAGTAGAAATGACTGTTAGAAAATGGGCTGATTCAGGGAGCAAGAGGAACCAGGACAAACCATTTCCTACATGTAAATGGTGTAGTGACTGGTAAAGGTGACCAAAGCTGGAGGAGAAACCTGAGCCTCTTCAACATGAGGCTTGTTCTTTTCTTCCTCTCTTAATAATGTATTGAAATGATATTGCCAGCAACAGAACTGATGTCAACATCGAAACAACAAAATCCTGGCTGAACTATTGGTTGGAAGGAGCAGACGAAACCCGTAACTAGGTTTAATTCACCTCTCCCAAAACCACACAACCCGTAGCAAAAGTTTTTAGCAACAGAAATGTGTAGGCACTTTTAAAATTATTTATGAACTTTAGAAAATATACAAAGGGCAACTATAGGACTCACAACAAAGTCTTCAATTAACCGATGTTAAGGGGATCAGATTCTCCTCTGACACCTGTTTTGCACTGTTGTGCGACCACTCACTTCAGAGAAGTTATTTCTGAGCAAGAAGGATCAGAGGCAAGGAAGAGACCTCAGACAAGAAAATACATAGCAAGATGTGTAACAGTAGAAAGCAACATATTCAAATCAGGGCTCATTTACAGGTCATTTAAGGAGAGGGCAGAATTCCAGCTTGAACTATGAGGCTTTTCTGGTTTATATCACAGTCTTTCCATGGTTTTAATATTGCTTCTGCATTGAATCGTGTCCAGAGAATCACAGGTCCGATGATGAATACCCAAGGGGGGAAGGACAGAACCAGGTGGACAGTTTTATCAAATAAAAATTATTTATTTATGACAGTGGTGAATTTATAGTATTTATTCTAAGATTTTTAATAGACCGTGTTAATAATGAACTTACAGTATTTATTATATTTATTCTATGGTTTCTAGTAAAACGTGTCAGAGATATAAGGATGGGAATGGCAAGGGGAATAGTCTCTAATCTTAAAATATCCAGCTACAGTAATAAAATAACAGTGATAACTACAAACTCTTATGTACTACCCAAAAACAACTACAACACTAAGCTTATACAACAGGAAAAAAAATCAAATCATACATACCAACTTACACAGCACACGGAACATTACAAAGATATCGGTTCGGTTGCGAAGGCCTTGGTTACGCCCGAGAGTCGGGGGAGGTGGCTGGTCGGTTGATCAGGCCGGCAGCGCTTTGAAGTATACGAGAAGGCACACGCACGGTGGTACGTGTGTTGCGAAGACCTCCTAGAGCGAACTGTGCCGTGGGTATTTATCCCCAAATCTGCACATCGCTTTCCTGCGCTTGCATATTACCATATATGGCCCAATGGTCACCAAGTGGGGGGGTCTGTGTCCCAGGGGTTGGGCCGAAACTGTGCAGGTTTCATGCGACCAGGTAAGCCCCGCAGTTCTCACGCCAAGGTGATGGGTGGGAGAGTCTGAGGCTATTTTCCCCTTTTCACACCTTCCCTTTTTCTAAAGGCAATGGTATACAGGAAGGGTGCGGCCGGTTTCTCTCAAGGAGTACTGCAGCCCACTATAGCAAGAGCGGCCTGGCCAAACTTTTTTACTGGGGGAGCAGTTTCTTTTCTCTAACAAATAGAAGACATTGTGATACAGCACCAGCAGATAGTAGGCAAATGGGATTCATACTTACCCAAGTGACAGGAAAAACAGCTAAGAATTTTCCAGTCCTGTTGGCTTAAATGTATATTCTTCTGTATTTTATGATATTTAGGAGTCTGTGGGTCATACCTCAGCTTTGTATTTACTACATGTTCATAGGGATAGCAGCCAGAGTGTGCGCACATTTTTTTTTTTTAATTATAATTTGTAGACCCTAAGGCTCTGTCAGGCTTCAGTTGTTAAGATTACATTTCTTCCTGCAAGATAATGTGGGGACAGGAAAAAAACAAATTGTCTCATATATTTGTTTTTGTGTTAGACTAAACGTTTTAAATAATCCAGACATATTAGGTTAAGAAAAAAAATCCCAGCTCATCTTGTCCATTATAA
Organism: Pelochelys cantorii; assembly: GCA_032595735.1. Lineage (NCBI taxonomy): Eukaryota > Metazoa > Chordata > Testudines > Trionychidae > Pelochelys > Pelochelys cantorii. The sequence continues at coordinate 46,254,944 of CM064326.1, read as the reverse complement.
ATAACCTGCCTATATTCTACCACTCTGCTGGCAATTCACCACTGAGAATTTAAGATGCAATTCTGAAAAAAATCACCCTAACTGGTGCATGTATTTCCCAGGAAGACTCTATTTTAAATGAGACATCTGCAGCCACTTTAACCTTCACTTCTTTGTGAGCCCTGCTTTTGCCACCAGGCAATTAATGAACTCTGGAGGACTTTCTGGGTCAAGCTATACCAAGTACCTCAAATCCTCATTAACGCTAATTAGTGCTCAGTAGGTTAATTGGTGGTGCAGCTCATCTTTTTTTAATTACTCACACAAATGAGCCAGCGGGACCTTGTGGTCAGCTGTAAATTATTCTGTTTGTTTTGATGCTCCTCATTTGAATGTGTAAAGCCAGATGTTTGTTGCCCAAACTTAGGTCCTGTTTGCTTTTGTTGGAGGAAAAAAAGGACACACACAAAAAACTTTTTAGCACAGTTAATAAGCATCTTAGCTGACACCTTAGAACAATGAAGACCCAGGATGCAAGAGTGATTTTGTACATGAGATAGAAAAAGCATTATTTGAAATAACATATCACCTTAAGATGTCCCTTCAATTCCTGATCAGATTTAACAAACAAGTGCAATGTGACTGATATAGTTCAGGAAGAATCATACAAATTGGGAATGGTAAAAACACCTAATAGGTTGGCTTCACCATCTCGGGCAGTCAGTGCAGGAAAGTTCCCTGTACAATATATTCTCTACTGTTAATTCATAGAATCGAAAGCTAGAAGGGACAACTGTGACTGACTTCCTGAATAATGCTGGCCATACAATTTCCCCCAAAAAATTCCTGTTTGAACTAGAGCACATCTTTTAGTCTTAATTTTAAAACTATCAATGATGGAAAATCCACAGAGGCCTGTTCCGGTAGTTACTTATTGTCACTTAAAAATATACACCTTATTTAACAGTCTGAATTTGTCTTACTTGAGTTTCTAGCTAAGGGATAATGGTATACCTTTGTCTGCTAGATTGAAGATCCCATTTTTCCCCGGTAGGTGCTTACAAATTGTGCTCTTAACTTTTTTTCTTTGTTAAGGTAAATAGATCAGGCTCCTTTAAATAGGTTTTCTAATCATTCTTGTAGCTCTTCTCTAAACCCACTCCAGTTTATGGACCTCCTTCTTGAACTATGGACACCAGAACTAGACATAGTATTTCATCAGCAGTCATATTAGTGCCAAATACAGAGATAAAATAACCTTTCTGGTCCTGCTACTCAAGATTTCCCTGTTTACTCATCCAAGGATTCCACTAGCCCTTTTAGACATAGCATTGAACTGGGAGCTGATGTTCAACTCATTATTTACCAGATCTTCCCAGGATAGAGGCCCCCATCCTGTTAACATTGTTCTGAGATGTACACATTTGCATTTAGCCATATTAAAATACATATTGTTTGCCTACCAAATGATCCAGATCAGTGACCTTTGCTCTTCCTTGTTTGCCATTCCCTCAATTTTTGTGTCACCTACAAACATTATATTAGGGATAATTTCATGTTTTTTTCCAGGTAATTGATAAATATGTTAAATAGAACAGGACCAAAACCCAATCCTTGAAGGACCCCTTCTAAATAACTCAAGTGATTAATTTTTTACCACTTTCTTTCATGACTGTTCCAAAGACAGCTTCTACATTCTAAGGACATTTTCCTTAATATTCCTAAATTGTCCTTGGTTTGGTTTTACTTTGTAATTCCTTTGTACCGCTTTAAGCTGTTCCTCTACAGCTTTTGTACCTTCAACCTTAACATAGCTATAAACCATCATGATCTCTCTTCCCTCTTAGCTCTTCCAGTCATTGTTTAAAGAAGCAATTCATTGACTCTTGCAGTTCCTTCTAACCCTATGATTCTGTGTTTCATTCTTTTAATTCTTCCTCCTAACGCTGTCCCCCTGGTCCCCATAAGGATGTTCTCTTGATTTCTTCCAGTTTGGTAACGTCTTCCTGTTATTGAGGTGCCCAGAGCTGTAGGAAGTCTTCCAGGTGTGATCTTACCAGATATCTTTATTGACCTGTCATCTCTCTGGCCCCTGAGGGTTTTTCCAAAGCAGTCCATGACCCACTCTTGCATAAGTCCCATGTGGGCCAATTTGCACACCAGCACAGAGTCTCACTGAAAGCAGAAGCAGTATTTACAGCAACAACACTGCAGCTGTGACCTCAGCAAATGTTCAGTGGTGAGAGGCATGGCCAAGTTAAGAGTGTGGCACAGTGCATATATAATGGCGACAGGTGGAACTGAACCTGGGATCTCTGCAGCTGAGTGCATGAGGCTCTACCGCTTGAGGTAAAAGCCTGCTGACTCTCAGCTAAGGCTGTATAGCACACTCATTCATTCTCTCTGTAAGTGGTATAAGTGCCACTATGTAGGACAGACAGTACACCACACTCAGCATGGGATTGTGGGTAAGGCTTTATGATACGGTGTGAGGGATGTTAAAAATGGGTGTGTGTGTTTTCTTTATCTATGGGAGTCAGAAAGAAATTCTCTCTGGAGGTGCAGAGTCAATCAATAGCAGTGTGGACAAGAGGGTACAGTAAAGAGGTTTCTCTTAACTTGACGTTTTCTTACTTTTAAGGCCAAGGGTTTGTGTCAGGTGATATCACACTTAAGCAGCCTTACCTGATTTTAAATGAAGTTTTTGGTTATGAATATTAGATACGCATGCCTCTCAAAAGAGCTTTCTGGTGATTAGATCTGATTGTAGGAGTTCAGGATTCAGTACTTGACTGAGCCTGGTCCAAAGCCTTTGTAAGTCAGTAGATGGTTCCCTGGGCCTCACTGGGCTTTGGATCTAGCCCTTTAACACCAAGATGTACTCAGTGAATTGGCCAAGCCAAGCCCAGGGTGAGCTTTCAGTAAGCATGTGTTGAAGTCCCACAGCTGGAAGAAATGGGAAGCAGTATGACAAAGTCATTCTTCTGCTACTCCTGACACAACTAGACTCTGGTGTCTGCACCTACAAGAAAAGGGAGGCTGAGAAACATCAGGTATTCTCAGGTGGTTTTATACATGATTTTATTACATCTGTGTAAACATATGTGTCTGATTATATCCCAATCCACAATCCACCGTATGTCATTTGTCTTCTTAAAATGTAGGCTCCTTAAAGCAGGAACTGGCTCTTCCTCTTTCTGTGTACAGCCCCTAACACAATGGGACCTTGATCTTGCTTGGAGCCCTTGAGTGTTACACTAATATAAATAATAATACTGTGAGGATTGTTTTTCAAGCTTTGGAAGCCTTTTCCAAAATGATTCAAACCAGTGCTTTTCCAAATAGCATTTAATAAAACCCAAACAAGAGTCTGTGTCAGAAATAATTAAATATATTTCTGCAGCCTATGGGACTTTGTACAACATCAGAACCTGAATGGAAACAGACCAGGATCCTGCAAGGAGTATCCTCCTTCCCCTGGATAACAAGTACCAGTTTCCTAAGCTTGTGGGAAGTTATGGCTCTAAGCTGGGGAGTCCAGAATGACTTCTGGAAACATACAGTTTGAAAACACCATTCACAATATCTTGTGTCTCTGTCCTGGGTACCCTGGTCAAGTCTAAGCACACTTGATTAGGATTAAGCCTTTGATTTTTTTTTTCCTTACATTTGTTCCCAGAAGATGAGAGAGAATTTATAAAGGTTTCCACTTTCTGAAACCAAAAGAATAAAATGGAAGATGCTGCTGGGAATCAGGCAGCTTTATTTTGTACAGGTATATGACTCATCTGCCTTTATCTGTGGGTCAGTGAGAATTATTCAAAAGTGACAACACAGTAATTTGGCCATTTCAAAAAGACATGAGGAATCATTTTTACTCACACAAAGGGCAATGCAGAAAATATTTTCCCTCGTGCCAGTTTTGCTTAGTGGCTACTGCACTTGATAATGGTGAGGCACTGATAGAGACATAGAAAACCCATAGTTTAAATACATTTGCAGTAAGAAAGACTAAATAAGAACAGAAGAATAGCCATACTGAGTCAGACCAATGGTCAAGCTAGCCTGGTATCCTATTTTCTGATAGTGGTCATTGCCTGGTGCTTCAGAGGCAATGAACAGAACAGGAAATTGAGTGATCCATCCCCTGTTTTCCACTCCCAGCTTCTGGCAATCAGAGGCTAAAGATACCCAGAACATGGGGTTGTATCTCTGACCATTTTGGCTAATAGCTACTGATGACTCTATCCTCTATGAATGTATCTAAATCTTTTTATAACCCCAATGTAGTTTTGACCTTCACAACAGCCCCGGCTGCAAGTTGCACAGGTTCACTCTTCACACAGGGGAACTCTAATTTCAATGGTTTCGTATAGCCAGAACATTGATGGGGGGCAAAGAGGACAACTTCCCCAGGGCCCGGTGATTCAGAAGGGCTCAGGACGTCTGGCTGCCACCTCTGCTACTATGACGTTGATGGCAGCCAGAGCCCCAGGCCCTTTAAATTGCTGCCGGAGCCACACGGGTCGGCCCCACCTTCCCCTTCCACGCGAGGTCCTGCCCCTTCCAGGAGTGTGGAATTATGTCCTTCCTCCCCCTTCCTCCCTCCCCCACATCTGGCCCAGGGTCCAGCAAGTCTATCATCCCGCTCCCCCCCCCGCCTCCCCCGGCCGTGAATAGCCCCAAGAATTCCCCCTATATTTTCTCTTTTTCCTCTTCGCTTCCTCCCTCCAAAGTCTCCTGATGCTGGAACTTTCTGTCTGACAGAAAATGGCAGAGGGGAACACGAGAATGTGAGCCACTTGGCTCACTTTTCCTACAGAGCCTGAGCATCCTGCCTCTGTAACATTCTCCATCCCTTCCCCTGCAGGGAAAAGAAACTGAGTTTAAAACTAATTGCCACATGCTGCACAGTCTCCTGTTCTGGCAAACAAATCTGGCCTCCTCCTTTGTGGATTCAGTGGACTGCCTTGTAATGCACCATGCGTAGTTTCACTGTGCAAGAGGAGGAATCTGAGGGTCTGATCCCTCTTTTGCACTGAGAGGATTTAGGAAAGGATCCAGTGACTATTTGACCCCCACCTCACATGACTGAAGCAGTGGCCACAAAGTGACCTGAGATGATTATTCCCTTTGTCCTCAGTGGATGTCCCCACTGTTCAGTCTGCTGTGAGAGGATTTGACCTTTGAGATGAATCTAATGAAATTCTAGGTGGAGTGCAAGCCCCAAACGATACCTTGCACATCATAGACATTTCATAAGAACATAAGAATGGCCGTACTGGGTCAGACCAAAGGTCCATCTAGCCCAGTATCCTGTCTGCCGACAGTGGCCAGCACCAGGTGCCCCAGAGAGGGTGGACCAAAGACAATGATCAAGCGATTTGTCTCCTGCCATCCCTCTCCAGCCTCTGACAAACAGAGGCCAAGGACACCATTTTATCCCCTGGCTAATAGCCTTTTATGGACCTAACCTCCATGAAATTATCTAGCTTCTCTTTAAACTCTGTTATAGTCCTAGCCTTCACAGCCTCCTCTGGCAAGGAGTTCCACAGGCTGACTACACACTGTGTGAAGAAGAACTTTCTTTTATTAGTTTTAAACCTGCTACCCATTAATTTCATTTGGTGTCCTCTAGTTCTTCTATTTAGGGAACTAATAAATAACTTTTCTTTATCGGCCCTCTCCACACCACTCATGATTTTATATACCTCTATCATATCCCCCCTCAGTCTCCTCTTTTCTAAACTGAAAAGTCCCAGTCGCTTTAACCTTTCCTCATATGGGACCCGTTCCAAACCCCTAATCATTTTAGTTGCCCTTTTCTGAACCCTTTCCAAGGCCAAAATATCTTTTTTGAGGTGAGGAGACCACATCTGTACACAGTATTCAAGATGTGGGCGTACCATAGTTTTATACAGGGGCAGTAAGATATTCTGTGTCTAATTTTCTATCCCTTTCTTAATAATTCCTAGCATCCTATTTGCCTTTTTGACCGCCGCTGCACACTGCGTGGAAGTTCTCAGAGAACTGTCCACGATAACTCCAAGATCTCTTTCCTGATTTGTCGTAGTCAAATTGGCCCCCATCATACTGTACGTATAGTTGGGGTTATTTTTCCCGATGTGCATTACTTTACACTTATCCACATTAAATTTCATTTGCCATTTTGTTGCCCAATCACTCAGTTTGGTGAGATCTTCTTGGAGTCCCTCACAGTCTGCTTCTGTCTTGACTATCCTAAACAGTTTGGTATCATCTGCAAACTTTACCACCTCACTGCTTACCCCTTTCTCCAGATCATTTATGAATAAGTTGAACAGGATTGGTCCTAGGACCGACCCTTGGGGGACACCACTAGTTACCCCTCTCCATTCTGAAAATTTACCATTTATTTCTACCCTTTGTTTCCTGTCTTTTAACCAGTTCTCAATCCAAGAAAGGACCTTCCCTCTTATCCCATGGCCATGTAATTTACACAAGAGCCTTTGGTGAGGGACTTTGTCAAAGGCTTTCTGAAAATCTAAGTATACTATATCTACTGGATCCCCCTTGTCCGCATGTTTGTTAACCCCTTCAAAGAACTCTAATAGATTAGTAAGACAGGATTTCCCTTTACAGAAACCATGTTGACTTTTGTCCAACAAATTATGTTCTTCTACATGCTTCACAATTTTATTCTTTACTATTGTTTCGACTAATTTGCCCGGTACTGAAGTTAGACTTACCGGTCTGTAATTGCCCGGATCGCCTCTGGAGCCCTTTTTAAATATTGGTGTCACGTTAGCTACCTTCCAGTCATTAGGTACAGAAGCCGATTTAAGGGATAGGTTACAAACCACAGATAATAGTTCAGCAGTTTCCCATTTGAGTTCTTTTAGAACCCTTGGATGAATGCCATCCGGTCCCGGAGATTTGTTAACATTAAGTTTTTCTATTTGTTCCAAAACCTCCTCTAATGACACTTCAATCCGGGACAGTTCCTCAGATTCATCACCCACAAAGGACGGTGCAGATTTGGGAATCTCCCCAACGTCCTCAGCCGTGAAGACTGAAGCTAAGAAATCATTTAGTTTCTCCGCAATGGCTTTATTGTCCTTGATTGCGCCTTTTATGGTTCGATCGTCTAGGGGACCCACAGGTTTTTTAGCAGGCTTCCTGCTTCTAATGTACTTAAAAAAATTTTGTTATTTCTTTTTGAGTTTTTGGCTAGCTGTTCCTCAAAATCTTTTTTTGCTTTTCTTATTACATTTTTACACTTGATTTGACAGTGTTTATGTTCCTTTCTATTTATCTCACTAGGATTGGACTTCCACTTCTTAAAAGATGCCTTTTTGTCCCTCACTGCTTCTTTTACATGGTGGTTAAGCCACGGTGACACTTTTTTAGGTCTCTTGCTATGTTTTTTAATTTGGGGTATACATTTAAGTTGGGCCTCTATTATGGTGTCTTTAAAAAGTTTCCATGCAGCTTGCAGGGATTTGGCTCTAGTCACTGTGCCTTTTAATTTCTGTTTAACTAGCCTCCTCATTTTTTGTGTAATTCCCCTTTTTGAAATTAAATGCCAGGGTGCTGGACTGCTGAGGTGTTCTACCCACCACAGGAATGTTGAATGTTATTATATTATGGTCACTATTCCCAAGCGGTCCTGTAACGGTTATTTCCTGGACCTGATCCTGCGCTCCACTCAGGACTAGATCGAGAATTGCCTCTCCCCTTGTGGGTTCCTGCACCAGCTGCTCCAAGAAGCAGTCATTTAGGCCATTGAGAAATTTTATCTCTGCTTCTCTTCCTGAGGTGACATGTACCCAGTCAATATGGGGATAATTAAAATCCCCCATTATTATAGAGTTCTTTATTTTGGTAGCCTCTCTAATCTCCCTCAGCATTTCAATGTCAATATCACTGTCCTGGTCAGGTGGTCGGTAATATATCCCTACTGCTAATTTCTTATTATTGGAGCATGTAATTACTATCCATAGCGATTCTATTGAACATGTTGATTCACTTAATATTTTTATTTCATTTGAGTCTACATTATCTTTCACATACAGTGCCACTCCACCACCCACCCGGCCTGCTCTATCCTTTCGATATATTTTATATCCCAGTATGATTGTGTCCCACAGATTTTCCTCATTCCACCAGGTTTCAGTGATGCCTATTATGTCAATCTCCTCATTTAATACTAGGTACTCTCATTCACCCATCTTATTAGTCAGAATTTCAGAAATTCTTGGTGACATCTTCTTGTTTAAAGCGGTTAACTGTTTCAGTGGAAAGAGTGGCCTGTTCAAACTACTGTCAGTTTGTCTATCACAGTAGCAGTAGTGGCCCTTGGAGTCCAAATTTCACATGCTTTATGGACATAGAATCCTACTAGTCAGCAAGAAATGATATCCAAGTCCTCACTCCAGATATGTTTGCATAGTCTTTAGTGGCCATGGCCTGATTCTGATCTCAGTGTCAGTCCCTAAAGTCAGTGGAGGTTGTGATAAAGGGTGTGAAAGGAGAATCAGACTCGAAATTCTGAAAATGGAATTATACTAGCGACTATGGAATCCTATTAACAAAAATGAGTTTGATTCTCTGTTCATTGGCACCAGTTTAAATCAGCAATAACTTTACAAACAGAAAAACAGGACAATTACACAAATGTGAGAGAAAACACAGGGCCCCTATCATTTTGAACTAAAATAGATAATGCCAGTATATTTCAGAATAAGGAATCTATGTCGTAATGTATAGGCCTATTATTAAGGTCCAGTCCAGTGATGAGGACTTGTCTGTACTACAGAGAAGATTAAAGCTGCCATAGTCAATCTTCCAGGGTTCGAATTAGCAGGTGTAGTGAAGACACGCTAATTCGAACTGAAAGGGTGCTCCTGTCGATGCTGGTAGTCCTGCTTCTACGAGGAGTAAAGGAAGTTGAAGGGAGAGTGTACTACGTAATTAACAGAGCGGGAGTTGCGTATCTCAATTCGAACTTATTGCGTAGACCTAGCCTGAGACTATTCATGTGCTTGAAGTTATATACATGCTTAAGTGCTGTGCTAAATCAGGGTCAGTATTCTCCTTTTATTCTGTGCACAAAACTCATACTGAAATAATAGTTTTGTGCAAATATCCATGGCAAACAGTAGCTGTTAATCCCTTGTACAGCTTTCTAGAGATTCTTTATAGCTGTTTCCTTGTTTCTGTCTCTTTTATTGGTCAGCATGTTTGCTTTTTTCCTCTAGTTTTGAACTGAATAGCTTTTAAGAAGCTAATTTTAGACCCACACAGAATTAGAAATTGACTAATGGAAACTGAAGAATGTTGTTGTTTTTCTTTTTTATCAAAAACTGGAGATTATTTGTACTTTCCCATGGGGGGAAAAAAACTGATGAAAGAATTCATGAAGGAATTATGGTGGGTTTCTTCTGTGTTTATTTCAAGCCATGGTGCAGGTGTGATAGAAGCCTTTACCATATACTAAGTAAAAACACATTGTTCCTTCTCTCTAAGGCAGTTTTGGGGAGTCAAAAATTGGACATGAACTACAAAGGAAGTGTTTACTATGTACTTCAATTAAGATGGGATGCCAAGTTCAGTAGCTATGTCCAAAACCAAGATATCAAGCACCCAGATACCATAATGATGGTCATCACCAAGATAGACAGATCAGATGTACATTATGCCTTAAAAAGAAGGAGTTCTGTTATCATAGAACTTGATGGTGAAATCCATTATAAGGAGAGTTAAAAGAATTGTGGTTTTTTCACACTCTGATTGTTTTATTTAAGAAGCAGAGGTACTTAGTTAAATACGCTTGAGATGCAATGAAATTATCTGGGACTCACTGTGTTTGTTTGTTTGTTTTCTAGCCTGAACGAACGTGACCATTTGTTAAAAAGGCTCGGCAGAAAAACTCCTCCGAGCCTTTTCCGAGCTCATTCAGTCCAGCAAGGTGTATCACGTAAGTAATGGGTCTGATGTGTGTCTCTCATCAGTCCCAGGTGAATAAAGGGGAAGATAAGATTATTTTTTACATAAAATGGTAGGTACAGATAATTTGACACAGAGACTGAGCTGCCAACCAAGAGTCATAAATTTGGAAGTGGAATTAGTGTATGTGGCCCCAGGCTTGTAGAGCTTGCATGTAGACAATTCCCTAGAACCCAATCAATTGGCCCAATGACAAAATCCCAGTGCAGAAATTCCCAACAGTAAAATCCCGGTATTCCCAGGGTCTTGTAAAATTTGACAGGACATAAAATAAAATAAAATAAAAATAAAATAAAATAAAGAAGTTGAAATGGAGCTCTGCTTTAAAATGGTGACTGTTTTCAAGTGGTAACTATTAACTGAGGTTTTACAAATACAGAAATAGCCCAGCAGTGCCATTTGAAGAAAGTTCTGTGTGTTCTGTGTGGAGGTCCTCATGCCTTCCATTTGCATATATCTCTTCTTGGCCTCTTCTAGGCAGTGCTGTTCCAAGGGGTTGTGGGGCTTAGGGCAACCCCACCCCCACCCTGCCTCTTCCCACCTCATTGCACTTCTTTCCCCAACACCCCTTCCCCAAGCAACATGGCCTGGGGAATTGGGGGCGGGGAGCCTGCTGCACTCCCCCAAGCTCAGCTCCCAGCAATGAAGCGGAGCAAACCATCTACGAAGTGGCAGAGCAGAGCAAACTGGCTAGATCACTCTGCTTCCCACAGCTCTCACTGCTACTGGTGAGTTCTGGGGCAAGTGTAACCCCTGCTGCTGGCCCCAGGTACCTCCACCCCAATAGTACCACAGGCCATCCTGGGCCCCGCAGGGCTGCCCAAAGCTCAGGGGCTATGGACAGGATAGCTCCGCTTCTGGGGAAATTAAGAGTAACCTCCTGCTGCTAACTGAAAGGAACAGCATCTCTCACAGCATCTGAGGTCATCAGCTTAACCTGCTGCATAGGGCCATGAGACAGCCCCTGTGTCTTAGGCACCTCTCTTTCCTACTTCTGGATTTTCATCTGGCCTTCTCTATCACTATAAAGATTGCGAGAACTCCACAGACCAGAGCCCCCAGGGAGCCAAGAGCCAATAAGAGTAAAGAGAAATGTTTTGACTTGCTCCTGTCTTTGCAACGAGATTATTGACCGGTAACGTGTACTAAGGGAAATAGTTCCATCAGCTGCAACGATGCTAGTTGCAGGGTAGCACTAAGACCAAAGGATTTGACTCCATATCATCCAATGACCACGATGCAATCTTTTGAAGGTGAGATCTGGATCATGTCAGCATTTCGGCAGATGCGCCACGGACAAACTTCATCTCTTCTCTGTACCCATTTCTTCAGCAGAACCATAAATGCTGAGAAGTCCCTGACCCAGAAGAGCTGGTGTGTTTCTGCTGCAGAAATAGGGTAGGATTTGAGAATCCTATGCATGGTGTGCAGGGATCCCCTGCAGACCCTCAGGAGAGATTCAGGGAAGGACAGGAGTAAGGCAAGTAGATTCATTACAGTTCAGATTCACTGGGTCCTTATCCTCCACAGAGGGGAGAGTGCACTGACTACAAGGGCTAGAACAGCCTTGAGGGACCAGTAACTTCTGCAGATCAGCTTCACTGCCATTGTGAGGCCTGGAAAGGAGGGATTCATTTTCCCACACTAGGGCGTGATGAAATGCATCCTAGAATACTCCAGGAGCTGATAGAGGAGGTATCTCTGAGCCTTTAGCTATCATCTTTGGAAAGTTATAGAAGATGGGAGAGATTCTAGAAGACTGGAAAAGGGCAAATATAGTGCCCATCTATAAAAGGGGAAGTAAGAACAAGCCAGGAAACTACAGACAGTCAGCTTAACTTCTGTGCCAGGGAAGATAATGGAGCAAATAATTAAAGAATCCATTTGCAAACATCAGGAAGATATTAAGCTGATTGGTAACAGACAGCATGGATTTGTGAAGAACAAATCATATCAAATTAATCTGATAGCTTTCTTTGATAGGATAAAAAGTCATTCTTCTGCTCTACTCTGCACTGATTAGGCCTCAGCTGGAATAGTGTATCCAGTTCTGGGCACCACATTTCAGGAAAGACGTGGAGAAATCGGAGCAGGTCCAGCAACAAAAATGATTAAAGGTCTAGAAAACATGACCTATGATAAAAGAGTGAAAGAACTGGATTTGTTTGGTTTGGAAAAGAGAAGACTGGGAGGGGACATAGCAGTTTTCAAGTACCTAAAAGGGTGTCACAAGGAGGGAGAAAAATTGTTCTCCTTGGCCTCTGAGGATAGGATGAGAAGCAATGGGTTTAAATTACAGCAAGGAAGATTTAGGTTGGACATTAGGAAAAACTTCCTTGCTGTCAGGGTAGTTAGGCACTGGAATAAATTTCATAGGGAAGTTGTTGGATCTCCATCATTGGAACTATTTAAGAGCAGGTTAGACAAACATCTGTCATGGATGGTCTAGATCAGGAATGGGCAAATACCAGCCTGCAGGCCGGATCTGGTTCCCCAGAGTTAGCCCTGGTGGGCCGCCACTATATTTACCTGCACCTCCTCAGGTACAGGCAATTGCAGCTCCGGGTGGCTGCAGATCACTATTCCCAGGCAATGGGAGCTGCGGGAAGTAGTGTCCCGGTCCATACTGCTTCCTGCAGCTCCCATTGGCCAGGAATGGATATCTGTAGCCAACAGGGAGACGAAATTTCTCGGACCTGCAGAGTCACCGTTAAACATAGCAGGAATGGTCTGCCTGGGGCTAACCCTGATGAACTGCCGCTGTTTTATTGCCCACCCCTGATCTAGATGGTATTTGGTCCTGCCATGATTGCAGGGGACTGGACTCAATGACCTCTCGAGGTCCCTTCCAGTTCTAGTGTTCTTTGATTCTATGATTTTCTCCATCACGCTCACAGAGAAACTGAGCTTGGTTGTACCCTGCTTCCAAGATTTGTTCCTTGTATCCAGAGGTAAAGGGTGCTACTTTTATATCCCTCTTTCACACACCTATGGAGACACTTGCAAACAATTCAAGAGGAGATGACTGGCAGAGCAAGCCTGTAAGAGAGAATCTGCGAAACCTGCTAGGGAAACCTATAAGCCAATTTGCAGACAATGCAGAAAACCAGCGTGCCTGTGTTACTTGTCAGAGCTGAACTGCACGCTAACAATTTGTAAAATGCATCTTTGTGGTTTTTAATAGGCTGATAAGCTTTTGGGAAACAAGACTAAGATATCAAAATAAACTTTGATCCAGTCAACTGGGCCCCCATAACGACAAATGATTAAGTGCTAAATGAGTCCATCCAGACAGGGCATGTTCCAATCATGTCTGTTTTTCACATGAATGTAAATTTTCATTTTGAAGTTGTTAAGACTAAAAGAGGCTTTTATGGGAGATCCATGATTCTCCAAAATTTTCTGTCATCCCTTGTCAAACGTTGTTTTCAAACACTGCACAGCTGCTATATGAGCTGGGCTGCATCAACATATGTGCTGGTTTCACAAACCTAAGTTGTATAAGTAGTGAAAACTGTCAAAACAAGCAGCTGACGGCTAAGACAGTAGTTTTGTCATAGCACATACGTATTTTGAATCACACCCTATGGGCTCTCTAGAGCCATACATGTGAATTTACTGCACTTCCAAGTTCCCACCCAAAGAGTTCAGCCTATTCCAAAACTTGATCATGTGACTTCAATTCAGGTTGGGACACTTGCATTTAACACAGCAAACATTGTTAATTTAATTCTAGTTGATAAGGATGAGACAAATTGATTGCCCCGTTAATAGGAGGGAGAAAATTAGGGCAGTTCCCCATCAGAAGTCATCATAAAGTAATCGCTGAATCAATATTGTAACTTTTTTGGGGGGAGGGGGCAAAAAGTATTCCAAGATTTGCTGCTATAAAACTGCATTAAAAACTTTTGACCTCAAAGCACACAAGAATGACATTAGTTCTAGGACAACAGACGCAAAATCAATGGATTTGGGGCTACTTCTAATGGCCTCAGGAACTCAGAGCAGCTTGAGGAAGGGGAAGAAGAAGCCTGGAAGTTTTAGCCTCTAACAGCCATATTTCTTTGCTTTTGGCCTTGGTTTTGTGCTCCTTTGGGAGCATCAGATGAAATGCCAACGATGTCCTGTCGTTTAAGTGTGCTCTCCACATTCACATCATTCTTTTCTAGCTGATGTGGCTTTCAGAAAGATTTATGAAAATGAACAAAGATTTTTTCCTCGGAGCTTCAGATTTTGATGCACATGCCAGTTAGGATTTCATTATCCTGTGGCTTTTAGTAGAAGAGTTTTGTGCCTTTTGTCAAGTGTATGTTCTGAACATTTCTGCAGCCCAAAAAGTTTTAGTGGAAATGAGTAGATGGTGCAGTGATTATGGAGTTAGCTTCTAGGAGCTGGTGCTGTTCCTATCTGAGACACCTGTATGAAATCAGTGCTGGTGAGCTCAGTATAACATCTGTGGATGGAGTTTCTATTACCATCTGCTTTCTAAAATCTCAGCAATAGGAAAAGCATCAAGTCCCCCTAATTAATAGGGGAAATTGGCCCACAAGTGGGAATAACTCTGAGAGAGAGCAGGAAATGCTGCAAGGTTCCTCTCACAGATGTTGCTTATCATCGTTCCCTGAGTGTGTGTAGGGGGATTTGTCTTTCCCGGAAAGGAGAAGTAGTTTGGCTCATAAAACTCATGGATACCAGGGAATTTACTGGTAACAGGGTTTTTGCCATAGGCCTCCTGAGCCTCCTCCCATTCTGGGCCCTGCCTCCTCTCACCCCATGATAACACAGCTCTCTTGTTGCTTAGTCTTTGACAACAGTGTGGAGGACTTCTCTCCTGGCCAAAAACCTATAGAAGCCCCACAGCTGCAAAAGACAGCCATTCTCCCCAATTCTAAGCCACTCACCTCCCCAGCCTGCACCCCCAGCTCCCTCAGAATCCCACCTAAAGGGTTTCTAGAGACAAAAAGGAGAGCAGTGTTACAGAGAGGGCATTCCTCACATGCTCTGGGAATCCTCTGGACAGTTGTCCCCTCCGCCCCTGCACGCCACCTGGATCATTCCATGTGATCCCACATGGATAGTGGCAGACATAATTCAAAACACTCCTCATCTGCCTCCTGCCAAGATTGGGCTGTCATTTGACCTAGCACATACTTAAAAACTGAATCCTGTGCTCCTTAATCCTTCCCTCCACAGAGCTCCTGCCGAAATCCAGAGGAGCTGTGACTGATGAGGGATAATAGAATTTGGCCCAGATTTCTTATGCTGGCATAGGAAATCACCCCTTCCTTTGACAGTGTAACTGCTCGGAGTAAGGCTGAGCATAGAGAGTACATTTTACACCTTATTAATCAATAAGAAATAGCACCTGTCATCTCAAGTTGGTTTCACAGCATGCGGGTTGGCGAATAATAAATAACAATAATGTGTTCATGCTGAGGGATAAATCCTGCCATTTATTGTGTCCTAACAGAGACTGCCTTCTTGTTACATTCTTCCTGATGCATGTTGATCTGAAAAACTATCAGGTTACTTCATGGAATTTATTATTAATTTTTATTTTATTTTACTTATTTTATTTTATTTTAATCTGTTACCTTCTTTCTTTGGGTATCAAGTCTTCAGCACTTTTTCTGACCAAATTCCCTACAGCAAATATAGCTGTAGTTGTATTTGTTGAATATGAAGATGTTGCAACTTTTAACATTAACTTAAAAAAGAAAAGGAGTAGCAAGAGCAAGATTGGTTTAAATGTTGTTACATCTGGTCCCATGATTCCTGAATGTGAATAGTTTGGTTTCTAGCAAAATCAAACAGAAACCTAACGTTCATCATGTTTTTTCCTCTTAAGTCCTTGTTAAACATAGTTTGTCCGCATTGGGAAAATGAGTGGCCATTTAGTATGTGTTAATTAAAATGTACTCATGATTTGAAAGACTACTCATTTTCCCAGCGTAGACAAACCCAAAGACTTATGTGAAGTTTGTCCACGGACAAGACATTGCATGTGTTTAATAGTAACTGGAGATAGACTTTACAACATCCTCTGAAGGTATGCGATATTGAAGTATGTCAGACCAAGGCATGGAAGCAAGTTCCGGAGTTGAGAGGCTTCCACTGAGAGCTACTGTGCCCACAGCCAGCAGCTAAACGCATCCATGAACTCAGAACAAACATCCTTTCCCAATTGGCCTGAGCTCAACTGTCAAATAAGAGCGTGAGGAGAGATGGTTGCTAAAGTAAATCCCCTAAATACATAACAATGCATGAACTTCCGTAACAGATTTTCTGAAATAAACCGATTTCTCTGGGCTGCCTCAGGCTCTGATTCTGCAAGTTGCAGTGTGTGGGTGGACCCCTACATGCAGGTTTGGGGCCTATATGTGGACTACAGTTTTTTTTCTCTAATACAGCATTGTGTAGAACAAATAATCAGCTGAGTAAACTGAAAATGGAACTGTTAAACTAGCAACCTCGTAACCGGAGACTAGATTCTGATCTCCTCACAGCAGAACATAAAAGCTAACAAACAAGATGCTTTTAAAATTCAATAGGTAGCCTGATAATATCCGGAATGTGTGAAACCTTATATTTTATTAGAATGCGACCCTCTCTTCCTACCAAATGAACCAAGCCATCAGATAGTTTAAAATCCTCCTGACTTGAAGTCTCAAATAATTGAAAGGCTCCGCATGTAGAATAGGATGGGTCTTACTTCTGAAACAGCAGAGACTAGATTCTGGGCTGAAAATTCCAAAGAAGCACTCTCTCTGCTAGTACTGCTGGAAAGGATCGGAACAATGAGAGCCTTGTTCCTTGCCCAGAAGGAGAGGTGTGGTTTTAAAAGCCAGGGCTGGGGAGACGCTCAGACTTTCGAAAGATCCCATTGTAATGGGGCCATGGAAACTTTCATTGTTTTGGGTGATGTCTGAAAATAGTGGAAAGATCCAGTTAGCAAGGTCTAGGAGAATTAACAGCATTTCATCACATTCTGGTTCCGCAAGGGGCATAATCAGCTGCCTGAGCAGCTTTACAAGGCTGACGAAAAGAACTGCATAGTGTGAAATAACCGTCTTTCATTGAGACGGATGGTAAAAGAAACTATCATATGTTGAGCCCAGGCTAAGTGGAGAGAATAGGTGCCGCCGCACTGCGTGCCTTTTCCAATGGTGTACATATCTATGTATCCCCCACCACCACCCCTTGGCTCCCAGCACAGGCATAAAGAGCAGTGCAGATGCTGAAGTACGGCTTAGGTGAGTGAAGACAGGCCTGAAAGGGGATGAGGGGACTGTATATCCCCGGCATGGCTCTCCATTCACCCAAGCCAGGCCTCCCAGGGTACATCTGCTCTGCAGTTAAATATCTGCAGCCAGCCCCTGTCGACTGACTCAGGCTCACGAGACTCAGGCATTGGGCTGTTTAACTGTGGTGTAGCCATTCAGGCTCACACTGGAGCCCAGGCTCTGGCACCACCCTGCTCAGCCTTTCCTCTGCCAGAGTCTTTCACTGCTAGGTAACTGCACACCACAGTGCGAATGGAGCCCACTTCTCACTGCTGCATCTAGCTACACGTACCAACAGTGTGATGCAGACTGAAGTAATGCTGATGTCACTAACATGTTTGTATCAGCAACACGGGAGGGCATGCCCTGCCCATGATCTGAACCCAGAAAGCACATGCAAGGAATGACCCAAGTGTGGATCAAGGGCCCCATGATGGCTACTGTTGGTTCTCTTAAGGTTAAATACATAAAAGGGGTTCCCAAAGCTAGGTTTGTCCCACAGGCATTAATCTTGCATGAAACAATTTAAGCTGCATCTTTTTTGTTTTACATTGTCTGTCTTAGCAGCAGCATAGGACGTTGTTGCCATTGGTTCCAGGATGAATATGCATCTTAAAACGTCAAGTATTGAAAAGTAACTAGAAGCCCTGTTCAATGTCATTTAAATAGTCCTGCGTTAAGGACAGATAATTGTCTGTGGGTAATTGCCTGGGGTGTGAAGGGGCTTGGCAGTAGCTATGGCAACTGGATACTATCAGAGGATCCTGCTATATGGGTTAATCCTAAAGTTGATGAAGACAGCTCCAGGGTGCAATGCAAAACTGCCTTAATTTGGGACAGGATATGGGCCACTGCCTTCAGTTATTTAAGGCCAATTATCCAAGCTGACTTTCCCTGAGATTGTTGTCTAAAGATTGCAGGATTCTAGCCCTTAAGAATAAGCTCACTTAAAGAAGTTGTTTGCAAGTGGGAATCCATCCTTGTTAAGCATGTTTTGTAAATCCTCTTTCCTTTGCAAGCACCCACTGTGAATGTGTTCTTCGCTAACAGATGTCTTGAACTTTGTGCAGCTTCAGTTACATACAGGAAATTCCCCCTCCCCTGTATTTCTGTATACCGTGTCATTAGCTTGTAACTGTTTCTGTTATAACATGGTGAGCCGTGTTATCACACAGGATCCTGGAAGTATCCCAATGGGAAGGGGTCTATTCTCAAGTGTAATGCAAATCCAACCAGCCCTCACCCAAATTCTGGAATGAATATTTCTGCTAGCATTTGGTCACCCCAATTCACAAAGGATATAGTGGAACTGGAAAAAGTTCAAAAAAAGACAACTCAGAATTTCCCTCCATTCATTCCCTCAGAAGCATTTAGCATTGGCCATTGTCAGAGAGAGGACACAGGGCAAGATGGACCATTGATCTGCCCAAGCATGGCTGTTGTTAGGAAAGCCAGGAACGTTGAGCCTCCAGTCTCAACCCTGAACACAGTTAATTTTGAGATAGGCACTTAAAGAGGCTAATTCAGGGGATAAGCTTTTCTTCCCCCATTCTAAACTCCACTATTCCCATCAGCTTCTGTCTGCTGCTTCTAAGCAGGTAATATTAGCAAAAAGCTTTCCAAACAGTCACTGACTCAAGGTCTTAAGGATCTTCACAGCAAAAAGAACTTTCTCCCCAGCACAATGAAACTATATTCTTCCTCTCTCAACAGATATGCCAGTAGTATCTGGTCATCTGTCACAGGGGCCATTGTACACTGTGTTCCAGCCCAATTTCAATTCAGTGCCTGATTTAGGAACAGAAGTACCCAGGACTTCTGGCTACCTCCAGTCCTTGTGTCCATCAACTTTCAGGTCATATTACACTACTTGTATCTCCTCCCATTTTCCTTAGAGTCTGACTGTTAATTTCTTCTTTAAATGATGGTCCCTGTATGTATCCCTCTTGTGAGTGAGCCTGGGTGCAAAAATTCTTCAGCACCATATCCACTGACCCACACGTGTGGGTAGCCTCCCTTACGCTCCTCCAGTTCCTTCTTACTGCCATATAGCTGTCCTCCTTCACCCCATGCGTTACCTGTAAAGTAAAATCTTTCAATATAGTTTCAGAGCTTAGTGTAGTAGTTATAGTTAATGAAGTAGTTAGTATAGAATAGTAATTCACTCACCCACCCACCCCCTGTAGTCAAGACTGTGCCCAGAGTCCTAGAAGTTCGAGAATTGTGTCTCCTGTCTGCTCCTCTGCCAGTGATGAGCATCGACAATCCCTGCACTGTCTGGGTGAGGCACATCTCTCTGAAAAGTGTAGTGTCTGTCAAGCTTTCCTTCCCAGAACTAGAGAGGCCCAAGAGCTATTAACTATGGTGCACTGGTGTCCATCTTTGTGAGGCCACAAGGCTGTGTGATGCTGTTCAACCTTGGTTCCATGCCACCTACCACCCGAACAGGAGTTGCATTGACTCCCCCACAACTGTTCTCACCTCCTTCACTTCGTGGTCCAACCCAAACAAAGTCATGGTGAAAACTCCCTTCAGCCCTCCCATACAGAGGCTCTCTTATGGTGTGGGAGTGCTCACCTGAACTATCATATTCCTTGGGATACCTGGATCCCATGGGAGGCCAGGCTACACATAACCTTACTGGAACTGAGAGCAGTCCAGCGGTCTGGCTTGCATGTAAGACCTTCCTCTCCTCATATACTTGCTCCTTGTGGAGATAGTGTCACCACATTGTTCTATATGCAGTCACATCTCCTGACCCTGGAACAGTCAGATTTTGGAACTGGTGTATCAGAAACCACATCAGAATACAGGCTGCATATCTCTCAGGTGTTCATAACTCCCTAACAGACAAGTTAAGAAGCAGCTTTACTGTAGACCATGAATGGTAGATCTACAACACAGTTCTAAGCAACGCATTCACACAACGGGGCACTCTTCTTTGGGACCTTTTTGTGTCCCAGCAAACAGGAAATTTCCCATGTTTACTCCATGGGAGGCATAGGCTGCCTTTACTAGGGCAATGCTCTCTTGAATGGACAAGATACACTTTTCCCCTCTGTCTCCTTACTACCACAAGTTGTTCGGAAGATCCATTGCAACAGAGCCACTACCATCCTAGCACACTACTGACCAGACAGTTCTGTTCCACAGAACTCTTAACGATGGCTGCACAACCACTTATCAGAATCTGCCCATTTCAGGATCTCCTAACCCAGGACCCAGAGGGAAAATCAAGCAGCCCAACCTAGGTTCACTCCCCCTCCAGGACTGGTATTTGGATGTGCATCTGAAATGGAGCACTCAGCCTCTGCTGCTGTTCAGCAAACCAAAGTAGAAAAGATTCTAATAGCACCTCCCACCACCTGGCTAAATGGCAGCACTTTTCAATCAGGGCATGTCACCACCAACATTGGCTTGATACTGGGGGCATTACAATTATCCTAGATTATCTCCTCTCCTTACAGGCTTCCAACCTGGTCTTTAGTTTGCTGTGGGTATACCCAGCAGTGATTAGTGCCTTCCTCACGCCAGTCACTTGTGTGTAGAATACACTTGGAGGCCATCACTCAAAGCAGAAATGGAGGTTACTTCCAGCTTGTCTACATTGCAAAATAAGGATGACTTCAATTAGGCTGACCTACAGCCACCAGGGTAATTAAATCAGCTTCTGGTGTCCACATCGCCCTGGTGTGCATCCTCACCAGGGGCGCTTACACCAACTGAAGTAGGGTAGTGTGGGGCACTGAATTCAGTGCAGAGCTCCTAGCTGGACTCCCTCACCACCACCTGGCCCCATGTCTTGCAAGGTGTCAAGGAGATTGTTGCCCTGCGCTGCCAGTTTCCATTCCTAATAATTCACGGGGACAAGCCTCAGTTTAAAATAGTCTGAAGTTTCACAAGAGTCAGTTCTTTAGTCTTCCTTTTTACTACAGCAATAATTTAGCATCCCCTGGGTGTTGTCAGAACCCTGAAGTTCTTTCTCCACAGAATTTGAGATTTAAAAAGAAAATCAAAATGTGTGTGTCAGAAAGCTTCCCATTCTGTGCTAGCAGGTAGGAGACTTGCCCTCAGAGGTGAAAGTAAGCCAGTGCATCCTGGTGCACTGCTCCAGCAAGAAAGAGCTGGTGGGCTGGGGTCCTCGGCTGCAGGAGGCACAGCCATTCCCAGCTGCACCCCTGGGGGGGGTCTCCTGCAGACTGCCACACTAAGCAACAGGCAGCCAGGCTCGGGAAAGTGGCTGGCTGGGGGCATGCCCCCCCCCCACTGGCTAGGGAAAGCGGCTGGCAGTGGGCATGCCCCCCCCCACTGTTCCGAGACTGCCCCAGTGCCAGCCCCTCCAACCCCCATGGTGCCATTTAGGCAGGGGGAGGCTGAAACCCTCAAGATTCATACCAGGACTCTGCTTGCTGTTTCCTTCCCATTACTACCAGAGAGTGAGTGGAAAGTGCATAGTTTGCTGGGGATGGCAGGGAGCAGATGAGTTATGCACTTTGCATTCACTCTCTGGCAGGGACAGGAAGAGGAACAGCAAAGCAGCATTGTGGTACCAATCTCAGGGAGGGCGGAGACTTCCCCCTACATCTCCCTACATACGCACACATACCAACTCCCTGCCCTGAGCCCTCCACATCTCAAGCCCCCAGCCGTGACTCCTGTACCCCCCACACCTTCTACCCTGAGCCCCTCCTCATGCCCCAACCCTCCTTCCTGCAGATCCCCACATTCCCGCCCCCTGCCCTGAGCTCCTCCAACGCTCTGCAACCCTGCACCTTGAGCCCCCGCACTCCACCCCACACTTAAAATTTCTTACAGGTACTGTTGTATCGCAACTTTCCTAACTTCCTACCCTGAGGGCTCTCCCGGGGAAGGACGGTTGTGATATGACAGTATCTGTAAGAAATATAAGTTACTTTCACCCTTGCCCCAAAATGTTAAAGCTTGTTCTACTCAGGATATATTAACCTCTTGACTGAGGAAAATCAATAAGGTTTGCCATGTATGTATACACAGTCACCCAGTTCTCTAGAGTAGATAAGGGAGCATCCCCAGACGTTGAAGCTGGCTGTAATGTGGTGGGGGCAGTCCTCTGGAAACTAATCACAGTCAAGATTAAGATTTTGTCACAGGTATTTTTTGTAAAAATCACAGACAGGTCACAGACAATAAAGAAAAGTTCACGGAAACCTTTAACCTG
Source organism: Pelochelys cantorii (assembly GCA_032595735.1). Classification (NCBI taxonomy): domain Eukaryota; kingdom Metazoa; phylum Chordata; order Testudines; family Trionychidae; genus Pelochelys; species Pelochelys cantorii. The sequence goes on along the minus strand of CM064326.1, from coordinate 46,232,498 downwards.
TCTGTGATTTTTACTAAAAATATCCGTGACAAAATGGAGAGCTCAGCTATGGTGTCTCCACATCGCCTACAGTGGCTGGGTAGCTGTGGGGGGCCTCTCCAAGCTCTGGGGTCTCTCAGTGCCTGCAGCGGCTCAGAGCTCCAGTGGCAGGGGTACCCCACATCTCCTGGTCACCCAAGAGGGTGGCGGGGGGACCTTGCGGCTCCCAGCAGCTGGGGCTGAAGTCACAGAGGTCACTGGAAGTCATAGATTCTGTGACTTCTGCAACCTCCATAACCTTAATCGCAATCTCCTCTCGGATTTAGCTTCTCACACAGTGTGGGTTTTTCACATTCTAGTGGACAACGGGAGACTTGAGCAGAAAAGGAAATTTGTATTTACCAGGAAATTTTGTTTCTGTGACGTCTTTATAGATTCTCTGCCAAGAAGCCAACCCATTGTCTTGTTCTCAATAGTAACTGATATTTAGTGCTTACATAATTATTTTCATACAAAAGAGGTCAGTATCATTCACCTATTTTACAGATGTAGATTATTAGCTAGCTTGTAATAGAAAGAGGCTATCGCCTGGGCTGCTCCAGACAGGAGGGAAAAGTGACAAAAACTAAGAGGCAGCTTCTCCTAATCACATAGGTGACATACATGGCCCATGTTCCAGAAGAAGGGAGTTATGTCACAGAAATCTAATTCACTGGTAAAACCAAATGTGCTCTTCCCCCCACTGCTCCAGGAGTATAATATAGTAATGTCTGACTGGGATTAAAAAACAGATTATCATCTCTAACTGATTCCATGGTGCCTTTGTTCTCACTTTTTCAGATGGGTATGCGTTTTCTCAAGAAGAACACGGCGTTGTTTCTCAGTCTCAAGTTGTTCGCTCCTACGACACTACCAAACAGAGAGCTGGAGTAGAATAACACAATTCCTTCCTTGATTGGTGGTGGGAGTAATGAGATTTGGATCAATGCATCCCCTGTTAACACATTCTTGACTAAGGTTGGCAGCGGCAGCCAAAAGCACGGGAACACTCATGTCTGTGGCCTTAGCCAACACCTTTGTTATGTATTCCCCCTGCAGACCTTGAGCACACATTGTGGGGAAATCATTGTTTTAAATCAATTGCAGTGCTCTGCCTAACTTTTGTTTATGTTGTTATGAAGCATTTGACTGTGCTATGTGAGGTGTGAAATTAAAAACATTATGTTTTACCACTATTTAAAACATCAGGATAAATTGTTCTGGGAGAAAAGTAAAGAATTTATGTTCCATGTGAAATTGGCCTTTGCTTAATTGGAATGTGGGTACTGACGTTTCCTGTTTTTTTCCACATAGATTAAGTACACAGACTTCATGTAAACCTTCCTCTATAACGTTCACTGTTTACCTTAGCTGACTGAACTTTTGAATGGACAACTTGGTATAAACTTGTTGATTGAACCAACAACATAGTATATGGTAGGCTGGGAAAAGCTAAGTACTTATTTTGCCTACCTAGTCATTAACACAATGTGGCAATTAAGTATATGAAATATTCCAAAACCTTTTACAAGATTCTTTAGGGCTTTATCTTAGCTTTTAAAAAAACATATTCACTGGGACAGTATCTATAGGTCCTCAGATTGCATGGCAGAACAGGTGCAGTGATTGCATGCATTCTGCACAGGGAACATCCGAACAATATACAACCCCCTTCCAAAAGTTTTGTGCATTGTATTTGAATGAGAACTTCAAATCTGGGCATGAGACATCTCTTTTTAAACTATAATGTAACAAAACATCAAGAACTGGAATCCTGAGCGTATCTTCCATGTTATTCTGCAGCAAGGAAACAACCTCCAGCTAAGAGCTGGGTATTGCAAAGGGACTGTTGGCCTTCATAAGAAGTAGACAGGGGCAGAAACTACTTTAACATTGCCTCCCAGTGTTGATGTTCATATTATCCTAATATCTGAAAATCTGATGCCGTTTCATCCTCTGCTACTGGATTCTGTGTGAACTGGTGGAACAAGAGTACATCTTGGATTGTCAGGTGCCAAGATGTGCATAATACCCGTGCCAGAAGGGACCCACCGTGAAAAAGTTCAGTGTGCATTACCAAAACCTCTATGGCCATAGTCTGGACGGAACTTGTACTCCAAAAAAGCCAACTTGGAAACTCAAACAAGATGGTGAAGAAAAGCTTCCTTCTGCCCAGTGCTTTGGAGAAATTGTTCGAGGACATTTTATCCATTGGAAAAGCTTACCCCAGAGCACTGCCACAGCTGCTTTAGAGTAAGCGAGAGATGAGTGCACCAGTTTGTGTTGTCATATAAAAGCATTGCTGGACATGGTGGGAAAAGAAGGCTAGCTGTTTGCGGACTCACCTGAGCTGGTTCCCTTCCTAGGTCTGATCCAGCTGAGTACTCCCCAGGTTTCCTGAGAATTGTATATTCTGAATCCCTGGAGCTGGAAAGAACGCTGGTTTTACTGACTTTCTTTCTGAAGAGGACAGGCGTGCTATTGCCTACGTTGGAACAATATGCAAAAATCCAAAAGGGAGGCAGAAGAAAGAGCTGAACAGGATCCTTAGAAAGCTAACAAACACCATCCCCCACACGAGGCCTTTTAATTTGAGTCACCAAACGATATTTTTGAATAGCATAAAGTAAATATTGCTGTGCAGTGTGTTCGGCCAACTTTCTCAGTTATTGTGTATACTATACATGTGCACTTAAAAAGCTGACACTGTTTTTGCCCTCCTGACCATCATCCAGAATGTTTATTGATTTAAGTCAAACTGAAAGTAATTCAAATATGAATATTTATGCTCAGTAAGCAAAAGCAAAACACTAGCCTGGCTCACTGATTTAAGGGTTGTAAGTGATCTCCATCAGTAGAACAACACCTCAGTTCAATTCCCAGTGCGACCTCTAAGGCCTAGAATTCTCTCACACTGAACAGTAAATGTTCTGCTCCTACAGCACCAGGCAGGATTGGTCTTGGATTAGAGTGATGATTTGGGGGAAAAGTCATCACCTTTTAGTTGCAGTGCTAATGAGAGAATTATGTAAGAAGGGAAACATGCAAGCAATTTGCCATAGGCATGAATGTCAAGGGGCTGCGTGTATGCGTATGAGAAAGAGGGCTGAGACATAAAGGAGAGAGTGCAAATAAAAGACAAAACCTGATCTCAGGCATATTTGAACCTTTTTATACCATTCCAACACATTCGACATTTTCTTTTATTCAGAAAGTTGTCTTACTTAAGAATTACATCAGGTAAATCTGAACTTGGACAAAGCTGCAATTTCTTCCTTGGCCAACACCAACAAGTGAAATTAACTTTGTTCAGAGACAAAAATGAGATCAATTAAGCCTTTATACTCAAACCATGCCACAAAAGTCAGTTCTTTCAGAGGGTTTTTTAAAGGTATATGAAAAAGTACATAAAAATCTTACGAACAACATTTCAAGTTAAGCCTGCACATTGAGGGGAGCATAGAAAGACCCCTGTACTCTCTTCAGTTATTTGTTTAGTGCAGGAAGCTTTTGTGCAGCAAAATGAAGGATTCTGTGGAAGAGCAGCTGTCAGCTGCTGTTATTTATTTTACTAGCACAGACTATGGGCTGTATCATTTTGACCTAGCTCTAAATGGAGGTCAGGGAGTGTCACACACAAACCCTCCCCAGAGTGAATAGTGGATTGAACTCAGATACATATGTTGATGTCAGCTCAATGGAAACTACACATGGGCCTGATCACACAGCTATACAGTATGTGACATGGGGACTGATAGGTCACATTTTACTGTCAGTGTAGGACCTAAGTGTGGATCTGGGTTAATCCTGTAGTGCCCATCCAGGTCAAGACCTGGCATTCTTGTCCTTTGGCATCATTACAAGCACTGATCTTTATAGTAAGCTATATCATGGCTATTTTAGTTCCTTTTCTTTGTGAGCAATGTTTCGGTATATTCCAGCAAGTAATAGCAAAAAAGAGAATGGCAGTAGTTCTGGATCAACAAAATTCCATGTTCAATCACACAGCGCTGCATATGGCAGCAACCCTTGAAATAACACCGTGAAAATGTTATCAACTGGATGGGGAACAGAACGGAATGAGCTAAAGATTTCAGCTTGACAGGCTGTATTAGCACTTCAGTGCTGACCAGAAAATGGACTTGTTGGCAGCTCTCTTCATTGACCAATCTGCCAGTTCTGGGGAACAGCTGACATGTCTCTGCCTGCTCGCCTTTGTTAAAAACAGACGTGACTTGTCCCTTCAGATCAATACAATGCACGATCCAGAGGGGGGCATGGAAAATACACTGTCTTTAACAAAATACCTAGTAAATAAAAACCGGTGAACTAGGATTTGAGCTGAGCCCTGCTGAGAAGTCTGGTGACATTTTCTTTTCCTTGAAAGAGCTTCAGGTCGTGCTGTAGGGAGCAAGTAGGAGAAATCAGTAATAACTTGTCAAGGAGGATCAGGGATTAACTATAACAAAAGTATCTAAAAATGTCTTTATATGGGCTGTAAATTAAGCTAGTAGACAAACCTCACTACTCTGCAATTCAGACCACACACTTCTCAATATTTGCCAAAACTGTGCATTCTCTCTCCATCACGCAGCTAACAGTTACTGGCAGATGTGGCAGTGACGTCTCCTATGACTAAGATTACATCAGTTTTACTGCACACATGACAATTTGTTTGCTGGTAGAATATCAAATATAAATAACAAAAACTAAACCAAGGTGAGCAAAATAAGTGAAAAGTCCACGCTGTGCTGCCTACGTTCTGCTTGGTCACTTTCAACCCTGTCCAGAGGCCTACCACAAGCCTTAAGTGGGGCATAAATCTGGTGCCAGGCGCCAGCCCTAGTCACGGAAGTTAATTTCACTCTTACAGGCTAAGTCACACAATGCAGTAATTTGCAATGGTTCTCCCAAACTTCAGCAGCCATGGCTCTGTAACTAGTACAGGTGTCCAGCAATAAGCCTTTTAATTTCATTTTTAAACTACTCTGGGGAGTATGCTCGTATGCTTAGCTTTCAGGGATTTGAACTGGAAACAGTTGCTTTAATGGGAGTCACGCCCAAGAAACCCTGTGGAATTAGATGAGCTCCCCTCAAGTTTTGAATCAAGGCAAAATGTTTTAGCCTAGCTTTGTGCAAGGGCGAAGACCTGAAGTAAGTGGCTCCGTAGTTTAAAACTGTCAGCTGGTGTAATAAGGTCTTCAGCTGCCACTGACGATCCTAAATATAGAGAGATAATGATGAAAAAGAACATTGTAACCAGGCTAGTACACTGGTACACAAATAAAGAGGGCTTGTGAATTCAAATCCAGACGATGGGGGATCCGGTACAGTTAGCAACTATTGCTGTGCACACCAGCATTTGTCAAAGCCAGAGTTGGAGCGAGACTAAGACTGGCAGATAATTATGAAAATGACAGCTGGGTATATTAGCCGCGTTCCATCCATCCGGAATCCCTGGTGTAGTGTCAGGACCATCAGACACGAGTGCATATGCACTTGCCCAATGAATGAATGAACAGCAGAGTCCTGTTCCATAGCTCCTCTCTCAGGTTATGTCTACACTATGCGGTTTTTCTGGGATACCAGAGGTATCCCAGAAAAACTCTGCCATGTCCAGGGAACGCGTCTGCTCTTCCACTTTTTTTTGCAGAAGAGCAGACGCACTCTTTCAGAAGCCCGGTCTTCCTTCTTCCATGAGGAAGAAGGGCTCTTCTGAAAGAGGAGGCTTTTCCAAAATTTGGCCCAGTGTAGACAGGCCAAATTTTGGAAAAGCCTCTTCCGAAAAAACTATCGGAAAAAAGTACCCAAATTGCGGAGCGCAATTTGCATACCTTTTTCCAATAAATCAGTGTAGTGTAGACATAGCCTCTCTCACGTTCCCTTTGGATGGGAGGCCTATCCCCATACTTAGCTTCTTATAATATGGGCATTTCAAAGTGAGCTGAACTGCAAGGTAGCTCCTGGGAGTCAGGTGGAACCAGCAGGCCACCAGGTAGCTGGACTTTGGTATACTGAATTCTAATAAGTCTAGGGTCACATAAAAACTATGGTTAATATGCTACAAACCATGGTCACATGAGCATTCCCAGAAATAGCAGAGAGAGAACATCCTGCCCCAGGAACACAGACCCTCATTCCTTGAAAATCACCATTAGCAGAATAGGCCTTCACCATTAGCCTTTGACATACAATGAAGCAGATCTGATTCCATCCCAGCTGGAGAACACTGGTGCATGTAGGGCTCAATGCCGAAGGGGCGGAGCATTTTGACTCAGATTCAGTAATGCATTATTAGCTTAACTTTCAGGCATGTGAGCAGTACCACTGTCTGCAGTGAGACTACATGTAAATTAAATGTGTCTGTGCCTGTGAGTACATCACTGGATCTGGGCTAGAGGGCTCTGCATCTTGCAGGACTGAGCCCAGCACAGTAACCAGTTGCTTACATCCAGCCATAGTTAGGCAACGTTTGTCCTTGGGCATCAATGGTTTCTAGGAATTCAAGCCCTGCCCCTCCACTGCTCACATCAGAGGCTGCTGCCATTTAATAGCCTTAGTAGCAGTGCTGCTCTTGATGCCCCATGCAGAACTGCAGCAACAGAACTCAGACCCTACTGATTCAGAAAGCTAGTCCAGCTGAGCTCGAGGGGATTCTCCATTGATAGAGCGAGTCCATGACACACAGACAACTGGTTCTGTTCCAGTCACTTTGGGTGATGATACCTGCAGTTCTGTAGCTTCTGTGCTGTGGGGTCAAGGAAGCCCCCAACCCTTGTGATGTACAGATGAAAATCATAAAGGCACATGCTGTGCTGCCAGGCAACACATAATGCCCAAGTGAGCTCATGTCCTTCACAGCTAACAAGGTCCAGCCTTGGCATCTCTCAGATTATGGCATGTGTGTTCAAGACGGCTGCTTGGAGGACCCAGCGGGTCACACTCCACTTGGTTAATAACATTAAAAAATTAGAAGAATAGTGCAGTTGGGCTCAAGGAGAGGAGTGATTCCATCTCTCATGCTTCCAAACTATCATAACACACCCCTCCTTCAGGCACCTATCCGGGGCTGGCTTTGGGATGGGCCATGAGCAGTGCTGGTTTTAATATCTCATCAATGAATGCTGCTCCAGAACTGAATACCATGCAGACAGGATGAGGCATGGAAAAGGAGCGCCATGCAGGCATCCTGCTAGCAGCAGTGTCCTCAACCAGCCACACACCTGCCCAAACACACAAAATTCTCCCTTTGTTTCTACCTGTGAGCTAAAGCCCATAATTCTCTGGGACAGGGTAGGCCACAGACCAATTTCTTGGCCAATGCATGCATTGAGGACCCCAAAGGTTGAAAATGCCCAAGTCATGTCATAGTGAAGACAGCAGAGGGGTAGGTCTTCACTGCAGCAGTAACTTGGCCTCTTACTCAAGTGCTGGATGCTGATACGGCCACACCCACAAATGTACATGGAGGCGGGGGGGTGCTTCTAGCCTCAGCTTGCCAGCCCATCCAGAGGCTTCAGGCTAAAGAATGAGTGTTGCTTTCACTAGGGCTGGGCTCCATCCTCTTGCCAGTGTGGATGCAGGCTAAGCTATGCCAAGCACATCCTCCAGTGCCTGCCCATCATTTCCTCTCCCTCATGGGTCTAAAAGGCCAAACAAGAAGCTTTCTCACAATTCTCTGGGGGAGGTTCAGGAAACAACTCAGTTCATGGCTGTGCCATGAGCTGCGCCCCCAGAAATCCTAGCACCTCATATGAGAAACTGGTGCCCCTTGTATGAACTCAGTCAAGTAGCACACTGGAATACCACTCACCCAAGTTAGCTTGTCAAAGAAGCCATATGCCCAGAAGAGACACTTTCAGCTCACCTGAGCAGGGACTGGAGGAGATAAGCCTGTCTCTGGAGGGGAAGGGAGGGACACTTTTGCTAGACAGACAGTAACCTCAGGAAAGAGGTGATTTTATGGCTGCAGCTGGAACTAAAAGGCAGCAAAGAGACAGCCTCCATATGGCCAGGTTTGACTATGCAGATGCCTGTGAAAAATACCTGGTGACCAAAGCTAGATTGACAGACTGCCTTAAGTACACCTCTGCTTGGCAGACCACATCAGCAAACAGGCAACAATAAAGTGGGGAAGCAAAAGGAAACAAAGCCACCATGAACATCGGGCTGTGGGTGTTTTAAAGCCTGATTACCTTGCTGGGTGGTTTCAGTCAGAAACAGCTCCAGACTCATTTTGGCATTAATGAAGCAATTCCCAAACATCTGCAGGGATGTTTGGAAAACAGAATTCAACAGCTGTTGTGTACACGTCTGCTTCTCCCCACTGGTCTGTCTCTTTGGTCAGGAAACGAGTGTGAATGCTGACAGCTTTCACCAGCAGCAGGTATTACACTGAAAAAGCTGCTCAGCATTGGCCTCATCTCTTTTAAACCAGGATGCTAGAGCAAGCAAAACAATTAGTCAGTTGAGCCTCTTGAGGCTTGTAGAGGGTATGATGTGAGTCTGTGTGTCCACGTGTATGAGAGTGAGTGAACATGTCTGGAAGTATGCAAGAAGGGGTTTCCACTCTGTTTGAGACCATATCCTGTCTCTGTACAGCCAAAATGTAGCCCATTGTTCCTGGAGGTCAAATATTCAGCCATTTGAACGACAGGATCCTTAACAGCGTTTTTCCATCAGTGAGCAAAGTCACATGCCCTCTTGTCTGTCATATCTGTGTGCCAATTGCTTAAATATTGGTTCAGATGGGCAGGTTTTAATCTGGATATGCAGAGCCGAGCGATGCTGTGGGGGAATGTTTAATTGGCTCCCAGCAGAGAAACAGGAGCAGCGCTGGTGTGTGGGTTTTTTTCCTTCTAGAAGTGTTACCATTTTCACATTCTATTAATGTCCTCTGGTAGTTTCCATACAGCCGTGCATTACAGTGAAGTTTGTTTCCTTCCCAAAGTGAATACAAATGAAGGTCATTTACTTGTTCAGTTAGACTAGTAAATGTGTCTAGATTTGAACCTGAATGTTGATTGGTGTATGGCCACAAGATTTCTAATACATCCTTTTTTAATGGATGGGGGGATTTTTATTTTTTGTTTCCTCACCACCCTGAGTGTTACTGCAGAGAAGTCCAGTATTAAATGCAGTTATGTTTTAGCCTGCAAATCTCCTGTGTTCGCTCTTTTCAGTTACTTTACTGGGTGATTTTTAAGGGCTGCTCCTGCTTCCACTGCCATCAATGATTGTTTCTCTGTGATCAGGCCCCCAAAGTCAGGATTAGCTAATTAAAATAAGAATGGCGCTGATGTGCTTTACAGCTTGCACCTGTTATTCAAATGGCCTCTGACTGTAGCCAGAGGGCAAACCTGCCTTTTTTATAAAACTAGGTGGAGGCCTGATGCTTTCTCACACCACCACATTAGGTTTCATTGACTAAAGGACAGCTATGGCTGTGACCTTAGGACATCTAATGACCCATCAGCATATTCAAACCCACCTGGAGATGCTGGAATGATAGACATGCACTAGTAAGGAAAAAAGGAAAACGTATTACCTCCTGCACTCCCAATCAAACCCGGGGAAGCACAAAGGGTTTTTGAACACTGGGCTTATGCTCTGGCTTGTTTTTTTATGATATGGGAAGAAGGTGAGAGAGGGTCTCTCTCCACCAACAGTTTGTTGGGTTTTCCTGACCAGGCATACTTTGCTTTTGCCTGGGTGCGCTTTCAGTGAAGTGTTGGCTCAGGTTGTCTACACTCAACTTGGCCTAGCTTGAGTCAGAGTGGTCATGCTATGAAATAACACTCTTGTTGCTGTGTCCAGTCCAGTGCCCTGGCCCCACGGACAATTGTAAGAGGCACTAGTATGGCTCCGGGAGGCATTTCTCATGGGTCTTTATGCTGCAGTAAGCTGAGCCACACCAGGATTTTTTTCCCCCAGTGAATTGTGGGGGAACATATGCCATTTCTGGATACGCAGAATCACTCACACTGGAGGACTTTCAGCACTTCCATGGTACTAGGAGGCATCCACACAGTGGAGTGGCAGTGCTAGCAACAGACAAGTTGTGGTAACAAGCTTTGCCTGTAAACTTCCCCCACCGACTCCAACCAGTGGGCCAACCAGCTTGAGTGAAAAGCCCCACCACGCTTCAGTGGAGGGTGTGTGTCAGTGGATGGGATTTGTGTTGGAGAAAATAGTTGCGTTAACTTGGCAGAGGAGATTATTAGCCCTGCCAACTTTTAATGAAGTGTTCTTTGGAGGGCTCCACGAGTGTGTTTTTTTCAGCTCTCAAACCTTCCTTGAAGGGTACTGCTTTTTGATTTTTAACCAGCCACGCTGTCGCCCAAGCATAATTTGATAGCAAAGTGAAAATAAGTGTTAACCTAAATAAAACCAATTGTTTTTAACAGGCTGACTAAAAATCGCCTGCCCTCCGAGTTGCACATTCAGATTCATAGGGGCAGCAACCTTGCCCCCAACTCAAAGACCAGCCACTGCTGGTGCCTCTTCCACCTCATCCCACCAAAGGGCACTCACCACCCACAGAAGCACCTTCTACTCTTGCACCACAACCTAACCCTGCCCTTGTGCAGAGGGAAGGGAGTTAGCGAGACAGCCCAGCCTGCCCTCACCCAACAATGGTAGCTCCCGACCTGTGCAGCTGAACCCAGCTTTCCCTCTGGGCAGTGTGTCCTGGTGCGCAAGGTGTCACAGTGGCACTCACACTTGGTCTGCCACCCCCTGCATCTAAATGGTGTTGGGCCCTTATGCACCACCAGGCCAGAGGAGCTGGGCCCAGCCGTGTGGGACAAGAACTGCTGCTGCAGGGTGAATGCAGGGCAGACTCACTCATCAGCCTCCTCCCCGCGAACTAGCAGCCTCCCTGCTACACCCAGCCCACAACCCCACTATGTTGTGGGGAGACTGACTGGGGGACACACTACTTTAAAATACTTTTATGTAAGACACCAAATACTTGAGTCCCTGCTTTTCCGTTCAAAGAACCAACAAGCGTATGGCAACGCCCTGAAGTCACAGCACTAACGGCACATGCTCAGCTCTCTGATGCCATCACACTGACTTTTAGTACATGCCCTCCCTCTGCAGGTAGCCTCTTTAGGTTATAAACGCTACCGAGCAGGGACCTTACTCCTGCGCTTACTGTCTGTAAAGTGCCTGGCATGCACGTGGGTGCCATTTCCATTCGTATGGATAATAAACGCTTGCTCCTTAGTGACCCCAGGCCCTTGCATTGCTAATTGGCCTATTAGCCCAGAGGTGCTGCACTGAAGACACTAAGGCTAGGTCTACACTGCACAAGTAGTTCGGAAGAAATATTCCGAAATAGCTTATTTCGAAATAGTGCGTCTACATTCCAAAAGCTCATCAAAATAGCGCTTAGCTATTTCGAACTAGAGAGCCCACACTCGCTAGAGAGCCCACACCCTCTTGTGCAAGGCCACTACACTGACTATTTTCAGGAATAACGGCATTGCACAAGAGGGTTTTTCTTGTGAAAGAAGGGGCAGTGTAGACAGCTCCTTCTGATGCAAGAGCCTCTTCTGCAAAAATGGTGGCTCATTAGGTATGCAAATGAGGCTCAGCAATATTCCACGCTTAGCCTCATTTGCATATTTCTCATGCAAGAAGCAAGTGTAGACATAGCCCAGGACAGCAGCTACTTCCTGGAGCTGCTGGCTGAGGCTCTTACTTCACGGCCCCCCCCCCCCCCCGCCCCCCGGTACAGCAGTGTCTTGGGCTTTTTTCCTTTGCCTACCTCTTCTAGGGACAAAAAAGCCTTTTCTTTTGCCTTCTGTTGTTGCCCTTGACATGGCGCCAGAGCTGCCTCTCGGCAGTCGACGGCTTTTGCAGCTTGCAGGAATCCAACCCCCCTGCTCCACTTGGAGACCCTCCTCACCTCTCTGTGGGCACTGCTCATGCTGCTGGATCCCACTCACCCTCACCTGCACACTGCTTCTGGCATCTGGACACCAGCACCAACTGGTGGGACTGGCTTGTCATGGAGCAGTGGGGCGACCAGCAGCAGCGCCAGAATTTCTGCATGAGGAAGGAGACCTTTCTGGAGCTCTGTGAGTGGCTCGCCCCTGCCCTCAGGTGACGGGACACTCACGAAACCCACCATCCCCCTCCAGAAGCATGTTGCCATCGCGTTCTGGAAGCTCATCACACTGGATAGCTACCGATCCATCAGGAACCAGGTCAGCCTGGGGAGATCGACCATTGGAACCGTACTCGTGCAGGTATGGCATTCTTGGGCTTTTGTCCCAAGAGGGGGGTGGACTGCGGTTCCCTAGGGAAGGGGCGGGTGGAGGATTGGGGTGGGGATGGTGGTGGTGGTGCAAGCCCCCTCCCCAGGAAATTTTTTCAGTCCCACCCTCAGAAAGGCCTGCTGGGGGATGGGGGATGTGTGGGGGTTGCTCCTGGTGTGTGTGGTGGAGGGTGGTTTGGGCTCAGGGACTGCCCGAGGGCTCTGGCCATCCTCTGAGTCTCTGTTTCTTTGTTTGTTTGTCTCCTTCTACAGGTGGTGCGGGCCATCAACACCATCTTGTTGCACAGGGTCATTTACCTTAGTGAAGTGGATGCCATCATTGCCAGCTTTGCTGACATGGGCTTCCCCAACTGCGGGGTTGTGGGGGACTATTGACAGTACCCATATCCCCATCTGGGCCCCCGACCACCGGGCATCTGTCTACATCAACTGAAAGGGATATTTCTCGATGGTCCTGCAGGCCTTCACGGACCACTGGGGCCAGTTTACAGACACCTTTGACAGGCAGTCGGGGAAGGCGCACGACACCCACATCTTCCACAGCTCCAGCATGTTCCAGAAGCTGCACACCATAACTTTTTTTCCCGACCGCACCATCGGGGTCGGGGACATGGACATGCCCATGTGCATGATGGGGGACATGGCCTACCCTCTCTTGCCCTGGCTCATGAAGCCCTACACCGGCCACCTTGACCACTCCAAGGTACACTACAATGCAGGGTGGTGGCAGGCGTCTGAAGGTGTGGTTCAGATGCCTCTTCACCCAGCTGGACCTCCGGGAGCACAGCATCCAACACATGGTGGCTACATGTTATGTGCGCCACAATATTTGTGAGCAGAAGGGGGCGGCATTCCTGCCAGAGTGGGGGGGCAGAGGCTGACCACATTGGCAGGGCCTTCGAGCAGTCATGAACGACTGCCATCTGACAGGCCTATCAAGGGGTTGTGCGCATCTGGGAGGCCCTGAGGGAGAGTTTCTGACAAGGACCCCAGTGACACTCTCCCCTGGGCCTCCCCACAAGGGGTTTGTGCCTCGCTCCTCTCTGCCTTTCCTCCCACAGCCCTCCCTTCCCCCACTCCCTTGCAGAGACAATAAAACAGACACATTGTTTTTAAACAATGAACTCTGTATGGTTTTTATTTGGGGTCAAAGTGCTGGGGAAAGAACCTGGGAGAGAGGGGAAGGGGGCAAGAGCGGGGGGTCGGGGGGAGAACCTTGGAAGAGGGAGCTGGAAGGGGGAGAAGGAATGAGAAGAGGCTATGGGATGAGGCTGGGAGTGGCACCCAGCTCTGGGGATCCCACCACTATGGGTGCAGGGGCCTCAGTGGCCATGGCGGTGAGGGGTTGGGGGAGAAGTGGGAGGAGCAGGTGCAAAATATGGTGCGGGAGCACGCAGCATGCTGGTAACCACGGATTGCACAGCCGCTCACATGGTGCGGCCCTCATCCAGCATCTCCCGACAGGTGTCTCGCCACAGCTGGATGTCTTCCTACAGCCTGAGGTCAATGGTCTGCTCCAGGGATCGGAGTACCACAAGGTGCTCCCGCTGGAACTTGTCCATGGGTCTCTAGCACCTGCAGGTCCCTTGGGTTCAGGAGACTGCCCTGGGTGGTGTCAATCGCCCACCCCACACCCCCTCCCCCGCAGCTGGTCCAGCTGTGGAGAATAAAGAGAGCTGGTCAGTCATCCCAGAGGACACTGTGACTGAAACCTTGCTCTCATGCTGCCCCGAGAGTGCGGCCATGCCTGTGTGCCATGTGCAGCACTGCTGAGTGTGTGTGTGTGTGTTTCCATGTCCCCAGACTCCCGCTAGTGGTGGCTGGTGGAGGGAGGGTGTCCCACCCCCGGTGTCATGAGTATGGCAGGCCTCTCCAGACACCCTGTGGCCAATAGCACAAGGGTCCAGTGTGGCAGCCTCCTGGGGCTGTGTGTTCCAAGTGGCACAGCACGTGCTTCCACGTGCACAGGCTGCTGCGCAATCTCCAAACCGCAAGAGCCAAGCAAGAAGTGCAGCCCAGCCCCTCGCCACCCACCTCCTGTGTGAAGGGAACATGATGGCACTCACCTGATGTTCCTTCCCCAGCCTCAGATGATGCCTGGGACACGTCCAGAACATGGGATATCGGCTCCAGGGTTAGGAGGTTGATAGTGCTTACCAGGAAAACGCACGCCTCTTTCGGCTCTGGGCCGGCACCTGGGAGCTATCTGACTGCTCCCTGGGAACAGTTAGGGGCTGGGTGGGAGCTGCAGGCTGGCTCATGTCTCCCAAAAGGAAGCTGTGGCAGCCACAGGGTGATTCTGGGCTATCAGGGCCCCCTGTCTGCCACAAGCCTTTTCCCTGAAGGCTGCAGCTTTAAGGGCTCCAGAGGGAAGGGGAGGACTATAGAGTTTTGCTGAGTGTAGAGAGAGTGGCCAGCCGGGCACCGTAGGAAGGACTGGAGGATCTTTATTTTGAAATAACTGCAGCTGCCCTGTCTACACAGCCAATATTTCTAAATAGCTATTTCAGAAGAGGCATTATTCCTCATAGAATGAGGTTAATCATTGCCAAAATAAGCTGCCCGTTATTTTGAAATAATTTTGAAATAATGCTATTGTGGTGTAGACGCTCGCCTAGCTATTTCAGAATAATAGACGTTATTCTGAAATAACTTTGCTGTGTAGGTGTACCCTAACTGAACATTTCTTTGAGCTGAAATGGTACATAAACATTGCAAAGTCATGTAAATATCAACTCTCTTCTCATGGCCAAGTTTTCCTTCCTCAAACTGCTCCCCTACAAGTCTGTCTGTTTGCAAGAGTCACATCCTGGAGCCAAATATTTGCTGGAGCAACTGTTAAGTCTGTTGCTGGTGCCAATGCCTCATACCAGAGCAAAATGGCATCAACCTCTACACCCTCAGCTTCAGGCTCAGCCTCCAACAGGAGCCTGAAAAAAATATCACTTAGAAATGTCTCATTGCAGACAGTTAAGGAAGAAGATTTCAGAAATAAAAGTCCTGGTCCCTGATAGCCATTGCTACTGTATTTTACCATCCTATAATCATGTCTTCTTAGAGATTTGCTACAGCTTGATACAGTCTTCTCCCTTAGCTCCTCTTTGCACTAACAATGGGAGTATTCAATGAAACCCTAGATACTTTCCAAGAGGTGTTGGGTTCCATAATGCTGCACAGGTGACAGAAAGAAAGCGTTGCAGCCAAATGTAACACTAGTTGGTAAAGTACAATTCCCAAGGGCCCCTAACTGACATGGAAACTTATAGGTAAGTCCACAGCAGCATTTCCCAAATATGGTCTGCTTGCGGCCACTTGCGGCCACTTGGCTGCTTGCGGCCACTAGGGGGTTTTCTTCCGGCCACCACAACCTCCTCAGCAGACGGGAATGAGGCAAAGCTGCACCCCCCTGCCCCTTCCCTGCAATACCCAGGGACTCCAGGGGCAGACACTGCCCATCCCCCCCCCCCTTCAGGCATGGGGTTCCAAAGGCCAGCTTAACCTCCCTCCTGCTTCAGCCTTGGAGCTCTAGTTTTAGCTGCAGGACTCAGGGGTTGGCTTCAGCCCTTCCTCCTTAGTTCAGCCAGAGGCTTTGGAGACAGGCTTGAGCTTCAGTCACTAAGCTCTGGGAGTAGGTTAAGTTCCCTGAAAGTTGCATGGCCACACAGCTGCCTGTTAAGCCCCAACAGTGACTAGTAAGCCCTGGGCAGGAGCTCATGGTTGTAGCAGAGAGATGACTTTCCCCAAGCCCCAAAGCTGCTCTGGCCAAGACAGCCGTGCCTCTGCCCGCTGAGCCCTAACTGGATCTGCCATGGCTGGGGGAGAGACGCCAAAATACTCATTGCCTTCCCGCGTGGTCCGTTCCTCATGGAGCTGAAGCCCCTATCGCTAGCAGGGCCTCTCCCCAGACCTGGGGGGCTGAAAACCCAATCTCCAGTCCCCCCCATGGGGCTGAAGCTCAGATACCTGGTGCCCCCTTCTCTCCTCCCCTGTGGAACTGAATTCCCAGCAACCTCCCCCGCAGCCTGAAACCCTGATTCGTGGTGGCCCTTGATTCCCCAGCACACACACTGAAGCCTGGATCCCTGCTCCTTCCCACCCCCAGGCCATGAGTGCTAGACTCAAGCTGGGAGTGGCAGGGTTCAATCCTGCATGCCCAGTGCTCCCTGTGGGGGAGGAACCTCCAGAACCCATGGGCAGACAAGGGCTGGATTAACTTTCTGTGGGCTCGGAGCCAAACATTTTTGCAGGCCCCTAGAGGGGTAATGGAGCATGGCACAGGGAGGTCAGGCCCCAGAGCAAGGGGCAGCTAGAAGTAAGGGGCTATGGCATGGCCCCGCTCCACCCAGGCCAGTGCGAGGGGCCAGGCATTATTTACAAACTGGCACTTGTCAGACACACAGTGAGCCACCTGGACCTGTGCTGTCCGCATGCCCCTTTCCCATGAGGGCAGGGCCATGCCATACCCCACAGCCTCCCCTCCCCCTCCCCGACTCAACAGCCCCCTGACTCCCTATGGCAGAGCCGCCTGTAGCACTGCCAGCAGCACAGCACCTGGCACACCACCCCTGCCCAGTGCCCGCTGCCACAGCCCCACCACAACTGCACAGAACCCCCCCACTTCCTAGTCCCCCAACACACACACCTTTCCCGTCACCCCAGAGCCCAGCACTCTCTCCCACTCCCTGCCTCCTGGCTGCACTCATGGGCCCTGCTGGGGGAGGGGGGTGACTGTCTGCTGGGCTGAGCCTTCAGCCTGGGCTAGATTTAAAACATATACCAACATAGTTAGGTCAGCAAAGGAAGCACGTGACTTAGCAACATAGCTATGCCAGCAACAGCCACAGCATAGCCAGTGTACACTGCAGCCTTAAGTCAATATAACTTACGTCTCTCTGGAGCGTGAAGAAGGTGCCTTTTCCCACCCTCAAGACTCACACTGCCCACCCCTGTGCTGCTGTTTCCTCCTGAGGTGGCGTAATAATGCCGACGGAAAAGCACCTGCCTGTCAGCATAATGCATCTTCCCCAGAGGCGCTACAGGCGCACAGCTGCACCGCCGGAGGGCTGGTATGGAGATCTGGCCAGGGACACAGCTATGCCGACAGGAGAGGCCTGTCAGCATAGCTCTGCAGGGTGCACTCAGCCTAAGCCCAAGTCTAGTGCTGGCAGATCTCCACCATTTCCTCCAAGTCCCCATCCCCACCCCATCTCTGCCCCGCTCCACACCCTCCCCTCTACGCCTCCTGCACCCCACGGAAGAGCTGAGGGCAGCGGGCAGCAGGCACTGGGAGGATGAGGGAGGAGCTGAGTGGCAGAGCTCTCAGTGGGTCCTGAGCAAGCACCTGCTATTTTTTTGTCCCTTGGCGCGTCAGCCCCAGAGCACATTGGGGTTAACAACATTGATGGGAGAAGCTCTCTGGTCAGGTCACAGCATCTTCCCTAAAGTGCTATAGCAATGCAGCTGTACCTCTGTATGTGAAGACTAGCCCCTAGTAACTTTGGTGCCTTTGGAAAGGTGGTGTGTAGTATTTGAATGACCAGCCTCATAAAGGTGACTGCTGTGTAGGCTTCTCTTAGGCTTGTTTTTCTGAATATTGCTGAGCTGCAATCCAATTGATTTTATTATGTAGCTAGATTATCCCTAATTCAAGCAGCTATCTCTGCCATGTTCCAAAATGTAATTCCACACAACAGGCTATTTTTCTGATTAAAATTTATTTTGCAACATCTAGCACATCCAGCCTGTGGAGCTACTGACTGGCAAACTGCATCTTAGGGAATGGCTTGAACTGATCTGCAAATGGATCTTGAATGGTGGGTGATGCTTCCCCTGGCCTGTTGAATGCAAACAATTCATTAGTCTCCAAGAAAGTTGTGGAGCTAAATATTCTTCTCCCTGTTACTCAAGCCTGGTTGACACTGAAAGGTTGACCCACCTACTTCATTCAGGGGTGTGAGAAATCCACATTCCTAAGTGGTGTAGTTAAATCGATCTAACCCCAGTGTCAACTGTGCTTAGGTCAACAGAAGAACCTCTTCCAATGGCATAGACAGTGCCTAGGCTGCAGTTGTGCCACTGTAGCATTTCAAGTGTAGACAAGCCCTCAGCATGGCTAACAGCAGCCGTCTGCAAATCTTTTATGGGAGGACAGACTGGAGGAAAAGGATTTTTTTTTTAAATATATCGGATTTATAATTGGTCTAAAAAAGCCCTTTCTAATCTTGAAAGGAAACTACCTCCAAGCAAATTAATTTAGTATTTTAGCCAGAAAAAAATTAATGTGAGCCTCCTTTTCAATTAATTTAGCTGCAAACACAGTCTCTGAATGCAGCTGATAGGACAAGCTGAAGGACAGCACGATACCAAGTATACCACTGTTGTAGGTCATTATGCCCGATTCCTAATCTTGCTGCATATCTTGTACATGTGCCATTAAAAATCACGTGCAATGAATGTAAGATATTATATATACTTAGGGAAGGCACTTTAAAACTAAGGCTACGTCTAGACTACAAGCCTCTTTCGAAAGAGCGCATCTAGACTACAAGCAGATTGTTCAAAAAAGCGAGCCACTTTTTTGAAAGAGAGTGTAGACACTCTCTTCTGAAAAAGTACAGTTGGCATTCAATAGAGCCTTTTTTCGAAAGAGTACTTTCGAAAAAAGGCGTTATTCCTCATAAAATGAAGTTTACCGCAATCAAAAAAACTGCCACATTCTTTCAATTTACTTTTGAAAGAACACGGCTGCAGTCTAGACGCAGAGGAAGTTTTTTTGAAAAAAGGCCACTTTTTTCGAAAAAATCCTGTAGTCTAGACACACCCTAAGAGTCTAACTCTGACATTATATTATAGTTATACCTTTAATACTCCATTGACTTTGACAGAGTTACTTTTGAATTGCACTGGTGCAATGACAGAAGAATCAAGCCATTATCGTCTGCAACCAAATGTGCAGAACAATACACAAACTGTCTAGTGTCTTGAATCAATAAGAGTCATTCTCTCAGTGTAAACACTGAGGGAATTAGCAGCTGCTTAAGACAATATTTACCTTTAGGGTAATAAATCTTATTAGTGACTTCAAAATAAATCAGAATCCTCAATTACATCCTGTAAATTATCGGCTAGATTCAACCCAGGCGTAAGTGAATATAATTCCATTTATGTCAGTGGAGTTTGTTGTCCAGCTGAGTTTGGCTCTATGTCGAACAATCTCAAACACTTTACTAGTTCCTTTCCTCAGATCTCAAAGCACTTGACAAACTATAATGAATTAGTCTCAGAGGGGCAGTTATGTTAGTCTATCTGCCAAAACAATGAGGAGTCCTGTGGCACCTTAGAGACTAATAGATTTATTAGGGTGTAAGCTTTCATGAATAAAACACAGTTCATCAGATGAATTGGAATGGAAATTACAATGGCAGGGTATAATTTCCATAAAGAAGGAACCTACTTATCAATGTAGGGCCAGTCTTAATGAGGCCAATTCAATCAGGGTGGATGTGGCTCACTCACAGCAGCAGATGGGGAGGTGTGAATACCAAGAGAAGGAAAATTGCCTCTGTAGTGAGATAACCAATCTAAAGCCTTATTCAGGCCTAATCTGCTTGTTCTGAATTTGCAAATGAATTGCTGTTCTGCTGTTTCTCTTTGTAATCTGGTTTTGAAGGTTCGTTGGTTGGTTGGTTGGTTTGTTTGAGGGGGGAGTGGGTCAGTAGAAGATTGGCTACTTTTAAATCCATTACTAAATATCCAGGGAAGTTAAAGTGATCAGTTAGTGTATGTTACCTTTCTTGATGTCTGATTTGTGTCCATCTACCCCTTGACCCAGAGACTGTCCAATTTGGCCAATATACATGACAAAGGGACATTGCTGGAATTTGATGGCATAGATCACATTGGTAGATGTACAGGTGGATGAGCCCCTGATGGTGTGGCTTTTGTAGTTAGGTCTAGTGATAGTGCCAGAGTGGACAGAGTTGGCAACAGGGTTTGTTGCAGGGGTAGATTCCTGGGTCAGTTTTTCTGTGGTGTGGCTGCTGGTGAGTAATTGCTTCAGAATGGGGGGCTGTGAGGAAGGACTGGCCTGTCTCCCAAGGTCTGTGAGAGTGAGGGATCATTTTTCAGGATAGGTTATAATGAATTAAGTCTTCTGATATCTTGGCAGACAGATAAGCATTTTTATCTCTGTTTAATGGATTGGAAAGAACAAGTCCAGAGAGGTAAAGTGATTTGCCTAAAGTTACAGAGCCAGGTATGGAAGACAGATTTCTTTATTCCCATTGCAGTGTTTTGAAAGTGACCAACAAAGGAAAAATAATTGGAGTTGTGCTCTTGCATGTTTCTTTATTAACAATACGGAAGGGACTAAAAGTTTGGTAGGTTGTTTTTTAAAATTAATTTTCTACTTAGTTTTTACCACAAAGATATCAACTCTTTAATTCCTTAAGTTTGCTGATGATTTCCTTGGTTCCCAGAGAAAAGGAGTAAATTTTCTCAGCCTTAATTGAGGAAGTATCCTCTTTAACAAAGAGGCATTTTATCCCCCTGTTTTGTTGGGCATCTGGATTAAATAGTAATTAAAAAACAAAACACTGAGTTTTAAGTCTGAATAAAATAAAACTTCCATTTTACTTAACCAAGATTCACCTTCTTTGCATTCTGATGATATAATCCTACCACTATTCCAGGCACACATGAAAAATGTGTTTAGAACAAATCTGATGTAAGAAAAGGAGATTTTTATGTAAACAAACAGCTTTCTTTATGGGCCTTTCTTCATTACATGCTCTATAGAAGCAAAAAGGGCAGCTCACCACCACACACACAAAACCTTTTCTTTTTGAAGATCACCTTTAACCATTGGATCATGCAAAGAACTTTAAAAGGCAACATCCTAAAAGTTACTGTTAGGAATGTTGTCGGCCCATTGGAAAATATAATCAACATGTCCCAAGGGCAATAGCTAATCCTAAAAGTAAATAAAATCAACCAATGTCCCGGCCACTCTAGCACAGTCCTGTGGGCACTATGTCTTTTGGCTATTTGCCAGTGGTGTGCTAGCACAGCCAGGAATTTTAAAAAATAATAATAAGGGAGTAGCAGGAGATGCCGCCTGTAATACACCTTTTCTGCCATTGCAAGTGAAACATTTGTCTTCTTGCTGTAATTTTTTAGCAAATAATATGTGGAAACTATTGCCAGTGAGAAGTATACTGATCGGCTGTGTCTAGACTGGCCAGTTTTTCCGCAAAAGCAACCGCTTTTGCGCAAAAACTTGCCAGCTGTCTACACTGGCCACTTGAATTTGCGCAAGAGCACTGATGTTCTAATGTAAGAAATCAGTGCTTCTTGCGCAAATACTTTGACGCTCCCGTTCGGGCAAAAGTCCTTTTGCGCAAAACCTTTAGCGCAAAAGGGCCAGTGTAGACAGCTCAGTTTTGTTTTGCACAAAAAAGCCCCGATGGCTAAAATGGCAATTGGGGCTTTCTTGTGCAAAAGCACGTCTAGATTGGCCACGGACGCTTTTGCGCAAAAAGTGCTTTTGCGCAAAAGCGTCCGTGCCAATCTAGACGCTCTCTTGCGCAAATACTTTTCACGGAAAACTTTTCCGTTAAAAGCATTTGCGCAAATTCATGCCAGTCTAGACTCAGCCATCATGTATTGAGTGGCTGAGTGTATTGTCACAAGGTAGTGAAACCTGTACAGGAGACCACCCTTTTTTAGGCAGCTTTGTCGTGTCCCCAAGCCAGGGCACATTGTGGCTATCATCTTATAATGCCACCTCTAGTACGCTGTAAGCTTTGTCAGTGAGCTGAGCTGCTTAGGATGGGGGTTCACTGTATATTATTAATCCCCTGAGTAAAATATCACCAACCAATGCCTCGGCTCCATTAATTTATTTTAGGGTTAACTAATGGAGCAACCATATGTGGGGGGATGCATATGGCAGCAGATCCCCTTGGCTGAGCTGCTGTGCTGCCAGCTCTAACTCCCTTTGCTTACTAAGGAGAGTGAGCTGGAAAGTTTTACATAATGCAAAACAAACAAATGTCCAAAGGACCCTGTGGGAGCAAGTGGTTGCTGAAGATAGGAAAACAAGAGCCAAAGAAGAAAATAAATTATGCCCAGTGTGACCGAGGGGGAGAGGGACAAGGAGGTGCATGAGGGAGCACTAACAAGCTGCATGAAAAGGAGCCCAGGATCAGTGTGTGGGAGATTTTCAAGATAAAAAAGAACAAATTGAGCAGGACAAATGATAGCTTGTTTGTGATCAAATTACGAGAGCTGCGGGCAGGGAAAGGCAGTGGATGTGCATTAACACCGCACTAGTCCATGCTGTGGTAATCCTGCCCTGAAAGCAGAGCTGCAGGTTTGCACTTTCCCTCAGCACAGATCAACAGCGTTCTGTGGCTGGTCTAGGGGACAGTGCACATGCTTCCGTGCTCTCTGCAGGCCAGGGTGTGGCACTGTCCTGGCAATGGTACAAGCCCAGCACTGAGATTATTCATGTCACTGTTGCTTTTTATAGGAATAGAAAAGTAGCTGGTAGAGACAACTTCAAAAAGGCCATTTTTGCTGCCTTACTTGTTTCCTTAAGAGCTGCTGCTTTGGAGCAGCCAGAACCTTTCTCTGTCATTAAGTCCAGCCATGGAGGGTATATTATATTATTTTTATTATTAAGATTGATTGATTAATTTCCTTCCTCTGAAGCATTGAGGATGGCCATGGCTGGAGAGGGACCATTGCACAGGTTTCTAAGGTGACACTGACCTTTTTCTCTCTCTCAGGTGGCTGGCTGGTTCTTTCTCGTGTTATTCAGAGTTTAACAAATCACCGTATGTGAGGGTCAGGAAGGAATTCTCCTTCCTCCCCCACTTCCCAGCCAGATAAGTGATGATCTTTATGGGGGAGGGGTTCACCTGTTGTTGCACTATGGAGGGGGTGAGTCACATGGCTGGATTATCTGGGTATTTCTCAATCATTTCCCTGCCATTGCAGGGGCCTTGGGCACTGGTGCCTCTCCTGTTCTCCACCTGTGGCACATAACAGTTTTGGTTCCTGTGGGCTGTAACAGTTCAGGCTCATTTCAGTTGTTGGGATTGGTGTGTGGGTGTTGGTAGCCTGTGATGCACAAGAGGTCAGACTTAGATGATCTGGTGGCCCCTTCTGGTCTTATTTTTTATGACTCTGTTTTAAAGATGGCTGCCACCTCTTGCCTGAGGGGAAGGAACTTTACCATTTGTGCCGCCTCTTCCTCCCCTCTTTATGAAGTTTAGGAGGGCTCAGGGCTATGGATGTCTCTTCCCTGCTGTGTGGAGAAAGTGGTGGCCAGTTTTATATGCCTCCCACATTTGCCCCAAATGCCCTGGGGATCCTAGATGCTGATGGTTCCCTTAAAACTGTGGTTCTCAACTGGTGGTCCATGGACCACTGGTGGTCCATGGTGACTTTTTCGGTGGTCCACAGGAACATTGTCCAAAGTCACACGGCATGAGCAGGCGCCGCCGTTAGGCTGTTTTATGCCGTGTTCACAAGTAGCCAATGATACTTTCCGGAGGTGGACAGGACAAGGTATGGATTATCTTTCATCAGGAATCCATTTTCAATAGATGTTAATAGTGTTCCAGAGGATCTGCAGGAGGAATTCTTGGATCTGAGAAATGATTTTGCGGCTCAAGACATGTACTAGCAGTCTACCATAGAGAAATTTTGGGCCAGCGTGACCGGGAGTTACCCAAATCTGTCAGCACACGCAGTTAGATTTCTTTTGCCATTTGCATCAACTTATATGTGTGAGACTGGATTTTTCGTGTTTGTTGCACGTTAAGTCCAAACAGAGGAATCGGCTTGCAGTGGAAAGTGATATTCGTTGTGCATTATCAAGTACCACTCCAAACATTGAAAAGCTTGTCATTGAGAAGAAAATCCAAAAATCTGTTAGTAAGAAATAAATTTCAAATCAAAATGTTCGTTGTCTGCTCTTTTTTATTATGTCTCAAAAAGGAGGTGGTCCACGAAAATTTTTTGATTGGCCTGGTGGTCCATGGACTGAAACAAGTTGAGAACCACTGCCTTAAGAATTGGTGCCGAAGAGGAGGAGGCAGGGGTGTCCCTAGACTAGTTGCCAGCAACTGGCGCCCGAGGCAAACCATGCAATCGGCGCCCCCACCTCCAAACTTCTCAATGATATTGTGCCACCATTTGGCACCCCATTTAACTGGGCACCCTAGGCGACCGCCTAGTTCGCCTATATGGACAGGCCACCCCTGAGAGGAGGGAAAATTGGAGGCTGACTTTCTAATGGCCTCTCTTGCTCCTGACAACCTTACAATGGCTGCTGGGTTTCTCAGCAGCTTCAGTAAGAATCTGCTCCCGCCCCTCAACATCAGAATGCCAGAGAAGTAAGAGCACAGCACCAGTAGCCTTCCCAGAAATTGAAATTAGGGGGGGATGTTCGAATTTACATGGGGGGGTGTCAGGGCCGATGAGGGATGAGCCCGTGAGGGTGAAGGTGGGCTGTATGGCACCATAGTTCACAAAACTGGGGGGGGGATGTTGGGGAAATTCGGGGGGTATACACCCCCATAGGGGAGGTGTAGGGAAATCCCTGCACAGCATGTTGTCTGGGTCAGATCTGCAACCATTCCTGGGATTAGGGAGGAAATGGTGATGGCATTCCCCAAATGGCATTACAAATCATAGACCTTACTAGCCTGCAGTGGGGCTCCGCCATATGTGTGCACTGAGTCTCCGCAGACATTTGATACAGTGCCCCACACAGTTGTATTTGAACAACTATTTCCACTTGCCTTAGGCAGCAGCACCATCACAGGGATTGAAAACAGACTGTAGGATTGCACCATGCCATATTGTGTGAATATTTAGCACAATGACAGGTGGTATGCCTGATTTTATTAGGCACCGAACTGTAGTGATCTAGAAGAGGGGTTAAACAACACATTTATTCAATTGGCAAGTGATACTACACAGAGAAGTATTACAGTTCCCATTGAGAGACAGAAAAATAATACAAAAGGACCTACAGAGAAGTGAGAAATCTGAGCCAGAAATAAAGAGTTTCAGCCTGAAAAAATACAAGTGAATACATATGGGGAGTAATATTATTTATCAACAAATATTTAGTGAGAGGAAGATGCTTGGAAAGCAGAAATTCTGAAAGAGAACTAAAGTCTAGACTGGACTGGACTTAAAATTTAGGGCAACATAGCTACAGCATAAAAAAAAATCATATCCTGAGCCACATAAATATGCCAATTTAACCCTGGCATAGGCACAGCTAATTGTCAAAGAATGGTTCCATGAACATAGCGGCTAACATCGCTCAGGGAGGTTCTTACAGTGACAGAAAACCCCCCTTCCATCAGTGCAGGCTGTGTCTATATTATGAGATTATGCTGGCATAGCTACAGTGCTGCACCTATAGTCTCTATAATGTAGACATGGCCTTTGAGAGTGAACAGCAAACTGGATATTTTGAGAGGGACAGTGGTGCTATAGTTAAAGTATACCTGCCTGGGCATCGAGATCTGATTTATTCTCAACTCTCCAACAGGCGTCTTACAGAAACTTTAAGCAACATACCTAATTTATTTGGGCCTCGGATTCCTATAAAACTGAGATATCTGGTAAAAACTCCTTGCATTACAATATAGACTTAAAATGGGGGATACATTCTTATTCCCCCTCCCCCCCCAAATAAGTAGCTAATCAATGTGAAATGTCACATTCACATAGGTATAGTTTTTATGTCTTTGAATTTTTTTCTGTAGTTTGTTCGATTTCTCAAGATGCATTTTTAAATAGCTAATCTGCCTTGGGAGGTGGCTGAAATTTGTTCTTGGCAGGCCCACTTTCCACTGTTGTCTGCTCTCTCTTAGAAAGCATTCTGTCTCTATGCAAAACTTCATTCATTAACAGATAGCCAGATTTGGTCAAAAGGGGAGGGTCTCTTTTATATTGGATTTTAGGGTCATTTTAAACTGTTATTCACATTATAACTGAAAGTTTATATGTTTTACATCTGATTAATTGAGGCTGTTTGCTTGGGAGCCTGGCTGGTTGACTGGTGGCAGCAGAAGTGCTGGGCACATGCCAGCCCAACTAATGTGTGAAGAGCTATCATATTTTTCAGTCAGATTTTATTCCAGCAAGGTAAAGATTATGGCTACGTCTAGACTGGCATGAATTTCCGCAAATGCTTTTAATGGAAAAGTTTTTCCGTTAAAAGCATTTGTGGAAAAGAGCGTCTAGATTGGCACAGATGCTTTTCTGCAAAAGCACTATTTGCGGAAAAGCGTCCGTGCCAATCTAGATGCGGTTTTGCGCAAGAAAGCCCCGATCGCCATTTTAGCCATCGGGGCTTTTTTGTGCAAAACAAATCTGAGCTGTCTACACTGGCCCTTTTGTGCAAAAGCTTTTGCGCAAAAGGACTTTTGCCCAAACGGGAGCGTCAAAGTATTTGTGCAAGAAGCACTGATTTCTTACATTAGAACGTCAGTGCTCTTGCGCAAATTCAAGCAGCCAGTGTAGACAGCTGGCAAGTTTTTGCGCAAAAGCGGCTGCTTTTGCGCAAAATCTTGCCAGTCTAGACACAGCCTATGTGTAGCTGCTAATAGATAAATTCATTCCTACCAACACCCCCACCTCCAGTGAAAATGCCACCCATAATTAAGCCTTTAAAAAATTAACACACACACACACACACACAGATACAAATCCTTTGTTGTGAAGCAGACAGTCTTGGTGCACACACACATACCTGATACACATCCCCAAAGCAAAGCAGTTAAAAGTTGAGCCACCTGGCAGTACATACACTCTACTCCTCTACCCACATCACAACTGCCATACACCACAGGGCACACAGCACAAATGTAACTCAGCCCCCCGGGAGCCCTCCCTTAACACACCCTTTACCAAACTGCCTGCTCTCAACACAATCACTACACCAAATGGCCATAACTGCAAGGGTTGGCAAACAACCTAGTGAAGCAGTATGTGCCAGAAGGCAAAAGGACAGAGTTAAGGTTGTGGTGTGTATCTGTGGTTGTGATATGGTCAGGTCAGGGAGTAGAGAATGGTTGATGTTAGGGGGGCATAATTTGTGATTTCTTTCTATTTGTGGCTTTGTGTCATGTGCAGAAACCCTAACTGTGTCAAAATAAAGCTTTGGGTGTATTAGTTTTTACTATACCATTGGATATTATAGGATCACTTCATTAACACTTGCAAAATGCTTTAAGATCCTTCAGGATGCTATGCTAAAGTCCTACTATGGATTTGCAATAGTATATAGCAGTTCAAAAACCCAGAATAATCCTAGACTGACTATACAGAGGCATCATGCCATAGAACAAGTGATAGTCCCTTCCTGCTATCACTGGTGAGCCCACATCTAGAATACAGTTTACATTGCCCGGTATCCCTCAGAAAGAGGCCATATCACAGAAAATATTATAGAAAACCAACATAAATAAGTAACAATTTATTGACAAAGAAAGGATTAGAAGAATTAAGTCAGGGTAACTCTGACTAAGCGAGGACATAAATCTGAAGGGTGTAAACATAAAGAGGAATTATTTAGGGTGGTCTGAAAAGGTGAAACTGAGTAATGAGATCAAACTGAGCAAACAAAAATGCAGGCAGCCTTTGAGAGAACATTTCCTGAATGGTGAGTCACTGAAAACTAGACCAAACCAAATGCTTTGGAATACACTGTAGGGAGCAATCCTGCTCTGGCAGAAGAAGGGACAAGATGACCTAATGGTCTTTACCAGCTCTTGATTTTTTTATGAGTCTATGTGGCTGCTTACATGCTATACCATTGGTCTAGAAAAATTTTTTTGTTTAAACTGTATAATGTATCCTTTCTCAACACAAAAAAGGAAAACTAGATATCAAACGACAACATCTGAAGTTAAGGACTGATGTTTCATCCTTAAATCAAGCCAGTGGACCCACTTTGTCTTTACTATGGGCCTAATTGAGCCCAATAGAAGTCTTTCTATTGATTTCAGTGGGCATTCACCTGCTACAAAGCCCCTGTCCATCTAAAACCCAGCTGGCCAGTGGTCAAGCAGTAGCCCCAGAGTTCTTTTGTTTGTTCTAGAGGAGGTAGTCTTGATGAGTAATTGACAGGCCTCTTTCCTTCCTATGGGTCTCTTGTTCTCCACTTGGAGGAGGAGGAGGAGCAGGGTAGCAGGACATGAGCCAAGACTCTGAAGGGTTGTTGCAGTGTCCAGACTACTTGTTGGTCCACCTCAATCTATATCCCCTCAGCAGTGTTCCTTCTAAGATGAGCACCTGCATAGCCGTGCACTAAAAATTTTAGGTCTGCCCATGTCATTTTAAGAGCTGCACAGCAGCACTCACCCCTCATTTTCCTGCTGGAATGGAGGGTGAGTGGTGGCAGTGGCAGTAGCCGGCAGCCTGGTGGGTTCCTGATGGCGGGTAGCTGCCCTTTTGCTCTGCCTGGAGCTGGGGGACATGAGGTGAGGCAGCCCCAGCTGGAACTGGCCTTCTGCTGGAGCTGGGGCCACCTGTGGTACTATTTTTAGCACCAAGGTCCCACGGGGACTGGGACCACAGTACTAAAAATAGCACCACAGCCCTGGCTCCAGCCTCCACAAACTTCTTTCCACATCGAAGGTAGAAAGTTAGGGAAGGGGCAGGGGGGAGAACTAAGGGGAAGGTGGGTGAGGAGAGGAAGGGGCTTGTGCTGAGGGGAGAGGAAGGATCTGGGGCAGGCACCAAGGGGCAGGGTGAAGGAGAAACAAATGCCAGGGGGCCAAGAGGAGATGAGGAAAAGGGCAGGAGGGGAGAGGGAAGGGAAGGTGTCAGTGGGCATGTGAGAAGGGAGGGGACAGGGTGATGCTGGGAGAGGCAAGGGAAGGGACAATGGGGGCAAGAGGTAGGAAGAGGGGAGGGGAGGAGTGGGTGTCAGGAGAAGAGGGGTGGGCATGAGGAAGACAAAAGTTGGTGCAAGTCGTGAGGGTACAGAGGGGCAGGAGGAGAACTGGGGCAGAGGGTGGTGAGGGGGTGTTCACCAGGGAGAAAGAGGGCAAGGAGGGAAGGGGCAGTGAGGGAAGGGGGAGGCACCAGTAAGGTGCAAGAATAAGGTAATGTGCAGGTGCCAGGAGGATTGTGGGAGTGAAGCAGAAGGGCAGACACGTGGACGGGAGGGACAGGCACCAGAGGATAGAGGAGAGAGGCAGGGCAGGTGGATAGAGGAAGGTGTTAGGAGAGGGGATAGGGAAGGGTAGCTACAGATGGTCAGAGTGGGGCTAGAGGAGTGGGCACAGGGGGAAGAGAAGGGTGGGTGCAGGGGGGCAGGGCCCCAAAGGGCTGAGGGGAATGAGAAGGGCAGGAGCTAGGACAGCTGGGGGGGGGGGCGGGAGGAGCAGTAGCAAGCACCAGGGGAACAGATGGGGCGAGAGGAGAATGGGAGACATGGCAGCAGAGGGGAAAAGGGAGAGGTTTCTAACTTGGGTGCTACAGTGGCACACATCCAAACAAGCACACATGACCTCAATACTAGTGCACAAGACAAAACTCACTCTGCTCATGGGTGGAAAATCTTAGAGGGAACACTGCCCCTCAGTCCACTCCCTACCAGTCTATTGCTCCTCCACTTAGCATGTGGTCATATCATCAGAGATTAGGGGCAATGCTGCAGTGCACTGTTCTTCAGGGCCTTTTACAGGCTCCCAACTGCAAAAGGTCCAGAGAGGGTATGCATCCCTACTTCTGGAGGAGCTGTAGTAATGTTGTAAACACTTAGCCCACAGTGCCAAGCATCAGCTGCACTTCCTAGTGCAGCCAGCATTTCCGTCATCTGTGCTACCAGAGCCCTTTTAAACTGTCCTTCCAGCTGGGGCATGCCCTAAAGCCTTTAAGGCACAAGGCCTCAAATAGCCCAGAACTACTCAATACCTTGCTCTGATTTTTTGTGGAGTTTATCAACCCCATCACAGGCCTACAAGAGGGAAAGATAGAGGGATAGTCACAGAATACTGTATATGGTCTTCGCTTTTTAATTGTAAAGGGAGCAACATGGCTAAAACAACACACAAAGCTGAGTTATTTTGGCCTTTTTAGTTATTTAAGGATAGGGGTGATAGCAAAATACAAGGCTTTGTCTACACTATGACTTTTTCCGCAAGAGGCAATGCAAATGAAGCGTGGATTAGCATTTTCCCGTGCTTCATTTGCATACTCTTTCGTTCCGTTTTTGCACAAAAACAGGCAGTGTGGCCGTGGCTGTTTTGCGCAAAAACCCCTTTTTCTGCAAGATCCTTATACCTCTCTGGGACAGGTATAAGGATCTTGTGGAAAAAGGGATTTTTGTGCAAAATGGTCACGGCCAAACTGCCTGTTTTTGCACAAAAACGGAACGAAAGAGAGTATGCAAATGAAGTGTGGGAAAATGCTAATCCGCGCTTCATTTGCATTGCTTCTTGCAGAAAAAGTTATAGTGTAGCCGTAGTCCAATAGTGTGTGTATGAAAACACACACACATACACACACGTTCCTGGACATTTGTCACATCAGTAACTGATAGCTACTATAATCATCCAAATTCTTTCAAGATACAATGTTGCAAATAGACTTCTTTCTGATCTGTACTAAAAACACCCCACAAATTCTTATTAAATAAGTAAACAAGCCCAGATTAACAGTAAAG
This sequence comes from Pelochelys cantorii, assembly GCA_032595735.1. NCBI lineage: Eukaryota > Metazoa > Chordata > Testudines > Trionychidae > Pelochelys > Pelochelys cantorii. The sequence goes on along the minus strand of CM064326.1, from coordinate 46,201,488 downwards.
AATTCTTGCCTCCCATCCTTTCCAACTTCAGTTAAAAAGTATAATTTGTGCTCTCACTCCTCATTTGGAAAGCAATTTACATCTGCTATCACATCTTGATTAACTGCAAGAAAAGATCCAAATTACACCTCAGAAAAAATATTTAGTTATTACTCAATTTGTACTTTGTTCTGGGTAGAAAATTATGATTAAAAACAAAACAAAAAATGTCTAAAATGTCCATGAAACATTTTGATCTTTTTCAGATACTATCTGAATATCAAAAAATTGTGGCAAAAAACGGAATTATTATGGGGGTTTTAATGAAAACTTTAAAATGTCCACAGTAAGCAAATATTTTGAGACATTTTTGTATAGTCAAAAAACCAATTTTCCACTGGGAAAAATCATGAAGGAAAATTTTCAGCCATCTTTACTTCTAGGCACCTATCAAGCTAGTATGTGCTCTACAAACCATGAACCACTCCACTTCTGCTAGCTTTTTGTAACACCGGAGGTAGAATGTTTTCCCCCCATGCTTATAATCTGAGTTCTGAATGCTTTTATATTTCAGATATGTACTAAACCCACTCAACCAAGGTTATACAAATTTCCCAACTGTTCTTTCCCATTTCTCAGTCAATAGTATTCATGAGAGACAGGGCCCCAATTTCCTATTAATTCAATTTTTCCTCCTTTGCTTCCAGCAGAACATCTGCCCTGCTTCTCATCACAAATGTCAATACTTTTTATGCCAGTCTAACCAACATGTGGAAACTGAATGAAGTAGCAAGTACCAGGAATTCAAAATCCTAGTTCTAGTCTCAGACATTGGAATGGCACTGTACTGAAATGTGCCACTTTACCATAATAAAGTTCTTGTTTTATTTAGAAAGAATATTTTAACTGACAAAAGATTACTGACTTGAGTGAAAAGCATCACCTGAGTTTTGGAAGCAAGAGGCGAAGGCATAAAATTTTATCATGAAGTATTAGAAATAAATGCTTAGCTGATCATAGAATCATAGAGCTGGAAGAGACCTCAGGAGGTCATCAAGTCCAGCCCCTTGCCCAAGGCAGGACCAATCCCAATTAAATCAACCCAGCCAGGATAAATATATTCTTTTAAAAAATTCCTCTTTAAAAAATTCAGCAACAATAACCCGAAGTTAAATCTTTTTCATCCCACCTTTTGGTAACTTTTGACCATCAAGAAACAGGTAGCTCTGTTATTTCGTCCCTTTAACTCTGAGGAGCAGGCACATCATTTATGGAACAAAAGCAATTGTGGACACTAATGCACCATTTGCACATGTTTATTTTAAGTGTCATTTTAAAGAAAAGCAGTAGATTTAATTAATCTCAAAGCAATTGTTTACCTTTATATAAGAGATTAGTCTCACCAGTTATTGTTTCATCTCTAATTGGGCATGCAAACTAGAGGTTAAGAATTTGTCAAAACTTCAATTGAAGGTAATACTTTATAACACTTTTTCCCCTGTAGAGAGGAAAGTACCCACACTGTTTCTGCTACAGCTGTAGCTAATGGCAAAGTGCCCAATGAATTCAACAGAGGCAGGATTGGTGCGGTGTGCCATATTGCCAGGTGTAAATTATAACATGGAAGATTTTAAATGACTTGGATGCAGTTGGGAGCCAGAATACAGTACCTTTCATGACAGCTCATACTCTAACCAACAAGGTACTTAAGCAAGTGCTTAAATTTATGTACCTGAGCAGACTATGCTGAAACCAATGGGGACTACTCACATGCTGAAGTTCCTTGGTGAATCAATACCTTGGAAAGTGGGAAGTTTTTAAATTAATCCAAGGCACAAAAACTGTGTTTGTGATTTATAGTTTTTACACATTTCCTGCAGTTGGTGGGTCTCTCAGATAGATTTAAAGCTACTCTGTAACCGAACGCATGTATTATGGACCAGATTCTGCTATGCTAGTTCAGTTATGATCTGGGTTTCTTTAAGGTGTAAGCATGAGGAAGAACGGCATTTGCTAGCAATATCACTTTTTTATTCTTTTAAATCAAATTTAAATGATCAAACCTTATTGTTTCCTAAAATATTCACGAGAGAGCAAGAGCATTGTGTTTAGTCAAGAAAATAGTCAACAAATGAATGTGTTGTTAGTTTGACAGCAATAAAAAAAAAATCACACCATAAAATATTTATTAAGAAGCAATGGACTTTTTTTCACTTGTAAGAAACACTTTGTCAAGCGCTCTGTAAAAGATTTAAAAACTTTGCCAAATGTTAACATTGATTTTACATTATTATACACAAGATAAAACACCACAGCTTACAAATTTCTTTTTATTACAACTCTGGGTTGTTGTTTCAACCCACCCACCCCCAGTTGTAAATTAGTTCCTACATACTTAAATTTAATATTTTAAACAAGTAAACAACGTACAAAGAGATTCACCTGAATTTCAAAAATCAGAGTTGGTGTCCTTAACAGAGCATGTGCAATATGTGCAGTGCATTCTGGGAGAGAGAGAAATAAAGAGCTAATTTTATTCGCAGCTGAAAAAGCTAACATCAAGTTGACCAGTCTCCTGGAAAAAAACCAATGGGCCTGATCCTGTAAGATACTGAGCACCTTTAACTCTCCTTGAACCAACAATAGTTGAGAGCGTTTCGGCCTAGATCTTTCAAGGTATTTAGACATTGCTCTGCTTAGAACTGAAAGGCCAAGGGAGCATTTAGTTCCTCAAAAGATATTTAGGTGCCTACTTTCCATGGAGTTGAGTGCTTAGGTGCTTTTGAAAACCCCATTAGGTGCCTCATAGCCTTAAGTTTTAAAATGCTGAGACAAGCAGCAACTAAACACTGCTAAAAATCTTGTCATCCATGTTTTGTAGGAGTTACCCAGCACTTCATGATCAGATCTAGTCTTTTCTAGTCTCTCTTAGAAGTTATATATGCTGTATTAGGGATGTTAAATTTCATGTAATCAGCTAATTGAGTAGTCGATGGAAGTCGCTAAGGGGGGAAACTGCAGAGCCACAGCAGGGTTAGGTCCCAGGCCCGGGAGCTACCCCCACTGCGGCTCTGCCTTTTAAATGTATTAAGAGCTGCTAGGTGCTTAATACATTTAAAAAGCAGAGGCACGGCAGAGGGGACCAGGAGTAAGCCAGGAATCAACTGTCCCGACCTGCACCTGGTCCCAGCTACACCTCTGCCTCCCGTGCCCCTCCCCCTCCAGAAGGTGCTGAGGGGAATTGGCTTTTAAGCCGGCTCTCCCTGAGCACTGGCTCCTGCTCCCCCCCCCCCCTTGCTGCCTCTCTCTGATAGAGACAGCAAGAGGGAGGGGGAAGTGGCTAATCAAGTCACTACTCGATAAGCTCGGGTAGTCGACTAGTTGCTATAGTTATGGTATTAGACAAGAAACCTGGTGTGAAATACCTACTCCTTTTCTTATTTCAGTGGTAAAGAACAGCTCTTCCTTTCCTTTTTTGTGTTGTAGGTTTGCAAATGAAACCATTAGACCTGGCATAATTGCCCATGTAACAAAACTGTTAATATCAGATTCATTGCAACATAAGGAATCAGTATCAGACAATAAGAAAATTTTAATTGGTTCTAGTCTGATTAAAGCAATTTAATGTTTTCAGGATGTCATCAATACTATACTGTCATTCCAAACATAAAGAACAAATTGACTAAAATGCACAGACAAATTTAAAAACGATGAAAGCAGCCTTAAAGACATTGTTGGTTTTGTTTTAAAGAATTATGAAATGCATGTTACCATTAACACAAACACATCATTCTTTGTATATTGGTTGCTTCTTTAAACTCAGATTATCTATTTTATCACAAATTGAATCAAAAGTTTCAGTGCAAAGTCACCCTCTGCAACATGCCATCTGCTTGAAGGTTTAAAGACTTCTATATTGTGCAGAAATATTTCATTTATAAAGCAATTATGCAAAATGAAAATCTATTAGGACTTGATTGTTTTGGTTGTTCTTTATTTTCAATGCAAATAAAAAATAGCATTTCCAGAAACTGATTCCTATTCTAGTTGTGCAAATCTCCCAAGTTCAATTTGGATTGGCAGTATTTTAGCATCAGAACTGGTCAGCAGGCCCTGGAGTTCAGAAAGGTTTGGATTAGAATGAATCCCATTTTCCCATGACTGAATTGCATCACAAACCCATGGACAAGATCTCTGTTTGATAAGTTTGTGCACATTCACACAGGTTTATTTATACAGGAAGTGGGATTAGTAGCCATATTTGAAGATACTACAAGACTTTTCTCTGCAAGCACAGTTCAAACTTGAAATGCACAAGACAACAGCAGTATCAAAGATTTTGATCAAAGCAAGAATCTCATATCTGTTTTTATTAAAGTACACTGAGTTAAACAAAGATTGTGCAAACCTCTATTGGTTCCTGAACAAGAGAGTCAAACTCAAATAGAGTATGAGTCCAAGTGCACTGGAAGTTAGAGCTGAATTTTTGCACATTTCTAATTCCTACTTAAATATAAAGGACAAAGAAAATAATCTTGTGAAAAACTAAGAACACCACATCATTCCACTTTAAAACTAAAGTGGATTAAGAAATCACAGGACTTGCTAGCAAATTTCTATCTTACAATGATTGCACAGTTTAGTCTTCCATAGACAATGTGATTGTCTGTAAAGAAATATTAAATGTTGTAGAGAAGTCTGAAGAGAGGAGAACAGAGGTTTTGTAAGTACCATGATCTTGTACAGTACACGAAAACTCTGAGACAAATGTTTTTGACTGTGCCATACCTGAAGGGCACTTAGTGGCTCAGGCATTTATCGCACATACAGAGTTATATTAAATCCTTGGTTAATCATGAACTGGAATGGAAGCATATCTGGAAATGCAAAGATATTGTCACAGTTTTTGGCAACTAAATCCAATGTAAAGAAATTGTTTATAAACACTGTCTGACATGCATGAGTCTTTCAAAATTATTTACAAATGAGGTTCTACAAGCTTCATTCCAAAAGTATTTCTCCTTTGCTTGGCTTAGGTGCTAAAATGTGATTTTTAAAGTTACACAGTCACTGCTGGGTACATCTTCTGTTCACTATTGGCATGGGGATAGGGAGACTGAATCTGTCTGTATCCACTTTGCAGACCATCCAGGAAAGGTGGCACCGGGGTCATAGGCATAGAGTCATGTTGGACAGCATAACCTACATACTGTGGGTGCAAATACTGCCCTTGGTGTGGCACAATCTGGGTAGCCTGCTGGCAGTTCAGTACTGAGAAGTTAGTAGGCATGTTGACATAGACATTATTCATGGTCCCTTCTGGCAAACAGCAGTTGGTCTGTGACCTAGTAGGGGGGGCTCTGGCACCTGAATTGGCACTGGAACTAGAGCTGGCAGCAGTACTTGATTGACGAGAGGATGAACCACGGGAGGTACTAGCACTTGGAATCATGGGAATAGTCTCCATCAGCCGATTACCTCCAGGTGCTCGGCTCTGCTGTGGCTCCTGCTTGGGTCGCAGGCATCTGCAGCAACAAGCTGCTACTAGAGATCCCAAGATGATAAAGGCAACAAAAACAGATCCAACTATAAGGAATGGCACATAAATGGGTACTACAATAAATAAAAAACAAAAACAGTTATTAGGAGAGGCTACAAAGGCTACACCTAAAAAACAGTTGTACAAAGAGAACAAGGTTTCCAAGTCTGTCCTAATTACACCACTTCAGGCTCGTTCTGGTGTGTTCAGTATTTGTGTAAGGCCAGCAAATGTGCTAGAACCATGGAGGCTTTTCCCTGAACAGCAGGAGAAAGATTCCAGTTTGTACTTGACATTTAATCATAAATAGAGTCTTAAAGGTGGTATAAGTTTAAAGAATGTATACAGTTAGACTATGGTAAGTGGTTAGGAATCACTTTGAAATCCTGTGTAAAAGTCCCCGCCCCCTTCTTTTTTAATTGAAAGTGCAAGCAAACCTGAAGGAATGATTACTGTACTCTATTAAATATACTAGGACACAACTTGTACAAGACATTCTGGAGACAACTGGTGTTATCTAGAACATTAAAATAAATGCAGAACTTAAAACAAAATCAACTGTTTTTTCATTTGTAAAGTATCCAAACTCCTTGACAGTAATTTAACTTTTTCCTGTTTCTGATTTCTAATACTTGCAAATAATGGACTAATTGCTATTGAAAATAATTGCTAAGTTACTTACTTGCTGTCCAAAAATGTGACATTTGTATTTGTCCTACTTTTATTCTTAGTTTCTTGTCAATGAGCATGGTATATGTGTGTCTGTCTTTCTATTATAAAAACGCAGTGTTTGCTTTAAATTTAAGGTAGAAACACTTTCTTTTCAACTGATCCTGCTACCCGAAGTATTGGTAATTTTTTAAAAATGTGTAAAAAGCTATAAAAGGAAGGGGAATTACCCATAATAACTAAGCGTGGATTCACCTTTACTAGCCAAGTCCTGGTCCATAGGCAGGGCTTGAAAGAGGGGTTGCAGCTCCCCTCTGGGCCAGAGATGTAGGCATGTTCTCCCGAGAAGTCTTCCCCCACTCCAAGGTCTCTAGGGGCTCACGCCACTGACGTGCCAAGCCGGGGCAGGCAGACGGGCTAGGTGCCCGAGCTCGGCGTTTCTTAGCCCTGCCGCCCGCGGGCGCTCTCAGAACTAGCTTCAGGGTCAGGCAGTTCCCAACAGTTAAGCTCTGGGAAGGGAGAGCCCGGGGCCACCACGACCCCAGGCAGGCAGACTGGCTGGGGCGCGCCGGATAGGCAGTGCCAGCGCCTCCCTTAACGGGGCGGCTCGGAGTGGCTGAACTGCTGAGCCTGGCTGTCCCGTATCAGCACCCTCCCATGAAGGGCTGCCCAGGCTGCGCCATGTGCCTGGCCAAACCGCCAAGGGCCCGAGGACGCGAGAGGGGATAGCCGCGTACCTGCTGCGCCATCCGGGCCGTCTTTGTCCGGCCGGTCCTGCTCGTCCGCCCCCTGCTGCCGGTCGTTGTCGCACACGCCCTGGTCCAGCCGGGCCTCGGCGCTGGAGCAGCAGTAGCGCAAGGCGCAGCTGCCGCAGCAGATGGTGGCGTCCCCGCCGTCGAAGCGCTCCGGGCACTGGAACCCGTCCCGCCAGACGCCCTGCGCGTCCAACCAGCCGTGGCAGTACTCGCCGCTGGCCCCGGCCCCCGCCGGCAGCAGCCAGCTCAGCGCCGCCAGCAGCAGCCAGCAGCGCCCCTTCCACATGGCACCGCTCAGCGGCGGCGTCCGGGCCAGCAGCGCGCCCACCAGAAAAGGGGGGTGGGTCCGCAGCCCCCAGGGGACTCCTCTGCTGGCAGCCACCTTGGCCAGGGTGCTAGGGACACAGCCCCTAGCTACGCGGGGAGAGGGAGCAGGGGCACAGCGCCCCGCCGTGCCGCTGGAAGGGGCTCTCTTACTAAGAAGGATCTCAGTGGAGAGCGGTGACGCATCGGACCGCAAGGGAATCTAACACCTAGAAGCGGGGAGTCCACGGGGCTCTTCTGCACGCCCCCCCCGCCTGGAAGAAGGGGTCGGAGGCTCTTCTGGAAGTGCCCGGCGCTCCGTGCTCCGCCGTTGGTCAGTCCCAAGGAAACCCCCTGCTAACTCCTAGACGGCGGCGGCAGGACTTGCAGTCACCGCGGCTGGCGCCTGCCCCTCTCCAGGCACCCAGCGAGCAGCCGCCCCCGGGCTGCGAGGGCAGCGCGTCCGGCGAAGCGCTTCACACAGCCAGGACTTCCCTCCCCATCGCTCCCAGCGCGGCTGCGCCTCCCAGTGCTGCTGCGATAGGGGAAGCGCTGCGAGCGGGCCGCGGCGGGGCAGGAACTGCCACCCCCAGCCCGGGGCGCCGTGCCCGCCCGGCAGATCCTCACGCCGGCGGGGGCAGAGAAGCGGCAGGAAACTCCAGGAGCATCCGAGACGGGGCTGTCGCAGCCCCTCGGCGCCAGGCGCACGGCTGAGCTCAGCCTCCCGTCCGGATCCCAGGGCCGAGCCCGCAGCGACGCGAGAGAGTGCCCAGGGCTGCCGAGCCGGGCCCCGCAGGGGCAGCCACAGGGGACGGACGGCTGCTGTTACTGCGTGTCCTCGGCCCCGACATCCCGCCCAAACTTTCCTTTCATGATTCGAAGCCGCGCCCGAAGTGGGGACCAGCGGGCTGGCGGTGCCGGGGCTCAGTCCCTCTGCGCTGCTCAGCGGGGAAAGCCCCTGTCCCGACGAGTCCTTCACCTGGGCGCGCCAGCCTGGCAGCGCCAAGTTACATCCCTGCGCTGCGGGGCTACACCCCCCGGCGCGGCGCGGCGCGGCGCGGCGCGGAGCCAGCCAGCCGCTGGAGCTGCGAGCGCGGCGCCCCCCTGGCTGCAGGCGGGGCGAGTGGGGCTGCGAGGGAGCTTGGGGCGCGGAGCTGCCTCCCGGCGTGTGTCTCTCGCGGCGCCTTCCCTCCGGTTCCTCGCCGAGCCGCTGACTGCTCTGCCTCGCTGCGCGGTAGCCACTGGCGCCCGGGCTGTGTCGCTCTCTACTGGCGAGACAAGCAGCCACTGGCCGGAGCTCAGACGCCTCGCACTTGCTTCCAGTGTTATTATAGGCACCCAACACCCATTGGCGCGCATGCGTTTTATCCCAGCCACCCCCCTCGCCTTAGCCTCCCGCAAGGGGGCAGGGGGTGACAAGGGCAGAAGCGTTTGATTATCGTAGTTCACGCCCCTAGCCAGACACGCTCGCTCTGATGGGGGAAAGCGAGCGGCCTTTAACAGGTTGAAACTGTAAGAGAACGTAAGTACGCAGAATGCACTTTTTTGGGAATGTGGCGAGGAAATGGGACTGACACTCCTAGTTCTGCAAAAAATGGCATGGAATATCCGGGTGCCAGGTTTTTCGGGGCTTTTGCAACAAGCACAGCAGTACAATATACCCTAGAATGCTGTAGAGTGCTGCAGGAGACATGCCACCCATCACACCACTTACACTAGTTTCTTAACACATTTTAGTTTTAGTCTTTGATTTTCTTGAAGGCTTCTAGCCAATCTCCCGGTCAACACACACAACCCTGCACAAACTCAGCAGATGACAACTTCAAATCCAGCATACCGAGACAAGCTTTAAAGCATATATACTTTGTAGTTCAGAGGCTCTTATCAGTTCATAGTTATTGCATCTATATTTAATTTAAACAAATGATTGAATTTTCTCCATCACACAAAACAACTCTTGGTATTGTTAATTTCCCTCACATTCAGTGGTTTCTACACTTCATAATTTAACACCCAATTGTAGAAGACACTTTTTCCTCTGGTGAGACTGTAAAACATGTTTCAGGTGGAATGATCTTTATGGCAAAAGAAACTATATCATGGTATCATTGTACCATGATGTTTCCCCATTTTTCTTTATATTATTTCAGATCCCCAAAATACACGTGTCTAAATTTTCTGTATATTATTTGTCCCTTTGGTTTTTAAATGAAGTCTCAATGAATACATGACAAAAAGTAATGTTATCCCTGAAAAAAAGAAATTATGAAGACTGTGTTATGTCCCAATGATGCCCGATGCTCAGCATGGGGTAAAGCATGGATTCCCAAACTGGGGGGCATGCCCCCCTTGGGGGGTGTGAAGAAATTCCAGGGGGGGGCATGAGATGACCCAGGCCCCCCCATCAAGATTTGCTGCCCCGGTCAGTATGTTGGTTTTTTTTTTTGCTCAAGTTTTGCTGCTATTTTGAAGGGGGGGGGGGACTGAGGGTTTTTCAAAAATCAAAAAGGGGGTGTGATGCCGAAAAGTTTGGGAACCCCTGGGGTAAAGCATCCATCCCTGCACATCAGCTTCCATTACTGTAGCTTTAGAGGAGAAAGCTCAAACAGTTACAAGCTTTTTAACAAAATGAAATGGAAGCAATATAATTACATATTTATTTTATCTTTCAGCTGCAAAATTAAAGAAAGTACTTACTGACTTTGTGTGAATGACAGACAAAACCACTACAGGTTTAAACAAGAGTCAGCAGCAAGAAGGAGGCCATCCATTGGGATCACATAGCAGGTAACATATCAGGAAACACAATATTCCATGAAGTTAATTCTTTAATTTTTTTAGAAAATTGGCATGGAATTTACTAGTATGCATTTTGATTATGAGAAAATGTTAGTTTACTAGAAGGAAAGAAAGCAACTGTGAAGATTTCCATTTTCTGAATTCTACCTGATTGCAATAAAGTTGATTCCATACTTTTATACACCTCTGAGCTTTTACAATTCTTTGCTTTTCTTTATTTTTGCAGCTAAATTATCATCTTTGTTTACCAAGCAAGTGCTATACTAGCAGTATACACTCCCTTTCAACCCATCTGTCCTTCGGTTCTCCTCTTCATTTTCAGCAGTTCTCACACATGTTCCTGGACAGGTGTGTTATAGTTCTAGTGTTCAAGTCAAATTCCAACTCAGGTACTCACATCCTGTCTACCTACATCACTTCTGAGGTTTCGGTAGGCTACAGTGGTCGTCCTTACTTGCCGCCCTATGGTTTAGTATTGCTATCTTCTATATAATAGCAATTCTCCCTTCCAGAAGTTGCTGCACTGTTGTGGTGGGTGAAGAAATGATCCCTAACTCTAAACTACCTTATTGGGGTATTATGAGTCATAGTAAACATTTGCAAAGGCCTGTTAGGGTGCATGTTCACAGCAGAGCTTAACTCGAAATAAGCTTTGCAAATTGAGCTATGTCAATTGCATAGCTTATTTCAAAATAGCTTATTTTGAAATTGGGAGTGTCTACACATCACTTATTTCAAAATAGAGCACTCTTCCTCCAACTTCCCTTGTTCCTCGTACAATGAGGGTTACAGCAGTCCGAGTAAGAAGTCCTCCAGCTTGACAGTATTTCAACACTATTTCGAAATAACTGCCTGCTATGTAGACGTGGACTGATTTCTAATTAACGCTAGTTATTTCAAAATAATGTTGCTGTGTAGACATACCCTTAGTTATTTGACAGGATTGCAGTATCTCTAGGGCAGATTCTGTGGTCATCCATGGTAACTAAGCTACATGAAAATTGCACAACTGAAAGAGAAGAAATGTATGTGGATTTCAATTATGAGGGTAGATAGTTCTATTTCAGAGACTGATCAGCCCATCCCTGTAGGTTTTAATAAATTCTTTAACATTTGCAATCTCTAGTGAGAGACTACTTTCTCTTTATATAAGCAGTCCATATAGTCAGAGGAGTGCATTACCCAGGCCAACTCTGTGTGAAAAACTACAGTGGAGCTAATGCAAGATAACTAGCCTTGAGGCATGGCAAGGGAAGGTGAACTGTCTAGAGACAGGACTGAAGACCTGAGGATTCATATCAGTAACTGGTGGCAATGTCATCCTGACAGCTAGGAGTGAGAGAATAGCATCTGTCATGCACCTGAATTCATTATAACTTCTGCCTGCATGTCCGTTGTCTTTAATCCAAACTGAAATTATAGTTTCTTCTTCAGAATAGCAACACATTCACTCTCACATTTTTAGAGAGTAAAATATTTCTACAATTCATCCTCTTAACTAGTTTGTCGTGTAGGTTGCCACTAAGGTGCATCTCTTAAAATAGCAATAATGTAAAGCACAAGATTATACTTCTTTTTTATCAGGGAATGAAAACCCTGTACATTCACAGTGAAAACCTTTAGTCATATCAAAACAATATCTTCCAGATCCAGATCACCTTCCAGATCCAAATCACCTGTTCTGGTGGGTCTACTAGTCCAAACACATGATTAAGTACTAGGAGCTTCTGAGTTCTGATCTTGACTGTTATATTGGTCCTGCCCTTTGGCAAATCACTTTGGCTATGTCTACACTGGCAGGTTCTTGCGCAAGAACTTCTTGCGTAAGGGTTCTTGTGCAAGAACACGTCCACACTGCCATGTGCTTTGGCGCAAGAGCATCCATGGCAGTGTGGATTCTGTCTTGCACAAGAAAGCTCTGATAGCCATTTTAGCGATAGGGCTTTCTTGCGCAAGAAACCCCTGCTGTGCGTCCACATTGCCCTCTTGTGCAAGAGCTCCTGCGCAAGAGGGCTTACACCTGTTAGAAAAAAGTGTAGCTCTTGCGCAAGAAGCCCTCTCTTCCAATGCCATACTGTAAATCTTCTTGCGCAAGAGCAGGCAGGCAGTGTGGACACTCTGCAGGTTCTTGCGCAAGAACCCACCAGTGTAGACATAGCCCTAGAGTTAAGAGTTCATTTGGTACTCACTGCTTTGCAGGTTCAAGCCTAAAGCTTTATCTGCAAAAATGAGAAGAATACCCCTGACAGGGGTTTTGGGAGGATTAAACTAGTTAAGGGTTGTAAAAGAATTTTTAAGATAAAAACTACCAAACACATGTTACCAGTAAAAACATTAAAAAATTAAGTACATCTTCACACAATGAAGTAAATCTTCATTTGGGGCCTGATTCAGTGCCCACTGAAGTCCATAGGAATCCTTCCAAGAGAAATATCCTGGTTTGGTAGCTTTCCAATGCTATTAAGTGTCCTTGTTGAGAAAAAGGGAGTTGATTTTAGATGTACCTGTCAGGTGCTGTTGTTTAAATGTGGAATTTTCAAAAGTTTCAAAGTGAGTTAGAAGCACAGAATCCTTTTAAAAATCTGTGATATTTATGCTTGAGTGGTTTAAAAATTTCATTCTAAATCCAGTCCTTTTTCTTTGTAAGACAAAACATGATGAACACACAAAGAGGAGAGAAAATAGGAAAATGTCACCAATACCTGCCATTTAGTTGCTGGAAATCCAAGAATACATCATACAGCATTGCTTTTACCTGGATAAACTGCTCACCAGGAAGTATCACAAAATATAATTTTCCTGGTTAGCGAAGCCAGACTTTTAATAGACAAGACAGGAAGCAGATGACTAAAACAAGGCTGGAAATTGATAATAAGGGGACAACAAAAACTTTTGGGTATGCAGATGGTGATGTCATCTGGTACTACATTCTCAACTGGGCGGGTCAAAACAACTTTGGGGATCAGCCCAATAGTGTGATTCCTAAGATCTAGCTCATCAATCTGCTAATGATGCTTTGCTGTCTCCCACACTTTAAGCTCACTCTCAACAAATACTTAATAGAAAAGAAATGTCAAAATAGGTTGCAGCCTCATACTCATCAAATCTGACCTATTCAAGATGAATTTCTTACAGTTCATATATTCTGTTCTTAAAACAAATTTGTAATATTACCAGAAGCATTGAAAATCTTTTAGTTCAAACTCAGCATATTTTCTTGCTTTCTACTTTTTTTCCCAATACCATTCTTCAGAACACATTCATAGGTTAAAAGCACCATGCCAACACCTTTCACACGCTACTAGGTGCACAAAAGAGAGGCATTATTAATAACCATATTTTAATGTAGACAATTTACAACAAACTCAGGGCCAGGTTTAACACAACAGCTGGGTTCTATTCCAGTTAGGACATTATCAACATAATTATTAAATAGATTCCTCTTGTTGAATATTTGTTGTTGGTGATACATGAGGTAGAAAACCTCCTTCTAGGCTTTCAGATTGCAGGCTGAGTTTCCAGGAATGACAGTTAGAAACATTTTCTTTTTTACAGTTAGCTGAGCAAATTGGATGTGAAAATCACTGAGGCAACATTCATTTTGCAAAGACACGTTTCAAAATAGACTGTGTAACAGTAATATCATGAGGAGTTGCTGCCCCCTATGTGAAGTTTGTAGGAAGAGTTAGGTTGTTAAGGACTGGTTAGTTTTCATACAGATAACTATTTTAGGTAAGGGTGTCATTTTTACTTAAACAGTTGTACCAGTACAATCCCTAGTGTGACACAGTTATGCCAGGAAGAAGGTGTTTTACATTGGCATAGCTTACTTTCCTTCCTAACTATACTGATATTAAGTAGAGTGACATAACTGCATTCTTACTAAGAGGTGGTACTGCTTTAACTATGCCACTATATTTAAACTGGGACAACTCGTGTGTGTAGATAAGCTTTAACTGCTGCTAGGGGGGTTATATCAGGGGTTAGAGCAGCATTATTTTAATAAGCAGAGCACAGTGTCCCTCTCCGCTTGAGGTATATTTTAAATATATACTTTTTTGTTTCACAGCTGAATGTTTTCTTGCATTAGGGAGGGGACATTTTGATTGATTCAAATTGTCTGGAAAAGATTTAAAACTAAATGATCCAAAACAAATCCCACAAAAAGTCAACAAGCTGTAAAGTAAAATGGAGAGACAAAAAGTTATTGTGAGCCTAGAGATAGCACAGTGGGGTTTGTCTATTTTCAGGGGCTACAGTGGCACAGATCAGAGTAACATGCTAATGCTCAGCTTCTGGTATCATAGCTCACTGTGTATACCTGGGTAATAGAAAAGGGCCTTCAGTCAGTATGGCATCCCCGTATCACAGTAAATGCAGACATCTCCAATATCAAAAGTTTGGCCCTGGCAAGGCGGCATTGTGTCAGACAAGGGGCTTAAGAAAAGTAAGTTGAAGAGAATGATGCGACAGGATAATGGTCTTTCTAAACTTTTGGGGACATCCGCCTCTAGATTCGGTAAGGTGACTTTGGAACAGCTAAGGAAGGGACTGTCCCCAGAGAATCCTTTCCAATTTCTATACAGACAACTAGGTGGGGGTACTGTGAATTTGTTAGTGGATTTTGAATTCTCAGTGCAGAGGTGATCAATAAAGCTCATAGTTATGTGCTTCACTGGTGAGTCTCTGTGTATTGATTTAAAGTGCTCTCAGTACCTGAGGATATAACAGACTCCTGCTACAGCATAAGAACAGGCAAGCAAAGTTAAAATATTTGTTTTCATAGTGAGAGAGTTGCACCTTCCTAATCCAATAACTATTTTTCCTTTCTCAATTCCACTTAGGCTCCAGTGGAGAACTGGAAGCATTGTTCAGTAGCGGTCCAGTCCAAAGGGACTACATAATTAGATTAGTTTGATTCTGATAATTAAGTTGCTGTGCCCCTCAGCCAATAAAAAGCAGATTAACAAACATACAATAGTATTTAATATTTACATTTTCTATATATAAGGGATTTGGATGGCCCCTCATTAACAGAGTCTGTGAGCACCTCACAGTCTTGAATGAGTTTAACCTCACAACAATCCTGCGAGGTAAGGAATTATCTCAACTTTACAAATGGGGAACAGAAACTAGATCCACACAGGTGCTTGAGCTCCGTGCTGAAGTTTGGTGCCTTGCTGCCTAGTGGAATCTTGAAACATGAGTTAGGTGCCCAGCCTCCCTAGACTATGTGTAGTGAGAGTCAGATGCCTAGAATGGGATTCACAGAGGCTGGAATGCTGAGCATAGAGCTGCCTGAACTAGCCAGGAGGAAATGCTGAGGAAAGGTGTGGCCTAGACTAATGAGAGGTGGAAGAACCCTAAAAGTGGAGAGGGATGCAGTCAGCTGACCCCCACCTCCCTGTGCCACCCTGCCTTCTAAGACCCTGCCCTCACACTTCCCATTCCTCTCAAGGCCCTACTCTCGCGCTGCCTCTTCCCCCAAAGCCTTACTCCTGTGCTGCCCTTCCCTCAAGACCCCAGTGCCCCTCAGTCCTCTTTGCCTGTTCCCCCATTATTTGCTCATAGTACTGGTAAAAAGTGGGAGGCCATAGACCCATGGCCCCCCATTTTGATGCTCCTGTCTGCAGCCCTGACCCTCAAGGGGAAGTAGATATCTGAGTCAGAGGGATGCAGCCATCACTGTTTGGGATTCCTCTCTTGGAGTGAGATGCCTAAGCCAAGTTAGTCCTCTTTTGCAATCCCTACCCCCCAAACATCCAAAGAGGTGCTGCCAAGTGCCACTCCCTTATAGCCAACTAGCTGGACTTATCCGGCATTGCCCGGGAAACCAGAGGAACAAAATTTAGAGAACAGAAGTTAGTCCTGACAGCCTCCAGCCACACCACAGCTGCCAGTGCCTGACATCTGGCCATTATGGCAGAGCCCTATGCTTTTCTACTGCTGCATAAAGCAAAATCTCTGACTCAAAAAAGAGGCATTGCAATGTTGAGAATCAGAGCTATTTGACTTGGCAAACTTAGATACAAAAGTCACAATAGAAACTATGTCTCTGTTTTCTTCCCATCTCATGAGTCTTGGAGCCATTAAAAGCATCGTGGAAGGGAGAGCCCCCAAATCACCATGGCTTGTTTCCCCACCATTGCTGGAAGCATATGGAGGCCCCTCTTCAATAGTGCAATGTTTTGCTTCCTGTCAGATGGTATTTTTGCTAATTATCCTTGTAGAAGCTAATTTTTTTTGGTAGGGAAGTAGGGGATAGGCATGGTGGGTCTGCAAATTCTCATCCAAGAGCTGAGTACAGGGATGCGCCAATCAATGGGGCTGGCCCTACTGAATCTGGGAGATTTCAAGGTGACAACTCAAACTCTTCTCCCATCTTTTTTGATGAAACTATGAATCAACTATCTGAGCCTGCTGGCACTTTATAGTCCCTCCTCCAGCACCACCCCTTGACCAGCTGCCCCTCCCATGGACTGCATCTCTCACCCCCCCAGGATCATCCGGTATCAAACCCAGGACCAGTGCCCAAATTTGAGGGATTCCCCCCCCCCCCGCCTTGGATTAATTTCTCACCCACCCAGCATCATCCATTGCTGCCCCTTGGGCCAGTGCCCCTCAAAGGAGACAACCCCCCCCCCCCGGCATGGGCTTCATTTCCCACTCGCTCCCTGCAGGATTGTCCAGCTCCACTTCCTTCATCGCCCTACAATCCTGCCCTCGCCCCACTTGCCCCCAACAGTCCAGCCCTACCCCCCTACAATCCTGCCCTCCCCCCACTTGGCCCCAACAGTCCAGTCCCACCCCCCCAGTCCTGCCCTCCCCCCCATCCTGCCCAACGGTCCAGCCCCCCTGGACCAGCCCCCCCAATGATCCAGCCCCCCCAGTCCTGCCCTCCCCCTCATACGCCCCCCAATGGTCCAGCCCCCCCACTCCTGCCCTCCCCCCACTTGCTCCCAATGGTCCAGCCCCCCCCGAACCAGCTCACCCCTAATGATCCAGCCCCCCCAATCCTGCCCTACCCTCCACTCGCCCCCAACGGTCCAGCCCTCCCGGACCAGCCCCTCCCCCCCATTCATTCCCTCCCCCCCACTCTCACCTCCGGGTCCCTGATGCACCTCCTTCCGGACATTTTTTCAAAGTGGCAGTTGAGCGGTAACACCAGCCCCACCCACCCCCTCCACCTAGAGCAAGCCCCGGCAGCAACCCACCCACCCATTGGTCAGTCGCCGGGCCCCGAGCCAATCGCAGTATTGAAGAGGGGCCTCCATATGCTTCCAGCAATGGCGGGGAAGCCGCTTCTACCCGCACTGCCAAGCTCCATGCAGCCCTGGGGAGAGGTGTCGGTCTCTCATCTCTTCCCTCCCACAGTACCTTAAAACCTTCTCCTGGAGGAAAGGTTATCCCATGGAAAGTTTGGTTGCGGTAGGTCTTATAGTGTCCAAGTTATTAGAGCACAAACATACAAACATTCTCCTTTATAGATTCTCCTTTATTAGATAGGCAACTGGTTATTAAAGCATTTGCCCAGAATGTAGGAGAGACAGATTCAGATCCCCTCTCTAGCCTAATTCAGAGCAGCAATTTAAACCCATGAAGCTGTTCCACATATGCATGAAACACTTAGATATTCTTTGGACTAGATAAAGAGTAAGAATGACTCTATAGCCTACTGATTAGCATGTTCAAGCTAGGAAACCCAGGCTCGGCAGTGAAAGTAAATTTCTTACCCATACAGTCATATCGCAACTTCCCTTCCCACCTCCACTCCTACATACTTAACTTCATGGATCCCTTTGTATGACTTTGATACAGAGAGCTTGTCTACATTGCCATTAACAACGCTGACACTTTCCTCATTCAGGGGTGTGAAAAACAGTCCTGCCCTGAGCGTTGGAAAGTTTCAGAGCTGAAAAGTGGCAGTGTTGAGTGTTACAGCACTGGGAGCTGTGGTCCCAGTCAGGGGCGGTCTGGCCTGGCGGGATACCGGGAATTTCCCAGTGGGCCATCCTCCGAAGGGCCGGCTGAAGGGCCAAAGGGCCGGCTGGCAGCTGCTGGAGGAGGAGTGGGATTGTGACAGGGCGCCGCAGCCCCGCACTTTAAATTTCCCAACACCGGCCATGTACGGGGCACTGTGGGGCCGAGGGAGCGCATGCGCAACATGCTCAAATGCCGCGCAACAGCTGAGAGGGAAGACACCCAGGCGTGGCGTGATGTCACGGCCCAGGACTTTAAAAACTGCCTGGCCCAGAGTTGCATCGCGCGGCCCAGCTCCAGGCCTGGCAAGTGGTCTGGAGCCCCGGAAGCAGCTGGGTCCACGGCTGCGGGGACTTCTGGGACCCAACCACAGACTCCAGCCCCGCAAACTGGAAGGCAGAAGGTGAGGGGGGATAATAGGGAGGGAGGGGAGGGAGAGGAAGGGGCTTGTGCTGAGGGGAGGGGGGCAGGTCAGGAGAAGAAAAGGGAAGGCACCAAGGGACAGGGTGGAGGAGAGACAAATGCCAGGGGGCCAAGTGCAGACAATGAGGAAAAGGGCAAGAGGGAAGGTGTCAATGGGAGGGGGGCACAGGGTGATGCTAGGAGAGGAGAGGGTAAGGGCATTGGCAGCTAGAGGGGGGAGAGGGAGGTGCTGGGAGAAGGCTTGAAAGAAGGGGTGGGCATGAGGAAGGCGGGGATGGAACAAGTCATGTGTGAGGGCACAGGGGCATGAGGGGAATGGGGGCAGAGGGTGGTGAGGAGGTGGGCATCAGGGAAAAAGAGGGCAAAGGGGGCAGAGGCAGTGAGGGAAGGGGGGGGCACCAGGAGGGTGCAGGTGCCTGGGGATTCTGGGGGTGAAGCAGAAGGGCAAACACCTGCAGGGGAGGGACCAGCACCAGAGGAGAGCGGCAGGGCAGGTGTGTAGAGGGAGGTGTTAGGAGAGGGGATGAGGAGGGGTAGCTCACATGATCAGAGTGGGGCTACTGGAGGAGTGGGCACAGTGGGGAGAGAAGGGCTGGTGGAGGGGGGCAGGTCACAGGAGGGCTGAGGGCAGTGAGAAGGTCAGGAGTCAGGACAGCAGAGGAGGGTGCAGGGTTAGGGCGCAGCAGGTACCAGGGGAGCTGATGGAGGAAGGGGAGGAGACATGGTAGCAGAGGGAAAAGGTAGAGGTTTATAAGATATTTATTAATAACTTGGGTGCCACAGTGGCACATCCAAACAAGCCACATGAACTCAGTACTGGTGAACAACACAAAATTCATTCTGCTCATGGGAGGAAACTCTTAGAGGGAACACTTCCCCCAGCCTCTCCACCCCCTCCGCCCCCGAGTTAATGTCACACACATTGGGTTAATGCAATTGCAGGATAGTTGCATGAGGGGTGTTTGGTGGGGGCCAAACTAATCCCTATTGGTAAGAGGATGGTGGGAAAAGTCCTTAGAGAGGGGTCACATGACACCCTTTACTTCTGGTCATGTGTCCATCTTGCCCCGAGAGTGTTACCTCCAGAGGCCTGGCTAATGGGAGTCAGGGGGTGTGGCTAATGGGGGGTCAGGGGTGTGGTTAACAGGGGCCAGGGGTGTGGCTAATGGGGGTCAAAGAGTAAATTAAAAAAAAATTCTTTGATGTGAAAAAGTGGGTCATTCTCAACCCATTTCCCGGGCCTATTTTGATTGCCAGTCTGCCCCTGGTCCCAGTGCAGGTAGTTATTCCCCTTGTGGAGGTGGTTTTCTTGCATGCTGGGAGAACTTTCTCCCAGTGCTGGAGCCATGACCGCACAGACAGGCTAAAGTGCTGTGTGGGCATACCCTTAAAGCTACTTCGGCCACTTAACTTGTATTGGGCCATACCAGTTCACCCTCACCCAGATTCCATTCCTTACTCAGCAAAGGAGATGCTTCAGCTGCAGAACTGCATTCAGATTCAGGCACTGCACTTTAAGAAAGCTGTGAGCAAAGTGTCGAGCCCAGGAAAGCTACAAAAATAAGAGGTTTAGAATATATGATCTATGGGCATGTCTAAACTAGGCAATTAGGCAGATTGAAAGTGCAAATGAAGCGGGGATTTAAATATCCCGTGCTTCATTTGCATAATCGCGTCACAGTGTTCTTTTGAAAAAGAGTATTTCGAAAGTGAAACTGCCATCTAGACGCGGTTCTTTCAAGAACAACTCCCTTTTTTGAAAGATCCTCTACTCCTCATTTTTTGAAAGTTCACCCCCACCTCATTTTTTGAGGAGTACAGGATCTTTCAAAAAAGGTTTTTTTTTCTGCTGTGACGCGATTATGCAAATGAAGCGTGGGATATTTAAATCCCCGCTTCATTTGGGCTTTCGATCTGCCTGATTTACATCCCTCTTTTCAAAGAGGGATGTAGTTTAGACATAGCCTATGAGGAAAATTTGAAAGGATTATGCATGTTTAGTCAAGACAAGACTATTAGTAGATACAACAGTTTTAATAAGTAACATGTTGCTATAATAAAAGAGACGGTGATCAATTGTTTTCATGTTTACCAAGGGCAAGACAAGAAGTAATCAGCTTAGTTAGCAGAAAGGGTGAATTATGTCAGATATTAGGAACAACTTTCTAACTGTAAGCATATTTAAACACGGGAATATGGTACCTGAGAGGAGGTTTTAAAGAACAGATTAGACAGACACATATCATGGATAATCTTCTGTCTCAGCAGATGGGAACAGGGATAGACTACAGGATCTCAGCAGGTCTCTTCTAGCCCTACATTTCTATGGTTCTTTGTGCACTGGTAGATATTATAGAGGTTTTACTGGCAAAAACTTAGAAGGCTACAGGCTTAAATGGCAAGTGAGCAGGGATTTTTAAGAATCTAAATTTTGAACATAAGCTTCTAAAGCTACAGTTAGTCCAGGGCCGGTTCCAGGCACCAGCAAAGAAAGCATGTGCTTGGGGCGGCACATTTTCAGGGGCGGCATTCCGGATCGTAGGAGGAGCCGGCGGGGAGCCCCGCGGAGGCCGCCCCAAGCTGGGAGCCCCACACCCAGCTGCTCAAAGCCTGCGCCTGGCCCCGGGGCACTGGGAGCTCTGCCCGGGCAGCCCCGAGACACGACCCCTGCTGGGGCACTTCCTAGAGGGTGGCACGGGGCGGCTGCGGCTGCTGCTGGTGACGCTGAGCCCAATGGCCTCTCCTTTGCCTCTGAGTGAGTGAGGCCCCCTCCTGCCCATGTGCCCCCCCTGGCTGGCCACCCCCCCTCCCGTGTGCCCCCTGGCAACTTCCCCTCCCTCGCCTCCCGCCCATGGGACCCCCCGCCTGCATGCCCCCCCTGGCCAGCCACCCCCCCTGCCTGTGTTCTCTCCCCCGCAACTCCCCTGCCTGTGAACCCCCCTTGCCCGGCTGTCCCCCCCCCCGCCTGTGTGCCCCTGCCCACTGTCCCACTACCCCCCTCCCCACTACCTTCTCCCTCTCTTCTCCTCCCCCGGCTTGGCCTCTGCCCAGCAACCCCGCACCCCACCTCCTGGCCCACTGCAACCCTGCTGGGACCCCCATCTCCTCTTCTCCCCACCACCACCCTGCCTCCCTGCCACCCACTTGGATCCCCATCTCCTGTCTGGCTCTCTAAACAATCCCCCATCCCCTTACTGTCAGGGCCCTGAACCCTCCCCCCTGCCAAACCTGCCCAGGAAGCCAGCCCCCTGGTGCTGTGTCCTGACTACCTCACCCCTGCCTGGGACCCAGGTGATTCTCCCTCCCCCTTTGTCTGAGGAAGGGGAACTCTGGTGTTCCCAGTGCCCATATCCCCAAGTCCCTTCCTGTCTGGGGCAGGAGAGCTTTATTAAAATTGGAATTGTGATCCCATTTAAATAGGCTTTGTTTTAAATAATATACCTTTAAAATTAAATTTAAAATTGTTATGGCCTAAATTTATCATAATCTGTTTAAATAACTTATTAATTAAATTTAAAAATTAAATAGAAAATGTGTCCTGTCAACTTTTAAAGAAATTCTACCAGTTCACTAGTGTTAGTTGCTGTGTAAGCACCGGGAACCAGTGTTTACATTAGCAGTAGCTTCTTCTGCAGGTGAAGAGAGAATGTTTTTATCATTTTGGTTTATTCAGCTAGTTCAATTCAATGATTAGTTCATTCACATTGCAAAACCGAGAGTTGACAGAGCAGAAAAACTTGTTTTCCTCTTCTCTCAGTAAAAAACTGATTATGAGAACGTTCTAATATCTTGAAGAACATGATGACTAGAATCGATCTGTTAAATTTACTATGGATATTTCCTTTGTTTAATAAATGAATTTTAGATGCAAAATGTGTTTGGATACTTTTTTGTTATGTGTCCTTCACATTTAAAGTAGTTTTATTTCATACAAAAATTAAATGCTGGTTATGTTTATTTTAAATTGAATTTCTGTCCAGACAGAAGTAGATGCAAATCGTATGTTTTTAAAAAAGTAGCCACCACTTAGCAAATAATAAATGGGGTAAAACCTGTGTCTTAAGTGTTCCTATTATAAACCATTTTGTAATAGAATAAAAATGTAAAAATGAAGAATATGATTACATGTAAGTTACACAATTATTTGGGCATTTATTTAGTTGGTAGCTGTACTGAGTGTATTCTCCTGGTTAGTAAATAGAAGCACCAATTTTGCATAAAGGTTATATTTAGTTGCAAATCAACATATTTTAAAGGTTGCTAATCAATAAGACTCAACCATCCTTTAGGAAAATATTTTAAAAGTATAATTTAAATGATTAATTGCTCATTTAAACCAAGGTTTTCTGCTTGCCGGTTTAAATCATGATTAAAATTAGAGATTGAAATCAAAGCTATTTATGTCAATCCACCCTGCTTCAGAGGCTGTTTGGTCCATCCCTGAAGGAGAAAGCACAGGGCTGTGCTCATGGAATAGGTCCTAGGCTAGTGGGGTTTTGTTGTCTGGTGCCTCTCTTGTTCTGGACAGTTGAGCTGGGGAGTTGAAACAAAAGTTCTCTTAATCCCTTTGAACTGTCTCATTGTATAGTGAGGCTGATTCTTGTCCATGGACACCAAGAGTTGGACAGCTTATGTGTGTGGGGGTGGAGTCTGAGTGGTTAAAAGGCTTCTAATAATAAAGTCCCTTTGCAGAGTGAGGAGTGGGACCGGGACTCCTGCACTAGGTGATGTGAACAGCTGCATGCTTTGGAAGTCTTTAACTGACATGCTGTGGATGAATCTGCCCTCCCATTGTCCTCATGTGGGGAGACCCTGGCGCTCTCCTAGGAGATGAAAATGCCCCGGGGTTTGGGCTCCCCCCGGAACACACGCCCCACCCCCCCCCAGGAAGCCACACAAGCTGCATTTGTGCGTGCACCCCCAGCAAGCCACGTGAGCTGCATTTGTGCGCACACCCTCCCCGGACAAAAAAGGGGGGGGATTTTTTGCTTGGGGCGGCAAAAAACCAAGAGCCGGCCCTGAGTTAGGCTACTAAATTCATAAGTAGATCTAGCCCTAAGTGACTTGCTCACTCACAGAAGAAGTCTGTGGCACAGCAAGGAATTCAATGAGGGACTTCCAATGCCTAAGATAATGCACTAGCCACTAGACAAAACTCCATCTCTAGTTTCAAGCACAGATATTTATTCAAATTTAAACTGCTATGAGATAACAAAAAATACCGTTATATCAAATGTAGTGAAGGGGGGCCATAAAAATAATTGCAGTCCAGTGTGTTGCCATTGCTTAAATGAAAACATTATACCATGAGATAGTGATGTTGAGGCTGTACAGTGTAACATCATTCTTAAAGCTAATATCACTATGCACCACCAGAATTTCTTGCTGCAATGAATTCTCTTGGATAGCAAAGTAGCTCTCCAGCACTTGTAGGGCTGAGTATCACTTATTCACTCTGCTTTTATTAGGGATAATTATCTGATAAATCAAATCACTTCCATTATTTTACTTGGAAAGCAAACAAAAATAGCTCATATAGGGCCATCTATATAATGTTAATAAAGAAAAATATTAGATAAAACTGACAAAAACCTTTGCATTCTCAGCACTGCTACAGGTTGAACCTCTCTAGTCCAGCACTCTTGGGACCTGACCGGTGCTGAACCAGAGAATTTGCCAAACCATGGGAGGTCAATATTGTTTAGCAGCATTACCAACGTTCCAGTGCTTACTGGGCTTTTAAAAGACATTGAGGGGTAAACTGGAGCTAAATAACAGCACAGAACACAAACAGACAGGACTGGTGACTGTAAACAAACTTTATGGGACCCAGAAAACTTGGCCATACCATGATAAGTGAACATCCGGCTAACTAAAATCATACCCGACCACAGATGTTGCTGGACCAGAGAGCTAGATTGGAGAGGTTCAACCTGTATTTCACTTATCAGTAATATAGACCTTAATTTGATTTACCTTAAAAATGTTATAATGTGGCAAAGAATATTCCTTGAATTCTCAACACTGACCTTAAAAAGAAGAAATCCACCATCCCCTACTGGAGCTTGTTAACACCACTTTGAATTGGAGCTGGAATTTTGTTGCTAACTATCTGTGTGAGCCCCTGAATTTATCGAGACTTTTTTTTTTTTGCTTTTATATTCCCTCTGGACCTGACAGTATCCAGCTAACAAACACTTAAGTAAAACAGGTGCACAAAGAAAGGAGCAGTCATGTTGGCTGTTGGTGCACTAGAAATAAAGTGGGCAGGGAGGAGAGTGATTGTTTTGAAACTGAAAAGGACAAACTCGGTAGGGAAAACATTTTCAAGCTTCCAAATGCCATTGTGCTCTTCCTTATTTGTAATAAAGTTTTGTTTAAAAAGGCAGTCGTGCTGAACTCTGGCTGAGTGTATTTACACTGCAGTCAAAGTGTTGACTGCAGCACAGATAGACATGCCCATGCTACCTTTAATCTAATCAGGGCAGGTAATAATGGCAGTAAGGATGCAGCAGCACAAACCATGGCACAGCCAGAACCCAAGAACATACCCAGAATCCCTAGCAGGCTTCTATGGGATGGTCAGCTCACATCATCATGTCCTCATTCAGAGTGTATCTGCATCAGCTAGATTAAAGCTGATGGGGGCTACTTGCACTGCAACCAGCCCTTCATTTGAGGTTATATCTACACCCCAACTACCAGCCCTCACCCTGAAGCCCATTATGGCAAATCAGATTGGCTGCAGGATGCTACTAGTCAGAGCCTATGGCCTGTGTTGTGATTTTAGCCACTAGCTGGCAACCTCAAGAATAGCCAAGAAAATTTGCACCAACAGAGTATCCCTACTTGAAAGCAGGTTAAGCTGTGCCAGTTCAAATTGTGCCTTCCCTTTCTATTCTAGGAATGGGATTTTCAAAAGGACTTCCCTCAGACTCACTCTGTCCAGACTCTATCAATGGGAATTTTCCCCTGGAAGGCTGTGTGCCGATGGCAGAAATAAGGTACCGTTCCCATTGTTGCCAAAGAGTCTCCTTTTGGCTTGATTGCCAAAGGTGCTGTGCACAGGTTATTTTGTTGTGTTCTGTCTTGGTAATTTAATCTCTGGCTGCCACAGTAATCGGCACAACAGGAACTAGCAGAAGCAGAAATAACAGTCATCAGTGTTTTCTCTAAAATGTTTGTTTTGATTATTTCTGCCAGACAGCCAATGGTTTCAGCCAGCAACCAATACTGATGGTAAATACGCAGTCAGTTAAGTCTTTTTTACTTGCAGTGGATTTGAATAATGAATATTTCTAAAGCTCGTTTACATCTCAATAAAACCAGGCATTCCTTGCACTCACTCTCATCCCTTGCATTTTGTTCTGTTCCCTGTGAGTGCTAAATTAGAACTACCTTAGGTGTTGTGGTGGATTGTGAAGAGAAAACCAAGTATGTGGGAGCTGGGCTTTAGGAAGCAGAAGCTCCCTGAGAGAACAAAGGAGCTACTTTTTTAGAATGCAGACTTTCATTCTACAGAGAATTCTGTGGTATCACAGAATCAACATAGCTCCTATGACCTTCATGTTGCTGGTAGAGAAGGCAGGGCTGGAAGGCAGGCAGGCCTGGCCACAGCTTCCCTATGTCTTGCTGAACAGTTACGTCAGCTGCAATATTGCCCCTTTAGCCACTGGCCGCTGGCATACATTTAAAGCAGCTTTGAAGGTGCCCTCATTTATGTTGGAGAGCTAGCGAAGTGTGGATCCTGCCCAGGAATAGGGGAGCACACTCCTTCTCCTGTGCTGTACTGTGCACTGGAACTGGTCCTTCAGGCTTAACATGCTCTTATGTTATGAATAAATTAAGAATAATTTGAATTTAAATTGGGATTCTGGTCTCATGGCTAGAACAGGGAACTTTCTATTAAAACACCTTGGTTTTATCCTTGACTTACTATGTTGATATAAACAAGTCCTGGAGCCTTACATTTGCAAAAGCAGCTATTAATTTGGGATGCATCCATTTTTTGAAGAGTTCAACTTCACACATCTATGGTTTGTTTTCCTTATGTGCTGAGTACCCTCCACTCCAAGGCTAATGGGAGCTACAGATGCTTATTGCTTCAGACATCTTGTGCCTGATTTTTGGAAGTCAGGAAATCAGTAACTGAGGTATCCAAAGGTACTTATGAATCTGAGGCAAAATCCTGGCCCCACAGAAGTCAATGGGAGTTTTACTATTACAGGTTGGACCTCCCTGGTCCAGCACCTTCGGGACCTGGGCTGTCCCAGACCAGGGAAGGTCAAGGCTCCCCTGCTAGGCTGCCCTACTGAAGGCTCCTCTCCCTTGAGGCTCCTCACCCTGCCACTGCCCTGCGAAAGCTGGCCTGGCTGAGGCGCTCCACCCTGCTGCTGCCAGATGCACTGGGGATTCCCAGGGGTTGCCCAGCCATGGCCACCTGGCCACCACCTGTCCCACTACCTCCAGCGATTCCTTGGGGTTTCCCAGCCCCAGGCTGCCTGGCTGCCCGTGGCTCCACTGCTGCTGAGGGTTTCCCGGGGTTCCCTGGCCACTGTTGGCCCCACTGCCAGGAGCCCTCCAGCCTCCTGACCCCACTCACACCAGGCAGAGGTGTTCAGCCTCGTTTGGGGCAGAGGCTCCCCGATGCCATCTGGCCCCACTGATGCTGGGGTTCCCTTGCTGAGGTCAGGATTCCCCGGCTGCCGCCTGGCCCCATTGCCAGGGTTTCCCAGCCAAAGCTCCCAAGCCACTGCCTAGACCCGCTGCCAGGTTGCCAGGTGTCTGGTATTGACCCGTACAGTCTGGTATTTTCACCTCCTGTCTGGTAAAAAATTCAGAAAATATCAGACACTTAAAATATCCCGTATTTTCTGGTTTTTTCCCTGCTAGGAGGTGAAAATACCGGACACCTGGCAACCCTACGACACACTCGGCAACTGGGCCTGGCCCCCCTGAGCTCCCGCCCCCGGACCCCCTGCTTACCTGATTCTGCGGGAAACCTCCCTTCTGGCCGACCAAGAAAACAAGATGGCCACCAGCAAAAAACCTAAAGACCTGAGCAAGGGGAAGCAATGGCTTCCCTGGGTCTTAGTGCTCAACTTCTCCTCTTCCTATCCCTATTCTGACTCTGCATGCAATTAAAAGGGCTATGCTGTTTTATTTTATTTATTTATTTATTTATTCATTTATTTTTGCTTAATAATTCTTGGGGTCCTTTCTTTCTTTTGCTCAGCAGCTTTGGTCTCCCCCCCCCCCTTTTTTTTCCCCTCAACAGAATTTTTTCCCCAGTGTTTTTTTTTGGGGGCGGGGGTTGGTATTTTTGTTGAAACCATCTGGCAACTCTAGCTGCCACCGGGGGTTTCCCAGTCAGGGCTGCCTGGCCATCCCAGCTCCACTGCTGCCGGGTGGTTCCCAGGGTTCCCCGGCTGTCACCAGCCCCGCTCTCCTGTGCTGCCTAGCCCTACTGATGCTGGGGTTCCCCTGCATAGTCGCTGCTGGCCCGTGTTCTCTTAGCTGGCTCCCGCTCCTGGGGCTCTTTGGTCCAGCAACATTTGTGCCAGACCATGGATGTTGCCAGACCAGAGAGTCCTGGATTTGGGAGGTTCAGCCTGTCTTTTCAATAGGTCAGGATTATACCTTTGGTTCTTATCTTATTCTGCCTAAACTGACCCATCTGTAAAATGGACATAAAGGTGAGGTGGGGAGGTGAAAAACTGGTTAAAAAACCCACTGAGAAAGTGCAAAAGTGACAAGGAGTCATGTGGCACCTTATAAACTAACAGATTTATTGGAGCATAAGCTTTTGTGGGCAAAGACCCACTTCGTCAGATGCTAGAAGTGGGCCTCATCATCCCTGACTGAACTGACCTCGTTATCTATAGTCTTACTCTTGATTGGTACTCTTTTCTTATGCCTGTATGTTTTTACCTGCCTCTGGAATTTCCACTACATGCATCTGACGAAGTGGGTCTTTGCCCACAGGACTCCTCGTCGCTTTTGCAGATTCAGACTAACACAGCTACCTCTCTGATACTTGAGAAAGTGCAGTTATTAATACATTTACATCAATTTTTGTGGAGAAAGTAATTTCTAGGGGTACTACATTTTATTTTCTTATTGCAGGTAAGATATAGTATTTTAATAATTGGCATGTTAGCTCTAATTCTATCCATATAATGCATTCATTATTTTTTAATGGCAATCTCTGTGCCATGAATTGCACATGACTGTGACTGGGGACAGGGAGAGGAAAAATAGGCTTGTCTTAAATGACCGCAGTATTTATGGAAGGTGCCAAACTGAGGGCACTGAAAAATAGAATATTTATCCACAAAGTAGATACAGAAGGGGTAGTAAATTAATATAAAACTGCCTGCAATTTAAAATATAAATTGTTCCTTAAAATGTTTACAATTAACAACACAGAAATTTACTTCTCCTTTTAGCTAATTTAAAGGCTTCCTACCAGTTACAATTATTTAATAAATTAGCCAACATCACATTGAAGAATAAATGTGTTCATAAGTGAAAGTTACTTACCTGTAATTCTCCTTCTCCAAGGTGATTATCTTGCAGAATTTTCACTCTTGGTCTCTCTCCCTGTCTAATTCAGCTGTACTTAAAAGATCACAAAACATTTGAAGCAGGGGCAGTTCTGTCTCCATTTAAGGTGCAAAGGACAATATTCTATAGGTGGTATATTTAGAAAGTAAAACTTACTTTTGAATATATACAAATGATCAGATATATATGTTAGAATTTTGGGCACTGACTAAACTGATTTTCAAAGATGTTCAGTACCACTTAAGTAAGGAATTAGGAGAAGGCTTTCAAAAACACATAAGGAATTTAGGAGCATAAGCGCTACTAAAAGTAAGTAAGACACTTAGTCCTAAATTCCTTAAGCAATTTTAGGCACGTGGGAGAAATTATCAACTTTAGTAATGGTTTGTAAACGTCGGCCTATGCATTTGTAGAAGCTTATATTTCTATCCAGAAATGTTTTCCAGTATGATGCTTCATTCACTCCAATGAGAGTAGTTGATAATCTTGCAGTTTTAAATGAAACACAGCCATCGAAGACTACTTTGATCATTTAAACAGAGCATTAAGTGAAACTCCTATGGCCCTGCAATTGGATCAGTGTGGGCAGATCCTTCTGCTGTCACAGAAACTGACTGATGTTTATTTACTTGGCTTCCCAAGTAGGCACCAGGGTCTTCCCATACAGATCCAACTGCAGGGCCAGGGTCCACATTTGTAAGAGTGACAAATTAACAGCATATGTACCAAAGCTTAAAAAGTCTGGCTTTAATAAAGATCCCTAGAAAGACTATAGCTTTAACTGGATGTTGACAGTAGTAGCCAAAACGTTTAAAAATGAATGAATATGACTACTAAATCCATATTTACGCACTGAAATAAAGGTGACTGGATCACCCAACAAATCCCACTGATGTCAAAGACAGCTAAAAACACTCAGAATCCTTGAAAATCAGGCAGCTTTTACTTAGGCATTTAAATATGTAGTTGGGCACTTGGGTTTGTCACCTTTGGAAATATTTCTTCTTTTAAGGGGTCCCATGCAACTGTAGAAGCTGTGGTTTTACTATTTTTGAAATTTACCAGATTACTTATACTCTCCAGGATATGTAATTTTTCAGTGTTATTTTATTTAATAGCTACTTGATTCTAGAAAAAGCGTTAAGCCCTTGTTTCCTTCCTTGATTACTCAGGGTTAATATCATAATGTGTTATCAAAATTCAGTTACCCTAGTTTGCTTTCATAACAATGGTAACAGATGAGTAATTCAGAGGCAGATCTTGCTGTCACAATACAATGCCATATTAAAACACATAGATGTAAGAAACATGAAGTTTCTCAAACAGCAGAACCCTGATCAGAACTGGAGTTTGGATGCAATTTCACTACTTTCTAAGATGTTCCTGTGTTTGTGCTGTCCCAGTAAATGCCGCATAGGGATGCCTAAGATGAAAAGAAGAAAAGGAAAACAATTCAGATTTTGAGATTGTAGTACAATAGCAGAAAAAAGTTCTTGAGGCTGGTTAAAGGCAGACAATGCCAGAACTGATTGTAGACTTTGCCTGTAAGTTTCTCAACAGAATCTTTCCTAGAAATATTGCATAAATAAATTATTTGAGGCCAACAAGTATCTACAAATCATAAAAGCCATCACAATAAAAACATACCCATATTATATTGATCTCTGGAAAGTGATTAAACAAACTACCTCAAAATGTCTGATAGAGGCAGTATTTTCCAAAGAACCTAAGCAACATCCAAGCATAAATTCAAGCAAAAGTGAATGGGATTTTTGCTTGTTAATCATTAGAGGCTCTTGAGTATATTATCTTGGGTATCTAAATTGCACATCCAGTTTCTTCTGTATGCACTTTTATGGTAATTGTGATTGTCTAGAAGGGTGGAACTCCTAAAGATGGGTAGAAGGGCTCTTAGAAAAAGGCATCCGGAACTCGATTCACATGGGACAGTTTAATTCAGCCCTCCATGAATGAAATAAATTATCTAAATTCCATTGTATAATAAAATTATTTCTAGAAACTATTTGTGTAAACAACCTAGAAATAAAAACTAGCATACCATGTAGCAGCAATATTGTTTATGAGGCTCTAGAGTCTAGAAGGACGTCTTTATCAAAGTAAAAAATAGTAGCCTCCTGCCACCTGGTGAAAGAAGTATTCTACTACAACATTTCTGCAAACCTTGAACCAAGTTTCTCAGAAGAAAGATCTTCATGGAAACAATAGTTCCAGAACAAGGATATCTATCACTTATTTGTGCTCCCCAACTACATTATTAACAATTAAAACCATTATGCTCTTTTGGATACAGGAGATAAGGAATCACCCCCTATAGCTGAGGAGAAGCCTTGTACCCCCAAGGCTGGGAGGTCTGCTGCCACCACTGCGAGGAGGAAACGTAGGGTAGTGATGGTTGCAAACGCTCTTCTGAAGGGGACGGAGGCGCCCATCTGTCACCCTGACATGTCATCTTGGGAGGTATGCAACCTGATGCGGGCCCATATCCGAGACATTACGGAGGCATTGTTGAGGATTATCCAACCCTCTAACTACTACCCCATGCTATTCATCCATGTGGACACTAATGATACTGCAAGGTGTGACACTGAGCAGATCAAGAGTGACTACAGGGCTCTGGGAGTACTGGTGAAGAAGTATGAAGCGCAGGTGGCATTCTCTTTGGTCCTTCCTGTCAAAGGTAGGGACCCAGGCAGAGACAGGTACATCCTGGAGGTGAATGCCTGGTTGTGAAGATGGTGTCGCCAGGAGAAGTGGTTACTCACCTCCTGTAACTGACGTTCTTCTAGATGAGCATCCCTGGGGGTGCTCCACCTCAGGTGTAGAGTGTCCCAGCACCTCTGGACGGAGTTTTCTTAGCAGTGCCTCAGTGGGGGCTGCGCATGAGCGACGTGCGATGCGCGCAAGCTCCCTGACTAGCTATGTGCAGGCGCAGCCCCCGCCTCCCTTCAGTTCCTTCTCTATCTGGAACCTGGCGGAGGAGCGTGATTAACATGATTGCTTTTATATATGGTGTGGGTTTTTTTCTTTTTACGTTTCTGAAGTAGAGGGGAGGAAGGGAGGGTAGTGGAGCACCCCCAGGGACGCTCATCTCGAAGAACGTCAGTTACAGGAGGTGAGTAACCTCCTCTTCTCCTTCGAGAGGCGTCCCTGGGGGTGCTCCACATCAGGTGACTACAAGCAGTCTATCTTATGGAGGTAGGGACTTTGGATCCGGTAAGTATGCTGTCTGCAGGACAGCTTTCACTAACTTAGTGTGGCATAAGGGACCTGAGGCAAGCGAGTACTGTTTCGCAAAAGTGTGATCTGTGGACCACGTTGCTGCTGCACAAATGTCATCCAGTGGAACTTTTCTGAGGTATGCGACCAAGGTTGCAACTGCCCTCGTAGAGTGTCCTTGGATTGGAGCAGGTGGAAGTAAGTTATTAAGTGAGTAGCAGGTATTAATGCACTCCGATATCCAATGGGATAGTCTTTGAGATGATATTTTCTCTCCCGTTATGGTTAGTGATGGAAACAAACAGGTGTGGAGAGGACTTGAATGACTTTGTTCTGTCAATATAGAAAGAGAGAGCTCTTTTGACGTTGAGAGTGTGCATCTGTGCTTCAAAGGTGTTGGAATGGGGCTTTGGGAAAAACACAGGTAGGTGTACTGTTTGATTGATGTGAAAGGCCGTGCGGACCTCAGGTAAAAATTTGGGGTGTGGCCGCATGGACACTCTGTCTTTAAGAAAAAGAGTAAATGGTGGGCCAGACATGAGAGCAGCCAGTTCACTTACTCTGTGTGCTGAGGTGATAGTCACTAGGAACGTTGTTTTAAGCGTTAAGTGGAGTAAGGAGCATGTGGCCATAGGTTCAAAGGGTGGTTTTGTTAATGTTGTCAGTACCAGGTGGAGGTCCCATGGTTCTTGTGGGGGTGACACGTCAGAGTATAGAGCTTGCAGGTCCTTCAAAAACCGTTTCGTCATGGGGTGTGCAAACGAAGTGGTGTCATCCAGTGGTACATGGAATGTTGTTATAGCTGCTAGGTGCACTCTGACTGAGGCTAATGAGAGATGAGACTGCTTCAGGTGCAGTAAGTCATCCAATATTATCGGGAATGGGCTGTTTGTGGCGATATATTGCGCTTGCAGGCACAGTGTGTAAATCATGTCCATTTACTGATATATGTTTTCCTTGTTGCAGGAGCTCTGCTGTGCAGAAGAACTTTTTGGACTTGTTGGGAGCACTGGAGCTCTATGCCAGTGAACCATTGAGGTGCCATGCTTTTAGATGGAGCATCGAGAGTTGAGGGTGAGGCGTGCAGATTTGCAGGTGATAGAGGATGTGAGGTACTTGTGGTAATGTGATTGCATAGCTCTGTGTCATCCTGAGTAACAGAGGAAAACAAGGCTGTTGCGGCCAGCATGGAACTATGAGGATGATCTTCGCTTTGTCCCTCCTTTATCTTTATGACGACCCTGTTCAGGAGGGGAAATAGAGGGAATGCATATAGTAGGGGTGCATTCCATGAGAGAGTCAGAGCATCTCCTAGGGAGTGTTTGCCCATGCCTGCTCTGGAACAATACATTGTGTATTTTCTGTTGGATCTGATGGCAAACAGATCTGTGCAAGGGTGGCCAATTGGCTGAATATTTCTCGTAAGATTGTATGGTCTATCTCACATTCATGTTCCTGGGGGAGGGCCCTGTTTAGGGCATCTGCTGTTGTATTGAGAGCCCCAGGTATATGGCATGCGGATAATTGGATCCTGTGCTATAGCCCAGTTCCAAAGGACTATGGCTTCTCTGCACAGGGGCTGTGATCGTGCTCCACCTTGTCGGTTTACATAAAACATGCATGCCGTGTTGTCTGTGAAGACACGGACATGTATTCCTTTCACCTGTGGGAGTAGCTTTTGACACGCCAGGAGGATGTCTCTGAGTTCTAAGATTCTTATATGCAGAGCATGTTCCGCGGGGGACCACAGTCCTTGAACTGTTCTCCCTTCTATGTGAGCGCCCCAGCCTGTGAGCGAGGCATCCGTGGTGATGACCGCTGTGGGCTCTGTGGATTGGAAGTGCGTGCCTGTAGTTAGGTTGGACACCTCTGTCCACCATTTTAATGATGCTTTGACTGATGGAGGCATAGTTAGCCTCTTTGTCAGTGAATGAATGTTTGGTTTGTACTGCGTTATGAGCCACCTCATAAATAGCCTCGCATTGGGTACTACAGGGTTGCAGGAAGCCATATGGCCTAAAAGTCGGAGGCAGTTCAGTGCGGTGACTGTAGGCATGTCCTGTAGGGATAATACCAGGTGCCTGATGTGAGTAGCTCTGTCGGGAGGGAGGGAGGCTTTGGCTGTGACAGAGTTGAGCTGTCCCCCAATAAATTGGATGGTCTGCGAGGGAGTAAGTATCAATTTGGGGTGGTTCACTAGAAGCCCTAGAGAGTGGAAACAGTCTAGCTCCATGTGAGTATGTCGGCGGCACTCCTGTCTGGACCTTGCTTTTACTAGGCAGTCGTCCAGGTGGGGATATATAGTAATCCCTTGTCTCTTTACGTGGGCAGGGACTGCTGCTAGGATCTTGGAAAAAACTCTCGGAGCTGAAGAGAATCCAAAGGGCAGGACCATGTACTGAAAATGGTGTGAACCTAAAGTAAAACGGAGAAAACGTCTATGAGATGGTCTGATAGGAACATGAAAATAGGCATCTTGTAAATCGAGAGAGGAAAACCAATCACCCACCTCCAGAGCAGATGATTGTATTTAGTGTAACCATCTTAAACCTCTGCTTCTTTTCGAAGATATTTAGGTATCTGAGGTCCAAGATAGGTCTCCACCCGCCACACTTCTTTTCAATTAGAAAATAGTGGGAATAGAATCCTGTTCTGTGGAATTGGGAAGGAACAGGTTCTATGGCTCCTATGTGTAACAGGTGATCTATCTCTTGTCGTAAGATGATCTCATGAGATGGGTCCCTAAGGACAGGGTTGGAGGGTGGGAGGGGGGAAGGGAAAGAAAGGGGATGGTATATCCCAGGGAGATAGCTTGAAGTATCCATTTATTTGAGGTAATTAATTCCCATTGGTGAAGGAAGGGAAGTAAACAAAACTGAAGAGATTGTAAGGGTTTTGATTTTCTGGAGATGGCGATCTGGTGTTCGATCTCTTGACTATATTTTCAAATTTGCTTACTGGATTGCCCCTGGCAGGTAGGGGTGTTAGTTTGAGACCGCCATCTCAGCTGCCTGTTTCGACCCCACTGTTGGTAAGAGGTGTTCTTGTCTGTCGTACTAGAAGGGGGGTTGTTGGTACCTTGGCCTGTGGTACGGCTGATACCTGGATCTCGTTGTAGGGGCCTGAATACCCAAGGATCGAAGGATGGCCCTGGAGTCTTTCATGGATTGAAGAAGCTCATTGGTCTTTGAGGAGAAGAGATTGTCCCCCTCAAAGGGCAGATCTCCTACAGCCTTCTGAAGTTGTCTTGGGAAGGCCGAGGAGTTGTACCAAGAGGCCCGCCGCATAGTAACAGCTGTAGCCATCTCTCTAGTGGCTGTGTCTGATGCATCAAGCACCACCTGAAGCACTGTACGCAAAATTGCCTGACCCTCAGAGACAACGGCCTTAAAGTGCCCTTTTTTGCTGTCTGGCAGCTCATCAATAAATGCGTTCATTTTCATATAATTGTTGGAGTCGTATTTACTGAGAAGGGCTGTTTGCCACCCTAAGCTGGAGTGTGTGACGTATATACTCTTTTGCCAAAGGCATCAAGCCTTTTGTTCTTCTTATCGGATGGGGTTGAGTGATTTTGTTGCTTATTTCTCTGTTGTGCAGCACCCACCACCAGAGAGTTGGGGGGGGGGGATGTGTGAAGAGGAAACTCAGACCTTTTGGGTGGCACAAAGTACTTTTGGTCCGCCTTTCTACTAGTAGGGGGAATCGAGGCAGGTGTTTGCCATAAAGCTTTTGCAGGTTGGAGAATGGCTGGGTTGATAGGGAGAGCAATTTTAGAGAATGAGCTGGACTGTAGGATGTTAGTGAGCTCATGGGGAGCATCTTGTACCTC
Source organism: Pelochelys cantorii (assembly GCA_032595735.1). NCBI lineage: Eukaryota > Metazoa > Chordata > Testudines > Trionychidae > Pelochelys > Pelochelys cantorii. Next base: position 46,165,409 of record CM064326.1, on the reverse strand, counting down.
CTCCACAGAGATGTTCAGGTCTTGAGCTACGCGTTTAAATAAATCTTGAAAAGAGGAGACATCCTCTGAAGTATTACCAGTGGGAGGTAGCATCGCTTCTCCCATCTCTGCTAGTGATGATGTGTCAGCCAAAGAACCCATGGCTGATCTGGGGGAGTACTGGCTGTCATTATCACTCCTCGCGTCTCTGTGAGGAGATTCAGCGAAACGTGGGAGAGGCTTCTCTATCTGTTTAGTTTTACATAACCTCTTTCTATGGTGATGTGGGGGATGGTTCCACATCTGCCACTGTGGAGGGTATGCCACCAGTGGGGCCTTCCACAGATAGGGAGCCCATGGGGCCATTTGCACCCTGAGAAGGTCTGGTTGCATGTAACTATGTGTCCCCAGTACCCCTTGAGATTGGGGGGGGGATGGCTCAGGTGAGAACACTTCACATTCATTCTCCTCTTGGTGTGAGAGGGGCAATTGCGGATCTGAGTCGTCAGAGAGTAGCAACTGAATATATCTATCTTCACTCAATACAAGAGAGTGAAGGGTTGAGTCAATGTGCAAATCTTTACTCTCCCTGTAAGTGACCAGGGGAGTTTGTGATGTGGAGGGCTGTGCTTACTGAGAGGAGCCCATATTTACCTCAGAGGTGAGAGGGAGAGTTGTAGCCCCTAACTGTTGAGAAGAGGGGGCAGAGTTAAAAAAATGCTCTATCCCTTCTCTGGGCATCATTGTGAGAGGCTGAGGTACCGGTGTAGCTTTCATTGGGGTCAGCGTTACCGGGTTTGCTTAGACTGGCACAGAGTGGCACTTTGCCTCTGTCAGTGTAGCATTTGAAGCACTTTCAGGCTTACTACGCTGTTTGCCCGAAGTACCTGGGTGGTCAAATGTGCTCAGATGGTTCTTGTCTGAGTGGTCCGACTTTTTTCCCCTCAGACTACCTCTTAGTGGGTTGCTGAAGTAATGAGTTTGCCCTTCTTTTAGAGGGCTTAGAGTTATCCTTGTTAGATGTTAAACCCTGCCCAGAGCCCGGATCAGAGGCATGTCTTTTGTTGTTGTCAATATGGAGCGTTTTCAATTTAAGCTCCTTCTCTCTGTGAGACCTGGGTCTCATTTTGACACAGTGGGGGCAATCTCTGCGTGAATGAGAGCTCCCCAGACATTTGAGGCAGGAGTCATGCCCATCAGAGGCAGACATTGCGCCACTGCAGAGCATGCAGCGTTTGAAGCCGGGAGCGCTCATAGTGGCTTGTATGTTGAAGCAGCGGTTCAAACTCTGTGTCGCGCTTTTTTTAAAACTACTACTAATCTAATCTAAATAACAGTAACAGAGAAAAACTTAACAGTAAGAACTAACTACTCTAAGAAGCTAAGTGAGCTGAGGAGAGAGGAGCACTGCCGCATTCCGTCCGCAGCCGGGGATGGTAGAAAGGAACTGAAGGGAGGCGGGGGCTGCGCCTGCGCATAGCTAGTCAGGGAGCTTGCGCGCGCCACGCATGCGCAACCCCTGCTGAGGCACTGCTAAGAAAACTCCGTCCAGAGGTGCTGGGACACTCTAGACCTGATGTGGAGCACCCCCAGGTTCGCCTCTCAAAGGAGAACTTTGGCTTCCTTGACCACAGGATGCTATTCCAAGAAGGACTGCTAAGCAGGGATAGGGTTCACCTTTCGAGGAAGGGGAAGACCGTATTTGGATAACACTGGCTAACCTAGTGATGAGGGCTTTAAACTAGGTTCGATGGGGGCAGGTGACCAAAGCCCACAGGTAAGTGAACATGCAGACCTGGGAGATGGGTCGGAAATGGGAAGGACCATGGGCTATAACAGCAGAGAAAAAGGAGGGACAAGGCAGAACAGTGAGGCAAAATCAAATCAGTATCTTAGATGCTTATATACGAATGCAAGAAGTATGCAGGAAGAACCTGAAGTTCTAATAAACAAACACAACTATGACATTGTTGGTATCACAGAGACTGGGTGGGATAATATACACGATTGGAATATTGGTATAGAAGGGTTCAACTTAGGAACGATAGGCGGGGAAAAAAGGGAGGAGGTATTGCCTTATATTAAAAATGTATACACTTGGACTGAGGTGGAGATGGACATAGGAGACGTGTTGAGAGTCTCTGGGTTAGGTTAATGGTGTAAAAAACAAGGGTGATGTCATGCTAGGGATCTACTACAGATCACCTAACCAAGTAGAAGAGGTAGATCAGGCTTTTTTTAACAACTAACAAAATCATCCAAAGCGCAGGATTTGGTGGTGATGGGGGACGTCAGCTATCTAGACATATGTTGGGAAACTAACACAGCAGGGCACAGACTATCCAATAAGTTCTTGGACTGCATTGAAGACAACTTATTTCAGAAGGTTGAAAAAGCTACTAGAGGGGAAGCTGCTCTAGATTTGATTTTAACAAATAGGGAGAAACTGCTTGAGAATTTGAAAGCTTGGGTGAAAGTGATCATGAAATCATAGAGTTCATGATTCTAAGGAACGGTAGAAGGGAGAACAGGAAAATAGAGACAATGGATTTCAGGAAGACAGATTTTGGTAAGCTCAGAGAGCTGGTAGGTAAGGTCCCATGGGAAGCAAGACTAAGAGGAAAAACAACTGAAGAGAGTTGGCAGTTTTTCAAACGGACATTATTAAGGGTCCAAAAGCAAGCTATTCCGCTGTGTAGGAAAGATAGAAAGTATGGCAAAAGACCGCCTTGGCTTAACCAGGAGATTTTGCATGATCTAAAAATCAAAAAGGAGTCATATAAAAAGTGGAAACGGACAAATTACAAAGGATAAGTATAAGCAAACAATACAGGTATGCAGGGGCAAGATTAGAAAGGCAAAGGCACAAAACGAGGTCAAACTAGCTACCGACATGAAGGGTAACAAGACGACTTTCTATAAATATATTAGAAGCAAGAGGAAGACCAAGGACAGGGTAGGCCCATTGCTCAGTGAAGAGGCAGAAACAATGTAGGGTAAATTGAGGCAGCCCATGGTATCTTGCTGAGAACTGACAAATTCAAATCTCAAACCATTAGGCCAGCCCTGGGAAGCACCCGGACAGCAGTTAACTTGTTAACTTGACCCTGGTCGTCCTGGCAACTACATTCTAAAGGGCCTCACTTTGATAAGGCCGGTACCAAACAACTGCGCGGGATTGTTTTTCATTGTCTGCTTTGTTCCTTGAAAATAAGCTTGGATCCCAAAGATCACGTCAAGGCATACACCCCCGCAGGAGACGCATTATATTTCCGGCCGACAAAATGACCATCAATATGCCTTTATTTGTTGGCTCATTTAGCTTGTTAGAAATAATTACTTGTATTAGTGATAACATGTTTAATTGGCAATGGGCGGAGATGCTGTGTAACTGTCTTAGACCATTGGCTTATGTGCATATCTCACTTCCGCTGCTAGACCTATCACATCACTTCTCCTCTGTCCATCTGCTAGTGCTCTCCGGGCTAACACCTGGTCCGCACTCCACCAGCGCTGTGTGTTCAATAAATCCTCTGCTTGTTTTTACCTGCACCCAGTGTGTCCAATAAATTATTCCCTACAGTTTGGTGTCAGAAGTGGGATCCATGAGTTGTGAGCTGATCAGGAGTTGGAGACTGTTACCCAAACAGAGGTGAGTACCTTTATTTACCACCTCATTAGGCCAGGGGTTGACATCTCTCATTCCCTTCAGACACATCCTGGATCCGTTCCCATTTGAGGCACGAGACACCTGGATGAGTGTGAACCAAGCATAGAGGCAGGCCTGAGGGGGGAAAAGCACAAGAGGGCAGTGTACTGTTTGAGCTAAGGGGCTGTTACAGAGGGACTGGATAAAATCACCAGGGAGTTATTGAGCTGTACGTTAAGCTCAGAATTGACTGGGTACACAAGGCGGCAGGCAGTACGAACTGGTGGTCTACTTCCTCATTGCATGTAACATTGTAAGACCTGATGGAAACCCCCCAACAGGCACATGACGTATACACCCTTGAATAGTGCAGATCCCCGACCCAGCCGGCAGTATTGGGAGGGTGCCTGTAGGCAGAAAGACTGTGCAGTATAAGCTGTATGCGGAAAATCATAGGAGGGAAAGGCTGACCCAGCAGGGGAAAGCTCATCCCCTGGGGGAAACAGCAAAGCTGTGTACAGAGAAAAGGGAGGGAGAGATTCCCAGGAGTGTGGGGGTGTCAGTGTCTGCGACATCCAAAGGGAGGCAAAGTGCACGTTGCCTCCATAAAACCCAAAACCCCAACGCTTGATCCGGGGGGCTTGTGCTCACGAATCAAGGTTGGAAAAGAAAAGGAAAAAAGTGAAGGAAGAAACACATAAGTAATACAGGCAGGAGTGGAGAGATAGAAGCCATGACATCGCAGGGAGAAGGGGGAGCTAACCCACAGGAACATCTAGACTACAAACAAGCACCAGAGAAGGATTTGATCAAGTGGGGAATTGAAAAGGAAAGTGGAAACACCAAGAAGGTAGTAATAACATTATTAAAAACCCTCGCATTAAAAGAGGAAGAAATTAAAGCCCTGAGGGATGAGATTGAAGCTCAGAGGAGCAAAAATCCGCCCTGCAGTGAGAAATGTAACTTACAAGCAACTGTAGTGCCTCTGTGCCAAAGGAATGCACTAGGAGTGAGAGGAACAGATTTTTCATCTGGTGCTGTACCAACTGCACCGCCTCTCCCAAGCTTCGGGGGGAATTTGGCACAACATCACCCCCTTTACCCCTCTCTATGCACAGCCCTATATGGGCCCTTACCACACATCACTGAAGATAGAGAGGAGGCACAGAAGATAATTGAAAGGGATCAGATCTCCCCTCTGGAAGAACGGGCTCTAATAACAAATCTGCCCGATCCAAAGCAAAACACCGAGTCTTGGAATAAGCTTACCAGATTAGGGGAAGTGTTCCTTCAAATTCTGAAGGAAGGGATGTCCACCGACCATCAAGCTGTATTGGCCCTAAGCATTTTGGTTGGAAACGCATACACAGACATAATGAAGTGGATTATCAATTTACAGAACAGGAAGGGAAAGAAAGTAGCTTCAATCAACACTATAAAGGCAGCGGCCACAATCCATCCAATTCAGGCCACTCTCTGCTACACCTGCGGGAAGCCGGGGCACATAACACGGGACTGTGGGCACAAAAGGAAGCCCAAGCTTTGTAACAACTGCAAAAAGACTGGCCACACTAAACCAGAATGCTGCCACCCCGGAGGGGGAAAGGCAGGACAATGGCCGAGTAGGAGTGCCCCCAGCACACAGAACAGCACGTGGGAGCAGGAGAAACTGCCAAGCAACTCAAGCAACTCCAGGAGATTCTTAAGCTCCGTGCCAGCAAATGTTTCGTAGTACATGAACAGGGAGGGCAGCCAGGCAAATTCTTAATAAGCAGCCAAACCTTCCCCTTACACGCCGTTATATTTGGCTCGAAGGCATGGGAGGAGGTAAATTAAAAGCCACCGTAAGCCAGCTAGTGGCAATTGAATTTGAAGATGTAATCATCATTAGCCCCTGACAAGGAGACACAACTGGTGACCTAGATCTCCTACCAAGTTTGAGGAAGTAGTTAACCCCAAAACCAGCACAGAATGAACTGTTTCAGAGAAAACCCTACAGACTTTGAAGTAAATTGACAACGTTTATAATCTCTTAATTTCACTGTGAAAAACAAAATACCACAGACTCTGCTGCAGCATAGATGTTATGAAAACCCTATACTAAGAAGTTTAAAATTAGTAATAGCTGACTGCAATACTAAACATTCGAATTTACCTACTGAAAAGAATCAGGAGGTGTGGGGGCTAATTGGAAAGCCCACCCTCCTTACCAAATTAATACTGGACAAACTTGTGTCATTGAAAAAAGTCATTTAGCAGGAATCAGGGTGGATCATAAGAAGGAAAAAGCATGTGAAAGGGGAAGGCAAAGGTTTGGAGCCCTATGGGCATAGTGGAAGGAATAAGGAAAGTAGGACAGACATTGGAAAGTTACTAGGAATGAGGAATGTTTTCTTTGGAAGGACGAAGCAAGTGATTGAGGGTATGTGAAGGTGAGAAGTGGACTCCATGGGAGTGTGGAAGGAATTAAGCGATTGTTGTAATATGTGAAGGGAAACCTGCTTTAAAAATGACACCTCGTTTCTTTGCAGCCTCTTTCTTAAGCAGTGCGCAAATCATCTAGGCAAAGAAACAATCAAATTTAACTATTTGGCTACAGACGCTTTGTTAAATCTGCAAAGGGGAAATCAGGGATTCTACTGAAACTTCATTGGTTAACTGCATATAAGAATAAGCTCCATATATTGTAACTCTATTTTGTAGGTTTCAAATGAACTAGTTTTATTTTGTTTGGATAATGCCCTCTTATTTAAAATTGCAAACAGACAAGGCACAAATTGGCTAGTGCTTGTGTTGAGCATTCAACTCTCAAGGTTAAATTTAACTCTCTAGAAACAAATTATTTTAGGAATCCAAGCTTTGGAACCTCACTGTCTCTTTTCAAGGCTGAGCTGATAACACTTTTGGCTTGCTTTCAAATCCAACGTTATATGTGAATACAGGCTGCCTGGCTATCTCAAAGGAATATAAAACACCTGTTCCCTGAAATAAATTGTCCAAATACAAACAAAATATTTATAAGCACCCATTTAACAAAATTTAATGTCAATATTATTATTACTATAGTCTTAATAAATAACACTGTATATGATTCTTTTTCAGGAACTGAAAACCTTTTTGATTGCCGGAATGGTAATTGGCAACACCTAGTAGTAAGGAGAATGTCTATAACAGTAAAGCCTCTCAGTTAACACCCGTGAATAGTTTGAAGCTTCACACATTAAACACCTGGTCTGCAGTACAAGAGGGAAACTGAGGCATGCCACCATTAACTTAATAATTGAACAATAAAGTTATTCACTCAAACCCTCTGAAGCTGATTTACAAAATAAAAGCATATCATTAGGTAACAACAGGCTGATCAAATTAACAAAGAACATCTGTAAAAGAAAAGTATTTTAAGTTATAATGTACCACCCCGACGGGGGTAGAAATGTTTTCTTGTCTTTCAGATCATCAGAAAGCGCTGGTGCCAGCTGAAGAAACAAAAACAACAAAAAAACATGGTTCTGTGTCATGACATAATAAGTTTGTGTTCTGTCCAAGTTTGTCTTGTGTCTTAATTGTAATAAGTATTGCAAATATTGTTGTGTGTAGGATATAGTTTTAATGAAAGGATATTTTAAGTGAAGCAAAAGCATGAATTTAAACAAACAAAATTAATAATTGGGCCCAATCGATTGGCAATCAATTGGCAACTTTAAAATTTAGTGAAAGGATAATAGTGTAGTAATTATTCAAGCTAGGAGAATGTTAACAATATCTCCACAGGTGAACAAAAAGAAACTGGAAGAAAGCAAGAAGTGTGCCACGTAAACAGAAGAACTGGGAGTGGGGTACCAGCCCCCTCCCCACCGGATTGGTTTTGCTTTAATGGCCACATGAATTAAATATTTAGCTTTTGCAAACTTGCACACCAACCATGAAAGTGGTTTGGCCAGAAATAATAAAAAATCTGTAAATGAAACAATACAGGCAAGTGGGACATCAGCATATTTAAGTACTGATGCCCATAACAATGAGGAAACTAGTAACCTCACCATTGCAATAACAGCTATTTGCCCTGATACTCATTGGTGCCTGATGCCTTAAAAGGCCCCAAGAATTATGGAATTGCATGGGTTAACAATTAAACATCTGTGAAGCATGCTTGGTCCCATAAGAAAAACAGTGATTCCAGTCAATGAAACCAGACTTCAAGTTACATACATAGAACAAATATACACTAATAGCGATGGGGAATACACGGCCTTGGACCGCCCCTCATTCACACATAACATGAACACTACGAGGACAAAGAATACACAGTCCTCTGCATTAAAGTTTGTATGGGACATTGTGAAGAACGTTAAACACTAATATCAGATCATGTACCAATTATACTGACAAAGTACCTGTCAGAGTGGGACCTACTGACTCCCACTGGGGTTTACCACTTAAAGCCCAAACAAAGGTAACCCCTGAGGCATGGCTGTCATTTGTTAAACAATGGCCATTGCTAACTTGCCCTCATTTGGATATCATCAACCAGGTCCTTAAGGACAAAATAAAACCTCCTGAATGTACATCATGCGCCAAGCAGATCCCTGTCCCAGAACCTGCACTGGTAATGAAAGGACCAGTGTCGCCAGTCCTCACCTCAGTGGTGTTCCACACTTACAAGGTTGAGATCCGCATTGCCGTAAAAGGTATAAACCAGCAATGCACCAATACTACCCAGACTGGCTAATCAAATTGGTAAACACCTAATTCGGCAATGGGGCTTAGCAGATACCATCACAGGCTGGTCTGGGCCTGGAAACTGTCAGCAACACTTATGTCATAGCCCAGAAATTGTATAGAATCCAGGCTGGTAGATGCAGTAATATCCAGTGCTAGACACCAGCCAAGCTACTCGAGTGATCCTAAATAGTTTGAAGGATCTGTCCAGCTCTGTGTCCACTTCATTGGACACAACCAGATATTTGGACCAGAGATTAATTGGATTGTTAATTAATGGAACTAAATTAAAGGAATTAGAAGGCCAGTATTGAAGAATAGGGTAAGCTTTAGCCATTACCACACAGCCCTTATGGAAGTGGTGAGTTCCCATCTCCCTCGTGCCTATCCATGGGTGTGGGGAAGTAGAGAATCCATGAGAATCCAGAGGCCTATTGGGACAGGCCAGTATAACCTTTTGGCCCCTCTGGGTATTCCCACTTACAGCAAGCAAGAGCATATAGATACATCGCTTATTCAGAAGGTGTGGGGCCTCCCTATACCCCAGGGATTGTTGCACCCACTTTAATAAGGAAATTTTATGTACCTGCCCATTTAACATCATGACGAATCTGCCTAGGTTTGATGTGGTTGTCACAGAAAACAAATGAACACCGAGCTGGTCCAAATAAACGGTACCTACTGGTGTTTGACTACCCAGACAGATCACTCCATCCTGCCCCTCTACATATCTGTCTGTGTGCATAACAGCCCCTCGCTGGATGATCCTGACTGTTGATGGAATGCGGCTCAATCGCACTTCGGCAATAATGGGTAACCTAACATAAGATCCTGAGTGGCACGGCAGAAGTAAGTCCAAGAGGAGGGTTTACTGGCCCTGCAGGCAAAGATCAAGGAGTTGGTGGCCAATGCCCAAAGACATATCGGGGTTGGCCGTCTGAGGTACACACAGATAGGGAAACACCGTGGACCATGTCAAACACCTACCTCCGCGGCATTCAACCAGGCAGTAGAGGTCAAATCTATCATCATGGGCAGAGCCTTTACTGGCGACGAAATACCTTGGGAATGGATTTAAATAGTGTTTGCCAAATTATGTGGGGAGTTTCGATTATAACATTCACAATAGTGCTGGTGCTGTACCGGCGCTTCCAGAGTAAATTAAAACCCCTTAAATTGTTGCATTTAACCTGGCGGGTTGAAGAACGCTAAGGTCAAGAGGAGGGAACTGTAGGGTAAATTGAGGCAGCCCATGGTATCTTGCTGAGAACTGACAAATTCAAATCTCAAATCATTAGGCCAGCCCTGGGAAGCACCCAGACAGCAGTTAACTTGACCCTGGTCGTCCTGGCAACTACATTCCAAAGGGCCTTACTTTGATAAGGCTGGTACCAAACAACCGTGCGGGATTGTTTTTCATTGTCTGCTTTGTTCCTTGAAAATAAGCTTGGACCCCAAAGATCGCGTCAAAGCATACACCCCCCCCCCCCAGGAAACGCATTATATTTCCGGCCGACAAAATGACCATCAATATGCCTTTGTTTATGTTGGCTCATTTAGCTTGTTAGAAATAATTACTTGTATTAGTGATAACATGTTTAATTGGCAATGGGCAGAGATGCTGTGTAACTGTCTTAGACCATTGGCTTATGTGCATATCTCACTTCCGCTGCTAGACCTATCAAATCACTTCTCCTCTGTCCATCTGCTACCTATATAATCTAATGTATGTTTTGGTTAAGTTAGTGCTCTCCAGGCTAACACCTGGTCCGCACTCCACCAGTGCTGTGTTCAATAAATCCTCTGCTTGTTTACACCTGCACCCAGTGTGTCCAAGAAATTATTCCCTACAAAGAATAACAGGAAACTTGGAACTGGCAGAGGTACTTAATGACTTCTTTGTTTGGGTCTTCACCAAGAAGTCTGATGAAGGAATGCCTAACAGTGAATACTAGTGGGAATGGGGTAGGCTTAGAACAGAGTTTCTCAACCGGTGGTACAAGTACCCTTAGGGATACTCGAGAGAAGTCTGGGGGGATATGTCAACAACCGAAATTTGGAGAGAACTGAATTTTTGTTTTAAGTTTTACAGTGCTTTATTATTTTTGTACTTTTTATAACCAAAAATTTAATCGCCCTTTAAGTTGTTTAAACAAATGTGTTGCAATGGTAGAAAAAAAAAGTGTGTGTCTGAAAACTATAGGTACTGGAGGTACTTATAATTTTTTTTTAAAATGGGGGTACTTTTTTTGAAAAAGGTGTACTTTATTTAAAAAAAAAAAAAAAAAAAAAAAAAGGTTGAGAAACACTGGTTTAGAAGATTAAAATAAAAAAAGAACAAGTGAAAAATTTAGAAAAGTTAGATGTCTGCAAGTCACCAGGGCCTGATGAAATGCATCTTAGAATATTCGAGGAGCTCAGAGGAGGAATCTGAGCCTTTCGTTATCTTTGAAAAATCATGGAAGACAGGAGCGATTCCAGAAGACTGGAAAAGGGCAAATATAGTGCCCATCTATAAAAAGGGAAATAAGAACAACCCAGGAAACTACAGATCAGTCAGTTTAACTTCTATGCCAGGAAAGATAATGGAGCAAGTAATTAAGGAATTCATCTGCAAACACCTGGAAGATAATAAGGTGATAGGTAACAGCCAGCATGGATTTGTGAAGAACAAATCATGTCAAACCAATCTGATAGCTTTCTTCAATAGGATTACAAGTCTTGTGAATAAGGGAGAAGCGGTAGACATGATATACCTTGACTTTAGTAAGGCATTTGCTACAGTCTCGCATGATCTTCTTATCAATAAGCTAGGGCTGTCAGACGATTAAAAAATGCTGGGGAAATTATCAGCTTGTGCTGCCGCTGCCCCTTTAAAATGCTGCCCTCACACACATTTGAAAGGGGCAGCCCTGGAGCCAGGGGTCAGCTGGGGACTCCTCAGCTGATCCTGGGCTCTGCGTAGCATTTCACCAGTGCGGAAGGGGCTAGAAACACCTGACTTACGTCCTCGGCCCACATTTACGATGGCACATGGTGTCTATCGTAAATGGGGGTTCCAGTTATGACACCCCCAACTTGCGATGCTTCCCCCGGAACCAATCCTGTCACAAGTTGGGAGCCTCCTGTATTGGCATAGAGAGTACGCTTATTAAGTTTGCAGATGATACCAAGCTGGGAGGGGTTGCAACTCCTTTGGAGGATAGGGTCACAATTCAAAATGATCTAAACAAGCTGGAGAAATGGTGTGAGGTAAATAGGATGAAGTTTAGTAAGGACAAATGCAAAGTACTCAGCTTAGGAAGGAACAATCAGTTTCACACATACAGAATGGGAAGCAACTGCTTAGGAAGGAGTACTGCAGAAACGGATCTAGGGGTCATAGTGGACCACAAGCTAAATATGAGTCAACAGTGTGACGCTGTTGTAAAAAAAGCAAACATGATTCTGGGATTCATTAACAGGAGAGTTGTGAGCAAGACAGGAGAAGTGATTCTTCCGCTCTCCTCTGCGCTGATTAGGCCTCAGTTGGAGTATTGTGTCCAGTTCTGGGCACCACATTTCAAGAAAGATGTGGAGAAACTGGAGAAGGTCCAGAGAAGAGCAACAAGAATGATTAAAGGTCTAGAGAACATGCATGACCTATGAGGGAAAACTGAGAGAACTGGATGTGTTTACTTTGGAAAGGAGAAAACAGAGGGGACATGATAGTGGTTTTCAGATATTTAACAGGGAGGAAGGAGAAAAAATGTTCTCCTTGACCTCTGAGGATAGAACAAGAAGCAATGGGCTTAAACAGCAGCAAGAGGTTTAGGTTGGACATTAGGAAAAACTTCCTAACTGTCAGGGTGGTTAAACACTGGAATAAGTTGCCTAGGGAAGTTGTGGAATCTCCATCTCTGGAGGTAGTCAAGAACAGGTTAGATAAACATCTATCAAGGATGGTCTAGATGGTAATGGGTCCTGCTGTGAGGACAGGGGACTTTATAATGAATGGCCACATAAGAGTTTTGAGAGAAGCATCTTCTAGATTTCAATCTGGGAATTAAAGGTGTGTCTCCCCAGAGTATTTCTACCTACTTGAAGCAGAGAATTCATATGACTTCGATCACACATTATATGCAGAGCTGCAGCATAGCATAAAAGACAGCCTACCCTATTTTTCCAGAGTTTCACTTCAAATTCATAAGAACAATAATTTTACCATGTGGAACTAGATCATTTGTCCATCCTGTCTAGTACCTGTTTCCTACAGGAAAGAATGGGGTTGCTGTTGAATTTTTAAATAAAGTGAAAAATGTTTATCTTAGGATCGCTACTTATAATCTTGGGGCTCAATAAATGCTGTTTAGATGTTTACATTTTACAATGGAGGTTCTCTGTCATCCAAAATTACACTAATATGCAAGATAAATTTCAGAACTACATTAGGCCCAAATAAGGATTTTTGGAATTTTAACTTTAATGTAGGCTACAGAATGTATTTTTTATTTAATTGTGGAAAAAAAAAATCATAGAACACTAGAACTGGAAGGGACCTCGATAGGCCAGAGTCCAGTCCCCAGCCCTCACAGCAGGACCCATTACTGTCTAGACGATCCTTGATAGATGTTTATCTAACCTGTTCTTGAATACCTCCACAGATGGGAGATTCCACAACTTCCCTAGGCAACTTATTCCAGTGTTTAACCATCCTGACAGTTAGAAACTTTTTCCTAATGTCCAACCTAAACCTACCTTGCTGCAGTTTAAGCCCATTGCTTCTTGTTCTATCCTCAGAGGCTAAGATGAACAAGTTTTCTCCCTCCTCCTTATGACACCCTTTTAGATACCTGAAAATTGCTATCATGTCCCCCCTCAGTCTTCTCTTTTCTAACCAAAACAAACCCAGTTCTTTCAGCCTTCCTTCATAGGTCATGTTCTCTGGACCTTTAATCATTCTTGTTGCTCTTCTCTGGACCTTCTCCAATTTCTCCACATCTTTCTTGAAATGCAGTGCCCAGAACTGGACACAATACTCCAACTGAGGCCTAAACAGTGCAGAGTAGAGCAGAAGAATGACTTCTCGTGTCTTGCTCACAACACACCTGTTAATGCATCCCAGAATCATGTTTGCTTTTTTTGCAACCGCATCACACTGCTGACTCATATTCAGCTTGTGGTCCACTATAACCCCTAGATCCCTTTCTGCCATACTCCTTCCAAGACAGTCGCTTCCCATTCTGTATGTGTGAAACTGATTGTTCCTTCCTAAGTGGAGCACTTTGCATTTGTCTTTATTAAACTTCATCCTGTTTACCTCAGACCATTTCTCCAATTTGTCCAAATCATTTTGAATTAGGTCCCTATCCTCTAGAGCAGTCGCAACCCCTCCCAGCGTGGTATCATCTGCAAACTTAATAAGCGTACTTTCTATGACAATATCTAAATCGTTGATGAAGATATTGAACAGAGCCGGTCCCAAAACAGAGCCCTGCGGAATCCCACTTGTTATACCTTTCCAGCAGGATTGTGAACCATTAATAACTACTCTCTGAGTATGGTTATCCAGCCAGTTATGCACCCACCTTATAGTAGCCCCATCTAAGTTAGGAATAAATGAACAGTACAAGAGCTGTCCCTAATGACACAAGCATAAAAAAGCAAAGCTAAAATAATCACAACCTTAACCACATTTTAAAACAAAATATGAAAATAATTTAGTTACAAAATACAACTTTAATATTTTAACATATATCTGAATTCCTAACTGGGAGAAGGAAGATTTTCAGAGCTACCTCCCTCCCTACCCCAATTTCCAAGGGAACACAAAAACTGGTGAGTGTGAAAGAGACATCTTACAAGGGAACAGGTAAGTTAGTAAGAACGCTTGTTGGCAGAGCATGGTGCAGGACTCCAGCTGGCCAGGGAAGGAATAGAGACTGAGGAGTATGGAAGGGCTGCAGGATACTGAGGAAATGATTACTCTAGTGGTAGCTATCAGTTGCATGAAAAAAAAAAAAAAGTATGATCTCTGATTGTGAAAATGGGTGGAAAGGGGTCTTAACACACATGCAAATCAGAGCCATCTACATAGAGTTCTCAATTATTAAAGACATACTTTCCTTTCCTCTGGTAGGTTTCTTTCTTTTTTTTTTTTTTTTTTTTTTTAAGAAAAATTGACTAGAACAAATGTTCAAATATTTAATTTTAAAAACCACTTAGGCACAGCTGCTTATTGGGTAATGTGTTAGTGGTATCTGTGGCAACATAGTCAGTGATGCAGTTTATTTGCATAGTGCAGTCCAAAATTCTATAGCTTTCATGTGCAGCCATACTGGTCTGTGAAAGATGAGGCTAAATCAGAGAACTGCAAGAGTCTGGCCTGAACTGGAAAAGTACATTTAAAGATTTAAAGTACCTTTTTTGATCGCAAACTTTGTGTGCTTGCAATCCATCATGCAACACTACTATTTTCCTTTTCCACATACATATAAGGTCATTTTACAGTTAGGTTATTACTGTGAAATAGTTCTCTAATGACATTGAGTCAGTGAGAGTTTGTTTTTCACTCTTAACATGAAGTGAGATGTTTTAGTATAGTTTTTTTCTTAAAAATTATGCTGACAGATTTATGGTGGAAAACCATTGCTGACAATGGGCTACAGTGCCCAATGCAAATTAACATTTTGATTTGTAACTAAACTTGCAGTGCAAAACCCACCCATAAAGCCAAAGCATACATTGTGCTACAGTATACTATCATCTCGGTTCACATAAGAGGAGAGAAGATAAGGGACTATAAACAAGTCATAAGATTTTAATTCAGAGATCAAAACTTTTTAATAAAAGCAAATATACATTATCCAAAATAAATCAACATGATTTTCCAGAAGTTTTTTTCTGTAATATGACATACAAGAAAACTAAGGTGATAGGACCAAATTCTGCAGACAAATAATGATGACTAAGATCACAGCATTAATTTCTTTTATTGTTTTGCACAATGATAGGTTGCACATGTGGACAAAGACAGCACACAATTAAAAAATCAGTTTCACAAATTAATAAGTAACAAGAAAGTCCAGTGGCTCAAGATTTTAAATTTAATTCTTTTTTTTTTAAAGCAGTAACAAAGAAATATGAATATCAGGATTTTGATTGCAGCCCAATGCAAGATTTGAAAAAAACAAAAAAACCAAACATTTAAATTGAAATGGACATTAAGCTTTTAATTCCATCTTAAAAACAAAACCTCACATTATTAATTGCCTCCCAAAGAAAATACTAATTTTAGATGCAGTAACATACAAGTGTACAAAAGTGAAAAGTTCTGTGCTCAAAACAGACATCCTTATTTGTGAACACAAACAACGGAAAACCCCATGTTTGTCAAAGACTGGTCATTACAGTATGTAGACATTACCTCCAGAACATACAAAACAGTACTTGACAACACTCTTACAATTAATTGAAAGCAACTGACTTCATACTAGAAAATTATGCATAATACCTGTTTTAGAAAATAGATGCCTTGGTGAAAGTGATTGTGAATATTCACTTGGATGCACATTATGTACAAAACAACTTCTATATTAAAAGCTACACTTATCTCCAAAATTCCATATATGCTCTGTAAGATTTTTCTGCTGTTTCTCTTTTAATGTTGCGCTAGAGATGCAGCCCAATGTGCTAAGATTCCATAACGTGAAGTTTGCTACACTTGTAAGACTGGTACTATTTCTACTGTTACAACAGCATACCTTCAAAGAACACTGTTTTGCTTTATTCCTTTGAAGAGATGGGTGTTAAGGGCAGGTAAGCAACTTTTTTTGGAGTCAAAACTAGTAGCCCTATGTGAAGCAACTCTGTTTTGGAATGGTTAGCTACGAAGTGGTACAGTCTGCATCCACCACCTGAGAAGAGACCGCCAGCTGCACAACTCTCTGCCCCCAAACAATCTCCTGCAAACCTGAACTTATTCATGAAATCTAGCAGCCTCAGTATAGCTGAGGAGAGACCTGTCTGGGAAGACCAGCTGTTACAACACCTTTGTTTGAAATTCTCTCCAGATTCTTCTTTGGAGTAATTGCTAGCTTAGGAAAGAAAAACACTGAAGACAAACAGGGAATTAAACACTATTTGCCATAATTATACAACAGTGAACAGTATTTCAGCTGGTCTTTAAAAAAAGCTACAAAAATATTACAGCTTGGGACCACAATTTGATATTTCTATGAACATCAAGAGGTTCGGAGCCTAAAATATGGGAAAGGGAACACACAAAAGAAAGGAACATGGAGAGTTTTGTCTATGGGGCAAAGTTCACGTTTTTATTATATATACACATACATACACACAAATGTGTGCACTGTACTGTGTGTATATATATAGATATATTTACATCCATATTCACAAAGAAACACCCTGAAGTAGATTTAAAGGCCATATCCAGGAACAGAAGATATGAACTCTAGTATTTGTACTAGAATATATTTTATCTGTACAAAAGAACCAAATATGCATATATTCATATGGTATAAAGCTTATTAACAAAAAATATTCTGCTACTAACATTAGGTTAAATAGATGGTTTTACAAGATTCTTTAATAATGCAGTATAGAACATTTCTAAAACTAGGACCAAAATAAAAATACATAAATGGGTTTTTATTCACAGGAAAATAGTTGTTCAATATGATTACATTTCATATTCCAGAATAGGGAAAAGTAGCAAAATTTTATAAATCTCTTGGGATGCTATTTAATTACTGCATCCATCTAGAAAAATAGACTTTTAGGATGAACAAAGCTGATTCACTTCCCCCTTCCTCAACAGCATTTCTATCTTTTCCCTCGCTTGTTTCCAGCTGGAGGTTTCTTCAGCTGAAGAAGTTGCCCTCCTGTCCCAAAACCTGTAGATGCAGGATTAGACACCCCAAATGTCAAGCCAGCTGATGCTGTGATGCCAGGATTACTGAAGTTAAACCCAGATGTAGTTGAGCTGCCAAAGCCTTGTAAGGGAAGGAAAAATATTTTAAATCAATTAAATCATAACTTCAGCTTTGCCCTCACTCTAAATTTACTAGGGATAGCTATTTACCAAAAGTCTAGTAAATACATTACTTCGAAGATATCAAAGTGGGCCCACAATATTATGTCACGTTGCTAACACATTGTTTTAGATTTGCAGTACTGAGACAGGTGCTACAGTGCAAGGACTCCATGCCTCTATATGCAGCATAATAGTTTTCCCTTTATTATCTGTTTCACAGTAGCCATCTAGAGGTCTCAACTGAGATTAGGACTCTACTCTGCATAGCACTGTGCACAGACAGTCCCTGTGTCTGTAGGCTTACAATCTACCTAGACAAATTGACAACGGGTAGAAAAGCAGAGGCACAGATCGGTGAAGTGACTGGCCTGTGGTCTCTCAGTAGATCAGTGGCATAGCTGGAAGACATCTAACAGTATTGTGCCCTTTTGACTAGACCACCCTATCTTCTCAATGTGTGATATAGATCCTAACCTAAAGGGAAAATAAGCAAACACTGAAAGTACATGCCAAGTTTTGGCTATTTTAAAAAGCCCTTTTGAATTAGGACACAAGACCGTATTTAAAGAGAGCAAGCTCTGGAAAAAAACAACGAATAGCTTAGAAGATGATGCTAGAAGTAGATAGACAAAATCCATATCAATTCTTCCTTTAGACAGTGAATATGAGAAACTTCATCCCCAAAAGGTAATTTTTTTCAGTTTACAAAACAGACCTAGTCACATACTAAACTGTTTTGCTATAATTAGCAAATAAAAAACCACCAAGTTCTGGTCACTCACATTTGTGAGGTCATATTAGTTATTTGGATAACAGCGAATCTTAAGAGTTGCTGACATATTAGTATAATTTGTAACTGCTATTTATAGCATAAGTTTATTATTCATCCT
Source organism: Pelochelys cantorii (assembly GCA_032595735.1). NCBI lineage: Eukaryota > Metazoa > Chordata > Testudines > Trionychidae > Pelochelys > Pelochelys cantorii. Next base: position 46,147,138 of record CM064326.1, on the reverse strand, counting down.
TCTCCTGGGAAATGATGAACTTTGTTGTTGGAAGATATGCCTTAAATGATTTGGAATTGACAAATACACTTATAAATGTTATTGTCCGTGATGCAGTAAGAGGATAGTTTCTCATACAAATTCTTGTGAGCCTAGCTGTCTGAAAAGGGGAAGGACATAGGAAGTCACCACCACCTGGATCTAAAAAGACCTGTCTTTGATTATCCAGTCATCTAAATATGAGATGTTAAAGCCTTATTATTGCCTCAGATGTGCCATCACTATTCCCAGGCACTTTATGAAAACTGTCGCTGCTCTGGAGAGACCAAACAGTAGAGCATTCTATTGGTAAGGATTGGGATGTACTGCAATTTATAGATATTTCCTGTGGGCTAGATGAATTACAATATGAAAGCATGTGTCTTGGAGGCTGAGAGCCACAAACCAGTCTTGAATCTAGGAAAGTAAACATGACTATCCTAAAGGTGAGTGTATATGCGGTTTGGTCTTGTCGGGGGGGGGGGGGGGAAGGGGGGGCTCTTGTACATTTTAAAGTTGGAACACTGCCCCTGTGCCCGTGCCCCTGCCTCCTCCCACGGACTGGAGCTTTTATGCCAGCTCCTCCCAGTACTCTCTCCTTCCCTCTCTCCCAGCTGCCTCTTTGTGATAAGAAAATAGCAGCAGAAGCCCCTTCCCCTGTACTCTAGAGGTACCTCCTTTTTGGCTCCCAAGCAAAGCAAAGCAAAGAATCCACTTTTTAGCTGTTTGTGAGAAGGATGCATGAAGAGGATGCATGGGGACAGGTAATAGGGAATAGAATCAAACTGGATGGATGGACCACATAAGACCAGCAGCACCCATTGGTCAGTTATTATTGTAGTACAAGCCAGATAGAAGAAAGCAAACCAGCATATAAAGACAGAATTTGGGGATGGCTCTTGCTTGATTTTGTTGTGGCTCTGAACCCTTGTTATACCTGCTGTATGGAAGCAGATGAAGACTGATTAAAGATCAAGGAAGATGAATTCCTTTGAGAAAAATCTTAGCTTCTTTCTGGGCAGATACCCAGAAGACTGGTGCTAAGGGTAAGTAAGAGACTTCTCTTAGGGTTGCCCTTGGTATCTTAAAAAGGACTGTCATTTGGTGCGGAGGCACAGAATGCTCAAGGAGCAAAATGTGGCCCTGGAGTCCTTTACAGAGTGTCAGGAATCACTGGTGACCTTCAGCAATGACGGCTTTCAACTCTGCTCTGGGGTTTTCAGGAGTTATCTGATGCGGGACAGGGTTTTGCAAACAAGATTTGATTTATACCCGCTCCAAACTTCTCAAATCCCTTTTGGAAGTAACTGATCCTCCTTTTCCACTTTTTAAACAGTTTGAACCAATTGACACCTGACAGCGTCTTAGCTGTTTCTATGATGCCCTCATTAACTGGTAATGTTATTCTGGCAGAAGCAGAAGAATGCTGCTTATCAGAAAGCTTGTTAGACTGTAAAAACTGAAGCAGCAGCTATTCCAAGGATCTCAGCTGTATGAGAAAGCAGCCTCTGGAAGGCTGTACAATCAGCTGAGGTTGGTACAGAAAACAAGATGACTATTTTACTGGGGAAAGACAATGACTGGTATCAGAAAATGAAAGTTGTTGTTCAGAAGGCTTTGGATCTGCCTGTTCTTTTTGTAAATGCTGTTCTTGTTCCTCCCTATGTACAGACAGAAGTGCGGGCAACTGGTACAGAAAGGGAGCATGACCTTCTGTGTTCTCTTGATTGATAAGATAGAGACCAGCTTCTGGATACTTTAGATCGGGGTCGGCAACCTTTTCAAACCAAAGAGCCAAACTACATCTAAGTTCAGAACAAGTGGTCAACAAAGAGCCATATAAGAAAGTCCATTTTCACGACTGAAAATATACAATTTAATATTATTGATAATTGACATAGTGATTAATGATAGCATAAATGAAATATTGTACTCTGACTTATGTAATGGGACTTCTGCTGCTGCATCTTTTCGCACAGTTCTTTGAAGTTTACATCAAATGGTTAAATCCAGCTTTATGCACACATTCAGGGTGTCTTCTGTCAATCTTATGGCAGGGGGCTGGTGATGTAGGGGTGCAGGACTCTGTGTTAGAGTGTATGAGTGGCTCAGGGCAGGAGACTGGGGTGTATGATGGACTCAGAACACAAAGTTGGGATGTGTGGGGGTGCAGGAGTGTTATGGCAGGGGGCTAGGGATGTGGGGAAGCAGGAGTCTGGGTAGGAGGGGTTCAGGGTAGGGGGTTCAGGTGTATGAGTCTCAGGATTGAGGTGTGTGTGGGGGGGTGCAGGAGTGTTATGATGCTGTGGCTAGATGGGGGCTGGGCGCAAACTGGGAGTTTTTTAAATAATGAAAAATAATATGTCCAACACAAAAGGTTTCAACGTTGTCTTTATTTCTGGCAGGAGTGGGGAACCTTTTATGGGGAACCTTTCAGTGGCCACTGACCCACCGAAAAAAAAAATCTGTCTGGGACCACACAAGTGAGAAGAGAAGAGAGAAAAAACCCCCTCAAAACCCCCCAAACCTCAATGATGTACCCCCAACTGAAACACTCATTCCCCCTGGTGCTCCAGTTCCATGGTGGGGGGAGGACTGAAGTTCAAGGCCTCAGGCCAGATTTACTCTTTTGGGGTTCCAGGGTTAGTGGATTTTGTGGGCAGCTCTGGGTTCAGGTAAAAAATGAGGCATTAAATGTGCGGGACAGGGCCACCAGTGAATGGGATAGGGATGGGAGTACAGGATCTGGGGGGGGAGATGGAGTGTAGGATGGAGTGAGGGTGTGAGGTCTGACCAGAGGGCAGGACCGGGCTGGGCACTGGTTGCCTGGCCAGGTGGCCAGGGGGGTGGGGATTTTGGCCAGGCAGCTGGCTGACTGGCTAAGGGGATGGGGGCAAAGGGTGTCTGGCTGGGGCAGAGGGAATTTTGGGCAGAAGGCTGGGGGCATTCTGGCTAGGGGACTGGGGGCAAGGGTTGTCTGGCTGGAGGGGGGGAGAGGGGGGAAAGGTTTCTGGGCATGAGGGGGTAGGGAGTACTTGTTATTTTCACATTATGCGGCAGGCATCGTGCTGTAACACGTCACGCTACTCCCTTTGCCAGCAGGAAGCCACCGGGAAGGATTGGCAGGGAAGGTCTTCAGGAAGTGTCCCCCGTGGGAACAAATTAGCAGTACTCAGGGAGCTATCTTTGGCTCCTGGTTTCCCCCATGCAGGAGGGAAGGATAACACTGTCACGCTGAGCCAACTTCAGTGCTGCTCATTCCCCGCATGTCGGATCCAGCGGGGAGCCTTAGGGCTTTCTCCCCCCACCACTGTTGTTCCAGTATTACAGGGGGCCATAAGGCTGCAGCGCCATTGCTAGCTCCCTGCTGCAACAGGAGTAAGAGGGGGCTAAGCTGGGACTCCAGAAGAGCCATATCTGGCTCCCTAGAGAGCCATATTTGGCTCATGAGCCACAGATTGCCGACTCCTGCTTTAAATGGAGTATGCCCAATAGGGCCAAGAGGGATCTGACTCTGATAATGACCACCAGACTATTACCATGAGGGAAGTGGATAAATCAAGTATCCAACCAGTGTCCCTGGTTTGTGTCCCTGACTGGGCACAAGCAAGGCCTTCCCTTGAACTGTGTGACAAACTGCTAAATTGTGGAATGAAGTGTCCCACAGTGAAGGAGATGAAAACTTTTTTCTAAAGGTGGCACTGATCTTGAGAAGAACTCAATTCAAGAGATCAGAGGTGTGTACCAAAGCTGACCATAGTGAAATCTGTGTTCAAGGTGATGCAAGAGACTTAGCTTCTACCTTTAATGTTAAATTGGTTGGTACCATTAAGGCTTCTATTGCAAGTGCCAAAATCAATGGTCGCCAGCACTGTCAAGAGTAGGCATGGAACCTTTTCAATGCTGAGCCAGAAACTGAGTTGGTGTCATATGTCTTTCATTCTCCTCTGGGAATGGAAGGCTGAACCGAGTTTTTGAACTTTCCCGGGTGAAGACAGGGGGAATGGTGCTGAGAGTAATGTTAATTCATTTGTTTAGATATTCATTGCATATAGAAGGCAATATAAGTCTTCCAGGATAGTAAGTAGTACTGAGGTAGTTTTCTATGATTCCATTTCCTTGCCTGACAGTGCTGTGGACTTCTTGCTGGTCCTTCCTAGGGATGTGAATGAGTAGTCAACCCGTTGATTAACCAATAAAAATAGACTTATCAGTTAATCTAGTTGAACGCTCCCATTTCCCCCTGGCAGCAAGGGGGGGGGTAGAAGAGAGAACAGGATCTGGTACTGGGGGGAGCCGACTTAAAAATCAGTTCCCCCCCAGCACCAGCTTTGCAATTAGAGGCAGCAGCACTGGGGAGGGTCCAGGTCTTGCTTCATGGGAAGCAGCCTCCCCTGTACCCATACCCATACTCACCTTGCGAACAGGTGAGTGCTAACAGGGAGTTTAGAGAGGGAGTTCTCCAGGTAAAGGAGAAGCAGATACAGGACTCTTGAGGGAAGTGTGTGTTGTTATTGGGGCTTTCTTACTGTGTGCTGAGCTTGTTTGTTGGTGTGTGGTGGTGGTGTTTTTTTTTTTCCCCCCCCTCTCTTCTCTTCTCTTTGTGTTTTTGAGAGAGGCTTTAGAGAGGGAGTTCTCCAGGTAGAGGAGAAGCAGATACAGGACTCTTGAGGGAAGTGTGTGTTGTGTTTGGGGCTTTCTTGCTGTGTGCTGAGCTTGTGTTTGTGAGTGAGGGTTGGTGTGTGCTCTTTTTGTTTTTGTTTTTTTCCCCCCTGTGTTTGTGAGTGAGGCTTCCCCCCCCTTCCCCTTTGCCCTCCCCCTCCCCTTCATGGAGCGTGTGCTGTGATTGGAAGGTGGAAACTGTTGGCTTCTAATTAGAGTTTGAATTCTAGAAGCCTCTGCTGATTGGCTGAGCCTTGGTAGGGGGAGGGACTTTCAGGCAGTCCAGGGCTTTATAAGGCTCCTTGGGCAAGCAACCAAGGAGCTTGTGAACAGGGAGTTTAGAGAGGGAGTTGGGAAGGGGGGGAGGTTCTCTTCCCTTTCTTTTTAAATCCCTTCTCCAGGACAGCAGGGATGGATGGTGATGGGTCTGCTGTTGTTACCTGCACGGAGTGTGCCATGTTTGTCTTCCTCCCGGAAGAAAGAACGGATTTCATCTGCACTAAGTGCAAGCTGGTCGCCATTTTGGAAGAAAAAATTAGAGGACTGGAGGCCCAAGTGTTGACCCTACGCTCGATCAGAGAGGATGAAGACTTCCTCGATAGAAGGCAGTGTTTAATCCTTCAAGCACGGGACGCGGAAGAGTCAGAGAGGGCAGTACGTGACCAGGAAGAGAACTGGCAGCATGTAACTTCTAGAAGGGGAAAAAGGCCAGCATGGGAATCCCCCAATGCTATAGAGTTAAGTAATCGCTTTCAGGCTCTCTCCACAGGCTCTGCAGTGGTGAATGCTTTGGAAGGGACCTCACAAGGAAGAAACCAGAAGGCACGGGATGCGTAGTCCTAGGGATGGGGGTTCCATGGCCACCACCCCCAAAAGAAAACAACGGGTGGTGGTGGTCGGGGACTCCCTCCTAAGAGGGACTGAGCCATCCCTCTGCCGTCCGGACCTGGAATCTCGAGAGGTGTGCTGCTTACCAGGAGCTCGCATTCAGGATGTGACTGAGAGGCTTACCAAACTGATCAAACCTTCGGATTGCTAACCCTTCCTGCTTTTCCACGTGGGAACTAACGATACGGCCAAGAATGACCTTGAGCGGGTTACTGCGGATTATGTAGAGCTGGGAAGGAGGATCCAAGAATTCGGAGCGCAAGTGGTGTTCTCGTCCATCCTCCCTGTTGAAGGGAAAGGACTGGGCAGGGATTGTCGAATTGAGGACGTAAATGCGTGGTTGCGCAGGTGGTGTCGCAGAGGGGGCTTTGGTTTCTTCGACCATGGGACTCTGTTCCAGGCACGAGGACTGTTAGGAAGAGATGGGATCCACCTAACGAAGAGAGGAAGGAGCATCTTTGCGGGCAGGCTTGCAAACCTAATCAGGAGGGCTTTAAACTAGGTTCATCGGGGGACGGTGACCAAAACCCCGAGGGGAGTGGGAAAGTCGGATACCGGGAAGAAATGCAGAGAGGAACGAGCAAGAAAGGAGGACCCGTTTCGAATGGAGAAAATAGGGCGATCAACTGGTTACCTGAGGTGTTTGTACACTAATGCGAGAAGCCTGGGCAACAAACAGGAAGAACTGGAGGCCCTGGCCCAGTCCAAGAAATATGATTTAATTGGGATAACAGAGACTTGGTGGGATGACTCGCATAACTGGAGCGCTGTCATGGAAGGGTATAAACTGTTCAGGAAGAACAGGCAGGGGAGAAAAGGAGGAGGAGTTGCACTATATGCAAGAGAGCACTACGATTGCTCTGAACTCCAGTATAAAAAGAGGGAGAAAAATCTGTCGAGAGTCTATGGGTTAAGTTTAAAGGAGCAAACAACAGCAGTGATGTTGTGGTTGCTATCTGCTACAGGCCACCGAATCAGGTAGATGAGGCTTTCTTCGGACAACTGAGAGAAGCTTCCAGATCGCAGGCCCTGGTTCTCGTAGGGGCCTTTAATCACCCTGACATCTGTTGGGAAACCAATACGGCAGTACACAGGCAATCCAGGAAGTTTTTGGAGAATGTTGGGGATAACTTCTTGGTACAAGTGCTGAAGGATCCGACCAGGGGCCGTGCGCAGCTTGACCTTCTGCTCACAAACAGGGAGGAACTAATAGGGGAAGTAGAGGTGGGTGACAACCTGAGAAGCAGTGATCATGAGATGGTAGATTTCAGGATCCTGACCAAAGGAAGAAAAGAGAGTAGTAAAATACACACCTTAGACTTCAAAAAAGCAGATTTTGACTCCCTCAGAGATCTGATGGGCAGAATCCCCTGGGATGCTAACATGAAGGGGAAAGGAGTCCAGGACAGCTGGCAGTATTTTAAAGAAGCCTTATTGAAGGCACAGAAAGAAACTATCCCGACGCATAGCAAGAGAGGCAAAAATGGTAGGAGACCGGATTGGCTTACGGGGGAAATCCTTGGTGAACTTAAGCACAAAAAGGAAGCTTACAAAAAGTGGAAACTTGGACAAATGACCAGGGAGGGGTTTAAGTGTATAGCTCGAGAATGCCGGGGGGGTTATCAGGAGGCGAAAGCACAAATGGAATTGCGACTGGCTAAGGATGTGAAGGATAACAAAGCTTTCTACAGGCATGTTAAGAAGGTGATCAGAGAGGGTGTGCAGCCCCTACTGGATGAAGGAGGTAACCTAGTGATAGATGATGTGGGGAAAGCTGAAGTACTCAATGATTTCTTTGCCTCTGTATTCACGGACAAGGTCAGCACGGAAGTCCAGGAGCCAAGTGACGCAAGATGGGATGAAGATGGACAGCCCGTGGTGAGTAAAGAACAGGTTAGGAACTATTTAGAAAAGCTAAATGTACACAAATCCATGGGTCCGGACTTAATGCATCTGAGGGTACTGAGGGAGTTGGCAAATGTCATTGAGGAGCCTTTGGCCATTATCTTTGAAAAGTCGTGGAGATCGGGAGAGATCCCAGATGACTGGAAAAAGGCAAACGTAGTGCCCATCTTCAAAAAAGGGAAGAAGGACGATCCAGGGAACTATAGGCCGGTCAGTCTTACCTCGGTTCCTGGAAAAATCATGGAAGGGATCCTTAAGGAATCCATTTTGAGGCACTTGGAAGAGAGGAAAGTGATTAGGAATAGTCAGCATGGCTTCACAAAGGGCAAGTCGTGCCTGACCAATTTGATTAGCTTCTATGATGAGGTAACTGGCTCTGTGGATGTGGGAAAGTCAGTGGATGTGATCTACCTTGACTTTAGCAAGGTTTTTGATACGGTCTCCCACAATCTTCTTGCCAGCAAGTTAAGGGAATGTGGATTGGATAAATGGACAGTAAGATGGATAGAAAGATGGCTAGAAGGCCGGGCCTAGCGGGTAGTGATCAACGGCTCGATGTCAGGATGGCGGTCGGTTACTAGCAGAGTGCCCCAAGGTTCGGTTCTAGGACCGGTTTTGTTCAATATCTTTATTAATGACCTGGATGAGGGGATGGATTACACCCTCAGCAAGTTTGCGGATGACACTAAGCTAGGGAGAGAGGCAGATATGCTTGAGGGCAGAGATAGGGTCCAGAGTGACTTAGACAAATTGGAGGATTGGGCCACAAAAAAACTGATGAAGTTCAACAAGGAGAAGTGCAGAGTCCTGCACTTGGGACGGAAGAATCCCAAGCTTAGTTACAAGCTGTGGACCAACCAGTTAAGTAGTTCTGCAGAAAAGGACCTGGGGGTTATAGTGGATGAGAAGCTGGATATGAGTCAACCGTGTGCCCTTGTAGCCAAGAAGGCTAATGGCATATTAGGTTGCATTAAGAGGAGCACTGCCAGCAGATCCAGAGATGTGATTATTCCCCTTTATTCGGCTCTAGTGAGGCCACATCTGGAGTACTGTGTCCAGTTCTGGGCCCCCCACTACAAAAAGGATGTGGACGCATTGGAGAGGGTCCAGCGGAGGGCAACCAAAATGATTAGGGGGCTGGAGCATATGACTTATGAGGAGAGGCTGAGGGAGTTGGGTCTGTTTAGTCTGCAGAAGTGAAGAGTGAGGGGGGATTTGATAGCAGCCTTCAACTTCCTGAAGGGAGGTTCCAAAGAAGATGGAGAGAGGCTGTTCTCACTAGTGACGGATGGCAGAACAAGGAGCAATGGTCTCAAGTTGTGGTGGGAGAGGTTCAGGTTGGATATTAGGAAAAACTATTTCACTTGGAGGGTAGTGAAGCACTGGAATGGGTTACCTAGGAAAGTAGTGGAGTCTCCATCCCTAGAGGTGTTTAAGTCTCGGCTTAACCAAGCCCTGGCTGGGTTGATTTAGTTGGGATTGGTCCTGCCTAGAGCAGGGGGCTGGACTTGATGACCTTCTGAGGTCTCTTCCAGCTCTATGGTTCTATGATTCTACCCTGCACTGTTGCCTCCCCTGGCCAACTCCCCGCGGACAGGGGCTGCTGCCAGAGGCTCCTTTGTGGCAGCCTGCTACACCCCATTCCGCCTCCCCAGCAGCCTCTGTGCATGGGGAGCTTCGACCCCCCCGTGGACAGGGGCTGCTGCCACTCTGCACTGGGGCCAGATTGCACTGGCTGCCGGCCCTGCCCCCGAGGACTATGGAATTGCTGAATAACCACTAAGAATTAATGCGGTTATTACCTGCTATCTAAGGCTATGTCTAGACTGCATCCCTCTGCCAACAGAGGGATGCAAATCAAGCACTTTGGAAGTGCAAATGAGCCCAGGCTTCATTTGCATACTCACGTTCCGACGCTGCGCCGATCAGGCTGTGTCGAAAGTGAAAGTAAAGTGTAGCCGCGGCTCTGCCGACAGTGGGGAGCTTTTTTGGAAGCTCCTGTACTCCTAATTTTTTGAGGAGTACAGGAGCTGCTGAAAAAGCTCCCTACTGTCGGCAGAGCCACGGCTACACTTTACTTTCACTTTCGACACAGCCTGATCGGCGCAGCGTCGGAACGTGAGTATGCAAATGAAGCCCGGGCTCATTTGCACTTCCGAAGTGCTTGATTTGCATCCCTCTGTTGGCAGAGGGATGCAGTCTAGACACAGCCTAACATCCCTAGTGCTGGCTTTGGTTGCTGGGTGCTGTCTGACTGGGGCACTGGAGGAATGGAACTTTTAGCCAACTGTCCCTGGATTTTCTTGTCCTGGTCAAAAAGGAAGTGTATCCCAAGCAGCAAGCTGGAATGTGGCTCCCGCTAAGACAAAAAAAAAAAAAAAAAAAAAAAAAAAAAAAGAGACAGTGACTCCGGCCATCTATAAGAATAAGTCTCAAGACAGGCATGGTCTGAAGCCTGAGGGCTCTGAATCTGCCACTTTAATCAAAAAGTGGAGAGAAAAAAGTCCTCCCCCACTTTTAGCAACAATGAAGTAGAACAAAGAAAAGAGGAGGAATTTGAAGGAAATTAACCATGCCTAGCTAAGAGAAGCAAATTATGCTAAGAGGTAGCAAGCAGATACCATTTGTTCCAGCTCATTGTTGGGGCAATAAGAAGGAACTGAATGGTTGCAGCTGTTCTGTCCTTTATGCTCTCAGATTGGGGGATTGGGGGGGGTGGGGTGGGGAGGAGCTGAATGGTACAGGTGAGACCTAAGAGATACCATTATTCCAAAGCTCTGGTCTTGTGCACTTCAGGTGCATACACATGAAGCAGAATCTGTATGGACATGCACTCGAAGAAAACTACATAAAATATAAAGAAGAACATAAGAACAGTCATACTGGGTCAGACCAAATGTGCATGTAGCCCATTATCCTGTCTTCCAACAGTGGCCAGTGCCAGATGCCCCAGAGGGAGTGAAGAAAAAAAACAAACAGGTAATCATTAAGAGATCCCTCTCCTGTCATCCATTTCCAGCCTGTGACAACCAGAGGCTAGGGATACCATTCTTATCTATCCTGGCTAATAACCAGGATTCTTTTTTTAAACTCAGTTCAAGTCCTGGTCTTCACAACATCTTCTGACAAGGAGTTCCACCGGTTGACTGTGTGCTGTGAGAAGGAAAACTTCCTTTTGTTTGTTTTAAACCTGCCACCTATTAATTTCATTTGGTGACCCCTAGTCAACCAAATAAGATAGAATGATACTACATTACTAGATATATTGTTGTATGGGTAAAAAGTTGGCTGCCGTTGGAAGCAGCAACTAATTATTAAACACCGTTATTATAATAAGGAAAAAAAGAGTAGGGAAAGGTTGCTACTGGGTTCTGGAAAGGATCAATTTGGGAAGCTACACTGTACAGTGTAAACTGTACAATTAAAAAACTGGACATGGGATAGATCAAAAGTTGGGAATTATCTGTGAATCCTAGAAATGGGGAGACAAGGAAGAAATTTATGGTAATACATCTAAGGGAAGAAGTGTCAGATCTAAACTGAAGAGCTGCAATAATGCCACGCAAACGCATGCTCCGCTAGACTCAGATCACCGTACTGTTTGATTAAAGAAAAAGCTACAAAAACAATACATAATTCTCATTACCAAGACAATCACAAGGTTCTACAAAATAATGACAAACAGTAAATAGGGAAGAGGACTGACTTAAATGACATATTGCCACTTCGTAACACAAAATTTAAAGTACCGTATTTCTTAAACCATCTATAACATTAATATTAAACATTTTTAAAGGAGAGGAACAAAGTTGTGTTGCTTATGAAGATTAAGCAAGTTTTGCACTTCATAGTATTTGGATTGGGAAAAAAAATGGTTAGTAATGGTTGTTCTTCGAGATGTGTTGCACATGTCCAATCCAAGTGTGTGCCCGCTCCAAACAATCGCTGGAATTCCACCCCCACCCCCGATACCCATTAAGGTAACAAGTGCCCTCTGGAGCTGCACAGTTATAGCATACCCCTGTTCTTTTTTGGGGGGGGGGGGGGGAGAGAGACAGAGGGGGAGAACTCTGAAGTAGAGAGGACAGTGTATCAGTCCCTGGGATCTAGGAAGTGGAAAAGAGATGTCAAGGATGATCTAGACATCAACTTAGTCCTGCCTTGAGTGCAGGGGACTGAACTAGAAAACCTCTCAAGGTCCCTACCATTCCTACAGTTGTATGAACTATGTATAAGTATAACAAAAAGATGACCTCTTAGACAACTTACCAAAGCAAGGGTGGCGGTTCCAGTGACTATCATGGGTGGTGAGAAGGAACTGAGAGGGCACAAGGTCAACTGTGCACTTTATACTAGTGCTACAGGTTGGATCTCCCTGGTCTGGCTCCCTCGAGAACTGTGTTGTCCTGATCCAGGGAGTTTGCCAGACCAGGGGAGGTCAGTGCTCCCCTACTGGCTGCCGCTCTCAGTCTCCCTGCCTTGCCCTGGGCCCTCTAATGCTGGCCCAGCAGGGGCTCCTCACGCTGCTGCCCGCAGGCTGACTCAGTGTCCTCCAGGGCTCACAGCCGGGACCACCTGGCCGCTGTGGCCCTACTACTGCAGTGTGTTCCCTAGAGCTCCCTGGAAGGCGACACCCACCTATCCGACCCCTCTGCTAGAGCCGCCCCTTCTGCAGCTGGCGATTCCATGGGGTTCCCTGGTGGGCCCGTCTGCCTCTGCCAATCCTGCTTCAGCTGGGGTATTGTTGGCCAGTGCTGCCCAGTCATTCCAGCTCCACTGCCACTGGGGGAAGGGGGTTCCCAGGATTCCAGTAGGAGCCACCTGGCTGCTGCTGGCCCTGTTGCCTCTAGAGGTTCGTTGGCCGGGCATCTCACCGCCAGCAGCCCCTCTGCAGCTGGGGGCTCCTGGGCTGGAGACAGGACTCCCCAGCCACATGGCCCAGCTGACACCGAGGATTCCCCTGCCAGCGCGGGGACTCCCCAGCCACTCCTGGCCCCATTGACATCGGGGGTTCCCCAGCCAGGTCTGGGGCTCTCCAGCTGCTGTCTGGTGCAGCCGCTGTTGGTCTAGCCTGAGCTCCCTAGCTCCCACATTGTCTCCCACTTCCACCTCCAGTGCTCTTTGGTCAAATAACATCTGTGGCCCTGCCACATCATGGATGTTGCCGGACCAGAGAGTACCAGATTTGGAAGGTTCAACCTGTACTGGCTTTCAACATCAGCGGGGCCTGGAGCTGCCCCAATAGGTACCACACAGGGAAAAATTTCTAGCAACTGTGCTTGGAGCATGTACACCCCTATAGAACTTGTCATTTTTATCATTAACATTTGGTTTAATACAGTTCAAGCAACAGGAATCCACAAGAAAATTGAATTATAAAAGTAAAAATATTTAAGCATTATGTAAAAATGTATAGTTTTACTGAACAAAGAATGCTAGAATTCAGTTTTTCACTATGCAGATTCTACCAATGAGAAAACATGCAGGTATATTATGAATTCATGAGCATTAGCCAACCAAGTCAAGCAAACATTTATTTCCATTTTGCAATGTACTGTTTTAAAGTCAAGTATTCTTCAGGCCTCACGTGAAAGAAGAATCATCCAAAATTCACGACAAAAAAATGCCTGGATGCCACACTAAAATTAATGCAAATTAACGTATTTGAGATAATACATAAATGATTACGAGCCAGGAGTCCACAGGAAAAATCAGCAACAATACTTGAAGGTTACTGAAAACCCTGTTTTTAGAAACAGTAGTAATTAGAAAAACAGAAGTAAAAAAATATTGGCATAAACCAATTTTGGAAGACCGACATCTACTTTAATTTTCTAGAAAACAAATGCTATTATAAATATATGCTCCGATAACTAAAGCTCATTACAAAATTAGACAAGTGCCAAATGCAAGTGCCAGATTTTAAATGCCCAAAGTTTGGGAGCAATGAGTCCAAGATGTTTCCAATTTATCGCTAACGACAGATTAAAAATGGAATGAGTAATAAATAGGAAGTTGCCAACCTGACAGTGATACGAAATAAAACATTTATTCAAATGTTGAACTATAAGAAAGGTCTCAGAATGAGCCAAGCTTTTAAAATAAAATCCTTAATATATCTTAATTATGAATGTACAAACTAGCAATTGCATATATAATTTGCCTTTCAGCATACAAAATATAGGCATTTATTTATGCAATGGTATCCTTAAAGTAGCTGTCTGGTAACTTCTGACTAAAAAGTAAGAGCATCTAACTACGGGGGAATTAAGCAGAATGCATTTTAGAAAACATCAAAACTTAACATAACCTTAGAAAGTCTCCTATCTTTTCCTTTTATTCAGATAGTGAACTGTCTCTCCTGTGCCTCAAACCAACTGATTTTTTTGTTTTAGTGTAAATTTTTAGTAAAATGGGAGGTATCATTTATTGAAATCAATAGTTTCCTCTTAGTGAGACAGCATGCAAAAAGAGGTTTTGTTTTTTTTTTTTTTAAGAAAAAAATTTAAGAGAGAAAAAAAAAATCAATGTAGTGTAAGTAAATATCTCTTTAGTTAAAATAACATTTTCCAACAGTTTTATCATAAAAAGGCAACTTTAAGCATATACATGATCTTGTCTTCAGTGAATTTTTTATAAGTGAAACCTGCAGTTAGATTATGCATTTATACTTTCAAGACAAATTTGAATTCATATAAAAGCAAACCTGCACTAAGACTTCCTGAGGGTTTATTTGTAGTTCCAAATCCAAATGATGGTGCGCCAGTGGCAGTGCTTCCAAAAGCAGAGCTACTTCCAAAGCCTGTGGAACAGCAGAAGAGACATGCAACAACATAAAAAGCTGGTAACAAAACACTGCAATTTAAAATCTATCATTTTTAGAAAATTAATTTAATGGCATATCCAAACCTAAGAATTATTTTCAATAACTATCACTATTGAAAGTGTCCTGCTCTAAATGCAGCACTAACTGAATTCTGCAAAATGCAAAAAACACTCACCTCCAGCAACGCTCAAACAGAAAAGCATCTGAGAATCTTGGAAAAACTAGCATATAAGATACTGAACAGCAAATATTAAGCTATAAACACTGACTGCAATTAAATGGAAATGTATGTGGTCATGGTGATATTATTCTTAAATTACATGACTAGCCTAGGAATTGTAGTTCCAGTAACCTTTAGGCCTTGTCTACATGATCTTTTTAATTAAAGGTATTATTTAAAACCAAATTTAAATAGGTACAAAACTGCATGGACACTTTCACTTTGGTTTAAAACCTGCTTATTTCAATTAACTTAAACTGTTTAGGGATTGGCTGAAGATAAATCAAAATAGCTATACTTTAAGTGCAACTTCATTGCATAGGCAAGACTGTAGCTGAGAGGAAAGGTATGAGGTAAAAATCTCAAATAATTAAGATAAAGGTGTCTGGCACTCAGAGGTAGATCATTAATAGCATTTCTTTATGCTATTAAAAAAAATAAATTTAAAACATACACAGAGAAAAGTAAGCACACATCTGATGTTCGAGGGAGAGGCTTCGTGTTTAAACTTATTAAACTACACCCTTATTTTCAAACTTCAGTTAAAATGCTATACATACTTTCAGCACAACTGTAAAATGTACTAGTCTTCATTTATACATATAAATTTTAAGTTTCATAACTGTAGTAGTGATGTTAGCGAGTAGTCGGTTGCCCAATAAGCATAAGCTTAATGGGTAATCAACTGGAGTATCGACTACTCTCCCGCCTCCCCTCCCCCCCCCGCCTCTATGAGAGAGGCAGCAGGGGGAGGGGGAGAACAAGAGCCAGTGCTGGGGGGAACCAGCTCCTGGAGCTAGCCCCGCTATGGCCATAGCGGTCCTTATAGACTAATTGTGCAAATTGCATCAATTACACGATTAGTCAGATAACTACAATTTAACATCCCTAAACTGTAGTAATTTCCGATATGTAAACTTATAAAATACTAATTCTATAGACAAGAGGACTTGTTATGCCTTCATACCAGAGAAATATCTGTTGTCTAATCCTATTATAAATGGGTTATCAAACAGGTGTCAGTGCCATTAATACAGGAATATAGTTTGAATTCACGAAGGAGCACACATACACAGACCAATAATACTAACTATACATGCAATCATTAAGACCAAGAGTATGATCAGTAAGATGCCAAGGAAATAATCAAGTTTTGCAATTGAAGAATGTAATTTGGAGAGTATCTCTAAAAGCCCATTATGATTACACTACTTGATTAAGGCATTTAATTTTCTGCATTCTTGAAATATTTCCTTTGTCCATTTTTTCCCAGGAGTCCTATTTTTGGATTTTTTTCTTACCCCTGCTGTACTAAGTTCTCTTTGTATTCTTCTTCTTCACCATCTATCATAAGTCTATGTGTGGCAGAATAAATTACAAACCCAAATAAAGGTAGTTCGCATTTTTACAAGGTAATACACAATTATTGTAAAAAGTTGTCAAATATTGCCTTCTTAAGCCAAAAGCTACTTAAAAAAAAAAGCATAAAAATTAAAGCTTGAAGTACTTGCTAGCAAGTTTCTAGGGGACAGCTGCTAGGGTCCAGTTTCTGTAACTCACCACCAAAATGTCTGCAAAAATGTATCTGAATAAATTGTAGTGTACAAGCTGATTGAGGGAGAGACATGTCTTCCTTTGTGTTTGTACAGCACCTTATAGGTTATGGGACATATCTGAAACAAGTAACTTAAATATATTCTTCTTTTAGTTGATACAAGAAGAGTAGTAATTTTTCCTGTTTTAGGCACACACAAAAAATTCTTCCATAAGCTATCAAATTTACATGTTGGCTGATAAGGACAATTCTGGAATTTATAAATAATGTAACTAATGCCAAGGATAAAGTCCCCCCCCCCCCATGTTAAATGGCTCATCATTTTAACAAATGATTTTGTATCTCAGCACTGAGAGGAAAATATTTTACAGAGGCAGATTCTGTATTGGAAATCTATGTAGCAGAAAATAATTATGCTTTGACAAACAGGCTCCCAGAACAACTGCAAATTAGATAGTTTTCCAGTCCAGTTTTTTTATTAAATCTTTGAACTGATGAACAAGCTGAAGTATGTTCTAAGAGTTAGAACTCAAGCTGTTCACAGGAGAAATTTCCTAATTAGGTTAACACAGATTCTTCTGTCTGCTATTTCAAATCCAAATCAAATGGGATTGTCTTCAAGACTCTGGGCACCTACTTTGAAAGCTTTTAGTAAACTATGAATAAAGTCTAGTCCTGCTTACAAAAGAGTTGTACTTTCCTTGTTTCAAAAACTCAATTTCAACATGCCTATTTTACGCTGCTCTCCCATTCACTATCCATGTCAACACTATATTTAACCTTTGTGGCTTAACTTAGTCTCACTCCACAAGGCAGATGACTTTTCTCCCCTTCGAGTGCCTTACTTTTGCTAAACTGAAGATTTACTGCTGAAACAGATCATCTCTTAGTGAGGTTTAAAGTTTGTAATAAATTCAGATGTATTGTTTAATAACTCAATGAAACATTAGAAAAGTTAAAGTGTACCTCCAAGGTTTGATGAACCTAAGCCACTTGATTGCAAGGCAGTGCCAATACCTGAGCCGAATGGCGTTCCAAAACTAACTCCCAGAGATGGCTGTGGCCCTGGTATAAAAAAAATGAAAACAAACTTGCCTTACTCTTTCATGAAAGAGATCCTTTATGTAATTATTTGATAAAACTGAACATTATTGCTTTTAACAAATTCTGTTTAAGTCCCCAAAACTTTACCTCTTCAAAATTCTTCCCCAAACTGCCTCTATGTCCACCTGGTAAATCCAAGAAAATACTGAACACAATGTAAGGTAAAACTACTTAAAACTAGCCAGTTACAATAGATAGTGAAATATTTTTATTACAAATTCAGTTTAATCTTGTAAAACTATTTTAATAATTTCTTAAAATCTCCTAAGAACTACAGTTAAATACGACACTATTTTGCCACATACTCTAATGAAAGCAGAGGGGGGATCTTTTTAAAAACCAATAAGACTTCAATAGTTAGTATCAAGTTCCAATTAGAACAAGACTGATACTAACATAACTAAAAATCATCATGTTACCAATAGTCAATATATTTAATAACTAGAAACCTTCAAAGCCACTCATTTGAGTATTTTTCCAAATTTAAACAAACATTAAGTAGATAAAAAACAAGACAATGACTTTATTTTATTAAATTTATTGTTCATTTTAAAGCAAGTCAGTTACACAACATGACAATTCAAACTTTTTCCACACAAAAATAATAACTGAGTTCTGTTAAGCTTTGCTACATTACACCATTCCAATCACCTGTTTAAATAAACATTTACAAAGGCACAATTGTGTACCTTAACTAATTAGATACATTCAAAATTTCAAATTCAGAAGTCTGTCCCATCATTTAAAAATTTTAGAGACACTGATTACCCTGCACATTCACACTAAAATGCAGGATTGTCAACAACCCATTTTTAGTCTGACAACCTAAATTTAGAGCCTTAGTTTGTCTGTCTTATGGAGGATAGAATCAGCTTGCTAGCCCCTCCTCTTACTAACACATCACAAAAATCTAAAAGTCATTAGCTCTAATAATTTATTAAAATGATTCAACAATTTTCACAGTACAATCTTCATATTCCTGTCTTTTTCTAACATAGTGAACAGTGCATTAATTAGAAAGCTGAAGGGCTTTCAAGATAAAATACAGTGCCTACCTCTTAACCCAAATTAAGTATATTCTTTTAATTTAAACAGGCAATATTATAAGCCATATGATCACCAGCATAGTCATTCCACAGAATGCAATGTATATGATGGCTTCTTTGCCAACAATGCTGGAACAAGTGAGATCTTGTAGTTAGTTATTTTTTAAAGTTATCTTTGGATTCTTATTCAGAAATTTTGCCTCGAAGTTTCTGTAACAACTTTCATCTAACGTAATTTAAAATAAAAAGTTAGTGGTAGTATTTTCAATACAAATTATTTGGTTCTTAAATTTGAGAAAGCCAAATGAAGAGTCAGCGAGTGTTTGAATTAAGTAGAAGGCACTGTAGTTATTGAGTGGTAACACTTTTGCAAGGAACACATCAAAGCCCTTAAGTGATCCGATGCAGAATGAGGTCTGTGTACTCAAAGTAGTGTTAAACTAAAAAAGTTATTAGGGGCAACTAAAGCTCTGAATTTTCAGTCTGTGATTAGTAGCTATTAGGGAAGTCAAGTTCTGTCATTGTTCCAAGTTAGAAGTATGCATTGTGTTTCATACTAGGTAGGGTCCTTAAAGTATTTTTCTAAAATAGAAGTGTTCAATTAATCTCAAACTAATTTGTTTACATCCAGTTTATTTTCAACACTGAAATATCTACCTAGCAGCTCCTTTAGAAATGTTAGTACAAAAGAATTAACAAAAACAAAAAAAACCCCACAAAAATCACAAGTTAGACCTCTAAAACGAAAAAAAAAAAAAAAAAAAAAATCAAATCTTGTCCAGTTCCTACTCATTTAAAGGGACTGCGTTAATTTTCTACCTTAATAGGAGGCACTGTTGGTGGAAGACCTTAGAATAGAATGAAGACACCACAGTCCTCCAAGACATGCTTCTTTTTAAATACAACATGTTTTTTAGATCAGTAAAACAGTATTACTCTAAAACACCTATATTCAAGTTATATAAAACAGGATTTGATTCCTTAACTGACAAGCTTTTCATTGAACAGGCCTGTGATATATTTGTTCATTTTGTACCATAAAATTCTGAAGGCATTGTCATAATTTATAAACCTATTAGGTAAACATACATAATTTTCAATAGCAAAAGACTAGAGATAAAGATCCTCCATGCCAAAAGTACTAGCATACATTGTCACCTTTGGCTATTATAACTTATGAGACAAATCCTTAAAACAATTATTTTAACAATATTTTAAAATCTGCTCATTGCCCTGTAGAGCATTTTTAGTTCAATAAATAAAACTCACTACTAAGAACCCAGTTAGACAGTAGGTCAAAATTCCGTACCAAAGTGATACCTTAAATTTTTACGTGACATTTACAGAGTTCACTTCATAATTAGTTCAAACACAAGATCAAATTTAGTGTCACAATTCAGATTTCATTCTGACAAAGTAATACACTGAAATTTTACCTGTGTCAAGGTCAAATTATACAATAAGGTTTTAAGTGTTGTGAATATTTTATTAAAGTATCCCATTATCACAAATGTCATGTTGAGAAGTCAAAATGTAACAGCTAATGCTTTGAATTTAATCTCCCCCTGGCCCAACTGAATCAAGAAGAATTACCATAAATGGATATGGGGTAATGAAGGAAAGTATTCTTTTGATTAAGCAATCTTAGCCTCACCAGCAAAACATTAGATTGGGTCCATCGTTTTGCATGTAAGGCTGTAATGACACTAGGCTTCATTTTTCTTCATCATTTCTTACAATTGCTACTAAAAGTATCCTGCTTCCTGACATTTTTACTACCATGTTGTTAGACTGCTCATTGCAGGTCTGTGTGAGGGGGTAGTAAGAGCTCTCAATGCTGATCTAAGTAGCACATCTAGAATTTCACCACCAGCAATGCTGCACTAAGAGTAATAGCATGAAATTAAGAAAAAAAGTTTAGTGTAGACATGGCTTAAGCGTCGTTTTATTAACTCTAAACCCTTGACTCCTGAATGTGAACTAAAAATAAATTATGGTCTCTGTGTTTCTTCAGAAAAAGAGTAGATTGCTAAATCTATATTAACTTTAGGGAACAGCCTTATACCATGTAAACATCAAATATATTTTAGACATGAAAACAAAAGCCCCTACTATTAACATTTAGAGTCTGTGTAACCATTTTTTTAGTCAAACTTTAAATGCCCAGATTAATTTTCTTGTTTTAGAAAAGTCTTTGTGAAGAGATCATGGCAAAGAACAGATTAGGTGTCTCTCTCATACACACACTCAAACATTTATGTCCTCTCGTCCTTTATATTCCAAGAAGTAGGACCTTACTGCAACAGAAGGCCAAATGGCACCTTATCCTTTGCTACTATTCCTCTGAAAATGGTCCAAATACCTATTCACCTCAGTTGCTTACAGCCAAGTCCTCTATAGTGTTTTTCTGGGGAAAATGAAAACTGCATTTGGTAATATTTAGACCCCATTAATGTTAATCTAAAGTTACTGCCACCTATTCCCTTTTGGTGGTAAATCTGATAAAGGCTGATTGCCTGAGACCATCTGAATTGGAGACCATGATCACATCTATAGTTGACAGAGATATTGGCCATTCTGAAATACCCAACACAATATGAGCAGAGACTTTTTTTCTTTTAGTAAATCACAAAAAAGTGACTGAGGGCATCTCTTAAAATACAAACTATGGATTTATAATCACGACTTTTCAATTTTTCCACCCATACTGCTGAAAGGACATTCGTACTGAAAAACTAGTATCAATGACATTTTACTGATGTGATAGCTCAACTGGTAGTTCTTTTGCCTCTGGAATAAAGAAAGAAAATTTGACTCCAAACCGAAGGTCATGAGGATAAACATCTTAAGTGGTGTGGCTATTATGCATAATTATTCCTCTAATGTCTGAAGATCCTTTCATTAGTCAAGAAAAAGATGAGGGAAGAGGTCAGTTTTTGCTAACTATTAGGATGGCACAATCCAAACATCCCTCCCCCCCCCCAAAAAAACCAAGGGGGGCAAGAAACATCATTTCAGATTGCTATAGCCTTTAAAAAGTTTACAGTTCATGTCAATTTATCTAGAAGACAATTCCACAAGTTTTAATGATAGCCACCACCAGAAACACTCTTGAGGGATAACAGTCCAGATGTATAACTATATTTATCATTATTCTCTTTTGTTCTGGTCCATGTATTTGTTCTGGTATTTGGGTTTCATGTAACTAGTCCTGATTCCTAACTCTTCATAGGGGTCAGAGCTGGAAATATATATGGCATTCTCCTTACAGAGAAAAGGGAGGGAGTGCCTCAGTACTTGAGATCAACAACCTTAGATGATTTTTGAATGGTTATCTGGGCAAAGCCATTTATTCTTCCGTTTGGCCAGATGCCAGCATTAAAGGCACTTCAGGCAAAGAAAGTTAAGGTGGAGCACAGAGAAGAGGAAAAAGGTGCAGAAGTGATTACGACTAAATCTATATTTAGACTCATTAACACAAGTGCATGATTTTGCAAGGGACTACATCCGCCATTAATGTGGCTTTTAAAGGTGACAATGTGAGGTGCACAGTGCCTTGGAAAAAAATCAGGCCATTTCTCTCAAGGTGCCTGCCTTCAGGCACATAACTTTGAAAATTCTGGTTAATGTGACACTTCGACAGCGTCAACTGAAAGACAGCCTAAATAACTTCCTTTCCTGCCCACTCATCTTACACGTGCATTGGACCAAAATCTTCTCCATTTTGGTCTTACCTTTCCTTGATATTCTTCACTCACTCACTCTTTTTCTGTTCTTGTTAAGTCACAACAGCAAATGGCCTGTTAGCAACTGCTTCAGTACCATACTTCCAAAGAAATTAGAAAAACAAGAAACAATGGGCCAAACAAACTTTGCTTCTAGTCTACGTACTCAAGCTCCACTATCCTCTCTGTTCTGTAGTATATTTCAATTTACAATTGCAAAGTGCTATATAAAAATGCATTATTCATTTTACATAAAGAAAAATGTAATATGCATTTGGATTCATTCCTTCCCTCCCTCCAATTTGAAAATTGTTTACTATACAATCATACAATTTTGGAAAGATGCTATATTACTCATATTCAGAGATGTCATTTAAGAATAAGACTCACATTCCAAGGGGTAATTAGAGAAATACAGTAAATATCACTAACACAAATAAATTCACAAGATTAAATATTTATCTGGTATATAATTATTGCTAAGACTACCCTGCATTTTCTATTAGCTATGTATTGATAACTTACAATTATTTGATTTTTAAGCTAACACAAAGGAAGACCTTATATAAAAGTTTACACAAAATTGACTATTGTTGTAACACTAATAATCTATAACTTGAATGCATTCAGACCTGTAGCAGGCTGCTGCTGCTGAGAAAGTGTGGCAGCCATGGCAACGGCTGCTGCATTTGGTATGTTGCTGAAAGGAGTTGGTCCAGTAGTAACACGTGGAGCACTCTGCCATTTCTTAGCTTCTGCTCGTCTTGCCTCAAACACATCCATAGCATCTCCCAGAAAGGTTTTCCTGTAGCCAAGGTATTGGTCTTTGAGCATCTGAAAGAGAAGGGGGAAGTCATTTAGTTCAGTACATCTCAGATAAGAATTGAATAGTCTAGTTATGGAACAAATGACCAGTTAAATACATTTTTAATATAATTTAAGAAAACATTTTTCATATTCGTTTAGGAGTTTCAAAGTCATTATTTGGAGAGGATTGAATTAATATGCTATTTATGATTACATGCTACTACCAATGTGGAGGTAAGTCATAGAACACTAGAACTGGAAGGGACCTCGAGAGGTCATCAAGTCCAGTCCCCTGCCCTCACGGCAGGACCCAGTACCATCTAGACCATCCTTGATAGATGTCTAACGTGATCTTGAATACCTCCAGAGATGGAGATTCCACAACTTCCCTAGGCAACTTATTCCAGTGTTTAACCACCCTGACAGTTAGGAAGTTTTTCCTAATGTCCAACTTAAACCTCTTGCTGCAGTTTAAGCCCACTGCTTCTTGTTCTATTCGCAGAGGTCAAGGAAAACATTTTCTCTCTCTCCTCCTTGTGACACCCTTTTAGATATCTGAAAACCATTATGTCCCCTCTCAGTCTTCTTTCCAAAGTAACCAGACCCAATTCTTTCAGTTTTCCCCTCATACTCAGGTTCTCTAGACCTTTAATCATTCTTGTTGCTCTTCTCTGGACCTTCTCCAATTTCTCCACATCTTTCTTGAAATGTGGTGCCCAGAACTGGACACAATACTCCAACTGAGGCCTAATCAGCACAGAGTAGAGCGGAAGAATCACTTCTCGTGTCTTGCTCACAACTCTCCTGTTAATGAATCCCAGAATCATGTTTGCTTTTTTTGCAACAGCGTCACACTGTTGACTCATATTTAGCTTGTGGTCCACTATGACCCCTAGATCCCTTTCTGCAGTACTTCTTCCTAGACAGTTGCTTCCCATTCTGTATGTGTGAAATTGATTGTTCCTTCCTAAGTGGAGTACTTTGCATTTGTCCTTACTAAACTTCATCCTATTTACCTCACACCATTTCTCCAGATCATTTTGAATTGTGACCTTATCCTCCAAAGCAGTTGCAACCCCTCCCAGCTTGGTATCATCTGCAACTTAATAAGTGTACTCTCTATGCCAATATTGGAGGCCCCAACTTGCGACACAATTGGTTCCAGGGGAAATGTTGCAAGTCGGGGGCGTCGTAACTCGCACCATTGTAAATACAGGCCGAGGACATAAGTCGGGGGCATCTAGCCCCTTTCACACTTACAAAAATGGTTGTAAGTGCGGGGGGGAGGGGGTCGGAACTCGGGTGGTTGCAAGTCGGGGGTCTCCTGTATCTAAATCGTTGATGAAGATATTGAACAGAACCAGTCTCAAAACAGACTCCTGCCAAAACCCACTTGTTATGCCCTTCCAGCAGGATTGTGAACCGTTAATAACTACTCTCTTCGAGCGGTTATCCAGCCAATTATGCACCCACCTTACAGTAGCTCCATCTAAGTTGTATTTGCCTAGTTTATTGATAAGATGATCATGCGAGACCGTAGCAAATGCCTTACTAAAGTCTAGGTTTTCCACATCCACCGCTTCTGCCTTATCCACAAGACTCGTTATCTTATCAAAGAAAGCTATCAGATTGGTTGACATGATTTGTTCTTTACAAATCCATGCTAGCTGTTGCCTATCACCTTATCTTCCAGGTGTTTGCAGATGAATTCCTTAATTACTTGTTCCATTATCTTTCCTGGCACAGAAGTTAAACTGACTGATCTGTAGTTTCCTGGGTTGGTCTTATTTCCCTTTTTATAGATGGGCACTATATTTGCCCATTTCCAGTCTGCTGGAATCTCTCCTGTCTTCCATGTTTCAATGATAGCTAAAGGCTCAGAGACCCCCTCTATCAGCTCCTTGAGTATTCTAGAAGTCACTGGTATCAATTAACAGGCTTTCACACAGATTAAGACCAAATCAACTGGCATAAATCCATGTCACTCAATTTTATTTACATCAGTGGAAGATTTGGTCCAAAAACAGAATATAATTTGTGTGTTGTAACAAAACTACTGAACTATCTGATTATGTCATTCAGTATCATCTAGTGGGAAAACATGCTGAATTTCAGAACCACCTATTGCTGCCCCTTACTCGTCTGTCTTCCCTTTCTTCAGTATTGAAGGAAATACAGCACTTCCCATTTCCTAACTGATTTGAGATTCACTCCTATCCTTACCCCACTTCATCTGCTAAAGCAATCAGCAACTAAGTACTTAATGGTGACATTTTAAGTCTCATTGTTAAGCTTTACTACACCAGTTCAGAGCAAGGATAGGTAGAAAAGTGCTGTTATGTCATTGTACAAAACAGCCTGAAACAAAACAGCCTGAAACAAATCAATAAGACAATGTACTAACACTTGGAGAGTTACTTTTGCAGCTATAAATGTGAAAAGATTTTGCATTAAAATATAAAGTGAAAGCCTAGATTCTACAGAAATCATAAATACCACAAGCAAGTAAGAAGTTAGACACTGTTGTATTGGATAATATGTAGGCTAAAAGTCACATTTTACCAAAAATAAGCATGGCATCCCTGATGGTCTACGGTTATATATAATATTGTAGAAAAAATTAACTAAAATTACAGGACCACTGGGAAGAGGAGATAATTAAAGAATCCTGAAAACTATTTTCAACAGAATACTCAAGGGCTATTCCGCAAAATTACTTTGAGGAGAAATTTGTATCTTCTGATTGTGCCCATACTCAAATGCAGTGTTTTTTGTGTGACAGTACTGCCAGATACTCAGTACTGGCACCTCCAGACACAATACCAGCACCTCCAGTCAGAGCTCAACAACTTTTCCCCTAGAGTACCGGCACCTTTTTTTTTTTTTAAAACTACAAAAAAAGCACTGCTCAAATGACTAACTCATTTTTGCTAGAATTAACAAAAATTCAGTGGGTAAAGAGCAAATAAAGAAAGGGGCAGCACCAAAAGCTGAAAATTTAAAAGGATTCTGAGCAATTGAAAAGACAAGTGATTAAAATAGGAATTATGCAACCTTAAATACAGTAGTCATTGCTTCTGTCACTTTTACAAAATAGTTTAAGCTAGGCCATATCACTGCTTGAACAAGATATGTTCCATCTCCTACATCAGAAAATGAATTTTTTCCTTTAGCAGCATCACTTTAAGAAGCTTAAGTGAATGTTTTAAATCAACTTTGTTTAAAAACAGAAAAGAGACGTGTTAAGGAAATGTTGACATGAAAAATGACCTGCAACGTTTCTGGTTATGAAATATACCTGAAAAATATTAAATTTGAAAAATAACCTACCTTTACATTTTCATGTATCGATTGAAGTTGTGCAGCTAGAGCTACAAATGTTTGATAAATTTTCTGCATTGCCATAGACAAATCTGTAAAACATAGATCAGGAAATAAATTCACAGTCTTAATGCAACATTGATATGAATTATTTAAATTTAGTATTTTACTGCAACAAGAGTAAAACAACCAGTGCTATGATGTAACTTGCTGCAAACTTACGAAGAAAAAAAATTACATTTTCTGTAAAACAAAGGAGCTGTGTGGGAGTAAAGTAATGTTCTCTATTTAAAGAGGAGCCTACAAGTGTAAATAGGAAACGGCAGATACAAGTGCTATTTTTCTGCCAACCGTATTGTCAAGTTTGGGGACTTTTTCTGAAACCATATTAGAAAAGAATCTCTCTGAACCAAGACGACGAAAATTGTTACATTCCATCTACATTACATTAAAATAATGTAATATTTGGTTGTTAAGAAGGGGATCCTGTTCTAATAGTATCCATCAGATGAAGAAACAGATCTTCAGATGTTCAAAGAAAACTGTTTGACAGCATTCTGCCTGGCAGGAAATCACTTGTCAACAGCTGTGGGTATAAAAATCTTTATTTCTGTATTGTTTTGCTTTGGTTGTCCCTAATTCTCGATTGTTTATCTGTACAGTTTCTGTCTGGTTCTTTGATTAGTTGTGTATCGACAGAAACAATTTTGCAATTTTGTGATTTGCAAGGTGTCAACCAACTACAGTGGTTGGACAGGAATAGTTAAAGAATTGTTTCACAATATGTTAGGATCATCAAAGCATTATTCTATACTACTTTAATAAAATGATTGGCTATGGTATAACTAAGCAAGACTCAAATTTCACCATATAAACCGGGATCCAAACAGAAGTTCCTTCAAACCAACTCGAAGATTAGAGCTGCCAGATGTCAACAACTTGCCAACAATATCTTGCAAAAGCTTGAGTCCCCAACTAGAGATGGTAAATTGTGGGAAATCAGCTAATCAAGTAGTCAATGGAATTTCCATTAACTACTCGATTAGTTGATAGGGAGGGAGGGGGAAGACTGCAGAGCCACAGTGGGTTTAGCTCCCGGTCAGGAGCTAACCCCGCTGCAGCTGTGCCTTTTAAATGTATTAAGAGCCACCAGGTGTAGCGGGGGGATCCGGTAGGAGCCAGGAATCAGCTGGTTGCACTTAATACATTTAAAAAGCAGATGCACAGCATCTGTGACCAGGCATGAGTCAGGAATCAGCTGATTCCCAGCTCATGCCCAGTCCCTCCCCCATGCCTCTGCCTCCCCTGGCCCGTGGAGACAGTGCTGAGGGGAACCACCTTTTAAGGTGGCTCCTCCTCCCTCCCTTTGCTGCCCCTCTCTGATAGAGGCATCAAGGGGTGGGGGGCGGGGTGGGGGGCGGAGGGAGGGGAAGCGACTAGTCAAGTCAGTACTCGATTACCCGATAAGCATACGCTCATCGGGTAGTTGACTAGTCACTTACATCCCTATCCTTGACCACCTCATTTCTGAAAAGCTGCAGGAAATGTTCATCTGCCTTATTGAGAGTAGTCAGCATTGTGTGTGTTATAGCATGTGCATTCCATTTTGGTAACTGTCAATAAATAGAGGTTAAGGCTATTACTAGGAAGCCTTTTTCACTGGTAAAAAATACTGCAAATTCACACCATGTGAAGTTATGCCTTGAGCCCTAGGAACGAAGTAAGAGTGGATACCCTCTGAGTGTGCACCTAACTGTACAGGACCATTTCTTGCAATATTTTCTAGTGCTTTTAAGTCACTTTTTTTCCAAGTGATTGTTTCCCCAATCCATTATTTTTTGTCTTTATACTTAATTATGAAACTCTAAATAGTTTCTAATTGCTGGACTTAAAGTGAACAAGGAAAAAGTATAATTTGGAATGATTTTTACAATATTTTGCCTTTTTCTCCTCTTTCATGAATTTCACTTGCCCAAATTTTAGCTTTACTGGACCAATAAGCCTTGTCGGTTCTATAAATGATACAGAAAAATGAGTCAAGTGTTCTTGTATTTCTGATTGCTTATTTAAAACCCAACATTTAATTTGACTGTGAATATTCAAATTTGACTTTCACTAAAAAGTTAATCATCTATGCGGTAGCCACAGAGAAGGCCCTCAATTCTGCATATATTTTCAAAAAGACATTTGATACTACCATGGGACCAATGTTAATCTAGCTCTGTTCACAGGGACACTCTTCAGTAGGACAAAGGAAATCAGACAGATCAGGCAGCATGTAACACATCAGATGTAGGTCTCTTTCTAAACAGAACTGAAATACTTTCCGCATATCCACCTGATACAAGTTCCAAGATTAGTTGTAATTCAACCTCCTGTCTAGGATGTCTGAGCTGGTGCTTAAGTCCCTAAAATGTACTGTATTGGGTGACTTTTCAACATCCATAAAAACAGTTATTTCTCAAAGTTAACTAAGGAACCCTCACAACTAAAGAGCAAAGTAATAAATATGCATTTCCTACACAAATCAATATTTAAGGATTTTTTTAAATGAACCTTTTTACCTTGTGGAGTTATATGTGAATTGTTTGCTTGAGTGGCAAGATGATTTTCCAGTTCTTCAATTTGCTGTCTGTACTGCTGCAGCTGTACTTCAAACTGTTCAACCAAGATTCTGAAGTAGCTAGAATATAATAATCAGATTACACTATTTTGCTCTTCTTCCAATGTTAGAAAAGTGTATTTTCCGTGCCTGAAGGTGATATGAATATGTTAAGACTGATTTTTTTATGGTTACATTTATTCAGTAAAACAGGCAGTAGGGATTTTAAAATGTGTTTATTCTGGTAAACGTGTAACTACTGAAAATTTCAGTGGTTACATGTTTACACTTGGAGGGGAGACTGCTTCCCAGGATCTGGTGTGCAAGAAATGGAGCCACCTGTGTGTCCTCCTCCTCTCCCCTGCCTCTAAATGCCGGCTCCCCGTGCATACTGACTCCTGTGGAGCTGCCTGCCTCCCCTTCCCCCAGACTGCTGCCTGGGGCAGGCTGCTTGCAGTGTGCGTGCGGAGCCAGCGCCCCCTCCTGCACTGCTGCCTCTGATACCAAGGATTAGCATTTATAGAAGTGTAATACAGGTTGAACCCCTAAAATCTGGGACTTCTCTGGTCCGGCAACATCTGTAGTCCAGCAGTTTCTGAAGTGCAGCCCAAGCTGGGCTGGTATGGTGGGGAGCACAGCCCTAGTTAGGGCTGGCAGCAAGGATCGCAGCCCCAGACAGGGCTAGAGGCAGCGAGGCCAGCAGCCAGAAGTGCAGCTCTGCTGAGGCTGGTGAGGTGGAGAGCGCAGCTCTGACCAGGACTGGAGGCAGCAGGGCCAGCAGTCAGGAGCACAGTCCTGGCTGGGGCTGGCAGCCATGAGTGCAGCCCCGGCTAGGGCTGGAGTCAGCGGGGTTGGCAGCCACACACGGAGCCCAAGCCAGTGCTGTGGGAGGTGCAGCCCTGGCATGGGTGGAGGCAACGGGGCCAGCCCCTGTCCAGGGCTGGTGCGGTGGGGGGCTGGAGGCAGCGATAGGTGGCAGGGAGTGCGGCCCCACCCGGGAGCAGAGCCCTACAGCTGAGTAGGGAGGGAGCTGTGACCTGCCCCTCGTCCGGCAAACTCTGTGATTTGGCACCACTCAGGTCCCGAGGGTGCCGGACAAGGGATGTTGGACCTATACAGTTCCCACTGTAAAGGAAGATAAAGAGTACTAAATAAATACGGTTTCCTCTTCATGGATGGTCAATGTAAGTACAATAGACTTGCGATAATCCGGCACCTTTGGGACCTAGGTGGTGCCGGATTATCAGATATGCTAGAGTATTGGGAGGTACTCCGCCAGGGGGCTGTGACGGGGCGCAAGGAATGGCACGGCAAAGGGCAACCCTCCGCTGTTTTGTAGGAAGGCGGGGGAAGCCCTGAGCCGCCGCGAGTTTCTGGGAAGGGAGCAGGCTCCCCACCCCCCAGACTGCAGTAGTTATTGCCAAGCAGGGGGGTGAGGGGCGGCGCTGCGGGACCAACTGGGCAGCACCCCAGCTGCTCTGCTCTGCCGTTTCCCCAAGTCCGCCACTCGTCAGTTTCAGCAGTAGCAGCAGCAGACTTGGGGAAACAGTGGAGCAGAGCAACTGGGGTGCTGCCGGGTTGGTCCCGCAGCACTGCCCCTCGCCCCCTGCTCAGCAATAACTACTGCAGTCTGGGGGGTGGGGAGCCTGCTCCCTTCCTGGAAACTCTCAGTGGCTGCACGGGGCTTCCCCCGCCTTCCTACAAAACGGCGGAGGGTTTGCCCCTCGCCGCACCATTCCCCGCCCACCCCCCGGCCGGATGCAGTGCGGGTCCCGGCAGACCCATCACAGGGGTATAATCCCCTTCCCCTCTTCTCCCCTTCCTTTTCCCAGCCACGAGCGCCCACGGGGCTCAGAGCAGCTCCAACTGTCCGGCTGGCCGGAGCACTTCTGGGTTTCAGTTGGTGCCGAACTATCGGGAGTGCCGGACCACTGGATGCCAGACAATTGGAGTTTTACTGTAATAGGGTATTTGATCAGAGGAACCCTCATCAGATGCCATGTTT
Source organism: Pelochelys cantorii (assembly GCA_032595735.1). Lineage (NCBI taxonomy): Eukaryota > Metazoa > Chordata > Testudines > Trionychidae > Pelochelys > Pelochelys cantorii. The sequence goes on along the minus strand of CM064326.1, from coordinate 46,116,454 downwards.
GAATACTTTGACATTGGATCCATTTGTGATTTTATTATTTAATATGGTATGCTTTTTATAGATATACTTAAAATATTCTCATCAGATGCCTCTATCATTTGAGTAATAGATCACACATTGCAATGTACAAGTCTATTTATAAAAACACAGATATTAATATATTTTATAGTAATAAAAATTGGTTAGAAATGGCAACTTACTCTGCTGGGGCTGTATTTTCATGTTGAAGACCAGGAGGAGTTTTCTGTGTTCTCAATGCTATTTCTGCATTCTTTAATTCCTAAATAAGCAAAAGAAGAGAATAAAACAAAAATATTATAGTACTATAATAAAGATGAATTTTGAAGAAAATATCTAAACACTACTACTTCTTCACAGAGGACTCTTTCCGGAATATAATAATTGATTTAAACCTTTAGGCATTGATGTATAACTCTGCTAAATGAGATCTTTTCAAAGCCAGGAATGTCGGGAGATGGGGTGCCAAAGACTTGTATATTAAGATGAACAGGCTTTTAACACATCACATAGTTAAGCTGAAGAGGGACCAATTGGTTTTCCTGAAAGGGGATTCAGTTTTCAAAAGTTTAAGAAATAAGCAGCAACAGGCAGTGAATTTTGAGCATGCAGCACTGAACACATAGTCTCCACCTAGTTGTTAACCTGAGTCCATCCTGTGCATCAGGCTTTGGTGTCAGGACACAAAGTGGTGTGGCTGTGATATCATAGAGTGAAATTGCTGATGCGATTGGATGAAATTATGTCATAGCGTGATGGTCACCAACAACCTCTGGAACATAAGAACGGCCATGCTGGATCAGACCAAAGGTCCATCTTGCCCAATATCCTTTCATCCAACAGTGGCCACTGCCAGATGCCCCAGAGGGCATGAACAGAACAGGTTACCCTTCTCCCGTCATCCAATTCCAGCTTCTGACAAACAAAGACTAGGGACACCATTCCTACCCATTTTGACTAATAAGTATTGATAGACCTAATCTCCATGAAGTGATGTAGTTATTTTTTGAACCCTGTTAAAGTCCTGGTCTTCACAGCGTTCTCTGGCAAGGAGTTGCACAAGCTGACTGTGTGCTGTGTGAAGAAAAACTTCCTTTTGTTTGTTTTTAAACCTCCTACCTATTAATTTCATTTGGTGACCCCTAGTTCTTATGTTATGGGAACAAGTAAATAACTTTTCCTTATTCACTGTCTCCATACCTGTTATGATTTTATAGACCTCTATCATTCTCCCTTAGTCTCTTTTCTAAACAGAAAAGTCCAAGTCTTTTCAAGCTCTCCTCATATGGCAGCTGTTCCAAACCCCCTAATGATTTTTGCTGCTCTTTTCTGAAACTTTTCTAAAGACAAGATATCTTTTTTGAAATAAGGCAACCACATCTGTAAGGCAGTATTCAAGATGTGGGGATACCATGGATTTATACAAAGGCAGTAAGATGTTCTTGGTCTTGTTCTCTGTCAATTTTTAACATTGTTTGCTTTTTTGACTGCCGCATATTGAGTGGATGCTTCCAGAGAACTATCCACAATGACTTCCAAGACTCTCTCGAGTGGTAATAGCTAAATTAGTCATTTTGTATGTGTAGTTGGGATTTTTTCCCCAATGTGCATTACTTTGCATTTATCAACATTAAAATTCATTTGCCATTTTGTTGTCCAATCACCTAGTTTTGAGAGATCCTTTTGGAGCACTTCATAGTTTGATTTGGTCTTAACTATCTTGAGCAGTTTAGTATCATCTGCAAATGTTGCCACCTCTCACTGTTTACCCTTTTCTCCAGATAATTTATAAATATGTTCAATAGAATTGGTCTCAGTATGGACCCTTGGGGTACACCACTTAAGTTCCCTGTAAGCTGCAAAACTGGGCAGCTATTTGAGCTCCACTCAGTGCTCCATTGCAGGCAGGGAGTTCAGCTGACCAGCAGAGGAAGGGGCCATCTGAGCAGCTTCAAATGGAGCTGTCTGCTTCAGACAGAAGAGCTCAGAGAACAGGTGGAGAGAGGAGATAAAGAGGGGGAATAAGTGACTGGGGGAGGGGGGGGGAAAGAGTTGTATACTATGGGCATTGGGGGCGAAGAAGAGGAGGAGGGAGTAATTTGCTGAGAGGAGTCAGAGGGGAGGGGAGTTTGGAGAATCCGGTCTGCACCAGGAGAGGAGGTAGAGGCAGAAACCCAGCACTCTCCTCAAGCTTCCTGGGCTGGGAAGGGGAGTGGGGGGAAGCTGACTGCATGGGGTATTTGCAGAAAAAGGGGGGGTGGGTACTGGCATTGGGGTGAGATGGAAGCAGGGGGGAGTTAGTTTGTGCTGTGTCCCCTGGGGTAAGGTAGGGGAGGTGTAGAGAGCTTGTACTGTGTCTCCTTTCCTAATCCCAGATAAAATCCTGCTTCTCACACTTGCAGGCACCAGCAGTCTATCCCAGCCCCCAGCTTGGCTGAGGGGAGCACACTGCCCAGCGGTAGGTGGGGGAAAGGAGGTGGGTGGGTTTAGGCATCTGTGCAGTGAGGTGGAGGGGGCGGGAGGAGGAGTTTGTTTGGGGTGTCCTCCTGACTCTCTTGCTGCAGTCCTCTCTGTCTGGGTTGGAGGGAGAGAGGGAAAGCAGGGGTGTGCTAGGAGGACATTTGCATGACTGCATTTTGAAGTTTACATAGGTGTTAATGGCTTATGGTAAGAAAGAAAAAGATTTAAGAATTTTTTGGAGTCAGATTTTTTTGGAGTGTTACAGATTTTTTAAAACCACGTGTTACTAAATACATAGTAAATAGTATTACATTAAGGCCAGATCTTTGCTATGTGGTGGAGTTCTGGCTCTTATGAGTCAGAAACAGCAAGTACTAGGTGAGATGCTAGCAGCTCCCTGGGCACCAGCCAGCGCAGACTTAGCAATACTCAAATGTTACACAGACTGCACCTACATGGGCACAGCTTGTGCATGAGTGGGAGCCCAGAATTGCTGTTGGAGGGAGGAGGGAACTTGTCTGAATGACTGTGACCTGCAGCAACCTGAATCCAGATGAGACTGACCTTACCTTGCCAACGGGGAAAGTCTGACTGCCTGAATGGTGAGCATAGCATTTTTACATTTAGCACATGTATTCTACTTGGTAATCTATATGCAAATTGTAGAGATTTGTGCCTGCCTGTGACTCAGTCTGCTCAACACCGCCTCCTAAACAGTAAGAACTAAGATCATCAAGTTTAGCATGCAGCTTCCTCTTCTCCCAACATAAAGGAAGGTCAGAATTTGGTTGTGCCAGGAATTAGATCGTTTTCCATAACGTGGAAAGGGAGACAGCTGAGCGGAGGGATGCTATACTCACAGTCACCACTGGGGGCAGTAAGTGCAGGGTACACAGCTATACTTGCAAAATGACAACTGGAGGAAGCCACACAAGGCACCAAGTACCGGGGATAGGGCCAGCTGGGGATGGGGCTCACCATCTTGCCTGCCACTGGCCCAGTAAGTGGCCTCCCTGCCCCAAACCCATAACCTCTGGTCCCAGCATGGGACATAGGGGGAGGGAGGGAAGAGAACGAGAAGCTCCACTGGCCCTACCACCAGGGCTCCCCCCCATCCTCCCAGGAACACTGCTAGGGCTAGGCAGCACAGCCCTGGCCCCCACCACAGGAGCCACAGCCTCCCCCCCCTCCACCGATGGGCCACCCAGTGCAGCCAATGTTGGCCAGCCTGCACAGCTCCCCCACCCCCAAGCCCAGAGGGAGGCCTGTTCCATACCCTCACCCAGTCCCAGGCAATGTCATATACATAGGATAAGACTATTACAGTGTACAACTTTTACTGGTAAAAGGTCCTGCAAAGAGTGCAGGTGGGTGCATATATGAAAAAGGTTATGCCTTGAGCCCTAGAAACTGGATGAAAGTGGCAGTACCTACAGTGTGCAAGTAATATAGAATTTTGTGCAGTTAACAGAAGAACTCAAGATTTACAAGTGATCCAATCTTTCATACATACAAGTAATTTGAACTTCTAATAGAGTGAATGACAATAATGAAAGTCATCTTATGTGAATATGCTAATTCATTTGAATTAATAAAATGATAGTTGTTAACATACCTGGGCAGTTTCCATTTTCAATTTGTCAATATTAAGAGTATTTCTCTGTAGTCCACTGGCAGCCACTGACAAAAGCTGTTTCAAAGCTTTAATATCCTCCTGTACTTTAAGCATTGCTTTGGAAGACATTCTACTAATTTCTTCCTGCACTTGTTTTTGTTCCTTCACAAATTTCCTAAAAAAAATTGCAAGTAGAAGTTGAACTATTTACATTTAAAGCACACAAATGTTCTACATTCATTTATTTTATTAAAACAATACTCGTCTTGATGAAATTCAAAATCACCAATACTGAGTGATAATTTCAGCTCTTGCCTCTTTTACAGAACTACTTTATAGTATAATGTTACCAACATCACCACAATATATCCTAAAATTGGAATTTCAACAAAAGATAGCTAAATGAGTTAACTTGCATGTTTAAAAGATAAGCAGTGTATCCTAACAATCAATTTTAAAAGATGATTCAACCACTTGTTACTTAAAATAATTATATCTCGTCATGCTTTGATTATCCCACCTAGTATAAGGAAAATACTTACTGGAGATTTTCTACATCTTGACAGATTACTAGAGGTAGATTTTCATCCTTTAGTGCTTTACTATCTCTGCCAAAAGATAACATATGCATTCATAGATTCACTGTACTTCTAAACAGCTTTGCCCCATTATTAGAGAGTCACAAATCAGTAAAGATACGTTCTGCTTTACAAGTTTGTATTTAATTTAGGAATGCTATAGTAAGTAATGATTTGAATTTACACATTTCCTTTTATAAAACCAATTGCAAAGAACTGCAGCAATTTACTATAATTCTTCACTAAGATCAGATGGGTGAGGTAATAGCTTATTGGACCAACTTCTTCACTGTTACATATGAGTTTAATGTTACATATGAGTAAAATGAGATTTCCCAGAAATCATGTGCTGAGTAGGGATGTATGCAAATAGTCAAGCAGTTGACTATCTGATAAGCCTAGGCTTATCGGGCAGTCAAATTGACTACCGGTACTTGCATTCTCCCCAACCTTGCCCCTCCCACTCAATCAGTGCAGCAGCACAGGGGTGGAGGCAGCCTCTGCCCATGCCAGGCCCAGGCTTGCCACGGGCAGAGGCTGCTCCGCATTGCATGAAGCAGCCCTTGTCCACAGTGGCCAGAGCTGGCTGTGAACAGAGGCTGCTTCAGCAGTAGCCCCTGTCCACGAGGGGAGCTGGGACCCCCTCCCCCCGCCCATAGACAGGAGCTGTGCACCTGGCACGAGCCAGGACTGAGCAACCCCAGCTCAAGGTCGGCTTGCACCAGGTCCAGGAGCTACCCCCACTATAACACTGTAGTTTAATTGTAGTAAGAGCCAGGTTGGCAGGCAGCCCAACTCCTACTACATTTAAACTGCAGAGCCACAGTGCTTCCTCCAGAATGGGGTTGCAGGGCTGAAGCTCCAACATACCCCGAGCCCTGACCACTTCTATTCTGTAGCTGCAGCCCCAACCCTCCCCGCCCCTGGCTGTTCAGAGTTACAAACAATCTACATTCCTGAGGTGTCCATAATTTTGAAGTTCTACTGTATGCACTTCATGACAGGAACTATGCTCCCTTTGCATTTGGAACACTTCTAGCACGTTTTTCGTGTTATTGCGAACTAATTACAGTAAAACTCCAACTGTCCGGCATCCAGTGGTCCGGCACTCCTGATAGTCCGGCACCAACTGGAACTCGGAAGTGCTCCGGCCAGCCGGACAATTGGAGCTGCTCTGCCCCCGGCTTCCCCAAGTCAGCCGCTGGTCAGTTTCAGCAGCGGCTGACTTGGGGAAGCTGGGGGCAGAGCAGCTGGGGTGCTGCCGGGTTGGTCCCTCAGTGCCGCCCTCTCCCACGCTGTGCAGTTCCCCCCCGACCCCCCCCCAACCCCTCATAGCCCCCCTTCTGGTACTCCGGCATATCTGATAATCCGGCACCCCCTGGGTCCTAAAGGTGCCGGATTATCGGAAGTTTACTGTAGTATTATCCAGAAACTCTGGAACTCTGTTTTGTGATTTACAGAAAAATGACCCCTTTCCCCACCTATTTGAGTCCCAATTTCATAAGAACACGGACAACTCTCAACCTATATCACAGTAATTGCATCTTTGCAGCACATAGGCATTTTTAAAGGCCAAAGTAACAGGTAACACACATTAAATAGATGAAACATTTTAAAACTTCACTTTTTTTAGGGACATCTAGAATGTAAAGAAGAATACTAAACACACTTACTCTGGTCTTGTTCCTGTTTTGTCACCTAGAAGATACAGATAATATTATGTAAGAATTGATATTTTGAACAACCATCAAGCAAAATAAGCCTTAAAAAGTGTTTGAGGGAAACTGATGACTATCACTCACTTGAACTAGGTAAGCCCAGTTAGAAGAAGATTTTAATCAACTCTCCTCCACATCCTCTTCCTTCATTACAGCTTTCTATTTTCCCCACTTACAGTCTATCTTTTATTTAGCCAGCATCACTAGGGTGCCTGGCACTTTAGAGACAAGTATCTCCTAAACAAGAATGATTGTCTGGAAGATAGGGGGCAGTAGCCTGGTACTCTGGAAAATATCATCCTATGCTTTGCTCTACCACAGACCTCCTGTTTGATGATGGACAAGTCACTAAGTCTCTCTGGGCCTCAGTTCCCCATCTGTAAAAAGGTATACTTCCCAACTGTACCGTGATGCTGAAAGTATAAAAAATAATTGCGGCACCCAGATAGTATGATTATATGGCTTTTTAAGTGATAGGCCTCATCCACTTTAGGGATGTTAGCGACTAGTCGACCAGTCCCTCGACTAGTGCTCGCCGCCCCCTCCTCCTGCCACTTGCTACCTCTATCAAAGGCTGTGGGGCCGGTGCTGTGGGGAGCTGGCTTAAAAGCCAGTGTCCCCCCTCCCCTCTGAACCATCTCCACACGGACAGGGGAAACAGGGGGGATAGCAGGGACTGGGCACAAGTCGGGACAACCAATTCCTAGCTCGTGCCCAGTCTCAGACACTGTGCCTCTGCTTTTTAAATGTATTAAGAGCCTACCGGTGAGATTAGCCCCTGGGGCCAAGAGCTAACCTCACTGTGGCTCCCTCTTCTTATCAACTAACTGACTAGTCGATAGAAATTCCATCCGTTGATTAAACTAAATTTAACATCCCTAATCCACATGTAAAATCTCATGTAATTAGTTAACCAGTTAAATGCTTACCGATTAACCATTCACATCCTTACTCCACATCCTCCTCTCCTCTAGTATACTCCTCTAGCAGAATCTTTTTTCACAAGACATGCAATATGTATACCCTCCCACCGGGTCATAGAGCAATACCGCAGGAAGATAAAATTTTTCTTGGAACAAGAAAGAATCACAAGGATGGATTTTATATGGTCTCTTACTAGGGATGTTAAGAAGCAGGTATTTAACTAATCATGTAGTCGATAGAATTTTTATCTACTACATGATTAGTCTATAGGGTTAGGCACTCAGTCCAGGCTCATGCCGGGTCCAGGAGCTACTCCCACTGTGGCTCTGTGTTTTAAATGTAGTAAGAGCCTGGCAAGCAGGCAGCCTGGCAGTCACAGCAGGGGGTAGGTCCTGGACCTGGTGTGAGCCAGGACTGAGCAGAGCTTGCTCAGCCCCTGCTTGTGCTGGGTCTAGCAGCTGCCATGGACAGGGGCTGCTGCTGGAGCAGCCTGAGCCTGCCATGGGCAGAGGATGCTTTGTGGCATCCTTCCCTGCCTCTGCCCACTGCACTGCTGCCTCTGATAGAGGCAGCAGTGAACAGGGGAGCACCACAGAGACGGTGCTGGGGGAACCAGCTTTTAAGCTGGCTCCCCCAGGACCAGCTCCTGCTGTCCCTCTACTGCTGCCTGGGACACAGGGTGGGGGGGAAATACGAGCAGTGGACTCAACTACCGGATAAGCCTAGGCTTATCTGGTAGTCGACTAGCTGACTACTTGCTTACATCCCTATTTCAACCTGCTACTCTACTATTTCAACCACTGAAATAGCTACCCGAGCAACTTCTCTTAACCACCTTCTTCCCCCCAGAAACCAAGAAGCAACTTGACCAGCTGTTTGAGGCAACAGACCTACAGAGACTTATGCTTTTAGATCCAGATATTTCAGGTTTGATCCTTCTGTTGACAGCTCACCCAGATAGGTGAGGTAATATGTTTTAGTTGAACAACTTCTGTTGGAGAGAGAGAGAGAGAGAGAGAGAGAGAGAAGCATTTGAGCATAAATGTCTCGGAAAGGTACTCCCACCTGGTATTCTGCTGTGAGGGTGGAACAGATTGTTTAGCATACAATATAAAGCAGTGTTTCTTAAACTGTGTTCCGTGGCACACCGGTGTGCCATGAGGCAATCGGAGGCGTGCCGTGGAGAACAACAGAGTTCAAAATGGCCACCCTTAAAGGGGCACGTGACTTTTTTTTTTTGCTCAATAACTTCCCCCTGACCTTTTTTTTGGTTCAACAAAAAAATCCTTGGTGTTCCTCATAAAAAAAAAAATCATTGTTTGGTGTTCCTTGGTTGCAAAAAGTTTAAGAAACACTGATACAAAGAGTCATTCAAGGTAGAATGGCCTGTTAACATCTTTGCAGTTCTAGGACAAAAATGGGAGTTTAGTTATGGCTCATATTGTTGTAAAAGCCATACATCCAGTGTCTCTGTTGAACCCCCCCAATTTTTAGTGTCTACCAGAGTAATTAATATAATTTCAACAGCTGAGCTTCTGAATGGTCTCCTACAATATGTGCTAACTATGTGTACTAAGCAATCTGTTCCACCTTGCATTTTGCTGTAAGGCTGGGAGTACCTTCTCCAGACCCAAAACCCCTCTCACCAACAGAATTTGTCCAATAAAACATTGCCTCATTCACCTTGTCTAATATATAGGGACTGATAAGACTACAACTATGCTGCATAATTTTTTTACACCTTAAATAATCAAACATTTTAAAATCAGTAAAGACATTATTAAATACTTGATTTTACTGTGTTCCATCAAAGAGTTAGAAAAACCAAGCCACCAATGCCTCCTTTCCAGCATCTTTCAACTATGTGCTTTCAAGTAGAATTTTTATAACAAGTATTTTCCAATTTTCATAAAAATTACAGACAATATTATATCAATAACTTACTCTTTTTATCTGAAGAGCTACTAAAATCTATGCCACCAAGACCTTCATTAACAGTAGTTGAGGGAGCTGAAGTTGTCCCTAGAGTCAAACTCAGAGCATTCTGTCCAAGCCCTGTAAGTAACCCAAAAACTGTTTCAGTAATTATCCAATTTAATATTTTAGTTTCATTATATCGATCAGATTTGTGAATGTCATCTTGCTTTCAGAATTTGTTTAGCTGTATTTGGGTCAAAAGTTCAGTGGAAATAAGGAAAGGGAAGAAAAAATTTCTTCAATGAACTAAATGTTATTAATATCTCATTTTAACAGCTCTACATGTTTCATTACTTGCACCCTTGCTGCATGTGTTTATGTCTCCTCACTTAAGATTTATACAGTACTTTTAAACAGTACTTCCATATAGTGAAAGGATTGCTAAATATCCATCTTACACCATTTTATATGCAAGATAGCAAGCAGCCAGCACTGAAAATTTGAACTGGAGGTTGTACCTCCCTTAACCGTGACTCTCTGGTCTGGCAACATTGGACCACGGATGTTCCTGGACCACAGAGCCCAAGTATAGGGAGGCTGGGCCACAGGGGAGAAAGATGGCATCTTAGCTGGGAGCCCCATGTGAAGGGACCTCCCCTGGTCCGGTTGCCGGATGAGAGAGGTCCAACTCATAATAGTCTTTCATATGGCCAGTGGCCAACAGGCAGTACAGACCAGAATTTACAAAAAGATCTTGTCAGTTTCATGGAGGCTGCCTCCAGCACTCAGAAAGAATGAATAAAATTCTTGTGTCACTTAGCAGCTAGCCACTTCCTGCAGCTGAGTATGAGGGTTATTTTGGGGGATGTGAACAGGAGGATGATAATGGGAATTTTGCACTGCCTTTTCTAGGTGTTTTCAGAGAAAGTAACAATTTGAAATATTTCTCCCAGTAGCAAGGAAAGAGTATAAAAAGAGCCTGCCTTCATACAGCAACTGCACTAAGTGTTCCAGAGCAAAGAAAAAGAATCCCAATGTTTTTATAACCCCTGCACACTGGCACTACTGCAACATAATAATAAGAGGGGAAATACCATATTTAGATACCTAAGCCCAATATGAAATATTGGCATGCTCCTCACTGCATCCCACATTGGATCAAAGAACACCACCCTCCTTTTCGGCAGCAGAGGATGGAGGGGTATGTACTACATTTCTCGCCCTTGTGTTGTTCCTGGCCATTGGGACTGGAGGAGGCCCCATCTAACAAGGGAGATGTAAAGTTACACTAGTGGAGCTCAAAAGTTCTCTCAGATCACTCTCAAAAAACCTACACTAAAACAAGGGACTAGTGACCATTTTACATTAAGTGATCTCTAAGCATTTCACAATGCAAACCACATTCCATTTATGATCAGATCAACACCCCTATGATAGCTATGACAACTACTTCATGGAAGCAAGGCCAAACAATTTTTTTCAGATCCAGTACAAACCTTCCGCACACATACCACAATTTGCAGACTGGACCGGCCACCCCCAGATCCAAGTACCCTTCCCTCCCCACATGCAGGGGGACCTACATGGAAGAACACTTACATTCTTGCAAAAGCTGCCAAAATTAAATCAATTTATGGGGGAAGTAGTAGACTATTTAGAAGGCAAGTATATTGTTTGATATTCTATGATTTGCTAGGAGCCAATAACATTCAACAAAACTGCAAAAGTTTCTGTGGAAATTATTTAAGTTTCACACTTTCACATCCATAGTGGCTATTGTAACGGTGTACACGGTTAACTCATCGGTTGTGCATGGTTCCACGCAGGTTCCCTGCTCTCTTTCCCCCCCCCACTGTTGCCACTGTATCAATGCGGGGCGGGGCGGGGCAGGGCATGTGTGTGTGTGTGTGTGTGTGTGTGTAGATATGGACAAGTGATTACACCTTTCTTGAATAAACACATTTTAACATCCCTAGGTGTCACTTGTGTGCCAGCATTATGAAATGGGATGGGAAAAGAAAAGAACTATTTTTACCTGTTGCTGCTGTGCTTGCATTCTGGAAAAGTGTACCTCCCAAACCAGCTAAGGCTCCTCCCAGTGAAAGGCCGGTGGATGCAGTTGTAGTAGGAGCAGCTGTCCCACCCAAATTTAATGTAAAGCCAGTGGAACCTGAAATTAAAAAGAGAAACTACCCTTAACACACAGACTATATAGTCTGCAGACAGCCTAAAATAAGTGCTCACAGGTATAAACTGCCTCATTCATTATCACGGAGAGTTAGCTCTGCATGAAAATCTGCACCAATAAACCAAATTTAGTATCACCACGAGCAGAGGGCAAGTATACTGTAGTGTTAATTTTAAAATGTAATTCAATCAAAACTTTACTGGCTGCTGGAAACTTAATGGAATCTTGGTCTTTATGTAGGTAAAAATGACTAGATCCAGCAGAATGTCAAAGTTTCACACGCAGCTAATTGCATCTTTCCAGCTTTTACTTGAATGGATGATTTGAGGTTTTGGAATGGGCAGAAAATAAGAGGTGAAATATGGCAGCATTTTAGCTAACAAGAATGTGGGAAAATGTGGTGCACAGCTTTGATGTACCCACACAGTTAGCTGATATAGCTAGTTTTTCAGTGAACACTTGAATATGGAGAATATTGTTGTGCCAAATGCATACATTAGTATGTTAAACATGGCACATGTTACAAGAAATACACATTCTCCATCATGATTCAGCAGTACCAAAACTATCTATCCTTCTGACAGCAGAATTAACCATTTTCAACATTATGATGGCTCTTTCAACATATGGGAGATATTTTTAAAAACATTACCCACAACTGCCAATACTAATTGAGCTCCATGGGTGTCACTGTGAACCCTGGTGTAAATGAGCCATCACCCATCACTACCTGATGAAGCAGTGCTTAAAAGAAACTGAGTATATTTTCAATTTTGGGCTTAAAACAATGATAGTATCCACTAGTTCTGCTAGAACTCCTAACATTAACACCAGTGAAGCTCAGTCACTTTAATTCTCTCTCAGATTAGTCACATGTAAATGACAGGCAATTACGATAGTAAGGATGCTCATCTATTTCAGAATGCTTGTAAAGTACCTTGAGTTGCCTGAACACAAAATCCAACACTAAGTACAAAACAGTATTTCCTTACCTGCTGCAGGGGTTGATGTAAGAGCAGAAGTAAGTGAGAGACCACTTGCTGAGGTAGAAGTAATAGGCAAAGCAAATGGTGTGGCTGATCCTGCAGGTTTGTTGAATCCTAAACCAAAACCTGTAGTAGAGGATGATGTAGTGGCAGGAGTTCCTACAATAATCAACACCATTTTTAAGACATAAATGCTCAAGTTAACATTTTTGCCATCAACTGTCATGCATTCTGAACACCAACATTTTAAACTAAACTTATCACCCTCACATGAATTTTACAATTAAATATTAATGAAAATGCCATGACAAGGACATAAGAACAGCCATACTAAGTCAGACCAAAGGTCCATCTAGCCCAGTATCCTATCTAACAGTAGCCTACACCAGGTATCCCAGAGGGAATGAACAGAATAGGTAATCATCAAGTGATCCCACCTGTTGCCCATTCCCAGCTTCTGACAAAGAGGCTAGGGACACTGTCCCTATCCATCCTGGCTAGAATGGATCCTAGGATTTCCACATAATCTCACATTTTGGTTTGGTTCCTTTCTACACATGGAAAACAATAAGATTATGCATAAAAACTTACTCAGGCATTTCCTCTCTTTAAACAGGAAGGATCACAGATCTTACAATGGGCCTTGTTTATTTGTATATCTACAGTCAAAACTGGAACCTGTCAGTTTACCAACTGAGGAATAAACCCTTCTGCTGAACAAGGAACTAGCTAACAACTGTCAGAGTTATAATGAAAACTGTATCCTTCTAATTTGAGCGTAAAACCATTATGAATACAGCTACAACAGAGTACAAAAATTCATTTCTCTCTTGAGTAGAGATCCTTCTATTAAATCAGGAAGGTTTGGATATGTGATCATTCCCACTTGAAAAAAGGAAGTTTTAGTATTCCTCATAAAAGGATAGTCTTTAGTATCCCACAATGATAATCCATGAGCATGTAGCTATGAAAAGAAATTAACCTAACACATAAGCAAATTCAAATGTGCACAGACTGTTTTGATTTACTGACAGATTTCTTATATCCTTCAACATCATATTCCCAAACTGGACCTCCCTGGACTGGCACTCACAGGACCAGGGAGCTTGCCAACCAGGGAGGTCACGGACCTTCTGCTACAGCCCGACTCCCAGGCTCCGCTCCTGGCTCTGGGGCTCCTTGCCCTGCCACTAGACCTGCTAATGCTGGCCTGGCTGGCTGGGGCTCCTCACACTATTGCCCGCCTCACTGCTGCCAGGTTCCCAGCCAGGACCACCTAGCCCGTTACCGGCCCTGCTGCCGCTGGGGGTTCCCCTGTGTTTCCTGGATGACCCATCCGGCCATCATCAGCCCTGCTCAACTGCTGCCTGCCCCGCTGCTGCTGGGTGTTTCCCAGGGTTCCCCAGCTGGGGCCACCCAGCCAACGCCAGTCCCACTTGGCAGCTACTGGCTCCTGCTGATACTAGGGCTCCCCAGCCATTGCAGAACTCCCAGCTGGCTCCTGCTCCCAACCTCTGGAGCTCTTTGGTCCAGCAACCTATGTGATTCTGCCAGACCTCAGATATTGCCAGACCAGAGAGTCCCAGATTTACAAGATTCAATCTGTACAGCATTGAACGAGTCTTGCTTATCTGAAATAATTTGTTAAGCAATACAGAGAAGGCCAAGAATCCATGTGGTAGATTTCTTTACTTTATGGATCCACCCAGAAAACTACTACCCCTATTCAAGTGTGTTCAGCACAAAGAAGGTAAATTCCTTGCCTTGTATGTCTTGCTATTCCTTAGAGTTAGAATACAGTCAGCCATTCGCAATAGCAAATATGGTTGCTGTATCCTACCTCCAGCCCAGGGCTGCTAGAGCAGCACTGTCAGCTCCTACAGCAACTGCAGGGCCAAAAGAGCACTGTTTCAGCCCTGATCTAAACCTCTGTCCCCTCACCTTTCTAGAGCAAACCCCTGGCTATACCAATAAAAATGGCTTGGATCCCCAGGGGTTTGTTATAGTGATGGTTTACTGCATGGCTCGGCTTAAGGTAAGATGAGTCTAGCTATGCATTTTGCATTGCTGGAGTTGCATACTTTAGGTTGATCTGCTTGGTCTAGTACGGGGTAGCCAGCCCGTGGATCTTTTCTCTTAGGATTACAGTTCAATTATCGTTTGGAGTCACGCACCCGGACTGCTCACAGCTGCTCTGTGCTCAGCGCCTGGAGGGAGAAATGCATGGCTGTGGCTCCGGTGAGACCCAGGCATTGGGTTAGAGCGGGGTGTGGAGGGGGGGGGGGTGCCTGGCTCTGGGGCAGTGAATTGGATTAGAGTGGGGGGAGGGAGGTTAGAGGTGCCTGGCTCTGGGGGAAGGGATAGGTGCACTGGGTTAAAGCAGGGAGGCTGGGGGTACCTGGCTCTGGGAGCGGGGAGGGAGAGCAGGCGCTGAAGCACCTTAAACTCAAAGTCTTCATGGATGCAGAATAAGGCAGCCAACACAGATGTCATATTTAAATTCCAGGGCAAAAAAAAGAATCAGAATGTACCTGGTTTACACCATATTTCTTTAAAGACAATTCAAAGGCTATTGTTTGCCAGGCTGAAGCAATTATTCTGAGATATGAGTCGCTCCCTTATTGTTTTTGAACCTGTCATATTTGCAGTCTGGGACAGACCTGAATTTTTAGAACTATAAAAAAGCCATAATCTTCATAAGTAAAAAATAATTTTTTTTAAAAAAATGAGAAAATCATACCAGAGATCAACAAGTGAGAGTGAAATAGGCACTTCAAATTGTGCTACTGTCTGAAGTGTCCTGTAATGTTATTTTAATAACTATATTTTGTGTACTATATAGATAGGTAGAAAGATAGATATATAAAAATATATAATACGTGGCTCTTTGCACTCTATCCATGGTTATTTTGGTTCTTAGTCTCTAACTCATTGGCTACACCTGGTCTAGTATAGATCAGACCAGAGTGAAACAGTCCTGATGGAACTCCAGTAAGTCTCTATTTGTGTCAAACTTGGTATAACTACTTACTCAACACCAGCTCTTATGTTTTAGTCAGATTATGGAGTACACTAAATTAGTGTATTTATTAGGAATCTTTAAGCATAGAGATTTCCTGCCCAGATAGAATTCCTTCAGTTGCTTCCTTTCAAATGCCAGGCAGACCATTTAATTAGGGAGACACACACACACATATATATGGCAGTAACATTTGTAATTCTATCTAGGTTCTTACAGTGGGCACATCTCACTGTCATACCAAGTTTTAGTGTCACGCTATCAGGTCTTTATCATATTTTCTGCAGCCAGTAAGATGCCACCAGAACTTAACTTCATTCACAGGTTTAATTCTCATGCAAATGGTATGAATCTGTGATAAAGGATGGCTCACACATTATCAACCAACTAAACAATGAAGGTGCTAATGGTTCTTAATATCTGTGTAGAATCTGGTGTTGGTCATCTTCCTTTCCAAGTGCAAACTAATGGTTCTTATCAGCCTCTTGTAACTATTTAGTCTTTAGGGTGCTTCGAGACTATTTGTTGTTTTTTTAGTCTTTCCTGTTACAGACTAACTCTGAAGCACCAGAATCATGGTAGATCTCGCCTTAATTCTGTGTTATTCTGGATAGTAATATCAGTAAGATCCTTTGGCCAGGACTGACAAAGCTAATCTGGGTAACTGCACATTTGCCCCATGAAAGGAGTGACTTTCTCCATACAGGACAGGACACCATTTCCAAACAGGTTTTCTAAGGGTCATGCAATCTGTTCTGGGGGTGATTTTCCCTTGATTTGTTCTCTCTTCCTCCATTATGCTCGGCCTCTTTCATCATACTTGTTCACTGATCAGCCTCAAAACTGTCTGATGATGTAATGCGTCTTGTGCCCCTTTTTATGCTGCACTGCAGTGATGCTATAGCTTATTTCAATTTCCCCTAGGACTCAGCTGCTGCTTTGGGCCAGAAGATATCGTGCTTTGCTCTCTGCTTTTAGGAACAGATACACTTACACTTGCATTTCTTGCCACCGCTAAGAAATATGAAATATTTAAAGACACATCAGAGAAACAACAAAGATAGATATATTTTTCAAAGGTTCCTTCACAGCTAAGCAATTTTTGTCCACCCACAAGGAGTTGGAGAACAAGTCTATCCATGCCAGGTTCACTCAAGTGAAGGGTAAGCAGCAAATTCATTTTTTAACAAATCCACCTGTCTATTGGAGGTTTCATGGATATGAACTTATAAACTTTGAATTCAGTGTAATTTCACCTGTTTCTTTTCCCATCCTTTGTCTAATTTGTCTATTTAAACTGTCTATTCTTTGAAGGAGAAAGTATATTGTGCCTAAAACAATGGACTCCAACCTGAGAAATGATTTTTCTTGATTTCAGTTCACCAATGCCAGTTTCTCTCAAGATAATAATATCACTTGAGACGAACAAGCTAACACATTTCATGGTGCTAAAGAATGGAAGGCCAAAACACAGCTTTTCACAAATGAATTTTAACACTGCATATGAAGAAACACTGAATGAGACATTGCTCTCTTTGTGCATTACAAACAGTGAGGTGGCAAAACTTGCAGATAATACTAAACTGTTCAGGATAGTTAAGACCAAGCAGACTGTGAAGAGCTGCAAAAGGATCTCACAAAACTAAGCAACCGGGCAACAAAATGGCAAATGAATTTTAATGTTAATAAATGCAAAGTAATCAACACTGGAAAAAATAATTCCAACTATACATATAAAATTATAAGGATTAATTTAGCTATTACCACTCAAGAGAGAGATCTTGGAAGTCATTGTGGATAGTTCTCTGAAAACATCCACTCAAAGTGCAGCAGTCAAAAAAAAAAGTTAGAAATCATTAAAAATCATTAAAAAGGGGACAGAGAATTAAGACAGAGAATATCTTACTGCCTTTGTATAAATCCATAGTATGCCCACATCCTGAATACTGCATTACAGATGTGGTCACCTCATCTCAAAAGAGATACCTTGGCTTTGAAAAAGGTTCAGAAAAGGGCAACATGAATGATTAGAGGTTTGGAACGGGTCCCATCTGAAGAGAGATTAAAAAGACTAGGACTTTTCATTTTAGAAAATAGGAGATTAAGGGAGATATGATAGAGGTCTATAAAATCATGACAGGTATGGAAAAAGTGAATAAGGAAAAGTTATTTACTTGTTCCCATAACATAAGAACTAGCGGTCACCAAATTAAATTCAAAAACAAACAAAATGAAGTATTTCTTCACACAGTGCAGTCAACCTGTGGAACTCCTTGCTAGAGAATGTTGTGAAGACCAGGATTTTAACAGGGTTCAAAAAAGAACTAGATAAATTGATGGAGGATAGGTCCATCAATACTATTTATTAGTCAGGATGGGTAAGAATGGTGTCCCTAGCCTCTGTTTGTCAGAGTCTGGAAATGGGGGACAGGAGAGGGATCACTTGATGATTATCTGTTACGTTCACTCCCTCCGGGGAATCTGGCATTGGCCACTGTTGGAAGACAGGATACTAGGCTAGATGGACCTCTAGTCTGAACCAGTATGGCCATTCTTATGATCCATGTAGTTTATGTGAGTGCCCAGCACCATTAGACAATAAGTTGTTTATTCACAAAGGAAGTCAACAACTTTAGGTCCTGAAAGGGTTCTATACTCCCTCAACTGTGTAGAAGCAGCAGTTCTGATGGAGAACACAAAAGTGGATACTGTCATATCAGGTTGACTGATGTACATTAAGTTTTGTATGTGATAGACCCATCTCTTCGCTAAAAGAAACTCTGAAGAAATATGAATGCTTCTCTGTAGAACCTCAATTTAAAATATATATACGTAACTAACAGCATTAGCATGGCTTCTAAAGTGCAGAAGGCCCAAGAAATTTAGGAGTGAGCAGATGTCAACTACACAGAGCACTCACGTTACTCAGTTCAGTGAGCTTTGTTTCCAAAACTGCATATATATCCCATGGCCTCAATTTCAGTCAACACCATATCACTTCTCCAAAACCAATTTAAGCACATTGCCATAGAAAGAGCCAACAGTTTCCTCATAATCCTGTCTAAATGACCTCCCATCAGTGGCGGCATTAAACCGTGGCAGCTACAATAATTCCTTACCAGAAATAGCAATATATCAGTAGTAGGGACGATGTGTACTCGACTATACGATTCACTGATAAGCCTAGGCTTATCGATTAATCTTGTTGACTACACCCATTTCCCAGCCCCCCGCTGCCTCTGATACAGAGGCAGAGGGGGAGCGGGGAGGGAAGCAGGAGCCGGTGCTGGGGGAAGCTGGCTTAAAAACCAGTTCTCCCCCAGCACTGGCTCCACAGTGCTGCCTCCCCCCACCTTGCACTGCTGCCTCTATCAATGCGGGGGTGGTGGTGGTGGAGGGAGCAGGGGAGGCTGCTGTGAAGCACCCTGTGTCTGCGAGGGGGAGAGGGGTAACAAGTTCTCCATGGAGCAGCCTCTGTCTGAGCAAGCCTGGGTCTGCCGCAGACAGAGGCTGCTTCGCAGCAGCCCATCTGCAGAGGGGGCTGAGCGCCCCACAGACAGAGGCTGCTCTGCATTCCATGGAGCAGCCTCTGTACACGAGGGGTCCGAGCTTCCTACAGAGCAGCCTCTGTCTGTGGGGTGCTCAGACTCCCACAGAGATACAGAGGCAGCAGGCAGCCAATCTGTGCAGGGAGCTGATTTTTAAACTGGCTCCCCCTGCCACCTCGTGCTGCTGCCTCTGATATAGAGGCAGTGGAGTGGGCTTGCAGGGGCCTACCAAGGAGTGGGGCTGAGAGCACACTGGCTGCCAGCCCAGCTCCCAGGGACTATTGAATAGTTATGTAACCGTTAAGGGTTCATGCACTTACATGACTACTCAATTACCTGATATCTAACATCCCTAACTCGCAGCTGTCTTTAATCTGAGGAGAAACTATGCTATGGGGCAATCAGATCAGAACATAAGAACAGTTGATCTAGATCAGGCTCATCTTTGATCCAGCCTGGGATATTGAGGCTTCCTACCCTCCGCCGTGGAGTGAGTCAGCACTGGCACTCCAGCCCAGTGCTGGCTCCCTGCTGTGGAGGGGTTAGGGGAGCCCCGTGCTTTGGGGGCTGGATCAAAGCAAGCCATGGATGGCATCTGTCCTGCAGACTCTGCTTGTTGGGAGGGGGAAGAGGCTTTGCAAGCTGTCATTCCCCTTCCCCTCCAGTTGAGGGAACGGCAGTGCAGGGAAACTCTATCCCTGTGCTCACTTTCCTGCTCCACCCCGTCACTCCCACTGGCCGATAACTGAGGCCAATAGGAACACTGGGGGGCAGTGCCTGCAAGCACAGGGAAGTGCAGAGACCCTATGCCCTCTGGGAGCTGTGCCAGGTAGGTCCCTCAATCCCCTCCTGCAGACACCATCCTGTCCTAACCCTCCCCCAATCCTCAGCCCACTCCCACACCTCCCGTCTCCCCCCCGCCCCCGCCCCTGCTCCCTAGCAGCCTCCTCTTGCACACTGGGCTCTTCATTTCGCCCCCAAGTGCCTAGGACCACCAAAAATCTAATAGCCCAGGACCCCAAAAGAGTTAATTTGGCCCTAGGGGTAAGTCCTGAGCTTCCGTGACCCTCCCCCGCAGTGGGCTGGATAATCAGGTGAGTGTATTTTTTTCTGCTTCTCACTTGGGGGCCAGGTCAGTGAGGGTTTTCTTTTAATTTGCACTTCTCACTTATGTGTGGTTCCTGATAGTTTTGTGAGTCAGCTGTCCCCAAGGCAAAAAAGGTTCCCCACCCCTGGTCTAGAGCATATTTGTTTGTCCCCAAACACTAATAGCTTTTCTTACCCAGCGTTAATCCTGTAGCAATAGTTGTAGCTGTCCCTGCCAAGAAAAAGAAAATAAAAACCATGATCAGCTTTAAACCATATTTTACCAAACATCACACACACAATTAAGTATTATTTTATGGTTTACTAGTAGCAATTAAACACGACTTAGACCATCTTAAAGTCTTCACAATTACAAGATAAACTAGAATAAGTTTTATCAAGTATTTCTGTACATAACTCATTTGCGTTGAAGACTCACTGATCAATAGTGACCACGCAACTAAAATGTCAGTTAAACAACATACTAGTGTGCTACAATTTAAATGAAATGAAAGCCGTTAAACATACCAGATTTTAAATGGTTGAACTCCAGATTTAAATGCTATCAGGAATACAGTATGCACAACAGTGTGGTTTTGCATTAAAGTGGGAATGATTACAGTGTCCAAAATCTGCCCAGAATACTGGGTCTCAAAATAGCTTCTTCGGCACAGAAATTTAAAATCATAACTGATCACTCAGCACAGACCTATGCAATTCCAGTTCCTAACAAACTTACTTCTAATTCAATGAGAAGACAGTAATTAATGGGTCACTCAGAGAGGCAAGCTAAAAAGATAATGCAACCCATATCCAATGATGTGACAATGTTACAAATATTCCAGTAAAAGGTAACTTTAGCTGATAACATTGGAGCAGATGTAAGAAACAGCATTCCCTAAAACCAGAGCGATTCATTAATATTAGCTATTTCTAGAGCCTTACCATGTTCACGGTCCATTTTGGTCAAATTCATGGTCATAGGATTTTTCAAGTTGAAAATTTCATGAGTTCAGCTATGTAATCTGAAATTTCATAGTGTTCTAATTGTCCTGACCAAAAATGAGTAGGGGTGGGTGGGTCAGAAGGTTATTATACAAGGGGATTGTAGAGGATTGTTGCTATCAGAGCTGCAGAGTGAGAGCCCAACTCTGAAGTCAGAGCGACCACCAGCAGCAACACAGAAGGATGACATGGTATTGTACTGCTATCCTTACATCTGTGCTGTTGCCTGCAGAGTTGGGCCCTGGGTCATCAGCAACCATTCTCAGGCCACTCAGATATGAAGGCAGCAGTGCAGAAAGGTGGCATGGCATAGTACTGACACCCTGTAGCCAGACATGAACCCCATCTTGTTCCCCCCCCCCCCCCGAGAGCAAGAGAAAGGCAGTCAGCCTTTGATGCCCTGGGAACGCAGGTGTGCTGCCTGTCCCTGACTCTACCATAAACAGAAACTAGACAGTAAATGGGCTAGCTGACAACCGGGGGCCTCCCGTCGCCCTGATGGCTAGTACCAGTAATTGACACGCCTGCACTGTCCCAGGAGAGGAATCTTCGCCCATCACATACCAGAGGTACCATTGTCTGCATTTTCCCAGGTGTGAATTATGCTTTGCACCCTTTGTGGGAAACTTGGCGTTCAAAGCCATTTTTCCTAATTGGCCACTTGAGACCAGGAAGAAGCCTACGTGACCCAAGGGGTATAAAGAGGGGTTTAGTAGCCCACCCCATTTGAGCTCCAATCACCTACACCTGCTGGCAGGTATTGGTTGTCTCCCGAGGTCTGTGGGACGCCCAACCTCGCCCTACTTCTTCCCGAGGGATTGAGAGAAAGACGCTGGCCATGCCAAGTCTGGAAAGCAGGGGTGAGAATTACACCTGCAATGTGTTTCTTTATGTGTACACTTTAATTGTTACGATGTTATAAGTTAAGAAACTATAATAGAGTAACTAAAGTCAAACTGTTTCATTTCTATTGTAAACTGCCTTTGGTAATGTGATTCAACTATAAACTGTGAAAACCCAATTAACCTGTCAATCAAATCGCTGCCCTGTTTGTTTTTCAGACCGCTGCCTAAATTATAGTAAAAATAAGTTTGTGCCCTCATTCACTATATATTGAACCAAGTTTTCTTTCCTTTCTTTCTCTTTCTTTCTCCTACAAATAAGTAAGTGCGTGTCAAGTTTCTGACTTGAACCCGTGCTGCTGTACCCGAACCGAACACAAACAAAAGAACTCCAGCCGGTCATAAGGGACAGATATAGGGAGAGCTGGGCATTTGGATCGTGTTGCCTCCAGGGGACAGATCCGTGGGGCATCTCTCAGCCTTCCCTAGGCTGCCCGCCGCGAAGGGACCCCGGTCCTAGCGGTCAAAGACACGGATGTAAAACTTCTTGGGGTGCCCGTCAACCTCCTCCAGGTTGCCCGCTGCAAAGGGACCCCGGTCTTAGCAGTTGAAGTCTCGGGTGTATAACACAGACACCACTCACTGTCCTGACCACCGGCTGACACACCCTTACTCCTGCGCTGCTGCTGGTGGGACACTACTTCACAGCTGGATGCCTAGCAAACAGTCACAACTCTCCAGTCACCCAGCTCTGAAGGCAGGGTGAAAATACAGAAAA
This sequence comes from Pelochelys cantorii, assembly GCA_032595735.1. Taxonomy (NCBI): domain Eukaryota; kingdom Metazoa; phylum Chordata; order Testudines; family Trionychidae; genus Pelochelys; species Pelochelys cantorii. Next base: position 46,093,772 of record CM064326.1, on the reverse strand, counting down.
CCTTCTCCGTTCATGTTGGATGCATTCCTGACACACCCACAAATAGCAAAATTTGGTAATACTGGTGGCCATGGTTCCTGGCCCCATGGGGAATTCACTGTGGGGGCTGGGAACCACAACGAGATCCCGGAGGCTCCCATTCCCCACCGTCTCCCCCCATCCCCAGGCTGGGATGGGACACCCGTGACTCTGCAAATCACAAATTGCAATTCTGCAAATCACGAGGGTCTCCCATAATGCAATTCCTCTAAGATGAGCTTGCAACTGCCTTTTGGGTCAGGATCCCCAATTTGAGAAATGTTGATCTCCCCCCACAAAATCAGTATAGTATAGGCTAAAAAGCACACAAAAGACCAGATTTTCGGAAGGAGAGTGTCTCACCAGATTTCATGGTCAGTGATGGGTTTTTCTATAGCTGTGAACTGGTAGGGCCTTAGCTAGTATGTATATGCATGGCTGACTCTGAAATGGTACAAGTCTTCTGTACTCCCTGTTAAATAACCCATAGAACTATTTGTGGAGGACTGAAGAAAAAACTTCTGTTATATATGCTCTCTCAGACTAATTGTCCAAACTAGAAAGGAAGTTTTGGCCAAATTATTATTGCTAACATGAAGAGCTTCTAAGCTCTGTAGCATCCTAAATAACAATAAAACAGAAAATTAATGTGTTCATGCCATCTTAGCAATTATTTTCAGAATAGTCTCAAAGACAATGTACAGCATAACCTTAAACACATATAGCACAAGCGATGTTAAATTTAGATTAATTGGCTAATCAAATAGTCGATGCAATTTGCATCAACTATTCAGTTAGTCGAAAAGGGTGCCTCTGCCTTTGACATGCAGCAATAGCCTTTCAGTGTTTCAAAGTGGCAGACCGCAGTCTCCATGCAGCGCTGCCTCTTTGAACCACCCCTTCTTTCCCCCCCTTCTTGCTGCTTCTTTCTGATGGAGGCAGCAAGGGGGGGGAGCAACTATTTGCTTATCGGATAGTCAACTAGTCGTTCACATCCCTACACAGCGCCGAACCCCATATTATACTCAACTATAAGCTATAATTCACACAAAACATTGGTGGCATTTCCCAAACTCCAGGAGATATACAATCTCATACTTTGGGGAATGACCAAACCCTTAATAAAAAAAAAAAACCAGCGTTGCACATGAATAAACCAGGACTCTCTGGTCCAGCAACATCTGTGATCCAGCAGGACCATGGATTTTCCAGGATCAGAGAATCAGGCCTCCTGCAGGGCCTGTGGGAGAGGGGTGTGGATCCCAGTGTGACGCAAGAGAGGCTGCGACTCAGCTGGGCTGGGAGCGGAAAGACCAGTGTGACACACAGCTCGGCTGCCAGGGAAGCCAGGTACGGCCGCAGGCCAGGAGCTGGGGCCAGCAGCAAGGGAGCCAGTCCAGCAAAATCCCTCATCCGGGACCAGTGAGGTCCCAAGGGTGCAGGACCAGGGAGGCCAATCTGTATTCAATTTCAACTTCTATATAAAACTCATACATAGGACCAGATACAAATTTTAGATAGCAAGTACATTAATCTATTAAAGGTTCAGTTACCAGGGTTTTCTGTAATAGTAATGCTGCAACACATTATTAAGATCTCATTTTCACAAAAAGACCTATTTGCTAACAATGTATACAGCTACAGTTACCAAAACATTTCAGTACAGTTCGTGATACATTAGTCTCTTTTTGTTTATACTTACTAATTCATGACACAGATTATGCAAAATCCCAAATTTCTACTGTATTAAAGGAATAAATCCACATGGCATTTCCTACCTGTATTAGTACCTCCTAAAGCAAGTCCAGTGGTAGATTTTGATCCGAAGAGTCCACTCCCAAAGCCTACTGATGGAGCTGATGTAGTTGCTGTAGCAGTCGAGGAGCCCAAGGTTCCAAAATTAAGCCCCCCGGCTGAGCTATTAGAAGACAAAACTATTAGCATCAATTACTTTGAAAACTAACCTCTTGCACCAATCCATACTTGCAATTATTTCATCCATTAACACATTAAGATGTTTTTAAAATAAGGTCCAAAGTAAATTGGTCTAGCAAGATATAGCCAAACTTTATTCCTATCAACCAAACCATCACAAAGGTAAACTTATTTTCATTACTCATGGATCCTTAAACTCTAAAGACCTCATTTTCAAATTAAGCCTCCATTTTGCAAGTCCTATTCTGCAGCAAGATCAGTTTGAAAGTCAGCCCTAATAAGCATGACAAAATAATATAGATTTTTTTTTGGTATTTACATTTTAGAAAGTATAGTGATGAGCAAAAAAAAATCCTTAATTGTAAAACAATAAGCTGCACTTAATGTTAAAAGCAACAGAAAGGAGAAGGCATTTCAATTCATTAACTGCATAGAAAGTGTTACATTTTTTATATGCTAGCTAGGACAGGGTGGGGAACCTCTGGGCAGGCTACCAGATGGTTTGTCTACCTGAGTATCTGCAGGCATATAGTCTCCCCAACTCCCAGTAACTAAGGTTCACCATTCCCAGCCAAGGATAGCTGTGGGAAATGGTGATTCTGCCCACACCACTTCCTGCTGTTCCCATTTGCCAGGAACAGTGAACCATGGTGAACAGTGCGCCACAGTGAGTTATCATATTAAACTGCTATTTATATGCTTAAATTGCATGAGATGCAGAAGAAACTGAAAGCAGGTAGTACCTAGGGTTCTCTACTAGACAGACCATTCACAGTAATCCTTAACAAGTGTAATGCTGCTGCCACACACTGTGGAGAAGTGCACAAGTGCAGACACCATCAAATTAAATTTGACTGTGAAGCTCTCCTTGACAATACTAGGATGTAAGCAGATTTCTGTACCCATCCAGCTCTATCTGCACTCCCAGTAATATACACTGGGATGTTCTCAAACTGCAGGAGCGGGAGCTGCACCAGTTCATAACAAAGTTGTTTATGTCTTTCCACAGTAAGGCCCTCATTTCTACTGCATGTACCCTATGTGGAGACCCATGAGAGATAGATAGCTCAACTCTCCTTAAAAGCTTGCATTTTTTATTTTCACTCTAGAGGAACGCAGGTTTCAGCTTTTGGTTTTTAAACACCAAGCCTAGCCCTGAGCAGAGGGGGATGGTTTGTTTACTGCAGTACCAGGGTACATGGTAGAAACAAAAAGGGGATTTCCAGAATACAGACATTCGGCTACTGGTCCCCATTTGTCCCTCTGTAGGCGCTGGAGCCCCACACACCAGCACCCCGCTCGCTTTGCCAACACCACTCTCGCTGAAGCCCGTTACTTGCTCTTGCGCAAGCGGAGCCTGAGGGCGACTGGCCAGATCGCGGCGTTTCACCAACCCCCTCCCACACAGAGCCCCAAGCCGCCTCCAGAGCCAGCTGCGCTGCAGCAGCGGCGGAGAAACCCCACCAGGCCCCCGCGCCTCGCACGTGCCGGCCCCACGACTCGCAGCCAGGGCCGGGCAGGGGGGCACGCGAAGGGCCGGGCCCGGACGCTGGGGGGGGGGGGGGGGCGGGAGCGCGGGGCCAGGCTCAGCGCCCCCGTCGCGGGGGGTCGCAGTCGTCAGGGCCCGATTGGGCGCTCGCTCCCCCCCACCCCCACGCGTGGCAGGGCCCATCCCGGAGCGTGGGTACCTCGGCTGGGCGGCTCCGAAGGAGAAGCCGCCCCCGCCGCCGCCTCCCGCCCCAGCAGCGGCGGCGGCCGCGGAGCCCAACGTGCCGGCCCCGAAGGAGAACCCCGCAGACATGGCGGCCGGGAGCCCAGTCCCGAGGGCGCGGCCCGTGTCCCCTCGGCCTCCCGCGTCTCCTCAGCGCCGCATCGCTGCCGGGCGCCAACTTCAAACCGGGGCGGCAGGAGCGCGGGGGGCAGGCGCGGCGACTACTTCCCCACGCGCCGCAGCGACAGCCCCTGCCGCAATGCACCCAGGGAGAGAAGCGGAGCCGGCCGCGCATGTGCGTGAGGCTGCACTTAAAGGGGCAGTAACGGCGGCTGGCAGGGAGTCCGGCAAGTCACTCGCTTGGGGCGGGCGGGGTTCGGCTCGCGGCCGGGCGTGAAATCCCCGCGGGACCCTGAGCCGAGTCCGCTGCATCCCGGTGAGATTTCACCCCCCGGCTCCTGATGCGCCCCAGCGGTTCTGACAAGCACGAGGCCAAAATCGGGGGCAGCTGCAAGTTGCAGCCTCATCCCAGGATCCAGTTCATCTGATGAAGTGGGTTTTACCCGCTAAAGCTCATGATTCTATACATTTTGGTTAGTCTCAGGACAACTTGTTGTTTTTAAGGTTACAGACTAACAGGGCTACCCCCTCTGAGATTTCCAGGATGTAACTGTCACTTGGGTGTCCCCTGGCTTCCGAAATCTTAATGCCAATGAATAATAATAACAGCAGGGCTGCTATCCTGTGCGTCTGCACAGACTGAGGTGTCCCAGTCCTCCACGCATGCTCAACTTTCAGCATGTATAGTTCTGCCTGCTGAAGTCAATTGGGTTACATAAGTGTTTGCAGGATTGGGGTCTGGCCTTAAACCACTCAGTGAAAAGAATAAGTTATAAACTTGACGTTCATGCAAAAATCAATTTACTGGAATTTTTCAAATATTGTCCAATTAAACTCAACAGAGTTTTCTCCTTGGCCTTTACTAGAGTGACCCACCATTCAGGCAGCTAACTGAAGAGATCTGACTAAGACTGGTCAATGACACAAGAAGGCAAAATGTCCTTGTCTACTATTAGGTTTTGATAACAATGGGTTTGAAGTAATGTTTCTTACCTAATTATGGAATCAGTCTGAGGGACACCCTTACAACACAACCCCAGCCAAAAAAGATCATTCTTCCTTGACATGGCAGCGAGTGTGACCCAGTCTCCGCTACAAGTAGATTAGAGATGCAGTTTTTTATCTGCCTAGGTTTTGACCAGGCTTGCTGTTTTTAAAAGGGTCTGTGTTGTCCCTTCAACCTTTCAACATGTACCCTTTTTTCCTGGTTTGGTCGAGGCAATATTGACATGATGATATCTCTGAGCATTTCCACTGTTTGAAATTCACTTGTTGACTTGCCAGCTAAATCATGATGTCACAAATGTTGCCTTTGAACTGACCAGTCAGTAAGCAAACCCAAACATTGGGGAAGCTTCATGTTAAAGTTTTAGCTGAGCTGTGAATGACTCTGTACTAGCAGTCACCAAACTTGGACAGACATAACTGTAATCTAGAATAATTTTCATGACCAATGTGAACAGGTTTTTTAGAACTCTCATATAGCTCCCAAATAGTCTGTAGTATAATTTTGTGAAGATGGTCTTCTGAGGGAAAATTCCAGTGCACACCAGTCAGAAAAACTGCACAGAAGCAAAACGTATTGTGCTCAAATACAGGGAGCTGGACAATCTCTGTCCCAGAATATGGACAGAACTGGCACATGAAACTGCAAGTCTAGTAATAATAAATAATAGTAAGTCTATTAACAATAAATCTCTCAAATCAGGGATGGTATCGTCTGACTGGTGAATGACAAACATTGTACCTATATTTAAGAAAATGGTAAGAATTGATCCAGGTAACTACAGACACTTCAATATGACCTCAAAAGTATGCAAGGTATTTGAACAAATTTTGAAAGAAAGAATAATGAAAAACATGGAGATAAATGGAAAATGGAATAAAATGAAACTTGTATTTACTGAAGGTAGATTGTGCCATACTAATCTGAAATCTTTCTATGATAAGATAGCTGATTTTTTAGACATAGGAAATACAATTGTTCTGATCAACTGCACTTGATATGGTGCCATATGAGAAATTATTTGTTAAAATGGGGATTAATACAAAAATTGTAAAGTGGGGAGGAACTGGTTAATTCAGGGGTGATAATGGCTTTTGCAGAAAAGACCTATCAAGTAGGACAAGGTTCCAATGGATTTCTTCAAAGATCAATTTTGGGACTGATCTTATTTAATAATTAATGACTTTAGCAGAAAAGTAGGAATGTACCATTGTACAACTTACTTGATGTTACCCTGGTCCTTCAGGGCAGGGAGCTGATAGTGGGGTAGGGGTGGGGGGTCGAGGACGGGTTCAGGCAGGGGCGGTCTGGCCCGGCAAGATACTGGGAATTTCCCGGTGAGCCGTCATCCGAAGGGCCGGATGGTGGCTGCTGGCTCCTAATGGGAGCCAAAACTGGTGCAGGGACTTCAGTAAAATTAGCACCACAGCCCAGCTCCAGGCCCAGCACGTGGTCTGGAGCCCTGGAAGCAGCTGGGGCCAGGGCTGCGGGGACTTCTGGGGCCCGATCACAGACTCCAGCCCCACAAACTGGAAGGCAGAAGGTGGGGGAGGGGAAAGGGGAAAAATAGGGAGAAGGTGTGGGAGAGGAAGGGGTTTGTGCTGAGGGGAGGGGGGCAAGTCAGGAGAAGAAAGAGGAAGGCACCAAGGGACAGGGTGGAGGAGAGACAAATGCCAGGGGGCCAAGTGGAGGCAAAGAGGAAAAGGGCAGGAGGGGAGGTGTTAGTGGGAGGGGGGACAGGGTGATGCTAGGAGAGGAGAGGGTAAGGGCATTGGCAGCTAGAGGGGGGAGGGGAAGGTGCTGGGAGAAGGCTTGAAAGAAGGGGGCATGAGGAAGGCGGGGATGGAACAAATCATGTGTGAGGGCACAGGGGCATGAGGGGAACAGGGCCAAAGGGTGGTGAGGGGTGGGCAACAGGGAAAAAGAGGGCAAAGGGGGCAGGGGCAGTGAGGGATGGGGGAGGCACCAGGAGGGTGTAAAGGTAAGGGAAGGTGCAGGTGCCAGGGGATTCTGGGGGTGAAGCAGAAGGGCAAACACCTGCAGGGGAGGGACCAGCATCAGAGGAGAGAAGGGGGGGAGACATGGCAGCAGAGGGAAAAGGTAGAGGTTTATAAGATATTTATTAATAACTTGGGTGCCACAGTGGCACATCCAAACAAGCCACATGAACTCAGTACTGGTGCACAACACAAAATTCATTCTGCTCATGGGAGGAAACTCTTAGAGGGAACACTTCCCCCAGCCTCTCTGCCCCCCCACACTCGAGTTAATGTCACACACATTGGGTTAATGCAATTGCAGGATAGTTGGATGGGGGGGGTTGGTGGGGGCAAAACTCATCCCTATTGGTAGGAGGATGGTGGGAAAAGTCCTTAGAGGTGGGGTCACATGACACCTTTTACTTCTGGTCATGTGTCCATCTTTACCCCGAGAGTGCTACCTCCAGAGGCATGGCTTATGGGAGTCAGGGGTGTGGCTAATGGGGGTCAAGGGTGTGGTTAACAAGGGGTCAGGGTGTGTGGCTAATGTGTCCCTAATTTTGGTTCAGAAAATATGGTCACCATAACCGTAATATCCACTGTAAAGCTTCTAAGAGTATGCAGTGGTTGAATGAGTAAGTGCCAAGGTGTGTGCGTATTGTAGTTGTTGCTGTCCATACAGTCTGCGAGTCTTGTGTGGTGCAGTGTGTGACATCACTGTACACGGTTGTTGTTGACAGTATCAGCTGGTGCTTAGACGTTGTTCAGGTTCCAGTTGTGGGCATTTATTTAGTTGGTAGGTGTACTGAGTGTATTCTCCTGGTTAGTAAAGAGAAGCACCAAATTTGGCATAAAGTTTATATTTAGTTGTAAATCAACATATTTTAAAGGTTGCTAATCAATAAGACTCAACAATCCTTTAGGAAAATATTTTAAAAGTATAATTTAAATGACTAATTGCTCATTTAAACCAAGGTTTTCTGCTTGCCGGTTTAAATCATGATTAAAATTAGAGATTTAAATCAAAGCTATTTAAATCAATCCACCCTGCTTCAGAGGCTGTTTGGTCTGTCCGTGAAGGAGAAAGCACAGGGCTGCGCTCACGGAATAGGTCCTCGGTTAGTGGGGTTTTGTTATCTGGTGCCTGTCTTGTTCTGGACAGTTGAGCTGGGGAGTTGAAACAAAAGTTCTCTTAATCCCTTTGAACTGTCTCATTGTGTAGTGAGGCTGATTCTTGTCCATGGACACCAAGAGTTGGACAGCTTATGTGTTGGGGGTGGAGTCTGAGTGACTATAAGGCTTCTTATAATAAAATCCCTTTGCAGAGTGAGGAGTGGGACCGGGACTCCAGTACTAGGTGAAGTGAACAGTTGCATGCTTTGGAAGTCTTTAACTGACTTGCTGTCAGGAGCGGCGTGAGGCCGGCTGCGGCAGCTGGCGCCCTAGGTGGAAGGTGCGATCGGCGCCCCCGCCTGCATGGCCTTCAATGGCTGTGACGTAATCACTGGGCGCCCCAGCGCCCCGTGACGTCATCATCGGGCGCCCGGGCTGGTGGCGCCCTAGGCAACTGCCTAGTTTGCCTAGGCTCACGGGCTGCCCCTGCTTGCTGTGGATGAACCTGCCCTCCCATTGTCCTCACGTGGGGAGTCCCTGGCACTCCCCTAGGAGCTGAAAATGCTCTGGGGGTTTGGGCTTCCCCCAGAGCGCGTCCCCCACCACCCAGGAAGCTGCACAAGCTGCATTTGCGCGTGCACCCTTCCCGGACAAAAAAGGGGGGGGGCAGCCAAAAAATTTTTAGCTTGGGGCAGCAAAAAACCTAGAGCCGGCCCTGGATGCAGGGAAAGGGGGAGGGGCACGCAGGGGTGACGTCATGGGGAGGGCTGTTCTCAACCCATTTCCTGGGCCTATTTTGATTGCCAGTCCACCCCTGGGTTCAGGGCAGGAGACTGGGGAGGGTGGATAAGTGAGGGTTGGGGCATGAAGAAGGGCTCAAGGAGGGGGCTTCCATATGGCTGGGCTTTCTTTCCCCCTCATGGCTGTCAGGGACCTTCTCTCCCTCCAAAGCCCTCTGCTGCCAGAGGCCTTCTCTCTTCCCCCAGTCTCCATGGTTGGCAGGGGCACTTTCTCTCCCCCCAACCCCATGTAAATGAGTTATTTTTTATTTTTTATTTTTAAAATGTTTTAAAGATTTTTTACATTCACCCCAATTTCATACAAATATTTAATTCAAGCCTCATTCTTAACAGATAAGACTTAATGGTTCCCTTTAACTGGTAGGGGCTAGAATAGCTCCCCACCCACCCCAGGCAGGGAGCTGCTCCTGCTGACCACAGACAGAGGATGCTCTGGCTGACTGGCAGGTGTCCTTGTTTGTGGTGGGCCTGCCCATCCCCCTGCTGCAGCTTATTTAAGCTTTATACTGCATACCCTGCAGCGCATGTAACTGTGTAACCACTAGGATTTTAGTGGTTACACGGTTACATTTTAAATTACTTTTTACATCCCTGCTTGGCAGTACTTATGAGAAATGTGAAGGGATGAGATATTATGATGGTTCCCTTTTAGTGGGGGCAGCATATGGCTGGTATTTGGCCAGCTTTGAATTTTAACTGGGGTTTTTTTTAGAGCCCTGATGTTGCTTCTTGCTCCCCGTCACCAGGGTGTGTGGGGCACAGGAGAGGCAGTCCTGGGGGAGCAAGCAAGCAGGTTCAGCTGCTTTGTGCATCCAGGTCAATTTCCGCACATGAATGTAGGAGGGGATGCAGGGGTTAGCAGTGAAGGAGAGCAGGGATTAGGGGCACAGGAAGGGGAACAGAGGGGGTTGTCTGTATTTATGCTGCCAACTGCCTGCTCCCTCCCTACTCGCCACTGGCCCAACTCAGGTGTGAGCATCACCCTCCTTGCAAAAATCAGCTGGTTGCATATTTGTGGTGGGTGGAGGAGCAGACCTGGGCCAGGAGGGAAGGAAGTGTGGCTGTGAGTCAGGGCAGGATGGGTTTGCTCTGCTCACCTGGCTTCACTCCACACAGGTTGGGGGGACTTGCTCTGGCTAGCAGCTGAGGCACTCTGCCTGTGCGACTGGTGAGCAGGCAGGCTGGTGTGGAACAATTTGGCACCTGTGCAGGTTTTTGTCCAGGGGCTATGCCCCTTTAATTCACTGAGGTCAGTGAGGCAACATTTTATAATCCCATGTAGGGCCCTGTAATTCCTAAGGATGACCTTACCCAAGAATTTATAACCGTCTATTATGTTGTGATGTTCAGCAACATAAAATAAAGTGGACTGTATATTGACTTGCTATGTGACATAGCATGTAAAGCACCAAAACAGGGAGAAGTGGGTCAGGGACATCTCTTAGAGTAAAGGATTGGAGCTAGGACTCTTGCCTCCCATAAAGTGTCAGCCTCTAGAGGGCTGTAATAGAGATGTAGCCGTGTTAGTCTGGTCTAGCTGAAACAAAAGACAGGATATACCACACTAATACCAACCCTGGAACTTTCCCTTGCAACGAACCCCGTTGCCAGCTTTGTCCACATATTTACTCTGCTGACACCATCATTGGACCTAACCAATTCGGTTATAAGATCAAGAACATATATTCCTGCTCATCCAGAAATATAATTTATGCCATCATGTGCCGACAGTGTCCGTCTGCTATGTACATTGGACAAACGTCTCAGACACTTCGCCAAAGAATCAATGCACACAAAACAGATATCAGACAGTTTCGCAAAGAAAAAACAGTTTCTTGCCATTTCAACCAGAAAGGGCATTGTCTCAACAGCTTGACTACCTGCATCCTGCTTCAAAGACATTTTAACACAAGACTTCAAAGAGAAACCTCTGAACTGTCTTTCATGCTTAAATTTTACACTTTACCACAGTGGCTTAACAAAGATGCTAATTATCTTACCCATTACAAAGATAGTTTCCCCAATTATCACCTCTGATATCATTAGCTCACAGACATTAACCTACCCCCCTCATGCCCCCTCTGTTCTGAAATTTGATTTGTCCTTTTTATGTGTGTTCACTTTTTTTGATTGTATCCCTTTGGTATATATGGGCATGCCAATTTTCTTCCACAATTTGATCTGAGGAAGTGGGTCTGGCCCACGAAAGCTCATCACCTAATAAACCATCTATTAGGTGGGTTTTTTTAATGTGGGGTGGGTAACATATGTTACTGTTCAGAATTGTTAGAGGTTTTGGGATGAACCCCCAGTCTGAAGTGGGGTTTACTGGAGCCTGGGCCTTGCCCTGCAGAGGTGCTGGCGGCCGGCAGAGACCCTAATCTCCCCATCAATGCTAGCTGGGCAAGGGGGCTGACCGCCGTGGCTGGCTCTCACTGTGGGGACCCCGAGGTGACGCTGCTGGGCAGGGCTGCGGGCCCTTTAACACGGGGGCGGGTTTCAGCACCCGCCACATCCAGCCCTCCCCTCCGCCCCCCGCAGCGCCTGGGCAGGGCCGCAACAGGGACGGCTGTAAGAGTCCCCCAGCCGGCAGGGGGCGCTGTGCGGCCTCTTCCCAGGCACTTCCGGGCCGCTCCCTCGCCGCCTCTTCCTTCCAGGAAGTGTCTCTAGGTGACAGCGGTTGCGGGGCGCGAGGCTGGGCGCAGCGGCAGGTGTGAGCATGGAGCACATCCGCACCACCAAGGTACTCGCCGCGCTGCGGCAGCCTCTGCGGGGCCAGGGGGCGGTCACTGTGCGGGCCGGGGGGGCACTGGGAGGCGCTTGCGGCCGTAGGGGTCGAGGCCGAGGGGTGGCGGGGGAGCCTTGTGGAGAGGCTGTTGGGAGGGTGGCGGGTGCAGCAGCCTGGCTCTGCCCCCTGGGCTGCGGGTGAGTCTGTGCTGCGAGGGCTGTGGGCCACACAGTGGGTACAGAGAGGGGGCTGGGGTGGGCTGCTGTATATTGGCTGGACTCCCTGCTCCCCACGTCTCCGTTTGGAGTCGCGGCCAGCTTGGCGCAGCAGGCTTGTGAAATGCAAACAAAACAGGGAGTGGTGAAAGCCTCTCTGCAAAGCCACCTCCTCTCCCCGTCTGAGTTTTTCCCCGCTCTGAGCTGACATGGTTTCTGAGGGGAGCGGTCACAGAATGCATTTTTTTCCTCTTGTCTCTCTCCTGATACCTGGCCCAGACGGTAGGGATGAAGCAGGCTGGTCAGATAAAGTCACCTTCTCTCTTCCCCAGACCTTATAGGATATAGTCCCATTACTGGAAATTATTCAGGGTATACACTGTTAAAGGGTATACACCATTGTCGTCTAGAAATCTTATTATATTCAAATGAAGTTTAAAATGGGTACCTGTAGTTCACCTAGAGTGTGTTTCTTTGTTTCTGTGGTTATATTCAGGGCATTCTCGCTATACATCCAAGATATGTTCCAAAAACCGTAGCTGTATAGTAAAGCGGGACATTTTTTTTCCTGCAGCGGAGTTCCATTTGTTTAAATTAGGAAGGGGTTTTTGGGGCGGGGGCATGATGTAAGAATGGGGAATGGGAGGACTTTTATAATACATCCATTCCTACAAGTGTCAGCAACATTAGTGCCAAACTGATGTATACCAGGAGATTTACAGGGGGGATGCCCTATAATCAAATCACTTTTTGAAAAAGTTTTCCTTTTGCTGGGAATCAGTCCCAAATAGAAGTCATGCAGAGGAAATGTTGCAAGTGATTGTCTGTTTAGTATGTGTATCTAACATTTTGTGTACAGAGAAATAGAAACCTTCTCTCCCCCCCCCCCTTCCCCCATTACTGTTTTATTTATATATGAATAGCAGGGGGAAGTCATACAGAAAGTTGATTTTTTTTTCCTAAGTTGGTGGTGCCACTTAAAGATCTGCAAAGGGGAAAAAATGGGATTTGAACCCATTTTTTAGTTCTTTACGGGCCCTGTTTGTCAGGTGTGTTCTAGCTCTGCTGGGTACCATAAACTGCCATTGTTCATGTTGATCCATGGGCCAGTGCACAGCCCAGTTGACTTCAACAGAGTCCTGCACAGGTATCAGGGACTATTTATGTTGAATCAGGGCCCTAGTGTAGTGTATATCATGCCAGTTAGATTGATTCTGAGCAAAATTAATGACAGTGAAGTGCTGATTTTTAGTCTAAGCTGCTATTGCTAACACTGCAAGCACAAATTGTCATGAATTGCTGTTATGATGGGAAATTGTTTAGAAAGTGTCAACCAGAGCTGTGAAATCTGGAAAACTGCTTCACTGATCTCACAAATCCAAGAGAGGGAAGGATGAGCAAGAGAGAGGATTTTTAATAATTGTTTAAAACTTGTGTGCATCTGTCATCTAATTTCAATAGGTAATACTTTAACAAAGGCATTTTTTCCCTAAAGATTCTTCACCTCTGCCCCCTTTTAGTTAGCATGAGAACTGATAGGCAGCATCTGCTGAGATATCTAGTCGGTCCTACAGAAAAACCACTTAGACCAGAGTTGACATTCCTGATAGTTTTCATAGGGTAAAGAAAAGCAAGGAGAATTTAAAATAAACAACTTTCTGGTCCCCTTCATATGTTACAAAGGAGCAAAAAAGTTCCTTGGCTAACATAGGGATGTTAAAAAGTGATTAATTAGGTAACTGTATAACCGCTGAATCTCAGTGGTTACATGGTGACAAGCTGCAGGCTCTGCAATATAAAGTTTATCCTGCAGAGCTGGCAGTGCAGCTGGCTCCCCGGGAGCAGAGCCGGGTGGCCTCACTCCTGGGGCGCTGGCTGTGCTGTGGGCTCTGCAGTATAAGCTTTATGCTGCAGAGCCTGCAGCATTGGGGAGCAGCTGGCTCCTCAGGAGCTGGTGTGTGCCAGAAGTTGGCATTTAAACCAGCTCCCTGCATATACCGGCTGCCGCCCAGTGCTGCTGCCTCTGATAAACAGTTATACTGTTATATCCCCAGGTTGAAACTACTTAATGTCTGTGTTTCTATGATGGTGTATTTTGACATGCAGAATGAGTTGCAATTCAGCACTCCCTCTCTCTTCTTGCTGGATGCTGCTGTCTGCAAAGGCTGCTGAAGACTCTGCATTATGTACAGTTCCGCAAAAGCCATCATTTCACAAGCTGCTCACTTAATGATCCTGCAGTCTGACCATAAATTGGAGGAAGGGGGTGATGTCATGTTCCAGTTTGAGTACCACAGTTATAGACAATATTTAATTAAGGGAGCAGGTTATCAGGTTTTAATTTTCTTCATGCAATTTTATAAAACTCATTATGGCTGCTCAGCCAGCTGTTAGCTGACAAAGCTATGTAAGTTAGGGTTTATAATGCTTATAACACAAAATCAAGATACCGGAGACAAGTGCATAGACTGAAAGGAACATTGTCAACTTGAAAGTAATGCTTTTAACTTCACATTTGACAGGGAACTCTGCTTTAGCCAGGTTCCCTTATTTCCAAGTAGTTATTTTGGGACCAGTCCTCCACCTGGTTCTGTGTAGGCCCAAACCCACCCAAATCAGTATGGGCATGAGATTTGACTCTGCAGAGTTACTTGCAAGAAGTGGGCCTTAACTTCTCTCTGGACAAAATGTCCTTTATATGAAAATATAATCAAATGATGCTTTTCCTTTAATAAACTTTGGAGGATACAAAGTGTGTGGGAATGGAAGCATGCAGGCATATACCAATTGATAATAAATATACACAGACCAGTCATGGGAAGTGAGGCAATTAAAATATAGATAGCCTGTCTCAGAGTTAGAAAGTTTCTTGCAAATCCCTCCTGTGTGATAGTTAAGGTTGGATTTTGTTCAGTTATGGGAAGCATATTTACTCTTTTTTTTTTTTTTTTTTTTTTTAAATGGATGCTGCAAATAGAATCTTTGCTTGAAGGCAAAACTTACAGGTGTGTTTAGTGACACACGGATCTAGACCTATAGATTACAGTGAGAACATTAACCTGAAGAGGTAATCATGACGTTTCTTCTACCTTTCCAGCCTCAGTAAGGTGGCTGTTTTATTGTGAATTGAGTTTGTAATTGGACATTTGCTTTCCAACTTTGGAGTTGCCCTTCGTGTGCTTTGCTGTTACAGCACATACTGAATAAATTTTTCTAAAGCACCTACTTAACATGGCAACATAAATCTTTCTCTGGCAATAACAGAAGCTTTGAAGTGTTTAAATTGTGTTTGAAAATGCCACTTAAGCTCCTAAATCCTTACAGACAGTTGAAAACTTTATCCATTGCTCTTTGTGGAACTCACATGCAAAATCAAGATGGCAGTGTGAGTGAGATGGATGCTATGTGAAGTGGGAATAGGGGAGTCCAGCCCCTGTGCTCCTGCCTGATTTCCCCTGGTAGTGCTGCCTTAGTGCACAGTAAGGCATTGCAGCAGCTATTGTTCCTAGTATTCTACCACTGAGAATTCTTGACACATGCATCCAGAACTTCTTATCATTGAATTTATAAAGCTGTAAGTGTGTTCAACCTATGGATGGACTTTCTGGTTAAACAAATCTGAAATTAACTTTACAGGTGTCTGGCCAAGCTTTTGTAATGTACTTACTATATATATTCATTCATAAGCTGACTTTTTTTGGAAAAAAATCCCGCTGTGAAGAGTGGATGTTGGCCTATGAATGGGTTCTAAAAGGCATCAGTATCACTGCGGCTCTGCTTTTTAAATGGAGTGAGAGCCACCAGGCATTTAAAAGGCAGACGCACTACATTTAAAAAGCAGAGCCTCAGCGTCTGGGACCCAGCCTCCCAAACTTAGAGGAAAAAATGGTAAAAAGTCACTGGCCCATTTATATGGTCCCGGATCACTGTACTCTGGAGTCAGCTTATAAATGGGTCAGTGACTTTTTTTCCACTTTTTTTGTCTAAATTTGGGGGGTTGGCTTATAAATGAACAGGCTTATGTTTGACTATATACGGTAAGTACTTGCATGGTACACAAGTAACAGTTTGTGAATCTTTTCTGTTTGCCTAAAGGCCAAAGTAATAGTGAGGTTATAGCCACCAAACAGACTGTGTATAAAAAATGATACCACAGATCTGTTTCTTAGGTGTATTTCAATTCATGTTTTATTTTAGTCAAAGAATTTAACTTGCATTAGGTATGTTAAATTTAGATTAATTAACTAATCGAATAGTCGATAGGATTCCCATTGACTGTTAGATTAGTTTATAAGGGTGCCTTAGCCTTTAATCTGTAGCAAGAGCTCTGCCAGGCTCTTACTACAGTTCAAAAGCAGAAGCCCTGCAGGTATCGCGGGGCCAACAGGGGACTGGTACAGCGTCTGAGCCTTTGAAATATGTAAGAGCCCCAGCAGGGCTTTTCTACACTTCAAAAGCAGAATCACAGCATGGATGGAGAGTGCTTCAGTCCCCGCTCACACCGTTTCCTGGTGTGCCTCTACCTCCCTTGCGCCCCTCTCCCTCCCCGCCGCGAATATGGTACTGGGGGAAACCGGCTTTTAAGCCAGTTCCCCCCTAGCACTGGCTCCTGCTCTCACTCCTTGCTGCCTCTCTCTGATAGAGGCAGCAAGGGGGGAGAAGTGACTAGATGCATCACTAGCTGACTCACTGGCATAAGCTTATTGGATAGTCAACTAGTTGCTTACATCCCTAGTTTTTAAATCTGTTCTTCTATTGTAGCACAATGTAGCCATGGGTGAGTAATCAGTATTCAATTCTGCTTCTGACTTAGTTCCACTGTAGGGTCTTCTACTGTTCATCCTTTTGTCAGAAAGAATACAACTTGGTTGTTGGACCGCAGGGTGAGTTTGCAGACATATTTAGTACCTACATTGTGGGCAGTAAATCTTTCTGTAACCTGAGTAAATTTGTTATGGAGTAATGCAAGACATTAAACCTGGAATGACTGAATACCATTTTTTATTTACTCCTCTGTTTAATTTTTAAACCAGGGCCCTCAAACTCCTGGCCCAGGGTCCATCTGCAGCCTGCTCACTTTCCCAATATTTCCCATGCAACACTTTGAAAAAGTTATTTAATCAGGCCCATGTGGCTCGAGGCTGGGATGGCATGCAGGACTCGCCCTCACACATGGCTCCCAGGAGTACCCAGGCCCCCAAATGCGTACATCAGGGCTACTCAATTTTGGAAGCCCCGGGGGCCACAATGATACTCTCAGCACATGTTGAGGGCCACAACTTAAGTGTGGTTGCATATACATGCAAATATATATGCAACTGGCTTATTTAACACTGACGGGCATAAATACAAAAATTAAGGCAAGACTACACAATATGCAGGCCCCATTTGTCAGTTCTGATATTAATAAAATGCAATATTTACCCAATTTCCATCCATATGACAGCACTTTCAATGAGCAATGACAGTCCAGGAATTAACTACTAAAATGCATACTGACTATTTTTTTTTGTTTTGGCTCCCATGCGCAGGCTGTGTGTTGAGCCCTGCGTAAACCCAAACCACACCACGGGCCACAAACAAACAGGCCATGGGCTGCATGTGGCCCACGGGCCGCGAGTTGAATAGCCCCGGTGTATATAGTTCTGGCTGCAGGGGGCGCTGCTTGGTCTGGAAAACTACACTGGCTGCCTCTGCTGTGATGTGAATTGCGCTGGCCAGAGTGCTGCCCAAGCTGATGTACTACTTCAGCCTGTGGGCCAGGGTCAGGGCTAGGGGCTTTGGCTTTTGGTTACCCTGGGGTGGGGGCAGGGGATCCCAGCATGAGGACACAGATGTTGCTGGGAGGGAAGCAGGTGGAATTCCAGTGCGACTGTTATTGGATGAGGGGGAATCCCAGTGAGAGAATATGGGGGTGTCAGGGTGAGGACTCAGAGACCAGGATCCTACAAGAGACATAAAACTGTCTGGGCTCCTGGGCAGAGGGAGACACTATCAACTTGCATGTTCTGTATTGCCAGCTCCAAGAGTTCAGAACTCATGAATCAGCCCCCTAATGCTCCAAAAAGAGAATGTTCTCTTGGAATCTCAGATAAAAAGATCCCTGAGTGTATTTTTATTTGGCACCTGGTGGCTGAACTCATTGGCTGTACTTGGGGCACATTTTCTAGCTTTTCTTCACAAACTGTGAGGTCTAAAGCAGGGGCAGGGAACCTTTTTGTGTGTGTGTGTGTGTGTGTGTGTGTGTGTGTGTGTGTGTGTCTGGAGCCGCTGACCCACAAAATACAGCGGGGGGGAGTTCACACAAGCAAGAAGCAAAAAACCCCAAAACAAACAACCTACCCTTGGGCTACATCTAGACTAAACCCGTCTGTCAGCAGAGGGATGTAAATTAGATGTTTCGAAAGTGCAAATGAAGTGGGGATTTAAATATCCTGCACTTCATTTGCATAATCGCGTCATGGCGCTGTTTCAAACAAGCGCCATTTTGAAAGTGAAACTGCAGTTTAGACGCGGTTCTTTCGAAAAAGTGCCCCGTTGTCGAAAGAACCACATCTAAACTTGTTCGAAACAGCGCCATCACGCGATTATGCAAATGAAGTGCAGGATATTTAAATCCCCACTTCATTTGCACTTTCGAAGTGCTTCATTTATATCCCTCTGTTTAAGTTTATTTTGACTCAGTAGGTTATGCTTTAAAAACCAACAAATGGTCTGGTAGCACTTTATAGACTAACAAAACATGTAGATGGTATTATGAGCTTTTGTGGGTACAATCCACTTCTTCAGATGGCTGGAGTGCTGCATCCATGAAAGCTCATGATACCATCTACACGTTTTGTTAGTCTTGAAAAACAACAGTCTCGTAGCATTTTAAAGACTAACAAAACATGTAAATGGTATCATGAGCTTTCGTGGGTACAACCCACTTCTTCAGATGACTGGAGTTTTGGGTTTAGGTTATAGCGGTGCATGAGGCATCAGGTAGTGAAGTTACCAGATCTGGCTTAATTCTAATAATGTGGCTAGGGCTTTCCGGGGGGAGGGTTGGGGAAGCCCCAATTGTCAAGAGGCTTGAGATCAAATCGGGAGAGTTGACACCCTTGATAGTTTCACAGCTTACATCAATGGATGGGATGGCTCTGCACACACCTCTCTTAGGCCACAGGGATGCGCTGGCAGTGGCATGGAGCTAGCAGCAGAAAGCCACTCTAGCTCTGTTGCACTGCCGATGGTGGTGGCTGGGGCCCCTGGTGGGTTGTAAGTCACCTGAGGTGGTAGATGAGGCTGGAGGATGTGTGTGTGAGGACATGCCTGAGCAGGGGGGGCTGGGAGACTCCCAAGGGGAATGTGCAGAGACTCCTTACTCCCCACCCATGGAGCCCTACCAGAGGGGGTGCCTGCAGGCCTGCTAGGAAGATCTGAGTACTGGCACTGGCCCTAAGGTAAATTTCAGTTTGAGACCCCTGCTTGAAACACTTGCAAGGCAAGATGTAAGATTGTGGTATTTTTTTGTGTGGTGTACTAGCCATCTTATTAGAGAACATTCAGACATTTCCTTTGTTGTGCACTTTTTGATCATCACTACCAGGACCAATTAATTACTCCATTGTCTCCTGTGGCTCTGTTCACTTTAGATTTTGTGTATTATTTTGGTGCCTGTTTTCATCTTAATACTGAAAACTCTCTGAAATTGAGGCAAGTTTATCTTTTATCAAAATATTGCTTCCAAACTACTTAGTGATACTTCTCTTGCATGTTCTTGTTATAAATTTATCTATATTGCAAATGAAGGCCATCTCTAATATTGTATCTTTTCCAAATCCCATTCTTTATAAAACTGAGAACTGACTTCCCTCCCATTGAGTTCTCACGCTGCGTTGGTTCATTAGAATACAGCCGGTCCCCGAGTTATGAATGCGTTACGGACCAAACGCTTGGCCGTAACTCGGAATGGTCGTAACTCGAAACCCATTGAGTTACATTGCGACCGCGCTGTTCATAAGCGTGGGTCGCGTTTGTAACTCGGAGCCCACATTTACGACCGCTTTGGTCGTAAGTGCGGATGGTCGTAAGTTGGGGACTGGCTGTAGTATACACACAACCTATCCTTTCCACTGTGATTTGAATATTTTCTTAAAATGGTTTAGAAGTATAATAACCAATTCTGTACCACTTGGGGTCAGTTAGATACAGTTGGCTGTGCCTGCATTGTCAAGGTAGTATCTAGGGACTTCAGATATCTGCTGATCCAGGGTAAGGATGTTAAGAAGTGGGTAACTGATTACTCGTCTACTTCATACAATTTGGATCAAGTACACAATTAGTTGATAAGGGGCCCAGCTGCAGCTCTGCAGTTTAAATGTAGTAGGAGCCGGGTGCGCAGGCAGCCTGGCTCCTACTACATTTAAACTGCAGAGCTGCAGCGGGGCAGTTCCGGGACGTGGCATGATCCAGGATTCATCAGTCCCAGCTGCTGCTGGGTCCCTGACCACTGCACCTCTGCCTGATATAGAGGCAGCAAGGGAGGGGAGGGGGGGAAGCGAGTAGTCGACTCCACTACCCAGTAAGCCTAAGCTTATCGAGTAGTCAACTAATCGACTACTCTCACATCCCTAATCCAGGGTTCTCTCTATGCTGTTCTAGCCACCCCTCACTGGTGCTGATTCTGCTGCCATAAAAGTGATTGGGAGTTGTGCCATTGACTCGAATGGTAGCAGCATTGGGCTCCTAGCAAGAGAGGTCTAACGTGGTACTAATGAGGCAGTCTTGCCAAAAAATGATGACTGCACGAACCAGCCTTTCTATGTAGTCCCTTTTATTGTTTCACATGTAGGATTGTGTAATGTTTGTTTCATGTAAAACAAACTTATGTGTAGTTTGTAAAGAGCTTTGTTCACTTAGCTAAATTGTGAGCTATGTAAAATCCCTTTTTATGAAATATCCCTTTATCGGGGTTAAGGATGGGAAGAATTTTGGTTGGGTGCCAGCATGAGAGAGCTCTTCCTGCAAGGACTTTGTATTCTTAAAAACTGCCATTTTAGGAGACTTTTTTGCTGCTGATAGCTCTTGTTTCCATTTTACTGTGAATTTCCAGTTGAGCTACAAGAGCTCAAGTCATTACACATGACCTAGGTTTTGAAGGTTGGGAATAGGGATGTCAATGTGTAGTTGACTGAACGATTAACCGATAAGCCTAGGCTTATCGGTTATTCCTATTGACTACACGTACCCCCCACCACACTCCTTCCTGCCTCTGTATCAGAGGCAGCAACGGGGGCAGGCAGGAGCTGATGCATGTGGGGATGTGCATGCTGGCTTTGCAGAGCCATCTGCCCCCTCTTGCTGCCTCTCTGAGGCAGTGGAGGGGGGAAGGGAAAGAACTAATGCTTGCAGGGGAGGCGGCTTAAAAGCCAGCTGCCCAGGTGCACCGGCTCTGCGGAGCTGCTTCCCCCCCACACCCCGACACAGTGCTGCTCGTATCAGAGGCAGCAGCATGGGGGAGGTCAGGGTAGAGTACTGAGGAGCAGCTTCTGTCTATGGCAGGCTGAGGCTCATCACAGACAGAAGCTGCTTCATGAGATGCTGAAGCAGTCTCTGTCACTGGGGAGCTGCCCCCCCTCCCCCGCGCGGACAGGGGCTGCTCTCATTGGTGCTGATCCTGCTGCCATAGAAGTGATTAGGAGTTATGCCATTGACTCTAATGGTAGCAGCATTGGGCTCCTAGCAACAGAGCTCTAACTTGGTACTAATGAGGCAGTCTTGCCAAGAAATAATGAGGACTGCACAAACCAGCCTTTCTATGTAGTCTTTTGTATTGTTTCACATGTAGGATTGTGTAATTTTGTTATTGGAGGTCAGTTAATTGAACTCGGGACAATTTGGGCTGTGAATGGGATACAGACCCTCTGAGAAGAAAATAGATGTTAATCCAGTACTCAAAGCTCTATGTAATAGGGTAATATAGAAGTTATTGTTTGAGCAGTTGTCTACCTGAAGTGCAGTAAACTTCAATGCCACATTTTCTACTTCGTATCTCTTGCTTTCAAAACTGGTGTTAAAATGCTTGATCAACACTGGTAGAAAATAATATTTAACACCCAGCAATACAGAAGGTACCTCTTTACCTGAAAAATTCTTAACTTTACAGAAGATAATTGAATCTACATATTATCCTAGCTTTGCATCTTTATTGTGCATTGTCTTTGAATGGGGTTATCTAGAGCAGTGGTCTCCAACCTTTTTACACCCAAGATCACTTTTTAAATGTCAGGACAAGCCAAGATCTACCCCATCCCTTCCCCAAGACCCCACTCCTTCCTTGAGGTCCCGCCCTCTCTGTTCCCCCTTTCTCCATCACTTGCTATCCCCGGCCCTTATACGCTCTCAGGGTACAGCTACACTGCCACTCTTTTCCAATCCTTCTGTTGGAAGAGATTTTTTCTGACATTTGGCCAGTCTAGACTGGGCCAAATGTCAGAAGACCCCCTTCTTTTGGAAGCCCCCTTATTCCACATGGAACAAGGAATATAGGGGCTGTCAAAATAGCGTGTTTGCCGGAAAAACTCCTGCAGTCTAGCCGTACCCTTACTGAGTTGAGACAGGAGGTGTGGGCTCTGGGGTGGGAATGAGGGATTTGGGTGTGGGAAAGGGTGAGGTGCAAGCTCTGGGAGGGAATTTGGATGCAGGAGAATGTGGAGAAGGGGATGCTGGCTCAGGGAGGGGGCTCCAGGCTGGGGAGTGTTAGGCTCAAGTGTAGGGTTGGGATGCTGAGCAAGCCTCAGGCTTGTGGATGTGAGAGTGCAGGAGTTTGGGTTGGGGTGTGTGAGGGGCTCAGGGCAGGGAGGTTGGGAGTATGATGGGCTCAGGACAGATTTGCAGTGTGTGAATGGTGCAAGAGTGTTGTGGCAGAAGACTGAGGATGTGGGGGTGCAGGAGTTTGGGGATGTGAGAGGCTCAGGACAGGGGGTTCCAGTGTATGATAGGCTCAGATCTGGAGTTGGGGTGGTGGGTACCGGAGTGTTATGATGCTGTGGCCAGATGAGGGCTTGGCCCCAATTTGGGGCTTGTTGGCCAAGCTTCATTTTTAAATAAAATATTATGTCAAACACAAAATGTTTCAGATTTGTCTTTATTTACAAGAGGGGCGGGGAACCTGTTTTGAGTCAGGGGTCACTAACCCACAGAAAAGTCAGTCAGGGCCACACAAGTGAGATACAAAAACACAACCTCTCCAAACCCTTTAAGCCTCACTAATGTGGCCCCGACTGTGCTGGTGGGGGCAGGGGACAGGATGCTGGGGCAAGGGACAGGGTGCTTGTGGGTGCTGGGGCAGTGGACAAGGTGTTGGGGCAAGGTGCCAGTAGGTGCCGGCTGCTGGGGCAGGGGACAGGGTGTTGGGGTAGGGTGCTGGTGTGTGCGAGGGCAGGGTGCCAGTGTGTGCCAGTGGGTGCTGGACAGGGTACTTGTTGGGGGAGGGGACAGGGACCAATACCTGGGGATCCTGCAGCTGTGCGTCAAGGCCCAGGAAGTGCGTAGGCTGCTCCCCCGTCCTCCAAACAGTGGTGCGGTACCTGAAATGCTGGTCTGTCACACGCCTGCTGCCTTCCTAAGCGGGGGAGGGGGAGTCCCGGACTGCGCCAGCTCCAACTGCTCGGGCAGTGCGCACCTTGCTCCTCCGCTCCCCACGGCAGCATGCACTGTCTGAGCCGTTGGAGCTGGTGCAGTCCCGGACTCCCATTCCCTCCCCCCCACCCTTCTCCTGCACACAGGAAGGCAGCAGGGGAAGAAAGTCCCAAGTGTGCAACGGACCGGTGTTTTAGGTACTGCGCTGGCTGTTTGGGGGGGGGGGGGGCGGGGGAGCAGCCCACACACTTCCGGGACTTGGCACGCAGCTGCAGAACACCCCCCCCCCCCATCCCCGTCATCCTGCAGGAAGCCCACGCTACCTCCATTGTCCCTGGAGGTAGCACCAGTGCAGCATTCATCTTGGGGGGGTGGGGGGCAGCGAGGGGGGTCCCCCCGAAAGCCTTGTCATCAACTGGTCGATTGCAATCGATGGGTTGGTGACCATGGATCTAGCGTAATCCTGGCAAGTCAGGTTTGTTTGCTATTGCCTAGTATTTGTCCTGTGTAGTTTAAATATGCAACACATTTGAGCTTTCAGCCCTTTCAAGATTATTCCACTGATAGCTCTCACTGTCAGGGAAGGCTTTTTCCCTTGCTGTTCAGTCACTTTTTACTTCCTGTAAAATGTTTTGTTTTTTTTTTTTTTTTCTCCTTTCTTACAGGTAGAGCAGGTGAAATTAATAGACCGTTTCAGCACCAACAACAAATCACTAACAGGAACTCTGTACCTTACAGCAACTCATCTGTTATTTATAGACTCTAGCCAGAAGGAGACTTGGGTAAGAATATCAAATGCGTTACCTTGTAATTTGAAAATACACAGCTTCTCCAAATGTGTGTTCTTTTTCCCCCCTTGTGCGTGTCTGATTAAAGGTAAATAATTACTTGATCATATGCACAAATAAATAATAGATTGTGAACCAATGATCCGGCTTACATGCTGCTGCTTGTTGTTATGGCTCATATTTTCAAATGTGGGTGCCTAAAGTAAATCCTTACTATTTAAGCACTTATTTAAGTGCCTGATTTTCAACGGTGAGAGCTGTGGGTGTTTGGTATTGTTAAAAATCAAGTCATTATACAACTAACTTCCTTTTCTTGTCCAAAGATGGTCATGCAAGTTAGTTCTTCATTAGTGTGTGTATGGTGACTGTATTTTAAATATCTACCTCTTTGACTTTCTGTGCTATCAGCTTGGAGGAGACTGTTTAGTGATTTAAGCATCTGGTTAACATATTTAGATTTCCTTGAACTCCTAGTCCAAATCTTGAAGTCTTAAATAAGACACACCCAAAAGTGTCCTGTATCCTGGTTACCTGCTTGGCCAGCTGCTGCCAATTGTCTCAGAGGAATCTATATTTCAGTGTTTTTTGTGGATACAATGTGTATAGTTTTGTAAAAGGCTTTGGAATCCTTCAGAATGAAAGATACTTATATATGTAAAAACAAAATTGTATTCAAAAGCACAGATTGTTTCTATTGTGCATTACTTCATTTTTAGTGTCCTTGAAATCAAACCTGTTGTATCCGCAGTGCAACTTGTACTGAACTTCATTTATAGGAAGAATGTACAGTATATAAGAGTGTCTTTAATTATTTCTAGTAGAATCCCATTTATCTGAGCCTTCATTATCTGGCGCTCCATGTTGGCAGGTTACGGCTTCCTCTGTCAGCCCCGGGTGGCAGGGCATAGTAGTTCAGGCTCTTAGTCGCAGGCCCTGCTGCTGGGGGTTGAAGCTCTTTGCCCATCAGCCAGATGAGTAGCTGTAGAAAAATTCATAGTAAATCTTTTTTTCATCTGTCTTTTCATCCTGCTCTCCATGAACAGATTATGCTGCCTCCATTGTATTCCTAGCTCACACTGGTGTGGGTACAGAGTGGTTGATTCTAGGAATTGATGTCTGAATTTAAGAGCACTAACACAAACTACAGTTTTAGGCATAAATGTTAAGGTAACCTTCACATTCTTCATTAGTAATTCAACCTTCTGCATATCAGTAGTGGTCCAGATACTTAAAACTAACATTTGAGGATAGTAAAATGGAGTTATGTTAAGTTTAGAGCTGGCTGATCATGGAAACACCTTCCTGTAAAAGGTTCCATGTTTTAAAAAATGTTTTCCTCATGACCTGGGGTTAAATGCTATATTCTTTTCACAAAAGGGGGTTTCAAGACAAATTCTGTTTCTGGAGAACTAAAACTGGATTTTTCAGCCTTCTCAGCTACTGGCCTGGAAGGCTATAGCAGAAATTGATTAGAGCCTCTTAAGCCTGCTGTCAGGCCACCTTTCTGTCTGACACCCCAATCAGCTCTGGTGTTGGAGAGGCGGAAAGCCAGGCAGTTCAACCTGAGCAGCCCTCTGGGAAAAATTGTGTCAATTTCACAGTCTTCAGAAGGAAACTAAAATTGACAAGACCTTCTAGACAGGCAGCTGGGGAATTTTCATTCTGATGTTCATGATAGAAAATTGAATTTTTTTGACATATTTTCACTGCAGAAGACACTACTTTTTAAGAAAATCATTTTGATGAAAAATGTCCGATCAGCTCTAGTTAAGATGTTAACTAAAATAACTTTTTCAGTACTCTTGGTTGTTTAGTTGCGATTTTTGCTGTTTTGAACTTAGGAGCATTCCCAGAGATTGAAAGGAACCAGATGAATATGTTCCCAACACCTAAATAATACCACTCATCAGCCAGTGGAGCTTTAAAGAAAGTGATTTATCTGCCTTTTTGAAGATTTACTTCTGTACTTCATGTGAAAAAAGGGATTCATTTAAAGTTTGTGACAAACTTCAAAGGATTATCAGTATAGGAGAAAAGGAGTATTATTTCAAATAAAATGGCTAGGATAGATTGAACAAAATACCGGTGTCAGGGATTTCTTTAATAAATTAAACCTGTTGTAAAAGGATTTTTGACTAGCATGTTCAGTTATGCTTCACAATATACTTTGTATCTGTTTTCATGAGTATATTTTAAAGTGCTGTTCATCAATACCTTGCAGTAAGACTTGAACTATGAATTCTTGTATGCCATAGATACTACATCATCACATTGCTGCAGTGGAGAAACTTGCCTTGACTACATCAGGCTGCCCTCTTGTGATCCAGTGCAAGAACTTCAGGATAGTTCACTTTATTGTTCCTAGAGAAAGGGATTGCCATGACGTTTATAACTCTTTGCTGCAGCTGTCAAAACCAGGTATGACTTTTCAGTGCATAAGACTTTGCAGTTTGTGTGTTTGAGCCACAATTCTGCAAAACAACTTTGAGCTTTGGGTTATTTCTGTTGTTAAATGTGAAGCTTCTGTAAAGTTTTTTAAATTGAACTAAATAAACACGGAGCCATTGATTTGCTGTGCGTACTTTTGGTAACTGTTACTCTACATGTAGTTTTTGGAGCGTACTGGTATATGAGTATGGGAGAAAATGAGAGATATTCAGGGATTTGTGATGCTGCATTTATAAAAGTCACTGCTACTTATTACATCCTCAGGGATACAACCTAGACTGTGGGACCGTTGAATCTCCCTAAGCTTTTCAGCCTGGGCTATGTCTCACAATGTTCTGCTGAAAAAGACATTGGGATCTGATTCCATGCATAATCTTATTTTCTTTGTTTCCTTTAGCAAGCTATGACGAACTGTATGCCTTCTCTTATAATCCAAAACAAAAGGAGTCTGAGCGGCTGGAAGGCTGGCAGCTTATTGACCTAATAGAAGAATACAAGCGGATGGGAGTGCCAAACTCTAACTGGCAGTTGTCCAATGCTAATCGTGATTATGAGGTAAAGGATAATAGAGAATCTGTTGCAGTGGAGAAAAATTTATGCCTGTATGATTTTATAACCTCTGATTCCAGTCCAACACAGCATCTGCAATGCCTTGCAAGCCACATTCCCTGTGAGGTTGAGTTTGCTGCATAAAGTGAAAGGATATAGAAATTGGGAGCACTTACTGGTGATTAGTTGAAACACCCTAACCCTCCTCCCCCCCCCCCCGCCCCCTTTTTTTTTTGTGCGTGTTGCAATTAGTTTTTAGGTAGCATGGTTTCTTTCTAATTTTCCCTCAAAGACCGCCTTATTGAGAGTATGCCATAGAAAGCCCATTGTAAGGGAGCAGCAGAGCAATTCTTCTATTGTGAGAGGAGCCAACCCTTGCATTAGTGAAGTCGGGGATAGGTGCAAGGGGTGTGATCTCTCTATACTGTGAGTGCAAAATTATTCTCTGGTCTCATTTTAATTGAACATTGTAATTTAATCTACCGCTCCCTCTGGCTTATGATTTTGAGTTCATAATCATTCATTCAGACCCTTCAGTCCATTATCATTTCTGGTGTGTGTACATTAGAAAGGATCATGGGCATGTTTCTGTATATCAGATACAAGTGTTTGTCCCTCTGTCATCTAGCCCTGCACTAACCTCTTTCTTACCCACAAAGCTTTCATGAGTCCTACAAGGATAGCAGTCCATATGCACCAGATTTGATGTCCTCTGTAGATGAAACACTTACTTTGTACACTTATTTTGTTTTGCAGATTTGTGAAACCTATCCCAGAGAACTTTATGTGCCCAGAACTGCAAGCAAGCCCATAATTGTTGGTAGTTCCAAATTTAGAAGCAAAGGAAGATTCCCAGTTCTATCATATTATCATAGAGATACAGAGGTACAATCTGATTTCCTTTCAGTGCAAGCAAGCTAAAAACTGTTTATCAACAGATGCCATGGCTCAGGAAAGATAGGGAGCTAAGTATAATAATCCAGGTCCATAGGAAAAAACCTGGTTCCTTGATCTGATGGTGGCTAATGAGATGTTTATCTTTCACTTTGTAGTCTGTAGAATGAAACAACAACTACAGAACATACCACACTAATACCAACCCTGGAACTTTCCCTTGCAACAAACCCTGGTGCCAGCTTTGTCCACATATTTACTCTGCTGACACCATTATTGGACCTAACCATGCCACTTACAAGATCAAGAACACATATTCCTGTTCATCCAGAAATATAATTTATGCCATCATGTGCTAAAGTGTCCATCTGCTATGTATATTGGACAAACTTCTCAGACACTTCGCCAAAGAATCAATGCACATAAAACAGACATCAGGCTCTCTGAGAGAGAAAACTGTTGCTTGCCATTTTAACCAGCCTGACCATTCTCTCAATGACCTTAAAACATGCATATTGCTTCAAAGAAATTTTAACTCCAGACTTCAAAGAGAAGCCTCAGAACTGTCATTCATGCTTACATTTGACACTTTATGTATGGGTCTCAACAAAGATGCTAATTATCTCACCCATTACAAAGATAGCTTCCCCAATTATCACCCCTAATGTCATTACCTCACAGACACTAACCTTCCCCTCTCACCCCCACTCTGTTCTAAAATTTGATTTGTCAGTTTTATGTGTTCACTTTTTTTTTTGATTGTATCACTTTGGTATATATGGTCGTGCCAATTTTCTTCCACAAATTGATCTGAGGAAGTGGGTCTGGCCCATGAAAGCTCATCACCTAATAAACCATCTTGTTAGTCTTTAAAGTGCTGCATAGTCCTGTCTCTTGTTTCAGCTAGACCAGACTAACATGGCTGCATCTCTATCACTAATTTATTGTAATGTTTGTCTTCCAGAATACATATGTCTAAAATCTCTTATAAGAACACATTACTTAATATACTGTTTCTACATGATTCTTTGTTTTTTCTGTACCAGGCAGCCATTTGCAGATGCAGTCAACCTCTCTCAGGCTTCAGTGCCAGGTGCCTGGAGGACGAAAATATGTTGCATGCAATCAGTATAGCCAATCCTGCTCGTCACTACATGTATGTTATGGATACCCGACCTAAGGTATATACCTATGAGGGCTACAGCTTACAGTTCAGCTTAACTTCTTTTACTTGATCACTCTATAGGTTAGGAAGAGCTGTGGGGAGCACTACATGGTTCAGGTGTTGGGAGTATACCGTATCATGCCGTTTAATCTGTACGGCATTGGTGCTCATTCAGGAGTATGAGGCCTGTAGAGGGTCTGCGAGCAGGTTTCATGAGGTCCACCTCAATAAATAAGAGAACAGGGCCCATGTTAGAGTTGCTGGAGCCCAAGACAGAATGCCAAATCCCAAGCCCCGCTGTGCAGAGTTGAAATCAAATCCTGAGCAGGGCAGGTGCCTTGCTGGCTACCTCCCAATGCCGGCCCTGGCTTTTAATCTACTGGATATACAGGAAAAACTCTCATTGTGAAATAGGTGGACCGTAGAGTTTTTATAGCTTGTTGGGTGGCCTGCAAAGAAAAAGGTTGAGAGCTCCTTTTCTAAATCTTGGATTCAGAACTGTTCCAGGAATGACCAAGAGTATTACTTTAATTAAAAAAAAAAAAAAAGTGTTACTGTTTCATATGATGTTGCGTGGTCTATGAGATGAGTTTACTAATTCTTCTTATTCAGACAGCTAACCAAAACGAAACACACATTTCATCTAGGAACTTGGGCAAAGATTTTTTTTTTTTTAAATGGGTGCCTCAGATATAATACATTTATTTCTTAAATGTGGAGTTATTTTTAAAGGTGCTGAGCACCCATTGAAGTCGATGGCAGCTATTGGGTATTCACCACTAGTGAAAATTAGGCCACTTATTAGATGCCAAACATAGATTTAGGAGTCAGATTTAAGCACCTAATGGTAATTTTTTTAGACCCTGAGTTTTTAAGACTTTTTTTTAATTATCTGAGATGAAATATGTAACCTTAGTCTTAAATGTATTATAACATTGGGTGCTGCACTGGAGGCTGTTCTTAAAAACCAAACCAAGTGCATACTGATAGAATTATTGTGAGTGTGGCTTAATGGAGCATGGAGAAATTAAAAGATAGAAATTGTAAAACCTGGAGAGCATATCTGCAGGGTAATGGTCAAGCCCTAGAGTTTGTTCAGATACCACATTTTAATAAGCAATTCCACATTACTTCCTGGGTCACTAAAAGCTGGAGGGATGAGCATATCAGTGGTGATTGTTTCTTAACCTCTGCTTATAACCAAGCCTCACCCATATGTGATTCCACAGTGAGATGCCACTTCAAGTATACTGTAAATCTCTTCTGTTTTTTACATGTTTTGGTCAGCAATAAAATAGTTAACTGTTAATATCTGATCATTTCAGCATTAGCACTACACTGAGAAGAGTGGTGGAGCTGATATTTACGGGAATCATTATTTCAGGCTTTCTGCAGGCTTTGGCAGATAACTTGTTGGTCCCACTCATTAAATTCTCATTTTTAAATATTTTTTGACCATAAGGACTAGAATGTTTAACTTTAAATGTGTAAAATACTAGATTGTGGAGTCCATGGGGGAGCCTCCAGAAAAAGTGCCAGCTTGTGGAGTGAAACTGAGACAGTCCAGTTGGATCTGTGGGGTTTTTTTTTGTGAATCATAATTTTGTAGATATCATTATTTCAGATACACGGATCTGTTTATTATATACAGTACTTCAAGCACTATAAAGTGTTCAGATGCTAACTTTTAGTCTAATTACTGTGTGGCATCTTTCAAATAAGCAATTATAATTTGAGGAAAGGAGAATTAGGATATAGTATTCAGATTTTTCAGCTCTCAGCATGATCTGATCATAGTCGTCTATATATCACATCCCCTCGCATGTTTTGTCAGTTTCATGTCCGAGTAATTCTTTCAGATTAGTCTACCGCATATCTGATATCCATAAGGATGTTTATTGATTTGTATGTTTTAGTTTTAACTGAGTGTCCTACTGAAGTTGGTTGGTTTGTTTTAATCTATATTTTGATTTTACAATTTACTTTTTAACTTTTTGGTTTTAAATATTTTTTGTGTTTGTTTTTTTCCACTAAGCTTAATGCAATAGCAAACAGAGCAGCAGGTAAAGGCTATGAAAATGAAGACAACTATGCTAACATTAGATTCCAGTTTGTTGGAATTGAAAACATTCACGTAATGAGATCCAGTCTGCAGAAACTTTTAGAAGGTATGGTTTTGTTATGTGACGTAACAGAGTATAATTAAAAATAGGATAAGTTACCTTCTCAGGTCATCTGTCTTTCAGTGTTAGTCTATGCCAAACACCAAGGATCTTCCAAACTTATGATGTTGACTGCCTTGAATTTAGTGTCGGTTATAAACTACTTAGGGGTAGGAGTTTAGGGGTCATCGTGGATGACAAGTTAAACATGAATCAATGGTGTGACATGGTTGCAAAAAAAGCAAACATAATTCTGGGATGCATTAACAGGAGTGTTGGTGAGCAAGACACGAAAAGCCATTCTTTAGCTCTGCGCTGATTAGGCCTCAATTGGAGTATTGTGTCCAGTTCTGGGTACCGCATTTCAAGAAAGATGTGGAAAAATTGGAGAAGGTCCAGAGAAGAATAATAAAAATGATTAAAGGTCTAGAAAACATGACCGATGCGGGAGGCCTGAAAGAATTGGGCTTGTTTAGTTAAGAAAAGTGAAGACAGAGAGGATGTGATAGTGGTTTTCAAGTATCTAAAAGGATGTTACAAGGAGGAGGGAGGAAAAATTGTTCTCCTTGGCCTCTGAGGGTAGGACAAGAAGCAATGAGCTTAAATGCAGCAAGGGGAGGTTTAAGTTGGACATTGGGAAAAAGTTTCTAACTGTCAGGGTGGTTAAGCACTGGAATAAATTGCCTGGGGGGGTTGTGGAATCTCCATCACTGGAGATATTTAAGAGCAGGTTAGACGGTCGCCTGTCGGGGATGATCTAGATAGTGCTTAGTCCTGTCATGAGTGCAGGAGACTGGACTCGATTACCTCTCGAGGTGCCTTCCAGTTCTAGGATTCTATGAACTACTTAGGGGTAAGTATTTTGTTTTAATCACAATTCCGGGCAATGAGCTCTTATGAATTGTCAGTCATTTGTCTGAAGGAAAATAGTTTAATGTGGAATATTTTTTGGGTGTAAGTGGGCATATCTTGTTAGCAAATTACATGATTTACAAGAGAAAACCATTGTGGTTTATAATATGCATGTGTTACCCCTGATTTTTTTAATAGGATTTAGACTGGGGTGAGCCCCAATAATTTTTGAAGGTGGGGCCACTTCACAAATTTCTGAAATGGCAATGGGCCACCCTGGAAGGGGCAGGGCCTTGGGTTGAAGGGGTGGGGCCAGGAGGCTTCCCATGCTCCCTAGCTCACAGCCCCTGATTGGCCTGGGGGCTGGGGAGTGGCAGGATGGCTACAGGCTGGATCAACCTCCTTGGTGGGCTGGATCCACCCCACGGAGGTTGTCTTGCCCACCCCTAGAATAAGGGATTGGGGTGCAGGAAGGCCTGTGAGGTCTGGGAGGGCGTTTGGGTGAAGAAGGCAGTCATGACCTGGGGCACGGGATTGGGGTGCAGGGATTTGGTTTGTAACCTAGGGCAGGGGACTGGCATGCAGGAGGGGGTATAGGGGTTTGGGTTGTGACCTAGGGTAGGGGATTACAGTGTGGGGGTTTGGGTTGTGATCTGGGGCACAGGATTGGGGTGCAGAGTCTGGGAGGGGGTATGGGCTCAGGAGGGGGGCAAAGGGTTTGGCTTATGTGAGATAGGAGGGCAAGACTGGGGGGGCAGAGGGAGGCACTAGGATGCCAGAGGCAAGCTCTGGCCAGGAGACTTATCTGTAAGACTCCCAGCCAGCAGTCTCCTTGCCCCTGCACAGGCTGCAAGGCCATGTGCTCTGAATAAGAGCCTGAGGGGAGCGGGGAGTGGTGCTTCGCGTGTTGCCTGTTTTTCAAACAGGCAGCTTCCATTGGCCAGAAACTGGCTAATGGGATTGTGCTGGGGCAGGAGCAGCCGTGAAGCACCACTTCCCCCTCCCCTCCGGGCTCACAGTTTGTGGAACACAAACATCCTCACAGCTACTTTTCGGAGTGGTGTGTGGGGGCGGGGCAACCAGGAGAGTCTGCCTGAGACTACCTGCTGCATCTGTCGGCTGGATCTGGTGGCTTGGCAGGCCGCATGAGGCCCATGGAGGCTATTTTGCCCAGGCCTGATTTAGATGTTGTAATGCTTGATTTGCACTCACAAATAAAATACTCTGGCATCTGAGTGCTATGAAATGTACCTGCATTTACTTTCATTCTCAGAAATCAGATCTTTTTGGATTTCCAGAGCTTTCAATGAGCTAGGATCAATAGTGCAACACTATTTTGATTTTACATGACCTGGTTCAAGCCAGATTGGTTGCTTGGCAGTCAGAGTAATGTATGCGATTCAGAGAGAATTATAGACGACAAATTGTCATCTGATTTAATGTCCTGAGTCCTGTTTCTTGTGGACTGACAATTGTCCACATTTAAAAACAAAATCCAATAGCTCTTCGTGTTCAGCTGCAACAAAGCCACTTGTTGATGCTCTTGGAAGAGGAGAACTACCTTCTTCTATTAATAATTGCCCCTTCATTTCTCTCCCCCATTACTCTGTTATCATGTCTGTCACATTAGTGAGGCTATATAGCGGAGCTTACCATAAGGAAGTGGCAGTTTATCTTGTGCTGTCCTGCCTCTGAAGGACACTTCCTACTGGGAGGCACTAATTCCACTTCCTGGATGTTGTCGTTACCTTTTTGACTACACTGGTAACTTAGTGTCTGATCAAAACTAACAAAATACTTGCATGATCTGTTTTAGATGAATTTTTATTTATTACTGGTTTGCATTTCTGAAACTTTAGGAATCTGACACTGGTTTTGGTTAAAGAGAATAATTCAGAATTTTTGAAGTTCAGGGAAATATCTGCTTTCCTGTAATTTTTTTTCTCAGTTTAGAGCTACAGCTCCATAGAAAGTTCTAATGCATTCTTTCATTCTATTGCAGTCAGCGGTACAAAAGCTTTGTCTGTCAACAGCTTCTTATCTGGTTTGGAGAATTCTGGCTGGCTGCGTCATATCAAAGCTGTGTTGGACGCTGCTATCTTCTTAGCCAAAGTAATTCATGTAATCTTTCTTTCTCTGGGGGAGGGATGGTGAGTGGTGACAAGCAGAACCTTATTTCCATTCTCTGAGGTTTAAACTGGTGATGGCGGTAGCAGCAGCAGCTGTTGCTGCTATATCAGCCGCTGATGTTTTGCTTCATTGTCAATTGTAATGGTTTTAGAAATAATTGTACACCACATACATCAACATGTAAACAGAACATGTTTCTGTATATTTAGAGACAACAAATGTGCCTCCAAATATTTTAGGCTTTTTTGAAGGCTGCCCACCTACTAGTATGAAAAAAGGATGTTAGGTTACCAAGTTTTGTTCTAGGAAGCTGCTGGTCAAAGATCACCTGACCGGCAAATGTATGAGGAAGGGGATGGAGGAAACGAAATGTTCTGAGTGTTCCATATAGCTGGGTTGAGCAGGAGACCAGTCCCTCTACTCTAACTTTACTCCTTTCTTTCCTTTTTAATTTAAGTCTCTTTTAGAGTCAAACCAGTTACTCCGCAGTTTGCCCCCTCCCCCCAAACATACTCTGGTACATAGCTATCAAGGCGTTTCACTGGCACTATCCCCTATAGGGATAGGGTAAGCAACTTTATTACATGGTGTGGTTTTCAGTTTAAAAATGGTTATTTTTGTTCTAGCTCTTGAGAGAGAAATCTGCAAATACACATCATATAATTCAAATTCTGACTCGCTCATAGGTTGCTGCAAGTGATGTGTTCTTTGATAAGTTTGTCACAGAACACATGCATTAGAGTGACACTGGAGTAGGTAGCTGATTATGACTGAGGGACCTGAATTAGTGGTCACAGAAAAGGTAGATCAAAGTTACTGTGTGCTCAGTACCCTTGTTCATGAGGACAAATCTATGTATGTTGATCTCTTTACTATCTAAATATTGTCAGGTCCCATTTTACAAGGAGTACCAACCTGAGAATGGGATGTCAGTGTGTTAGGGCAGTGTTTCTCAACCAGTGGTATGAGAACCCTTAGGGGTACTCGAGAAAAATCTGGGGGGTATGTCAACACAACTGAAATTTGGAGGAAAACTGAATTTTTGCTGTAAGTCTTACTATCTGAGCTAGTGTTTGGGGCTATTTAGAGGTTAGAATGAGGTGACGTCTTTTAAATGTGACCTCCAAATGATGAGATGAATGAAGCCTAAATTCCTGTTTGACTGAGGTCCAGTCTACACTAGATATGCTGTAGTGGTGCTATAGCACATCTGGTGAAGGTACTCTATGCAAATGGGAGAGCTCTCCTTTTGGAATAATAAATCCACCTTCATGAGAGGTTGTAAATTGCGTCATTAGGAGACAGTCTCACACTGACATAACTGCCAATGTTGACAGTGCTATGTGTGCTACACCGACCAGGAGAGTGGCTTGTCCGCTCTCTCTGGAGCAACATATGTTATACTGACATAACTTATGATGAAGAAAAGCCCTGAGCTCAAGCTACTTCATATGCCTCCATATTTCTGAGGGGTGGAGTAGACAGAGGATTTAAAAAAATGTCCAGTAGTTCTTATTTGCTTTGGATTTCTGAGTTGTAGTCAGGCTTTTTCTTAGCAGCCCAATGAGACTGTAGATGCTGCTGGCTACTTGGAATCTGGAAAATAAAATGAGAAATCACCTAATAGTTCTTGCCTCTTCCATCAGCAAACAGTAAACTGGATTTTGATCTTTATGGGGAGCATTATAACATTACAAAGGGGAGATCCCAGCTTTGACAGATTCTAGCACGTTTCCACATGTGGTTTCTGTGTATTGCCAGATCAGCTTCAAGTGCCGCCATTAAAAACAGACTTTGCTCTATGATTGGAATAAAATGAGTTCTTAATTTACCTAGGAACTTACAAAAAAGGTAACATGCATTATTAAGCTTTGTGTTCCACTTTACAGGCAATAGCAATTGAAAATGCAACTGTGCTAGTTCATTGCTCTGATGGCTGGGACAGGACTTCCCAAGTTTGTTCCCTTGGTGCTCTTCTGTTGGATTCATATTATAGAACAATCAAAGGCTTCATGGTGAGCATCTATTCTCTAGTGTGTGTGGTGGTTTTTTTTTTTTTAATTCTTATACCCTAAATCTTAGAGTACCAAACAAGGATTCCTCTTGTGTGTAAAAATAAATGAAAATGATGCACAGAAATCTTGTAGGGTTTTTTTCCAGTGTAGTTTAATGTATTTCTGAAGGCGAGACACATACCTTTAATCAAAACAGTGAACATCAAATTGTGCATTTAAAGTAGTTATGTACTGAACCTAATTATTAAGAGCAGTACTACAGAGCTCTTTAGGCACCTGTGGGAAAAATTAATATGTAGGATTGAGGATATAGTCACCAAGATTCTAAAGCCTTGCCTAATAAATATTACAATTCTAAAGTGCTTGTATTATAGTATCAGAGGGGTAGCTGTGTTAGTCTGGATCTGCAAA
This sequence comes from Pelochelys cantorii, assembly GCA_032595735.1. Classification (NCBI taxonomy): domain Eukaryota; kingdom Metazoa; phylum Chordata; order Testudines; family Trionychidae; genus Pelochelys; species Pelochelys cantorii. Next base: position 46,057,108 of record CM064326.1, on the reverse strand, counting down.
AGCGACAAGGAGTCCTGTGGCACCTTATAGACTAACAGATGTATTGGAGCATAAGCTTTCGTGGGCAAAGACCCACTTCGTCAGATGCATGTAGTGGAAATTTCCAGAGGCAGGTATAAATATGCAGGTCAGAAACAACTCTGGCATTATAATCAAAGAGGCTGATCAAGGAGGTGCTGTTGTTGTCGTCATGAACAGGTCTGACTACCAAAAGGAGACTGCCAGACAACTCTCCAATACCCAATTCTGCAGGCCACTGAGGAGTACACTAAGAAACTGCACCATCTGCTCAGGACACTCCCTACACAAGCACAGGAACAAATCAACATACCCATAGAGCCCTGACCGGGGTTACTCTATCTATTATGAAAGATCCACAAACCTGGAAATCCTGGACACCCCATCATCTCGGGCATTGGTGCTCTCACTGAAGGACTGTCTGGATATGTGGACTCTACTGAGACCCTACGCCACCAGTACTCCCAGCTCTCTCCATGACACCACTGACTTCCTGAGAAAACTACAATGCATTGGTGATTTTCCAGAAAACACCATCCTAGCCACCATGGATGTAGAGGCTCTCTACACAAACAGCCCACACATAGATGGAATACAAGGTGTCAGGAACAGTATCCCTGATGATGCCACAGCACAACTGGTGGCTGAGCTCTGTGACTTGAATCTCACACACAACTATTTCAGATTTGGTGACCATATATACCTCCAAACCAGTGGCACCGCTGTGGGCACCTGCATGGCCCCACAATATGCCAAAATTTTTATGGCTGACCTGGAACAACGCTTCCTCAGCTCTCGTCCACTAATGCCCCTTCTCTACCTAGGCTACGTTGATGACATCTTCATCATCTGGACCCATAGGAAGGAGACTGGAAGAATTCCACCACGATTTCAACAGCTTCCACCCCACCATCAACCTCAGCCTAGACCAGTCTACACAAGAGATCCACTTCCTGGACACCACAGTGCAAATAAGTGACGGTCGCATAAACACCACCCTATACTGGAAACCTACCGACCGCTGTGCCTGCCTTCATGTCTCCAGCTTCCATCCCGGACACCCCACACGATCCATTGTCTACAGCCAAACACTAAGGTACAACTGCATCTGCTCCAGCCCCTCAGACAGAGACCAACACCTACAAGATCTCCACCAAGCATTCTTGAAACTACGATACCCACACAAGGAAGTGAGGAAACAGATTAACAGAGCCAGACATGTACCCAGAAGCCTCCTACTACAAGACAAGCCCAAGAAAGAAACCAAAAGAACATCACTGGCCATCACCTACAGTCTTCAGCTAACACCTCTCCAACGCATCATCAGTGATCTACAACCCATCCTGGACAATGATCCCTCACTTTCACAGGCCTTGGGAGGCAGGCCAGTCCTCGCCAACAGACAACCCGCCAACCTGAAACAAATTCTCATCAGCAACTATACACTGCACCACAGTAACTCTAACTCAGGAACCAATCCATGCAACAAACCTCAGTGCCAACTCTGCCCTCATATCTACACCAGCGACACCATCACAGGACCTAACTAGATCAGCCACACCATCACTGGTTCATTCACCTGCACATCTACCAATATAATATACGCCATCATGTGCCAGCAATGCCCCTCTGCTACATACATCGGCCAAACTGGACAGTCCCTACGTAAAAGAATAAATGGACACAAATGAGATACTAGGAATGGCAATATACAAAAACCTGTAGGAGAACACTTCAATCTCCCTGGACACACAGTAGCAGATTTAAAGGTAGCCATCCTGCAACAAAAAAACTTCAAGACCAGACTTCAAAGAGAAACTGCTGAGCTACAGTTCATCTGCAAATTTGACACCATCAGTTTAGGATTAAACAAAGACTGAATGGCTAGGCAAGTACAAAAGCAATTTCTCCTCCCTTGGTGTTCACACCTCCAGATCAGCTGCTAGAAGTGGGCCTCACCCTCCTTGACTGAATTAACCTCCTTATCTGTAGCCTTATTCTGGCCTGCATATTTATACCTGCCTCTGGAAATTTCCACTACGTGCATCTGACGAAGTGGGTCTTTGCCCACGAAAGCTTATGCTCCAATACATCTGTTAGTCTATAAGGTGCCACAGGACTCCTTGTTGCTTTTGTATTATAGTAATAATTTGCTAAACCACAGACACTAAATCATATGCTTTATAATCTGGCCTAAAAATTGTTGGGCTTTCTAAGATGCTATAGCAGAGAATAGTGAGATGAGTTGGAATATTATTCAGTTCTGGCCACTCTTTTCCCGAAAAGATTTAGAAAATGAATGACACATGATGAGACACATGGAGATACCTCAGATCTTATTCATACTGGAGATTCTAGTTTAGAGATGAGATGAATAAGAGGAGATAAAATAGGGGTATACAGAAAATAGAGTAGGAAAATCCGGCACTCCTCATACTTATGTACTCTCAATAAAGGAAATATAGTGACTTTTTGACTAGGCTACTTCTAAAATTAGTAGAATATGTAGAACATGTGGCGCACTCAGCCACAAATATCACTTAGGCCCGCATTTCTCAAACTATGGGTCCCGACCCCCCCCCGGGGGGTTGCAGCAACTTAGAGGGGGGTCGCGAGCAACTTGGGTGTGTGTGTGTCACAGTATCACAAAGTTTGAGAACCCCTGACTTAGGCCAAGAGTCATGTCATATTCAGAAAAGGATTAGGAGCTATTTATGTGGCTAAGCTCATCTGTAGGCAGTAAGAAGGAAAAGGTGGGAGATATAAAACTATTAACAAATGCTTGGGGCTAGGGAAAAACTTTTGCTATGGGCATATTTCATAAAGAACAATTATAAGGAGTTAGTGTGGGTTTGTGGTGTTTTTTTTGTTTTTTTTTTTTTAAATCTGAAGTACTTGGTACTAGCCACTATCAGGAAGGATGCCAATCTGATCCTAGCCAGCAGTCCCAACGTTCTTTTTGTTATCAAGATTTTATTATTACAAAATGTACTAAATTATATTTTACTATGATGCTGTTATGTATTCAACAGTAGTTTTAATTTATACTAAAGTACATATGGTAATCATCCTGCATTTTTGTTAACTTACTAATTTGCAAATGTTGGCCATTAGCAATCTGTCTTCCTCATTTATGTGAATTAATGAGGCTTTATTTCACTCTAAAAGTGGAATTGGTTTAGCGTAGCTATTATAATATTAGGCAGAAAATTGACTCAACTAACAATGAAACACATTTTTAAAAATGTAAAATAAGCAAAGTTTTCAGAATTGTTACCAGTGTATTAGTTCCGCTGTACTTTGAGGGAGTTCTTGTAGATACTGACAACTATGCCAAGAAACTGCAATTTACACCACTTTGCATAACGCAGACTGAATAAATTCAAAACAGAGCATATAAGCTGATCTGTCAGGATGAATGCACATATCTAGTTCATAACTTCTTTATATGTGGTGTCTTCCCTCTTCTAGGTCTTGATAGAGAAGGACTGGATCTCTTTTGGACACAAATTTTCTGACAGGTAGATTAAAATTCTACTTTAGTTGAAAAATGTTAAGATCACACCTTTATACTAACTGGCAAAACATTGAGCTGCACATCTATTAAACAGGGCTTTGTGTTCTGCATTGATATTTCATTGATGCACATTTAATTTTATGGGTCCTAGTAGCTAGTAAAGTACATAGTAGTTAAATACTGCGGCAGTGTTGCTAGGATTCTGTGATTCTAAATAAGCCAGCTCTGCACCAGTGTGTGTGGTGTTAACTGAAGCTTGTTCAAATGCCAGTGGGACAACCATTTCCATATGACACACGTAAATTTCAGAGTTACAAAGAATTGGATGGCAACAGTGAAAGAAGATAAAAGTTAGCAGATGAGGCTTTTTTATGTATGTCTTTCACTGTGGTGTCTGATCCTCATTTTTGTTGCCGTAGGACTGACTCCTGCAGCCATTGGGCTTGATGGCTTGGAGCTAGGTGTGTTTATGGAGGCTGCAGCACTGATTCATTCATAGAATGTGAAACTAAGTTGTGCTGTAGGTTAAAGAAGCTGATAAATTTGCACTGTTTTTTTTTCTAAAAAAATCTACTAATGAATGTGAAAATACAATTTAAATAATTGCTGTAATCTATCAGTTCTATACAGCTCATCAATTTACTATCTATACATTTAATAACTTACTATCAGAACTGTTCTGAAAATTTCCAATTATTTTGGTGTTTTGGAGCAAAGTACTCCTAGCTGTGGTAATTCACATAATAAACCTTTGGTATGAATGCATTGCATCTGGGATTGAGCCTCTGTCAGGCTCCACTGAGACCAGGCCTACACTAAAGGCAAAGTAGAACTCAGATATGCAACTTGAGCTACGTGAATAGCATACTTGGAGTTGACCTACCTTAGTACGAGTCACCATGGTGTTGCCACTTGTGGGGGCCTTCCTAGGGTTGCCAGATGATTGAACCAAAAATACCAAACATCCCCCCCCCTCAAAAAAAACCCAACTCCAGGGAAAAAATTCGGGGGGGGGGGGAGGGAAGGGGTGGGAGACCAAAGTTGTTGAGCAAAAAAAAAAGGACTCCAAGACTTATTAAGGAAAAAAATTTAAATATTAAAACAGCATGGCCCCTTTCAGAGTGCAGAGTTAGACTAGGGATTGGAACAGGGGGGCGGTTGAGCACTAAGACCCAGGGAAGGCATTGCTTCCCCTTGGTCTTTAGGCATTTTGCTGGCGGCCATTTTGTGTTCTTGTTCAAGCCAGAACTTAGCTTCCCTGGGAAACCAGGTAAGCATGGGGTCCGGGGGGTGTCATGAGGGTGGGGGCAGAGGGTGGGGGGAGGCCAGGGGCTGGGCCCGGGCCCGGGCGCTAGGGTTACCAGGTGTCCGGTATTTTCGCCTCCTGGCTGGGAAAAAAAATCAGAAAATACCAGACATTTTAGGTGTCCAGTATTTTCCCGAATATTTTTACCGGACAGAAGGCGAAAATACTGGACTGTCCGGGTCAATACTGAACACCTGGCAACCCTAGACCTTCCTGGGAGAAATTCTCCCTTTGACTCTTATTCCTCACGACCCAGTGGAGTTCCAGAGTTAATGGGAGTGCCATCCGCAGTTGATTTAGCACGTCCTTTATAGACCTGCTAAATAGACATTCTGCCCCCCTCCTCCAGATATCGATTTCAGTGTCCATCTCATGGTAAATGTAGACAAGGCCTGATTTGTAAAAGCAGGGCTTATGCTCACACGCTAAATAAGTACAGCTGCATAGATGTTGTTTTGTTGTGGCTAAGGCTGGAGCTTGTGCTCTGAAGCCCCTGCCTACTCTCAGGCTTCAGAGCACAACCCACAATGTCAAAGCATTGTCTACACAGCTATTTATAGCAGAGTATCTTTGGCCCCACTAGCAGAAGTCACCGGACTGGGGCAGGGAAGCTTGTTCCTAGATGCAATGTAGACATACTTTATTTGCTGGCAAAGACAACACTACCAATTATTTCATGTTGGTAGATTCTGAATGTGCAGTACTGAGGCCTATTACAATACCAGATGTTAAGGAGCTACTTAACTATCCTTCTGTTATATATTATTCAGTGCAGATATAATTGTATATGTATTATGTAATGCTGAAAACTCAGGATAAAGATGTATTATCTCAATGTGGCTTTAGAAGACAGATTTGAGGCCTGATTTTTTTTTTTCCCTCTAAAACCAGGCCAGTTTCTCTTGAAGCTGTATAAACTGAGCCCATTAACTAAATAAAAAGCTGTCACAAAAAAGAATTTTGTTTTCTCTACTATTCTAGCCTTATAGATCTATGGCACTATGGTGTTTTGTCCTGAAGTGCTCTTCCATATCATGACTTGTCTGGAGTGGAGTTGCACTACAGGTCTTAAAATGTACCTTTTTAAAATGAATGTACTTCCTGACTGTCTAGTCAAAATAAATGCAGAGAATTTTGTCAGGTGTGGGTTGTTTTTTTTTTTTAAGCTTATTCATATTTAAAAACAATATCTGAATTTCTCTGATGTCTTTGTGGATCTTTGTGTAGATGTGGTCAATTGGATGGTGACCCAAAAGAAATCTCTCCAGTGTTCACTCAGTTTTTAGAAGGTGTGTGGCATCTCACAGAGCAATTTCCACAAGCTTTTGAATACAATGAAGCTTTTCTCCTTCAGATCCATGAACACATCCATTCATGCCAATTTGGAAACTTTCTTGGAAACTGCCAAAAAGAGAGAGAAGAACTAAAGTAAGCTGACTTATTGCAAACGTTTTTCATTTAGGTCAAGTAAGCTAAGAACTTGTATAAATCTTCAGCTGGGACTCCCAATAAAAGAAACTAGACATGCTCTGTAATGGGAAAAGAGTAGCTGACTTGCATTGGAAAACAGCAATGATTCTTATGCTTTCTGATGCTAACAACCTTCTTTCTAATTTTGAAGAAGAAAAATCACACATCTGTCTTACACAAAGGAAAAAATGAAGGCATACCTTCCACCCCCAACATTTTTCCAAAAATTATTTAAGTTAATGAAGAGGAAAATTAGTAAGCCTGTATCCATGCTCCTTCTCCTCCAGAATTCTTCATTGTTGCACATTTATTACTATTTTATTGAGTAATCTACAATGGCTACTTTTTTTCTGAGTTACTTGTAATTATGCAAAACATTGTTTCCTAAAGTACTATTTAGTTCTAAGCCCGGTAAGAACATTTAGTAGTTTTGTTAATTCCTAAATGTTCTTGAAGTGGTTGATGTAAGAACTATTTCAGAAATTCTGTTATCCCAAGAATATTTGGTACTTGACCACCAGGATGAAGGGGAATTTTATAAAGTCATAAGATGGACGGATAGAAGAACTGGGTAGTTCGTCTCATTCTAAATTCAAGACTGCATTTCTAATAATTGTGGGAGTGAAAAGCAATGATCTAGTTTTGGATTGATTGTTTTGACTGAGGTGAACTGTAAGACTGAGAGCTAGCATTACTACTATTCTCCCACTGTGTCTTGACTTACGTTTCTGCTTATTTTAAGATTGAAAGAAAGAACTTATTCCTTATGGCCATTCCTTCTGGATGAACAAAAGAAGTATCTAAATCCTCTATACAAACCAGATTTTTCTCAGAAACTTATCCTCTTGGAGCCTAATACAGTGTCCTTCAATTTTAAGTAAGTTTAATTAGACTATTTATATTTTGTTTCGCTTCTCCTGTTAGAGTGGCTTGCTAAAACTGTTTTGTGTTTTGGTACCCTTAGATTTTGGAGAAATATGTACCATCAATTTGACCGAACTATGCATCCCAGGCAATCTGTATTTAATCTCATTATGACCATGAGTGAACAAAATAAGCAACTGGAGAAAGACTTCAAAGAACTGGAAGCTGTGAGTATTATAAAATAAGAAAACTTACTCTGACCTCTAATCTGAAAGACAAGTTTGTTTTTATAATCTTATAGTAAGGATTTCAGTTAGCACTTGTTACATGTAGCTTTTTTTTTTTTTTTTTTTAAAGCACAGTTTTGTTTGCTTTGTTTTTGTTGTACGCATTTGGCATTGTGTACTCATACATGATTATGTAGTTGCCAAACATTTTACTTTTAGACTGATGACGTTTTATCCTCCTCTTATACTGTGCATTTTTTCTTTGGTAGCAGGAAAAGCTTCATACCAGAAGAGCACTTTATTTAATACTGGTTAAATTCTCCCAAATAAGTATATTTTGTGTGGCTGGACACCCACCATTACATTTGTGCACCCTTTCTCTATCAACCACGGAGGACAGATCTTTTATCTATCTCAGCTGTTATTGATGTGTAGGGCCCTACCAAATTCATAGTCCATTTTGGTCAATTTTACACTTATAGGATTTTAAAAAATCATAAATAGCTGAAATCATGACGCTTATATCTGAAACTTCACAGTCATAACTATAGGGATTCTGATCCAAAAAGGAATTGTGCAGTAGTTGCAAAGGGGAGGTGGAGTGGGGAGGAGGCGATGTAGTACTGCTACCTTATTTCTCTTATTTCCCCTTATTTCTGTACTGCTGCAGAGCCGCTTTTAGAGTTGGGTTCCCAGTCAGCAACTGGTTAACTTTTTACATCCCTTTTTGAAAGTTGTTGTATTTTACTACATTTTTTTATAGTGATCAATTAAGATGTTGAAAATGTGGAATTAAAATGTCACTAACTCCCACAGTTCTCAAAAGTGAACAAAATTTTGCATAAAAAATCTTGAAATGCTAAATTGAAGTTTCTTTCCTGTGCATGCTATAGTGGAAAGTAAATCTTTTTATTTATTTTTAAGGATTCCATTGGGCTAATCTTGGCATAATGTCACTAATCCAGATTAAGTAATCTGAAAACCTAAAATCTTGACATTCTTAGAAATTAAACTTCTCTTTAAACTTTTATAATTTCTCAAATGTTTTGTCTCCTAACATATTGATTGATTTTTGTAATTCTCCACATTTGCGTGGAAACTTGCAACTGAATCTTGACCATATTGATTTATTATAGTGTGCTTTGAAAGGGAGTATTCTGGTTCTTTAGGTGGCCAGAGTCTTGCATTGAGTGTTGAGGAATGGCTTTTTGTTCTTTTTTGTCTGGTATAGTTTATTATACATTGTGTATTTAGCAGGCTTTGAATCTCTGTCTCCACCTACTTGTAAAACTCCACTCCATGTAGCTGTCATCTGTACTGTCAAAAGGTCAAAACAACCAGTTGGGGGACATGGCTTTGAACAAGTGTGTTGGAAGTGATCTAAGTAGCTCATCTTAAGTTTTATTTTTATCCCAAGAAATGATGGGTACTAGGAACAATCAATTTTATAAATCCTGTTATTTCAGAAAGCGAAACAAAGAAACAGGCAAACGGAAGAACTCTTCACTAAAGAACTGTTGCAGTCTGTCCATCCTGCTTCACCAATGCTTAAAACTTCTCCATGTTTTAAGAAGGAGCAGCCTCTGTTACCTATGAATGACTCCATTCGAACTATAGAGGGCAGCAACACAGCAGACAATCGCTACAGTGAATACATGGAGGAGTTGTCAAAAGCTGAGCCTGCTGTTGTCAGCTTGGAATATGGAGTGGCACGGATGACCTGTTAGTGAAACATTGAACAGTGCTTCTTTTTTTAGACTGGCCAATTTATTGTGAGGATGGTCTGTTGCTGCATGACCAAAATCTGATTTTTGTATAGTGGTGAGCTTTGTTACTGTAGAATAGAACAGCATGCTAATTGTTAAGGAAAGTGTTTGCTGTTCTCTTGAAAAATAATTGAATTTTGCTGTATTTAAGAAAAAAAAATGGGGCATTCACTGATCCTTAGAGACTTAACCAATTAAGGAGTTGTCTGTTTTGGATTTAACAAGTCATAGTTTGCACTAGAGTGAGTAAAACAGTGACACTACTTTAAAATGTGTGCATTGTGGCCATCCACAAATGGTCTTTCAAAACTAATTTAGTTGGGCAGGAAAAACTCGATGTTCTATTTTAGAAACAAGGGTGTGGGGGGGGTGTGTGTATGTATATAGTACACAATATAAATATGGATACTCCTATTTAATGTCTCACACTGCTAACTTTTTTGGTGTTTTATGTGCCATAAAAGTACAGTATATTTCAAACTATAAATAGCTTGCCTTAAATTTGTCAAATCAGTTGCCTTTTTGTCCTTGACTATCGCAGCCTGTAACATGACTTTGTTTACATTTGTATTTGCTTGCATTGCTCATGCTTCTTAAAATGGGATCAGATTTAGGAAATGTAAAAAGCCTAAGCAGTTATACGATCAGCAAATGAAGCTATAAGAATGTTAAATCTTATGCTGAATATTATATTTCCTATTCCTTTATTGTTTAAAATATAATTAGCCAGCTTTTGTCAACCTACAGGATTAATGGATTGACAGAGCATAATGGAAAATGATTCATGTGTACAGTTTTTAAATGATGAATTGTGGCAAGATTTGTAACTTGGGTATCATTGCAAAGGATTAAAAATTTAGAGCTTTTATTAAATTAGCACATTGCTAATAACTGAACAATGGTCAGATTCTCATCAGACTGTTTAACTATTAGGTCTGCTATAGAGTTTGTAACTGCATAAGATTATCGGGATTAATGGCAGGAGGGAAAGCTCTAGGAGCAATATTTAGCAATTTGCATAGTTTTCAAACAATTACTGATTTTTTTTTTTTTTAACAATTCCAAGATCTGTATCTCATGAGAAAGTGAGATACTTTTTTTTACTAAATTAGTGTCATTTCATACCAGTCAAGTTTCAGTTTAGTCTCATTCCCCTTTAATGAGACTGACTACAACACAATCCCACTTATCCTAAACTTGCAGATAGTCAGTTTTGGATTGTGGGAGGAGAGCCAAAAAAACTGTGCTCTTGGCCCATAAGTAGCAAGCACAAGAGAAAGTGCCAGGTTTACAAACCAGCTGGCTTTAAAGGGGCCATGGCATTTGGAGCAGAGTCCCTTTTTGAAGCCAGTTACTTTGGAACGTCACTTAACAGCTTCATCTAGGCTACATTTACACTGTGAAGCTATTTCGGGATACTGGAAGTATCCTGAAATAGCTATTCCACATCTTTAAAGCAGCCTGTTATTTTGAAATAACGGGTGCACTATTCCAGCGTCTCTGTAAACCTCATTCCACAAGGGTTAAGGGACATTTCGGAAGAGTGCTCTATTTTGAAATTTGGTACTATTTTGAAATTACCTTGAAATAAGCTACACAATTTGAGTAGCTTATTTTGAGGTAAGGGTGAAGTGTAGACACACCCCGAGGCTTTGTCTACACTGCAGGCTTTTTGCACAAGAAGCTTTTTGCAGAAGAGATCTTGCACAAAAGCACATCCACAACTCAAAAGCGCATCATGAAAGATGTGCTTTTGCGCAAGAGAGCATCCACCCTGCATGGACACTCTTGCGCAAGAAAGTTCTGATTGATGGCCATTCTGCGAATGACAGAGCACCTGTGCTTTTTCTGATAGGCTCTTTTTGTGCAAGAAATCCCTGTTGAGTGTCCCCACACACCTTTTTGCTCAAGAGTTCTTGAGTTCTTGCGCAAAAAGGAGTTATTCCTTGTAGAAAGAGGTATACCTACACTGCAAAAAGCCCTCTATTCTGCTGTTTTACTGTAAATTTTCTTGCTCAAAAATGCGCTTGAGGTGTGGACGCTCCGCGGGTTTTTGCACCAAACAAAAACAAAGACATCCCTAGAGAATACAAGCCTTGGGATGTAATTGAACTTCAGTGAACAAGAAGGTTTAGTAAGAAGGAACATACAGTGTTTTTCACAGAAGTAAAATAAAATGTGTCCCTAGATTGCCTTCCATGCTAACTTCCATTGAGTTAAGAGGCTTTGCCTTGGTCTGTCTGCGACTGTTCCTACCCCCACCCCCCCAATTGTTTCTATTGCTCAGGTCAGAAGGGGAAATTACATTTTAAAACAGCAGTAGAAGAAATATGAGTGCTAACTCTTAAGTAGAGGTGTTAAACATCAGCTAGGATTCTGAACTCCTCTGGTGGTATAGTAGGTTAATGCTACTAGCTTTGTACTTCTGTGGTCAAATCCCTTTTGTCTATAAGTGAAAATGAGTTTAGTCTCATACTAATTCCTAAAGTCTCTCTCATTAAAATTGCCAGCACACTAAACACAAGTTGCCACTGTTGGCAATCTCTCTCTGCCCCAAATGAGATTCAGGACTGTAATAATAAGGGCAATGCAGGTCGTGATCAAATTGCATTAGCAAAGCTATCTGGAAAAATGGCAGTGTCTGCTTGCATGTAGCCGGAGTATTAATCAGCTGCCCATTTCACTCACCACAGTATAAAACACAACATGGCTGTTTAAATGAAGGTTTCTCAGAATCTTTTTATCACTCCATCTTCCTGATGTCCATCATTTATCAGTAAAGGGGGGGGGATCTTCTATTTAAACAGGTGGAGAGCACTTTTTTTCTATTTCAACCATTGGTTGAGTTTGTTTACTACAAACCTGTAAGATACAAATATATAAAGGAAGGCTTTTGTGTCTTACTGGTAAGCCCCATTTGCTATGTCATATTGGACTTTCCTATTACAGATTTCCTGTATTCATCTCATTCACAAAATGGAGACTTTTGGGGGGAAAATTTTGTCCTTTTGGCTTTTATGGTGGCATGCCACATTAAGTACATTACTGTTTTTGTTATTACTTAGAGATAATATTAGAGATAATATTCAGGGTTGTATTTTCAAAACAGAAGAGATGAGTAAAAGTATTGTGGGGTGATTTTTTTTTTTTTTTTTTAAACTCATGATCTTTTTAAAATACCTGTATATGGCTGTCATGGAGCAAACCTGTTTCCTTTTGGTGATGCTAAAATCACCTGATTACCAATTCTTGGCCTTTTGCTGGTGTGGGTGTGGGGTGCTTTTTGGAACAGTTGGGATCAATATGTCCCACTGTATTTTAGATCTTGGATTAGGCCTCTTAAGCCAGCCTTGAAATAGTATTAACAATGACATGCTTGGGCACAAAATTTGCTTGACCACTCTCTTGGTGAAGATGAATGATATTTCACTTTCCTGTCCAAAACAAAAATTAGTCTCCTTAAACGATCTGACTAATGAAATGTGATTAGAGGTGGGGGTTGGTGGGGGGGTGTGTGTGTGTCTTTTTTTTTTTTTTTAAGAGGTTTCTTGCTCAGCCCAGAGAGCCCCTTTTAAAGCCTGTCAGCTCAGCCTCCAGAGTCAGTAGTGAAGAAGCTGATGGAGGGAGGCAGCTGTCTCCTCTTCTCACCATGTAGCTTTGTGCCAAAACCACCTAAAGCACATGGGACCTTGAATGAAGTAAGCAGATGATGGCAAATTAAGCTCCAACTTAAAGCTTTATATTACTCCCATGACCTAGACAGTTAGCCTGGTGGGGCCATGCGGTATTCTTTGGGAAGGTTAGGGAAGGAATTAAGGGAACTGGTGATGTGAAGAGCTGTGGCAGAAATTTTTCAGGAGGAGCAGTGGAAATGGTTTTAATTCTGCTCTCTTACAGAATTGAAGAGGATGGGCCTTTTTGTTGCTAATTAAAATGCTGCTCCAATAGGAAATGCTCATAATACATATCAGGATGGAGCTCTGGATCTCTTGTTTTTTGGTCTCTGGTCCTGTGGGTTGGTGGATAGACCATTTCAGCAAGCACGCTTTAGCATGTCCCAAGTACTGTAAGGATGCTCTGGCTGGCAGGTCCTGCTTCATCTGTCATGGAGCAACTGCAGCTGGAATCTGTCAGGGCTGTATTCTGAATTGAAAAGTTAAGTGTTTTAGAGCTAAGGAGAGAGGGTTTTTTTTTGGGGGGGGGGGAGCGGAGGGGAGGGAGTGTTCTACTCTCGCTGATGTGTAGAATAACTGAGTGTGACTGAACTATAGTGTCCTTTTTGTTGTTGTTACTCAAAAATTCCACTTTGAAATCTGTAAAGGAATTCCTTTCTCATGACAGAAAGGGGTTTTAATTTTAAAGTGGCCTAGGGTGGAAGGTATAGTTGCACAAAAAGAGCTGGGTTTATGGGCAGGAGTTAATTATAGTGATGGTGTCCTTTTATTACTATTTGAAATATCCAGCTGTTCTATTTTGTAGGACAACTGCAAAGCATACTAAGAAATTAATTAAGCAACGCTGAGCTGAGCTTATGCATTTTCCACACATGTCCAATTACTAATGACCTAAATCTGCGAGTGTGTCTTGGTGTGTGTGTGTGGAGGGGGGGAAGGAGGCAGCCTGAAGTCTAGTATGTTCATTTGCAAAGAAAAATATACAAAAGCTGCCCATCCCTCTATCTTCTATAGAACAGTCATCCTACTGTAAATGTCTATTTCAGATGACAGACTAAAATTAAAGCAGGAGATGTATTATTGCTTTAACTGCACAAGATAATGTATGGTAGAAAGTAATTATAAGATGGCTATTATGTATCTTTCTGTGGCAGTTTTCAAAGGCCTTTATATCGCACTCTTACAGTAGTATACACATCTGTAAAGCTCCAAGATAACTCATTACTCTGACAGGGACATTCTAACAGCTGCACATCCATTATGGACTTAACAAAAGACCACACAGCTGCCTTATCAAGAGAGGGAATGAGGCCAGAACACCAAGGTTTATCCACTATCCTCTTATGAGATGTGCCATAAATAATCCACAGAAATTCTATGTACTGGGAGGGAGGTTAAGTGAATGCTTGTGGAAAGTATAGTACTGGACCTAACAGATGCTGAAGACCTCCTTCCACAGAAAAAGTATAGCATGGGCAGGAGAGCTACCTAGGAGGGATAAACAGATGGCTTTTTATTAAATTATTCAGATTACTATTTTCAAAGTGGATAGTTGCTCCCTCTAATATTAAACTCATCTAAAGTTCGATGATGGTGTGAGTGCTTATGCTCAGGGCTTTAAGGATCTTCTATGTAGTATATTCACATCAGGACCAAATGTGGTCTCCTTCATGCTTTATTCCAGCTTTTGGGGCCAGGTCCAAGTGTGGTGTTTGAATCCCACCTTGACCCAATAAGGACGAGTAAAGGAGGGAGAATCCTGGCCAAAGCATAACTTACAGCAGTGCTTGGTATTTGTGCATCATTCAAGCACAATGGGCATCCCAATACGTGGGAACTTGGCACAAAGACCCAGAAGCACTGCAGTTATGCCCTTTTGCATGCCAACGCCTTATCTAAGTGGGTAGTTGCACTATTTAAACTGTTTGGACTCTAATGGTTCGTATACTTTTTTTTTCCCCATGGACCACTTGAAAATTGCTGAGGGTCTCATTGGACCTCTTAATGATGTTTCCAAATGTCTATACTGTTAGCCAACTATTGCAAAGCTCTTTGGATAAAAGTGCTAGATAAAAACCCTTAATATTAATAATTAATAATACTTTTGTTCTACAAATAAAAGCACACAACTCATATTTTTAATATCGGTAGTCTTACCTTTCTATTGTAATGGATGTGCCCTCTTTCCCCTGCCGCAGCAGCCCCCAAGCTCAGCTTGGAAGGAGGCAGGGGACAGAGGGAGAGAGCCCCTGTGGGAGCCCCCAAGCAGGGGCTGGGAAGGAGGTGGTGTGTCTCTCCCCAGCCTCAGACCTATGGCTGCTGAGGTAAGGAAGGGGGTGGGGGGTGTCCCTCCCTTACAGCTGCCACTCTGGAGCTGGGGAAAGTCGTCATCCTCCTCTCCCCAGCTGCCTGAGCCCTGCATGTTCCAAATTCCTTTCATACCCCACTGGTCCCCACCTCACCCCATTCCCTCTCCCACATAGCCTGTATTCCACCCCAAGGCTGCTATCTCACCTTACATGTGTGTCTTCTCCAGGGTCCAAGTGCCTAATTAGTGGAGCCGCGACTGCGGCCACCCAAGCACACAACTTTAGAATAAACTCTGCAGACCACCTGAATGGAGCTCGCGGACCACAGTTCAAGAACCTCTGCTCTAATATGGTTTAAGGCTGGCTTTATCTTTGTATTTGCTCTGTTCAAGTATGCTCTACAGATAGAGCGTCTAGCTAACTTTCCACCTACATTAATATGTTTACTCCCTGTTCTGTACCTTTGTACGGATTTTTCTTTTTGTACATAAGCAGTCAGTGTTGGCAAATGTTTTGTATTCCTGCTAATAGCACTTATACTCTTCAAGAGCAGCAACCCTGACTGGCTTTTTTGCTTTATCTGGCTCTTGTCTGATCCTTTTCAACAGCTTGCCTGTAACTTCTTTAACAAGCATGTTTCCCTTTGAAAAACTTGACTTAGTGTCCCTTTTCTAGTTCTCAGGGATCTGACTCTGAACTAGTGAACTTGAAAAACATTGCTTTGCCCTTTCTTTTCAGGGCTTGGATTTTAAAGGAGCTATTGCCTCAACTTTCTCTGTAATCAGCTGCATCTGACATGAAAGTGTTTTATTAAAGAAAAAATATGCAAATGCTACATGTGACCAAGGAGGAGAAAATGGTCTTCATATGTAGGATCCCATGCAAACAAAGTGGCTACTTTAACCCTTTATTGCTCTACATATCACATCCTGTAAAAGTCACTTATACCTCTGTCCTGGAATCATGCTTTGATGTAGACCAGTCAAAAAAACTGTAGCAAGCAGAATTTTCTAATGAATATTTTATTTGTACATGCTTTAAAAATCATGAACCTAAAGTGAAAAAAATAAAACCCATGATCTGGCAAATCTGACAGTGGGATTGTGAGTTCATTTACTTCTAGATCCACACACACAATGGCAGTGAATAGTCTAAATGTTGATCAAAATTTATTTTTATGGAAAAATCTTGTACCAGATGACAATACAGAACATCAGTACATAAACCTCCCGGTAGTCTATCCAATCATTTATGTTGCTTCAACTTCTAGCTGCAGGAGACCATATTTGTATTACAGGACCTGTCACAGGTTGGTAATGTGAGCTTGGTCAAGTCAGCTATGGAGAAGCAGTTTAATCTAGTGAGTTGAACACAGTACCACAAGAGGAAAGCTTCTTTCTGCATATCCAACATCACACCGTGGCTCCGTGTGCCAGTTGGACCTGAATTTTCAAAAGTGGCCTCAAATATTTTGTTTCAAATTTTGGGTGCTCAAATTAGACACCAAGAGTTTGTTTTTCCGAGGACACTTCCAAAAATGTGGGCTTGCTCCTTGGAATATTGACTTTCAAGTGTTGTGAGAATTAGTTCATTAAATCTTTGTACTGTGCTTTGAGGCTCTATAAAAGTGCAAATTTTGTTGTCCGTTTATTGAACACAGTTGAAGTCATTACTTCATAATGTGTTTTGTTGAGGCAATTAAAGTGCAACTCCACCTGTGATAACCATTTTGCTTGACAGTGCTCATGTAGACTTCTGGCAGTAGCAGCTGTTCCCAGCTGCTTGGAGCCCATATAATTCCTCTTTCTTAAACCCATTCTACACTTCGATGGGACCAATTTACAATATGGCTTCATTTTGTAGTGCAGATGAGGAAACTAATATGGTGAAGCCTTGACCTAGCCACGGCTTTAGTGTCATAATGTCCTAAGCTATACTACAGAATGGAACTTTGTTGTAATCAGCCTGTAGTCACCAGCACAGCTGTAGCATAAGAAGATTTCTGTGGTCAGATTTGAAGTATTAAAAGTGACACTTTATTTAAAAATACTTATTTGAGCCTTTCCCTCTGCCACACTCTTGGTTGGTGCTGCCATGTGGTAGAACTTCAGGACAATGCCAATTCCTAAAGCTTGTGTCCCATCATATCTTGTAGGAGATGATGCTATAGTGACTCATTTTAAAAGAGACATTAATAGCTTTAACTAAAGGTTACAAGACGATATAATAGGCATTGATTGGATTCTCTGTATGGCAACAGTAACTGAACTGAATGGTAAGGTCAATGAGCATGTTCATTGATTGCTGGAATTTTAGCACATGCCTGTTCTTCTTGAATTAGGCACAGAATGTGGCCTCAGCACATTTATCTACAACTAAATCAAATTCAATAATGCATGGGGGGAGAATTGATTTTTAGTGAGTTGTCCAATAAAGTTTCTCTGCCCAGAGGTTGTGGAGAAAAATAGTTCCCATTTCAGAAAATTAATGCTGTATTTCCCTTTGTGGTGTCTCAGTCTATTCTAATGCCAGTTGAGCAAATGGCGGGAAAGGATAAACATCTGCACTACAGTATTTCTGTTTTGTTTTGGTCTGTGCTATTTTAATTTAGACATGGTCCAGGCCAATCAAATAGAATCATTGCCCCAGCTGCAATCTGCCTAAATTTAGGAAATAATATACATGTCCCACAGCTGAAGTTGCCTAGGATCTCTGTGCTAAACTTGGTAGAGAAAAATTTCAACCATAGGTGAGAGTTCAATGGCCATCGTGCCCAACTCCTTAGGCTACATCTAGACTACACAGTTTTTCCAAGATACCTGTTCCACGTCCAGGGAATGTGTTTGCTCTTCAGCTTTTTTTGCGGAAGAGCAAACACTCTTTCAGAAGTCCCTGTATTTCTCATTTCACGAGGAATAAGGGGGCTTCCGACAGGGGTTTTTTCCCCAACATTTGGCCCAGTCTAGATGGGCCAAATGTCAGAAAAGACTCTTCTGACAAAAGAATCGGAAAAAGTTATGCAAAGTGCATTTTGCGTAGCTTCCTCCCCCCCCCAAAAAAAGCAGCAGTGTAGACCTAGCTTTAGAGTGGGATATAACACATGCCTCAGGCCAGTTCTACACTAGGATATCTTAGTTCTACTTTGTGTCCATCTCCAGCTACGTGAATAACGTTTCTGGAGTCGCCACACCTTAGTTCAACATCATCCTCACTGAGGGGTTGGAGGGGGGTTGATGGGATAAACTCCCATCAACTTCCCTTATTCCTCAACCTAGTGGAGTACCAGAGTAAGAGGAATGTGATCAGTGATCAACTGAGTAGGTCCCTACTAGACTTGCTAAGTCAATCCTTGGGAGATCAATCTCTGTGGCTTCGATCTCCTGATAAATGGAGACAAGGCCTCAGTCCCATCAAAACAAAAATGAGGAGAGATATTTTATGAAAACATACATCCCTTATATTTCATGGCAACTTGTGCCCAGGAGGGTTGATACTGCATTTCCCATTCCTGACTTCAGCACCACTTGCAGCTCGTGTGGAATTCAATGGATGCTCTCACAGAATTGAGCAGTTACAACAATATTCCATGGTTTGAGTTCCACCCCTGTGTATTTTCTGCACCACCCATGGAAAAACAGCTGCCTCTATGTAATATGGCAGACTTGATTTTTAAGATGGTCCTTTTTTTTTTTTTTTGTAAAAGTCTGGAGCAGTGTAAGTCCTTGCTATGTTGCAGATTACTTCCTAGAACCCTGTCTGTGCACTATTCTTGATTTGATACCAGCTACCATCACTGAGTACTGCTATCATGGTTAGGTAAGAGTGATTGTAGATTTGCTATGGAGGTTCACAAAGTTTGCATCGCCTTGCCTGCCTGCTTTGGAAAAGCATCTGGGAACACTTGTCAGGTATATATGTGACTGTAGTCATGTCGGTCCCAGGATATTAGAGGCAAGGTGGGTGAGGTAATATCTTGTAATAGACCAACATCTGTTGGTGAAAGAGCCAAGCTTTTGAGCCACACAGAGCTCTTCTTCAGATGTGTGGTGCAAAATTCTGTGTCTCTAACCAGCAGAAGTTGGTCTAATAAAAGATATTACCTCACCCACCCCATGTCTGTAACACTTGTCAGAGGCATTTCCAGTGTTAATTGATGAGCCTTCCTCCTTTCTTATTTCAATCCCACATTATTTAGCTTTTTATCTGTTTCAGTGTTATGTTATTACTTCAGTTATAAAGTGGTATAAGAGGATTGTACTGTATAAATAGAATATTTGTTTTATTTCTTGACTTCTGGATACAGCAAACTCATTTACTATTACCCTATTCCTTGTCTTATCTGGCCCACAGCTAAATACAACATTAGTCTGCAGTATACTTAATAGGGAGATCACATAAAAGAGGTTAATGTGTGATTATTTGGCTGGTGCAGGATCTTTTAAATAACTGGTTATTTTAGGATCTTGAGTGCTATCACAAATGCATAAGAACAGGAAAAATGGGCCAGTTATTACTTAAAATATTTATGTGAATGACTTTTTAAAAGCTCATTATGGGTATAAGAAGTGATTTCAAAGAAGATTACTGACAGCTTGTATGAAGGCAGGTTGGAAAGTAAATGTTTAGTGGAAGAAAAATAGCTACTATTTATACATAAGAGGAGATTTTTATTCAGTAATTCTGCTTCATAGGCAGCATGAAAAGTATTATGTGCAATCATAAATATATACATAACACTAGTAAATATTTATCTCAAAACATAACTGCAGCAAGTTCAAGGTCTCTTAGTACCATGCATATTTCTTTACGAAGGTAGAGCCCAGGACTGTTAACTCAATTAGTCTTTCAAGCAATTTAAAGAATTAAGAGAAATGTTCAGCTTTCTAAAACACACTTTCGTAGTTAGCTCTGCTTGTTAAACACCAGCAATGAGACATGTTGATAGATATCATTATGATTGCTATTCTAAAAATGGTTTTTAAAATAAGGACAGAAGACCTAGTAAAAAGCAGCATGGGATGGCTTGACACCCTGTTTTAGGGATAAGTAGCACTTAAGTGCTTCTTATTTACAGAACACCAGGTGCTGTATAGAAGGGTGGGTAAGTACTAACCCTGTCAGTCTACAGAAGAAACGGAGAACAAAAGCAATAGTTAAGTAACTTGCCAGAGGTTACATAGCTAGCCAATGCCAGAGATAAAACCAAGTTCCCCGATTGAGATTCTGATGCTTTATCTACTGGGCCATGCTTTTCCTTAGCATCATGTGTATTTAATATCTTTACTGGCATTTTTATTTATTTGGATTCTGGCAGCACCGAGGCATGCCCATCTTGGCCCAGTCTATCTATTATACCACCTCAGAACAAAAGGAGGCTTCCTGTCCCAAAGAACTCAAGTGAGGAATTGAAATTGTGAAAGTTTTATCCACTAAGAATTGCTTTGAAAAAGTATGTTTGCAAGCAAATCTATCACTCAGGCCATCATTATATAGCACCTTTTCATTCAGAAGGATCCCAGAGTGCTTTGCAAACTGTCCATGCTACAATTATTTCTCTCACCACTGAACCCTGCAAACTGCTTAGAAGTGTCCAGTAACCCTACACAACAACTAAGGATACAGCTTTGGGGATCACTGGGGGTAGGCACCGTGGTGTGGCATCAACGCTTGGGCTCCCTTGCACTCTACACGGTGATAGAAGCCATAAAACACACTCGGTAGGTGCACTCGCTCCACCTCTCCGGGGGTCCTGCTGGAGTATGGGGGAGCCCAAAAGCCTTCTCCTCCTCTCTCCGCCCCAGCTACTGGAACTCCCAGGCCACGATGCACAATTGTTGCAGATGGGGATGGCCTGCGAGGTAGGCGTCTGAGACCTCTGCAGAAAACCGTTCAAAGGAATGGAAAAACATGTCTTCAATTCTGTCTTCTACTGCAAAATGTCCTGAACATTTTCCCAAGGGCCAGCACCCCTTAGTATCCCAGGCACAATGAGGTGTCACCTTGTGTGAAGGCATCAGGTGTCAGAAGAAAAGAACCCAGGACCCAACCCAGGCCAGGCAAGGGGAGAAGCAAACACCAGGTGGGAGGCTTGAGCCACATCTTTGGGTCGCGTAGGAGGGTTACAGTGGCGATGGAGGTTTACACAGAAGCCTTACTTGTCTGCTCCATGACCTGTATTGTGTTCTGTCTTTAGTTAACAGCACTCCATTTTAGAATGCAGAGGCCAAGGGAGTGATGCCTTGCAGGGGATAGAGGTTTGTGACTTTAGGGTAGTCTGCCCCCTTTAAGGAAGAGTGGGCCTCAGGGCAGCCAACCCCTATTCTATGACATGAGCTTTTAAAGGAAACAGCTGTTTCAGGGAGCAGACAAACTGGGAAATGGGGGAGAGATATTAATTAAGTAGCTACCTTCTGAATGTAAGTGAAGAAGAAGAAAAGTGCATGGTACCATCAAGTAAGGAGAGAGGCTTCTTGGGATGGGATCCAGAGCCAAAGCCTCATTGATGGGCTTGGGAAGCCTACCTGACCTGAATCACACTACAACAATTCCAAGAAGGAGAGTGATAGAGATGCAGCCATGTTAGTCTGGTGTAGCTGAAACAAAAAACAGGACTATGTAGCACTTTAAAGACTAACAAGATGGTTTAGTAGGTGATGAGCTTTCGTGGGCCAGACCCACTTCCTCAGATCAAATAGTGGAAGAAAATTGGCACAACCATATATACCAAAGGATACAATCAAAAAAATGAACACATATGAAAAGGACAAATCAAATTTCAGAACAGGGAGGGTTGTGTTGTGGGCCCCTTGAGCCAGGGGAAGAAGTGTGTGATTTCAAGAATGGTGCTGCAGAGCTGGAATCCAGCTACTGGTGGACGGGGAAGCCTGCTCAAATCATAATATGGCTCAAAATGGAGGTCTGTGAAACCTCTTCATGAAGGTGAAGGAGTTTTGAAGACCATGGCAGTTGGGCCCAGACCCTCAGAAGTATTTAGGTGCCTAATTCCTATTGATTTCTATGGGATTTAAGTGTTTAAATACCCTTGAGGAGCTGGACTGAAGAGACTTGTGGGAAAAACTTTCTAATGAGGCTGGGGTCTTCAGTGGGACAAAGAGAGTTTCATGGGTCAGAGGGAACTGAAGGGAAACTGAGCACCCTAAGGTTTGAAACAAAGGTGAGCTGGGAGCCCTACAGGAGAAGAGGTTGGGCCTGAAGGACCAAAGGAGACTTTATTTTATAAAGACTTTACAATTTGGATCCCAAGAAGTAGCATGTTACTGTCAGTAGTCTGGGCTGTGAATGAGTGATTGGGAGAAATTTTTCCAGTGTTCTAGGACCATGATGTTGTGCCATGATGGGGCCTGGTCTGGGATAGGACCCTGTCATATCTTCAATATCAACTTCTTGCCTGTGGAGGGCTTTCTGTTCTGCCAGTAGGACCTGGCACTCAAGTAAGCTGTTAGTATTTTTAGCAAGTTGCCAAGATAAATGTGACTTAATACAAACAAGAGCCGAGTCTCATAAGTGACTCTTCTATTTAAATAAATTCCAGCGGAAAGAGGAAAAGCAGGGTTTGTGTTTTGTAATAGAGCAGGTAACTGAGACTCTGAGGTGCTGAATCCATTAGAATGTAGAATGTTCCTGATGTGTTTTTGTATTCCCTCCACTTTGAAAAAGCTGCTTCTACTGTAGAAACTGAGGGTGATTTTTATCTCGCTGAGCACATAATGAACTACCCCCCCTTTTTCCTCCCCCCTCTACATACAAATATCTGAGGCACGCAGATATAAATCTACCTTTCTTTGATGACCAGCAATAATGCAGCATACAGGGAATTTTAATATACTGTGAATTAATTTCAGCCTCATTTGTGTCTATCATGAAAGACTCAATTCAAGGTAATTGTGGAATAAGTTAATGAACAGTAAACAAAGTGGTATTTCCTCTCTATATAGCATGGTATATGGCCTTTCTAATGAAGCAGATGATGACATGCTCATGACCTATGTGCCTCACTTTCAACAAAGTCCCTTAAGTAGTTTATAAATATTCCATTATACCAGAGCCTTTGGACTGAGTATACTTTATTAGTAACCTTGCTTTCTGGAACACTGTTATACTATTGTGTGATGTCTAGCTGAGAGAAAGATTTGTGGATTCTTTTAGTGACTATATACTACTTCCCAGATTATAGTGAGGGTTAATTCTATATTTCTCTATCTTTAATTCTATTTTATGTATGAGTGGGAGGATGGTGTCGAGGTGAAGGCAGGATTTAGGAGGGCTGGTTAAATTTCTGGGTTAACTGGTTTTAAGTTGTGCCTTGCATCCTTATGAGTAAAACAGAGGTGATATTTCTTGTTTAGACTGGCAGGCACTGTGTCTCTCATCTGGGTACAATGAGATCCTGATTTTGATAAGGGCCTCTAGGATGTACTATATAGGGTAGTTTGGATAGTGAGAAATTATTAAATGTAAACCTATTACAATTCACAATGAATATAATTCCTGTGGAACTATCTGTCAAATTCTATCAAGGATTTTATGAAGATGCAGTTCTGTAGTATCATCAGATTAACTGGCAACAGTACTATGCACATATAAAACTATTGTTTTCATATCTACATAGTCTGAATTTAAACATGTCAGAGCACTGTTTCTTACTAGGCTGTTAATTTGTTGTGTTTCATTATGTCTGAAAGGAGATTACAATCTGCACAAACTGACCTTTTCCCTGTAATGTTCTATGGTATTACATGTGCCAACAGAAACTAATTGGTAAGAAAAAGAATAAAGATGAAATATTTAATATGTTGCTGTTCACTGGTCCTTCCTCTTTGAGTGAAAGTTTCTGAGGTAAAAGTCAAATGCAATAGATACAACCTAACATAAAAATAAATGAAAATGGCTGGAAAGTCAATTAATTGTTTAAAAAGCAAGTCATTTTTAAAAAAAAGTCAAAAAAGATTTCTCCATTCAGAGATCTGGGGGGGGAAACAAAAACATCTAAATGTCAAAATTAATCATCAACTGATAAAAGGAATCTGTTCAATGCCACTTTTAACCATACATTAACTACTGGAGGATGATTTATGCCTTTGACCTCTGGAAGTTTGATAGTCTCATCCTTTGTTTTAGTGGGTACCGAGGCGCTCCTTCCCCCCCACCCCCCCGCACACACACTCTTATATTATACATGGGAACTGCCACTATCTTGAGGGAAAAGATGGGTGAGATCTTTTATTGGACCAGCTTCTGTAGAGCTTTCAAGCCTACACAGAGCTCTTCTTCAGGCATGGGCAACACAGGGGGCACGAGGGGTCACATGTCTCAAATGCCATGGGTGGCAGGGGCGAAAGGGCTGGCCAGCAGCTGTCATGGAGATTGGCAGAGGGTGGGAGTGTTATGCTTAAATGAAGTACACGAGATCTTTTATGGGGGAAAAGACAGTATGCCGCATTTATTGAGAATATAAGAGTTGCATATGCTTTTCAATCACACACACAAAACATCATACATACATCATCCTGCCAAATGATATCATAGTTACCAGTCCAGAGTCTGTGTCAATCTAGTGGCCAGCTAGATCAAACACAGGGGGGAGTGGGGCCTTTGTTGGTCACGATCCGATGCTCCTCTTGAGATGGTGTCTTGGCAAGACAAAACCCAAAGTTCCATAGCAAAACACCCTGCTTTATATAATCCTTCTTCTCAGTTAGAATCCATGGATTCCGCTCTGTCAGCTTGTGACCAGAATGTTATCTTGTTGATATCAATTGTTCCCAAAACATCTCTCGAAGGTTCATCCTGTAATCAATCGTCCTTTTGGGGGTGCCCGCTCCACTTCAAGGTTCGTCAATCTGCCAATCTGATCCATTCTTGACCGTGGGTATGTACTGACAGTTTTTCTGCTCTTCACAGTCTGTCTTTTACAGTTTGTCTTCACCCCACATTCTCCCCCTTCTCTGGCCATCTGGCTCGAATGATGACCTTCACACCATATCTCATTCATGCAAACAGTCTCTCACACAGAATCCTTCAAAGGTAAACAATACTGTTTTATATTAAGCAAAATCAAAATCAAAATAATTCACATTGAAGGCCCGGCCCTTCAATATTTCTAATCTCATTAACATAGTCACAATACCCAGAACTCTGTCTCTTTATGCACTACACTTTAAAACAAGGAGGTATAGGAGATATATACTTAACTAAAAGGACTTAATTCAATACAATATTAAACGTATATTGATATATATATGTATATTGCTATATTACTATATTGCCAAACCTAAAATGCAAATATAAAAAGAATAAAGCTGTCAGCCCTAACAGGAGGGCTGGTACCTGTAGTGGGGTCTGCCCCCCTCTTCCACTCACTGGCTATGGTGGGGCAAGCACAGCAACTACCCCAGCTTGCTATGCTCCTCCAGCCATGTCACTTGGGGGAGGGGCAGGACCATCCTGCACTCACCCATGGGGAGTGGAGTGACGTGGCCGAAGGAACAGAGTAAGTGGGGGCCATGTTGCTATTCTTGCCCCACTGCTTCAGGGGAGAGGAAGAGTGGACCCTTACTGCCAACACCAGCCTGACTAGTCCCCCAAGTCACTTTGCTTGTGGGAGGGGGAAGAAAGGGGGTGGAGATAGAGCAAAGGGAGGAGCAGAGCAGGGGTGGGGAGAGGCGGGGCCTGGAGTAGTGCAGGGTTGTCCCAACTTTTCCTGGGCTAGGAGGGAGGATTTACATGGTGCCCCTTTACCTTCGTTCACCAGTTGATCCTATCTTCAGGTCTCGGAAACTAACTCTGAGGGTTACAGTTAAATAACAAGGTGGAATCAATTGTTTGGCATAAGCAGTTAACACACATTTCAAGGGAACATTCAAGGCAAAGTGGTCTGGGAACGCCCCTCCAGCTATAGGAGGAGGTGAGCTGTGGGAAGCAGCCAGGGGAGTTGTATCATAAGCCATAAATCTAGTGTCTCTGTTCAGCCCATGATTTTTAGTCTCTAGCAAAGTTAGGAATTTAAGCTCCCAGGCTCAATTTTGAAAGTGTTGTGCGGGTTTCCTTTGAGGACAAGGGCTGGTGAGTCAGGTATAGAGCAATTGTATTCCCCTACAGGGGATGTGGTGTGTTCTGTCTTTTATTATTTGCCTGGGTGAGTTCATTTGGGAGCATAATGACAGTTGGGCTCTTGCACAAGGGTGGGAAGGGGAGAGGTGACTTGGGCAGAAGGGGTGGGGCTGGGGCTAGCCTTCACCAGCCAGCCCTTCAGTGCTGCCTGGTCCATACTGTCAGGGGCTCCAGAACAACATAAAGGGTCTGGAGCTCCTGCCACTACTACAGTACCGGGGGTGGTGGCCCGGAGCTCTGGGCCCTTTTAAATATCCTGCTGTTCCCTCCTTCCCCTTCGCCCCCACCCCCATTGGTGGTTCTGCCAGCACTGTCCTTAAAGTGACTTTGTGTACTTTCTCACTGCTACACTGTACTAGTCCATACCAGCCCACTTTCCTCTCTGGAAGAGTCTGGTCCTGCTTTGAGTCAGTGTGTCCTGGTCTGCAAGGAGCCGATTGGTGCGGAGATGCACATAAATCGGATGGAGACTTTTCTCTTAGAGGAGAATCCATTGATAGAGATTCTCTAAGCTGTAGTCAGAAAAGAGAGGAGGGGAGAGGAGAAACGATGGGTCAGAGCTGACAAACAACTGCATATAAAGGAATCCAATGCATCAGGGAAGGGCAGACAAATAAGCAGTGGGAAATTTTTAAAGTGCTTCTAGGCAAATGCTAGGAGTCTGACTAATAAGATGGGTGAACTAGAGTACCTCGTATTAAAGGAGGAGATTGACATAATAGGCATCACTGAAACCTGGTGGAATGAGGAAAATCTGTGGGACACAATCATACCGGGATATAAAATATATCGGAAGGATAGAGCAGGCTGTGTGGGTGGCGGAGTGGCACTGTATGTGAAAGATAATGTAGAATCAAATGAAATAAAAATATTAAATGAATCAACATGTTCAATAGAATCGCTATGGATAGTAATTCCATGCTTCAATAATAAGAAATTAGCAGTAGGGATATATTATCGACCACCTGACCAGGACAGCGATACTGACATTGAAATGCTGAGGGAGATTAGAGAGGCTACCAAAATAAAGAAATCTATAATAATGGGGGATTTTAATTATCCCCATATTGACTGGATACATGTCACCTCAGGAAGAGAAGCAGAGAGAAAATTTCTCAATGGCTTAAATGACTGCTTCTTGGAGCAGCTGGTACAGGAACCCACAAGAGGAGAGGCAATTCTCGATTTAGTCCTGAGTGGAGTGCAGGATCAGGTCCAGGAGTTAACCGTTACAGGACCGCTTGGGAATAGTGACCATAATATAGTAACATTTAACATTCCTGTGGTGGGAAGAACACCTCAGCAGTCCAGAACTCTGGCATTTAATTTCAAAAAGGGGAATTACACAAAAATGAGGAGGTTAGTTAAACAGAAATTAAAAGGCACAATGACTAGAGCCAAATCCCTGCAAGCTGCATGGAAACTTTTTAAAGACACCATAATAGAGGCCCAACTTAAATGTATACCCCAAATTAAAAAACATAGCAAGAGACCTAAAAAAGAGTCACCGTGGCTTAACCACCATGTAAAAGAAGCAGTGAGGGACAAAAAGGCATCTTTTAAGAAGTGGAAGTCCAATCCTAGTGCAATAAATAGAAACACTGTCAAATCAAGTGTAAAAATGTAATAAGAAAAGCAAAAACAGATTTTGAGGAACAGCTAGCCAAAAACTCAAAAAGAAATAACAAAATGGTTTTTAAGTACATTAGAAGCAGGAAGCCTACTAAAAAATCTGTGGGTCCCCTAGACGATCGAGATATAAAAGGAGCAATCAAGGATGAAAAAGCCATTGCAGAGAGACTAAACGATTTCTTTGCTTCAGTCTTCACAGCTGAGGATGTTAGGGAGATTCCCAAATCTGCACCATCCTTTGTGGGTGATGAATCTGAGGAACTGTCCCAGATTGAAGTGTCATTAGAGGAGGTTTTGGAACAAATAGAAAAATTTAATGTCAACAAATCTCCGGGACCAGATGGCATTCATCCAAGGGTTCTAAAAGAACTCAAATGGGAAATTGCTGAACTATTATCTGTGGTTTGTAACCTATCCTTTAAATTGGCTTCCGTACCTAATGACTGGCAGGTAGCTAACATGACACCAATATTTAAAAAGGGCTCAAGAGGCAATCCTGGCAATTACAGACCCGTAAGTCTAACTTCAGTACCGGGCAAATTAGTCAAAACAATAGTAAAGAATAAAATTGTGAGGCACATAGAAGAACATAATTTGTTGGACAAAAGTCAACATGGTTTCTGTAAAGGGAAATCATGTCTTACTAATCTATTAGAGTTCTTTGACGGGGTTAACAAACATGCAGACAAGGGGGATCCAGTAGATATAGTATACTTAGATTTTCAGAAAGCCTTTGACAAGGTCCCTCACCAGAGGCTCTTGTGTAAATTACATTGCCATGGGATAAGAGGGAAGGTCCTTTCATGGATTGAGAACTGGTTAAAAGACAGGAAACAAAGGGTAGCAATAAATGGTGATCATGATTTGAGAGTTCTATCTAACATGACACCTAGATAGACCAGGCATGAATCGTGCTTTGTTTACCAGAACCGACGAAGAGCTCTGTGTAAGCTTGTCTCTCAACCACCTTGTCTCTCTAATATCCTTGGACTGACATGGCTACAACAACACTGCACACATATTTTGAGAAATGTTTATTTCCTGCTGTTTCATGAGGAACTTTCTGTGGGCGTAGAGGAAAAGGCAATCTGATGCCGGAGGGGCATTATAGCTCTCTGGTCTGCTCCCTTTTAAAGATTTGAAAGGAATTTCAGGCAAACAATACCAGCCAGTTACATACAATTAAGCTAGTTTATTAACTTCTGGCATAGCCTATACTCCTTTCAGCAAAATATTACCCACTTCCCAGCTTCCAGGAGTCTTTTATAATAATAGAACACTAGAACTGGAAGGAACCCTGAGAGGACATCAAGTCCAGTCCACTGCCCTCACGGCAGGACTAAGCACCAGGACAGGTGTTTGTCTAACCTGCTCTTAAAAATCTCCAGTGATGGAGATTCCACAACCGCCCTTGGCCGTTTATTCCAATGCTTAACCACCCTGACAGGAAGTTTTTCCTTATGTCCAACCTAAACCTCCCTTGCTGCATTTTAAGGCCATTGCTTCTTGTTTTGTCATCAGGAGCTGAGAACATTTTTTTTCTCCCTCCTCCTTGTAACAACATTATAGACATTTAAAAGCTGTTGTGTCCCCCATGGGCAATCGATGAAGGTAGGGTAGGGAGAGGCAAGCCCTCAGCGCCACCCCCTGCCCTGCTATTCTGCTGAGGCCCCACTCCCATGGGAGCCAAGTTGCCTCCCTGCCCCTCCCACCGGGAGGCAGTGCAGTGCATCATGTGTGTGCATGCCCCCCACCACCACAGGGAGGGAGGAGGGCATGTGTCCCCAGCCTCCCGGGCATCGGAGCATAGGGAGGTGGGTGGGGCATGTGGCTCCAGCCTGCCTGGCCCCGGAGCACAGGAAGGGAGGAGGGCGCATGTCCCCATGCTCCTCGGCCAGGAGCACTGGGAGGGTGAAAGCTGGGAGCAGCAACACTCCACCCCCAGAATGCCTACAGTAGGCCATGCCTTCCCCCACCTATTACACTGGGCACCCATGATGTCTTCTCTTTTCCAGACTAAACAACGGGCATCCAGTATCCTAGGCCGGGGAAGGCACTGCCTTCTCAAACCACTCGGCATGGCCCTGCCCACACTCCACCCCCAGAATGCCTGTTGTACGCATTCTGGAGGCAGTGTTGCTGCCACAGTGCCTGCACTTCCCGGTGCTCTGGGGGCTACGGATGTGGGAGCCACGTGGCCTCCTCCCTCCTCGGTGCTCCAGGGGCTGGGCAGGCTGAAGCTGCACATCTCCATCCCTCCCCAGCACGTCCCTTCCCATCCCTTCCCCTCCCTATGGGGGTGGAGGGCTTGGCATGCTGCCCAGCCTCCTCCCCTCCCTGTGGTGGGGTTGAGGCCTTAGCAGAGGAGGTGGGGCTGAGAGCCTGCCTCACCCAGCCCCAGCTGCACTGGCTGCTCATGGACTAAACAATCCCAGTTCTTTCAGTCTTCCCTCATAGGTCATGTTCTCTAGACCTTTAATCATTTTTGTTGCTCTTCTCTCGACCTTCTCCAATTTGTCCACATCTTTCCTGAAATGTGGTGCCTGGAACCGAACACAATACTCCAGCTGAGGCCTAATAACTGCAGAGTAGTGCTGAAGAATGACTTCTTGTCTTGCTTACAACACTACTGTTAATAGATCCCAGAATGTTTGTTTGCTTTTTTTGCAACAGTGTCATACTACTTACTCATATTTAGCCAAAATTTAGCTATTTTCCTGAAATCTTAGTTAAATCTTTTCCAGTCTCACATTTCCTTGTCTGATTCTGAGACATTATGATCTTCTAATCTTTATATCCTCACTTTACTCTCTTTTTGACATGATTGGCAGTATGTGATCATGGGAGGCCCAATCTGGAAGTGCAAGAATAATGCAGAGATCTGTCAGCAAACCAGTCTGGGAAAGCATACACAGCTGTGCTCAGTGTTTCTAGCCAATGCTATTGTTCCTTCACTTTTATAAGGACCAAATTCTTACAAAATTAGTGGGGAGAAAAATTCCAAGATTTCAACTACTGCCTTTCATTTACACATGCAATTCCTACTTATGCTAATGAGAGTTATGTACAATTTCTCCATGCACTATTCAGATGCACTATATAATTTGTGCATACATTAACTGATTTCTCCTCAGTGAAAATCTCCTTAATCCTCATTTTTAGTTCAAATAAGCATTTTTCCATTGTCTTATTTTCCTTCTTGAATTTCCCAGCCAGTTGTAATGAGACCAATCTTAAAATAATATTCCCTCCCTCCTTTTTGGACTAGAATTGCCTTAACGATGTAGTGGGTATAATTATTATTTCAGTGTATATAGGGGTATAGGTAAAATGCCCCATGTTCTGAGGATAAGATAATGCTCATTGAACCCAATGAATATGAATTTCTAGAAGCTGTTCATACCATTTATTATTTTGAAGAGCTGATTGGCATGGTTTCCAAATGCACTGATCTCCTATTGACTTCAATCAAATATGAGTATGCCTAACATCTCAAATCAGTCCACATTTGTTTAAAGTTAACAAAGATTTATTGCCTCCTCTCATCCTCTATTGCAGCCCATACCATTCTTCTTCAGCCTCCAGTTTTTGTGAGCTATGAGTCTGACATCTTCAGTTTGATAACATATAATTAACAAATCATGTCTACCTAGCACTCTGCTCATGTACTCAGCTAACCTGACATCTCAGTCCACATGACATCATCTTTTCTTTTAGCATACAGATGAGATGCCTATATTTCATGTTCACTGTTCCAGCTTTTTCCCATTTGTGTCCTACCTCCTGAGCATTTTAGCATATACTCTACACCCTTTGCTTTCACATCCTTAATCATAGCTTCTGGCAAATGAAATAGTAATATTTTTTCCTGTCTTTGCAATAAAACCAAAATATGTTATTGAGTAACATCCAGCATTTGTTGACTATTAGTAACTTCATTAGTTCCTACATTGCACAGCCTTGTTAAAGCTATCCAGTCTAACATTGTCCTAGCATACCTAATACCAACAGTACATGGCTATGTATTATTGGCTGGTGCCTCATGTAGCAGATTGTACTTATGTAAACTGCAGCCAAACTGGACCAGGTTGTGATCTCACCTCCAGTTTTACACCTATATCTATACCTATCTCATAGATATGGAGAGGACCTTGAGAGGTCATTGAGTCCAGTCTGCTGCTCTGAGGGCAACACCAAGTACCCTCCCTGACAGATTTGCCCCAGATCCCTAAATGGCCTCCTGCAAGGATTGAACTCATACCTGTGGGTTTAGGACGCCAATGCTCAAACCACTGAGCTATCCTTCCCGCCCTGTACAGCTTTTCTAGTGTCAAGCTTCCTTGTCTGATTCTGAGACATTATGATTGTCTAATCTTTATACCCTCACTTAGACCACCAAACTCATTTCTATTTATGATCTCACACCCTGCTGACAACTTACACAAACTTTACTCTCTTTTTGACATGATTGGCAGTTTGTGATCATGGGAGGCCCAATCTGGAAGGGCAGGAATAACTCGTCTGACTCCTGCATGACTCTTCCCTTTTTGTTAAGGTTTCTTCTGATTTTGTAATAGGGTAAGCGTGAGAGGAAAGAATCAGGGCTGTTAGGTCTTATACCCATTTTGAACAGCTGAAAATGATGACATAAGGTGCAAGGCAGGGAGAACCTTATTTTTAGGACCTTATGGACTCTTGTATTAGGACTGGATGATATTACAATTACTTGCCTTCTGTCAGTCTCCTCTGCATTTCTCTCCTCTCTTCTTCCAGTAGTTCCAGAATGGTAGGGGGAAGTTTTTCAAAAGTACAAAGTGTAATTAGGCACTCCTCCCCCAGCAAAAGTCCATAGGCAGGACTAATTATTTATGCTTCTGAAAATCTCCCTTCCTTTAACTTTTTGCTTAACCAGATTTCACACAAAAATCTGCTGCACTTAATCCTCCTGAGTACCTCATTAAGGCTTACATCTCATCCCAACTTAAGCCTCCATATTGACAAAACACACACAATCTGTGGTGTTCTCCCAACCCTCCATTGTTCAAAAATAACATATGACAACCACTCTGGCAGGGTTGTTTCTGAATCATTTGAGCAAAGAAGTAAATAGCCCCAAACTGGAAAATAAAAACATGGCAAAGTCAGTGCAGGCAAACCAAACTCAGTATAGGGAAAATTAACACAGTGGGAGGGCCACTGTGAGTATAGCTAGGAAGAAACTAATTTAACTTCCATAGTAGAGGAAACTAAATAATTGTGAATCCATAGTCAGAATGATGATAATCAGGTTTCCTCTGGGATGCACAAACCCTATTTTATTAGAAAGCTATAGCTATGAAAGCCAGCTTCCAAAACAGGGCTTATTCCTGCTTATCTTACTCCATTGGCTTTTAATGAGACTACTCATGAGAGTAAGAGGAGCAGAAGTTGGCCCTTTCATTTGGAATCCCAAACACTTGTGCAGTGTCCATGAGTAGTCATGTCATGTGCTGCTATAATTGCACTGTATCCGCTGTAAGCATTACCCTCGACTGGCCTGAATTCTCTGTCTTCATGTTATTGTTTCAAAGCTGCCTGATGCAACATCAAAGCAGCAGCCCAGACACGGCATATTGAAGCTGGGGTGGAAAGAGGAAAATTTGCTTCAGAGTAAGCTTGCAGTTTTTTCTTTTACTTCAGTGGAAATGAAGGGCATGCAGGAGACCACTCTTGGCCCAGGGGAGATTTTGTGTGTGTGTGGGGTGAGGTGGGATGTCACCCTTCCCAATAGGCAAATAATGCAGAGAGAGAATCCAACCCATTGCTGAGCACTTTTAATGGTTTTATTCTGTTTGCCTAGCCTTTTGAATAGATACAGGTAGGGAGTATTTGAGGGAGAAATTGGAACAGAGGGACAACATGCAGGTTTAAGATAACAATAAATTAAGAATGGACACCTATGTCCCATCTCTTTTTATGAAAGGAAAAAAGAATGCCAGTAAACTGAGATTTGTAATGAGGGATATTCTCCATTTCGCAGCTTGTTTATAGAGTATTCTGAGCCCTAACTATTAAAATATAAATCAGTGAACAAATTAACTGCCCAGTCTACTTCAGTGGGGCTCAGGGGTTGACACTTTAACTGAAAAAGCCTTTATTAATTAAAAGGCTGATAGGCCCAATAGCATGAACATATAACCAATCAGTTTAATATCCTCACTTCACTATTGTAAGTGGTGATCACTTACAGAAGGGCAGGAATTAGGACTTACCACATATTGAGAGTCTTTATAGACTTTCTGAGTAACATGTAATTTTTAAAAATATACCTCCACACAGAACTGGCTTGAATCAGATCTTGATCATGTCCCAGTGTAAGGATCCCTGAGACTAGAAGGTGGTTCTATAGAGCCAGGGACAGCTGATGTGCCCTTATCACCACCTGAAGGGCATATAGGGTCACCACCTCTAAAGAGCACTATGGAGATTAGGCACTGCAGGATGTACTGCCCAAGGAGTATAGGTGCTGGAGCTGAGGGTGCTACTGCAGCCTCTGGCCTGAAATAGTAATAATGCAAGTACATGGCTTCCGCCTTTGGCACCCCCACTATAAAAGGAAAATAACAGCACCCTCTGGTCGGCCAAGTAACCCAAGGAGGTGCCCAGGAAGTTGTCCGGGCACTCACATAGACTCCTGGCCTGCTGTGACTCTAGGCCACAGGTAGCTTCTAGTCTTAGTCTCTGACCCCAGCCTGACTCTGAGTCTCATCCACTGATCCCTTCCCTAGTGATTAGTCTGATCCCTGCTTGCCGGCTACTGCCTCCTGGCTATCCTAGACTTGTGGATTTTAGAGGTGGGGCCACATAATGGGATGGCACTCTCAGCCTGTGAGCACCCCTGTCTGGCTGAGTCCTGTGCCTGCACTGCCCTGTTCTTCAGCCTTTGTGGCTACTCAGCCCTTCGATCGAGACATACTCCTATGTGCAATACATATCCCTTCTGGAGTATGCACTGAACAGAGGCCCATCTGGGTGCCCTCTGCTAGTGTCCCTATAAAATAGCCTCTGCCTGAGCTTACTTGATATTATACATGCGTTTTCTGAAAATACACTAACTATAAGGTCTAGGGTTTTAAACTGCAACCCATTGTAATCTTTGTCAAACTTCGTAACTCTCAGCAATTGTGCTTTATATATATTCAGAAACTTACTGTAAGCTGCAACTTTGTAACCTTTATAACTCTCAGCCACTTTGTTTGTAATTTGCTCTAAACTGGATTCTCCCCTGACTGATAGAGAGAGAAAGTGTGAGTGTGTGTTAGGAACTACAAGGCTGGAGCACATGGTGATGAGTCATCAGATACTGCTGCTTTGCTGGATAAAAGGAAGTCTAGGCATACTCCCTGGTGACAAGGTGGATGAGTCACAGGGGCCATTCAGACACAATATAAGGAGAGGGAGCACATGTGAGACACTTTTTCTTCCCCTGCTCCTGAGAAACTCCTCTCTACAGCTAGTGTCTTTCCTGACCAGCTCCCCAGCCATGATGAGCAGACAGACCCTCCAGAATCTACCTGCCTTGGCTCCTTCTACAACCCATATGCCTGTGTAAGTGTGTGAGTACCTGAGGGCAGGAGTGAATGAATGGAGGGGTGTGAGTGTGTGTGTGTGTGAGTGTGAGTGTGAGAGTGAGAGAGCTGGTTCCCTCTTTAGTTTAAAGCTTTGGTGGTAGCTCTGTCTTCTTTAGTTTAAACCTTTGGTGGCAGCTCTATTTTTGTAGTGCATACAGTGGAGTGCTAATTCCTCAAACAGTACGCCCATGCTAGTGTAACTCTGTGATCTCCAGTGGGAATTTTTTGTGGTAACATTTCCTGCTCTAAGGGTACGTCTACACTTGCTCCCTCGTTCGAGCTAGGGATACAAATGTAGCTGACCGAAATTGCTAATGAAGTGGGGATTTATATATCCCACGCTTCATTAGCATAATCTTGCCCGCACGTTATTCTGCTCGCCAGCTGATTTGAACCAGGAAGTGCACTCTGGGATGCGTTAGTTCGAATCAAACCCCTTGGTTCTAACTAACATTACTCCTAATTTTTTGAGGAATAACATTAGTTTGAACCAAGGGGTTTGATTCGAACTGATGCGTCCCTAGCTCGAACTAGGGAGCAAGTATAGATGTACCCTGAAAGAGTAGGGCCTCCAGAGCTTCCCCTCCTAAAACCCTGAGCTAGGCGCAAGGAATTGTCTTTATCACAGTTCATCAGTCTTTATTCACCTGTCCACTTGGAGCTGGTTTCCCCTCAGTGTCTTTCCCACTTGGAGAAAGTGGTGGCTCCAGGGCTTCCCTCCTGGAGACAACTTCCTCAGCCAGCCTCACTGTCTGCTCTCCTTGAGCTCTGCTCTACACTGCCTGTTGCTCTGTTTTGCAGCTCCCTTTGTAGGCCTTCTTGGCCCCTGATTGGTTGGATCCTCTGCTGCCACTCTTGCCTGTTTGGAGGATCACTCTATGGTTTCTCTGCGGTGGCGTGTGGCTGGACCACCCCATCATGGGCCAAAATTGGGATTAAAGCATCCTGAATTATGCAGCAACTGCTGCCACTCCACGGTTTAGATTGTGGTAGCACTCAAAATGTACTTGACACTTTCCACATACAGCCCCTGACCCAGAGTCTACAATCAGAAAAGGAAAAAACAGATGAAGGATAGGGGAAAGGGAGGTAAACAATCACAGTGATCCTGGCCTTTGAAAGGGGAAGAATAAAGGATTTTGGCAGAACTGATAGCACAAGCCATGTAAGAAATCAAACAGGATGGTCATCATAATGGTCTCTTCTTGCCTTAAAATTTATGAATGTATGAAAATTAACTATCAGCCACTTTCATTTTATATCTCTATAAATGATATCTTGCGATTTCTGGCACTAGGCATACCATGGAGATATATAAGAGTATGTCTACACTACAGGACAAGGTCGAATTAAGATACACAATTTCAACTCCATTAATTGTGTAGCTGAAGTCAAAATACCTTAACTCGACTTTTGGCACTGTCTATGCTGCAGGAAGTTGAAGGAAGAACACTTTTCCTTTGACTTCCCTTACTCCTCGTGAAATGAGGGTTACAGAAGTTGAAGTAAGAAGCTCATTATTTCGAAATGATTTTGAAATAATGGACTTGCTGTGTAGATGCACACTGTTATTTCGAAATAACGGTGCTGTGTAGGCATGCCCCAGGGAACATAATGAGAATGTGTAGGAATACCAGTCTGTAGTTCCATCCATAGGAAACCATAGTTAAGAAAAGTTTATGAATGTACGAATTAAGGTGAGGCTAAAGCAAATCAAGTTTTCCAATCATTTCTTATAATCAGATTAAAACATCTTCAGGTTAATAGGTCAGTAATCCGTCTATGCTATAATACTGGTTACCAATTAATTCAGAGTCTCAGAAAATGCTGATAAAGCAGCATGGATTAAACTGGTTTGGTGGTATTAGTTTCTTTAGGAAATTCCAAATTGAATTTTTAAAGATTAAATACTTCAAATGAACATGGAGGCCATCTGTTGTTGATGGTGAACCACATTTACATTGCAGAGTATTCCGTCCAGTACAATGAGTATTGTATACCATGTACATTTCTGATATTGATCTCTTTCTATATAAGAGAAAAAATGTGATTATTATGTGTTGGTGCAGTACTTACTATTGCTAGATGTTTCTACAGGTTGCACCTCTATAAACTGGGATTCTCTGGTCCTGCAACATCTGTAGTCTGGCTAAATTACTTTTTATTTTTCATGTTAAGGGAAACTATTCCAGAAACCGAGAACTTCATAACATAAAAAACAAGTGGTCTAGTAGCACTTTAAAGACTAACAAAACATATAGATGGAATCATGAGCTTTCATGGGCACAGCCCACTTCTTCAGATGACCAGAGATATAACCGTTTGTAACGATCAAAGAGCCATATAGGTTAGTGGAAAATCAAAATCTACAGCAAATACTCCCTATAATTATTAATAAAAATCCTACTTCCCTTAAAATGTTTCTCCTTGTCCATGGCAGGGTTAAAAAGACTGCAGTAAGGAATGGAGTCACTCCAGTTTACACTGTTTTTCTATTTTGTACAGGTTCTCCTGTTGTGCTTATCACAGTAATAT
Source organism: Pelochelys cantorii (assembly GCA_032595735.1). Taxonomy (NCBI): domain Eukaryota; kingdom Metazoa; phylum Chordata; order Testudines; family Trionychidae; genus Pelochelys; species Pelochelys cantorii. The sequence continues at coordinate 46,019,050 of CM064326.1, read as the reverse complement.
CTGGGCACTCTCCAGCATTAAGTATCTTGACTAACATCTGCCACGTGGTTATTTTCTAGAATTGTGTGCAGTGGGATGTTTTGTTTTTTGTAGGGTTTTTTTTTTTAAGATTATATCTGCTGCCTACATCTTTAGGTTAGAGAAGGCAGATCACAAATGCACCCTGAAGTAGCAGCAGAAGGTACTGAGGTTTGTTATGGTCCTCTATTCCTGTATTGTTCCTTGCACAGCCTTGGACTGGCCCCTAAGAAGGCTTTGTCTGCTGTCCATACAAGCTTTATCCTTACAGCAGAAAGGTCCATTTACTTCTGGGACATTCTGCACCATAAAAATTCTGCCCACAATAGTTTAAAATTCTGCAAATTTTGTCAATAAATAAATGTGGAGTATGAGGCTGCTCCTGACCCTGAGACAGAGCAAGGGCCAGGCCTGCCCCATAAATATCCGAGAGCCCTGCTTCTTTGCACCAAGTGTACTAGGTGTAGGCAGGCAAACTCAGCCCAGCAGGATCCAAGTGTGGACTGGTTTAGTGTGGGGGGGCGGGGGATCTAGGTGTGGGGTAAAAGGGTTCTGTGGGGGGTAATCTAGGTGTGGGTGGCTCAATGAGGGACAAGGTGTGCATGAATCTGGATTCACAGGGGCTCTGTGAAGGAGTTCTGGGTTCATGGACAATAGGACTCTGTAAAGGGGTCTGAGGCTCTGCAGGGGTGTGAGGGTACAGGGACTCATCAGGATGCTCTGCGTGCTGGGGGTGTGGGGCATGCTGAGGTGGGAGGTTGGGAACAGCTGCTTGGGGCTCAGTGGGGTGGAAGTATTGGTGCAGGGGACTCATTGGGGTGGGTCAGATTCAGGGGGGAGCTCGTCGAGGTGAGGGGTCATTGGGACTGCACAACTATTTCCCCTCCCTACTGTGCCCTGCCCCATCCCCTCCCCTTCTCTGATTCCCACATCCCCTCCAGTGGCATGTGACTCTGCGTGCCCCCCACACTTCAGCTCTGTTTGGCAGCAATGCCTCCCCCCCCCAGTTATGCTCACAGGTGTCCCTGGCTCTATTCCACCCTGCACAGCTTCCCTTTTCTTTTATGTGGGGAAGCAAATAAATCTGCAAGGGGATATTAATTCTGCACATGTGCAATGGCTCAGAATTCCCCAAAGAGTATTTCATTGCACTAGAGGAGTATGGTTCTTGGCCACTATCGTCATCCTGGAGGTTTTGGTGATCTTTTAGGTGTCCCAGGCCCAAGTGATTATGTTGAAAATAGAGACAGAGATTGAGACCTTAAATGTGACTCCTTCATTCTCAATTACACTAAGGCTTCTTTACATTCCTAAGACAGTGTAAAGATGTCCAAAATGAGCTCAGAGCAACTCAAAGAGGCCTTTATGTAAATAAGACTCAAGCTCATTGACTTCAATGGACACTAGCTTAGCCTTAAGCCCTTTTGTAAAAGCAGAATCTGGGCCAGTGTATTTAGGTTCCACATATGCCCAGTAATTAACCAACCAAAGAAGTAATATATTTAACATCATCCTAGCTCCTGAATTTAAAATCTGCTCAGTATTGTCTCTGGGAACCTGTCACCTGCCCAGCCTCAGCCACCAGCAAAATCGAAACTAACTCTCGTTGCACATGTAGCATGCCTCCAAACTGCCAGCATGAATCTGATATGTGCAGGGCTGGCCCAAGCCATTTTGGCGCCCTGGGCCCCAGGTGCATGGCGCTGCCCCCAGGACACGCGGCCCCGCCTCCAGGCACACGACGCATGCGTGGGCCCGCCCTGGGACGCACGGCCCCGCCTCTGGGCGCACGACGCATGCGCAGGCCCACCCCCGGGGCGCGTGGGCGGATGCATGGCGCATGTGCTGCCCAGTCAGCCCGGCCACCACCAATGGCGTGCAGCCCGGGGCCGCCCGGGGCAGGCTGCTCCTGGCTGTGCAGGGCCCTGCGGCCGCGGGGGGAAGGGCTCTGCTGGCCGGTGCTGTGGGGGTTAACACAGCCCCCGCCCTGGGCGGCTGCTGCAGCCCGCCAAGAGCCAGGCGCCCCCCATAGGTTGGCGCCCTGGGCAGCTGCCCGGCTAGCCCACCCCTTAGTCCGGCCCTGGATATGTGTACGTGAGTATTGCCGTACCATTAAGAATCTGTACCAATAAACAAACCTCATTGCTGTTCTAGTTCACCCTTTGTCTGGGCTTATTCCTTGACTGATTCCAAGAGCTTCAGTAGTGATTTCCCCCACAAAGAGCTGAAAATCACTGAGAGCTCTGTGAATCCACAAGAGACTGACCACAGATGTCATTGTAGAGAGGCAGAAGGTGATGTTGTGCAGCAGCGATGGCTGGGCGTGCAGCTGGTAAGGTAGAGCAGAGGGGTCAGCAGAACAGCTGATGCCAAGACCTGTGCCCCGGATGATGGAGTGAACAAATTGCAGCTCTGAACTTTGGGTCTCGGCTGACCAAGGACAACAACTGTGAGTGGTATGGTGGAGGGAGAAGGAAGGACATGCTAAAGGAGTTCTAGGTTGTTGGCCTCAAGAATCTGAGGCAAAGGACACTGGCCAATGTTCTCTGGGATAAGTGTTTTGCTTGTAATTTTATGTTCATGAATCCCGCTTGCAGCGTTTTCCCAAATTAATGCCTTGTTACTTCTTCCTATTAAAAGTGTCTTTTCTATGCTGAGACTATGCTTGTGAGAGGGGAGGTATTGCCTTGTACTGATGCCCAGGGAGTGGTGTGTAATTTTTCCAGATCACTGGCTGGGGGTTCAAGCTGGTGCTGTATCCCGTTGTGAAGATGGACCTCTGGATATTGAATCAGGCCCTAGTTTCTGCCAATTCCATCTGGCAGAAGGGTAACCTCCATGCTTAATCACCACTATCTCAGCCTAATGTCGCCATCAGCATAACACTTCTCGTTCACACTTTAATGGGGAAGGACAATAGGCCAGGTTCACAGCCCTGCTTCAGCAATGTTGTGACTCTCTCTCCCATAGCTTCAGTGATGTTTTACCTCTCTCTGTCCCCATCCTTTTTACAGCCCCCAACACTGAAGACAATTCTGGGGGATCGCTGTGCCAGGCAAAACCCAAAAAACAAAGGAGCTCTTCGAGCCATGTCTAACTAGACATAAATTCAAGCAGACCAAGGATCTTCCAAATTAGGTAAGAAACATGATTATTCCACAACCTATCCCCGATTGGGGGTGGGTTCGGGGGGAAAAGTAACTTGAAGATATCTATGCCCTCCAGTCTGGTACTGAACACAAGCCTCCCAGACAAGAAAATCTACCCTAAAGAGTGCCATAAAGAGGTGTGGGTTGTTATTAATAGAAGAGGTATCACTCAGTTGCATAAGCCTGGAAACCAAACTATAATTCTGACTCTGATATGGATTCTCTTCTGTATGATCTTGAGGAGGACACGTAACCTGTCTACCTCAATGCCTGTGCTATGAAGGCAATAATAATTACCTGCTTTTCTTGGGTTGTAATGAGGATGACTTTGTGAATATTTGCCGTGAAGCTGAAACGTGATGTATATAATTTTATTTTGTAGCTTGGAGCTAAAGTGTTTAACCTGTTCATCTTCATGTTAGAAAGAGACTATTTGTGTTAATAAGAGCTCATTATAATTCATTCTTGTCCTCAGAAGCAGAGTTAAAAGAATAAATTTGCTAAAGCAAATGGCTGCATCTGTGTAGATTTTACATGACAATCCAGCACACAGCAGAGTGTCTCCATTGCCTGCTTTTCATACAGCATGACACAAGGGGGATGTGCTTCTTTGGTCTTCATTGCCAGGAGCCAGTTACGCTTCTCTTACAATAATGCTCTAGGCTCATTTCCAGAATGGCCTTGGCAAATGGCTGCAGAGAAAATTACGGATCCCCTGGTTTTTGAGCTAAAAAGTGTGAGTGTCTGTTGCCAACTGACAGGGAAGTAAAAGGATGAGGGTGGGGGAACCACCTTTTATGACAGGATGTAGCAAAACCTTTAAAACTCCGGGAGGTAGGGGAAGGGAGAAAAAGTCAGATTCCATTCAGATCTAGATGTAGAGTGTCTGACTCTTCTTGCATAGAGGTCACCAGAATACCCTAAAGCTTAATGCAAAATGGTGTGTGTATGTAATACCCGCATTTTGCAAGCAAGGCCGGGCTGTATGTATGGAGGGAATGTGGGCACCTGTCATGGATTGTTAGGTCTGGATACCACATTCAGTCAGAGACCAAAAAAGGTTCCTTTGTATTGTCAGCACAATATTTGAGTTTGTTATTATTTTGTTGTTCTTACAATGTCATTTACAGACAAATACAAGAGGGCATTTTATATCCCAAGACAAAACAGGCTTTGATATGGTGGGATTCCTTTTTCTCTATGCTTAATTGGGTTAACAGGGAAAGAGGACAGCTGTGATGTGGTAATGGGAATGATAAAAATCTTTGCCTATCCTGGTTTTGACAGCAATCAGCCTGACAAGGGATTATCAATTTTTTTGGGATCAGTGTTCACACTGGATGCAGCTTGGTCACCACTCCTCCATTCTAAGGTACTATAGAAACAGTTGCCCTTTAAAAATGTGGAAAATTCGTTTTTATTTGAAGGGAGAATCTCTCTGCAGAGATGGGGGGGGATGTGAAAAGGAGAGGCATCCTTCTGAAACAGTGCTTCAGGCCTTATTTGTGTGTGGGTGTGTGCGTATGCAGGGGTGGCTGGTGTTAAAAATGGAAAGGTTGTTCATGGACACCTGCTTCAGAAAAAAGCAGAGTATCTTCTCTAGATGATCTCAGATCACTTGCTAATGTTGCCTATTTAAATATTTGTACAGAGTATTCTGGATAGAATCCATGACAAAGCCTAGCTACTTAGGGAAATCCCCTCAGGTACGGGACAGAGGTGCCATCCTTATATCTTGGATCAGTAGAGCACTTGGACTTCAGAGTTCATTATTTTTGGTGGCTGCAGGAGATAAGCAGAAGGCAGGAATTTATAGATGTTTAGAGAGCCCCTTGCTCACTGTGGGAAGTGGCTTTTCCAAAGGAGCCACTGGCAAAAATCTGTTTTTTGTGTTAGTTTTGCCCAGCCCCGTACCACTAGTGTCTGTGGGAGTTTTGAAAGTGACTTCAGTGGAAGCAGGATATGGCTTTTGTGGATGTGAACATTAGCACGAAGGCATCCCTGGCCCCAAATCACATAGGAAATAATTGTTCCAAGGTCTAGCCTGAGCTGGGGTGTCACATGCCAATAAGTAGGGCCTGATAAAATAAAGTTCTTAAATACTCCTTTCTTGGACAAAGCTTCTATTGAAGCCAATGGGGTTTTGATGGAGTAAGAGGTGGAGGAAAAGTACAGGATCAAGCCTATTGGCCAACCTTTTAGTGCAACTCTCTTCCGAATATGAATTGTAATCAATGAGTATTTAAGCAAGAGACTATCAAAAATCAAAGTCTACTGTTTCCATTTTCCTTAGAGAGAGAGAGAGAGAGAGAGAGAGAGAGAGAGTGTGTGTGTGTGAGTGTGTGTGTGTGTGTGTGTAAAGGCAACTGTCCCTTGGCCCACATTCAGTTCTAACTGACTTAGCAATCTGCTATTAGAGGAGCAGCCCCAGTTAAAGGGAGCTCTTAGAAAAAGTATGGTATTAGTGTATACCACATACTGTACTACACTCTTTACCAAGTACATGGTGTCAGGGATCAATATTAAATTGAGATCAATGATAACGGCTGGGTGCGCAATGAGTCATGCTCTTCACTACAAGATACCAGGCTTCCTATGATTATATCAAGCTAACGAGTTCACTGGTGTGTAACTAGGAATCATTTTAGAATGAATAAATCCTGTGAGAGTTTCTAAAGAAATCAGGAAGCTTTAAGTGCCTGATTAAAAACTAAAGGCAGGCTGCATGAAGCCCTGCTGGTGGCTTAACTCAGAACTCAGAGACCCAATCCTGCAAACCCTTGTTCATGTGAATAGAACCTATCCCACTCAACTCAAAGCTAAAGTACATTCTGTCAGATGTAGATAGGGAGAACAATGTGAATTTATATATGAGGGCTGGTTGGAAAGTGATTGATTTCTGTGGAAAATTTTGATTTTTCTTTTTGCCAAAAAAAGAAAAATTAAAACTGAAAAATGTTGCTCCAAAACCGGCAAACACCAGAACACGTTTGGCATTACTTCTATTGAAATCAGTGGTCCCTAAGACATGTTTACTACATTGGAGCAGAATTTTGCACAATATCTCATACTCAGCCCTGATGAGGGTTGCTGAGTGGTACTTTAAGCATGAAACCCTACTAGCATTTATAATAATATGTCTATGATACTAGGCAATAGAGCCAATAGCCATGCTGGGCCCTGGGGCAAGGTATGTGGGGGCAACTCTACCCTCCTCACCTTGGGCAGAAAGGGTGGGGCCGGGGCAGCCTGCCCTCAGCACTGCCTGGACTGAAGTGCATGCCTCCCCACCCCTCAGAGCCACCCAGAGCGCACAGCGTGACACTCCAGTGGTGATTTAAAGGGCCCAGGGCTCTGGCAGCTGCAGCTGCCACAGTAGCTGGTGGTGGCAGGTGGGAGCCCTGGGCCCTTCTGCATTGCCAGGCCCCGGGGCAATTTCCCCCTTTGCTTAACCCCCCAATCAGTGGACTTGACATTAGGCCAGATTGCAGTTTTGGGACATACCTAAAAAAAAAATCCAGGTGGGGAGTCAGATCTTCTATATCAGTGATTCCCAACCTTTTTCCCATGGAGGAAACCCTAAAATAATTTTTCATATCCCGAGGAACCCCTACCTATGAAAACATTTGCTTGGCCAGAAAAAGTTGACAGCGGGGAGCGCAATTCAATTACTGCTAAATTATTGTCAAGAACATTTATTTGTAAAGAGCTGTTATATATATGTCAGCTTACATTGTAAGAAAAAAAATTATTTATTTATTCCACGATTTCTCACAGACCCCCTAACAATGGTCTGCGGAACCCCAGGGTTCCATGGAACCCTGGTTGGGAAACACTGTGCTATATCATTAGTATTTGCCATAACTCGCATGGTTTCCCCCCGTTTTCACAGACATAAATTAGAAGTACTGATTAGAGTGTTTTCCCTGTGATGGAGCTTTACTGCCCCTCTACTGAACTTAGAATGGGCCATACAGGTTGGACCTCCCTGGTCCAGCACCCTTGGGATCTGACTGGTCCTGGATCAGGGATTTTGCCAGACCAGGGGAGGTCATTTTTGGACCTCTGCCACCGGCCCCCCCAGCCTGGCTGCTGGCCTCCCAGCTGGTTCCCCACCTCCTGCTGGCACCACTGCCCTGTTGACCTTCTGGGCAGCCATCGCTGTCATGGCTCCCCCGGGCAGCCTGGTGCTGGGACTCCAGTCAGCTGCATACACCGTGCTCCAGGGCACTCAGCCTTGCTGGGCAGCCACATGCCAGGTTTCCCAATGCTGCTGGGCAGCCCCGCTGCCAAGTATTGGGTGGCCCTCCTGTCAGCTTCCTGCAGAGAGCCCACTGTCCTGCCGGCCTCGCAGGGATCCTTAGTGCTGGACCATGGATGTTGCCAGGCCAGACAATCCTGGCAAAGAGAGTTTCAACCAGAATTTACAAAACATCTTTAAAAGAATCTGCATGTTGCCTCTAAAGTCAGATGACTTCTGTATGTACAGCCATACAATAAAGCATTCCACAATGCTGAGGAAGCTTCCTGGTTTCAGTTTATGGCCACAAGCTATTTCCTTTAGAATGGCAAAGGCATATAAAAATAGGCATGGGGAGGAGAGAGGTGAGAGTTGGATAAAAGTCCCCAAACCCAAGCTAACCAAGTGTTCGTTAGCAGCCATCACAAAAGGAGATTTAAGCCTACCCGTTGATTCTAGCAATATTCATGATGAAAGAAATGGGAAGCACTGCTTGTAAAAATAAAAAAATAGTCTGATTGGTTTGGGTGTTCTATTTGAAAAGACTGGATTTATTAATTAGGGCTCTGATTCTGATCTCATTTGCACCAGAGTTAATATGAATAATTCCACTGAAGTTAATAGAAATGCACTGTGCAAAAATGATATAAGAAGAAAGTCAGCCCCTAGCTAGTTATAAAACAAATTTGAATATTTAACTTGCAAAAATGCACTCCCTCCTCAAAAGGCATTTTTTATCTGTTTGATAAAGACATTTGGTCCTTATATTCCCCAGGGTCCCAGCATTCTATTTACCTTATTAGTTGCGATTTCTAATCAAAAGCTGTGGGCAAGACCCATCCTTTTGGTGATACTATTGTTCTGAGTCTGCTGGGATTTCAGTTTCTGGGTTTTCTTTTCATTAATTTTTGAAATGGAAAGTCTGTCTAGCACAGTTATTGGCAAAGGAGCTTCTTTACCACTTGGGATCTGTGAGTATACAAAGAACCAGATTAATTATTGGATATTCATTTTTAAATGGTGTTTACAGTTCCTTCTGGCAATTTCTCTTTTTAATCCAGTAGAAGGATGAAATTAAATCCCACACATTTCCAGTAATCACTGTGGAAGTAAATCTGGGATTGAACTTCAGTGGTTCTTAAAGGGTCTAGTCACAACATAAACGGTGCTATAGCAGGATTAATCTAGAGGGTTTTTTAGTGCAGTGGACCAGTACATCAACATATTGTTAATTAGTAGTAAATCTCTCCCTTTGGTAACTATATGAACTGAATGTTTTTTTAATTTGTATTTAGCTTTTAGACAAGCAATGGTCCAATTAGTGTTGGGAGAAGAAGAATCTCCAGAATTATCCTTGTTTCTCTCTACACAAATAAATATTTAAAGGGATACACTCAATGTCTACTTTACAGATGTTTAAATTACTTTTTTAATGGGGCGAGGTGTAGGAAGGAGGTGGCATCAGATTCTGTTTAGAGTTGTGTTGGAACCTGAATTTCCACCTGTGGAAAACTTTAATTTCCAAAATAATTGCCATTCCAAATTAGAATGAAAAATTTGAATGAATAAATTTTCCCAGGAGGGACAATTAACCAACTGCTTTAAAAACAAAAAAAATCCAGTCCCAGCTCAATGACAGTTTACAACCGGGGTGGTGGTGGTGCGGGAATTGGGAGCCTGTATTCCACACACTTTTAGATCCCCAGCAGCCCACCAGGGGGACTACTGAGGAACTGGGTAGGCAAGCAGGAAACCCCATGTAGTTTTCACCCGAAGTGTCAATGAAATCATGTTCTGAGGAATGTTCTGATATAATCAAATCAGCATTTTCCAAAGGAAAACTGCTCCACTGGAAAATTTGCAGCTAGCTCCAGTGTTGGACTTTTTATTCAGGCAACAGATATTGGTCATTGCTGCAGGCAAGATCACATATTTGATGGGTGAGTGGTCTTATCTGGTATGGCAAAAACTAGTAGTTCTTCAGCTGAACAAGATTTAGTCACCATTGGAGATCTCTTGTATCTCTGTTAATCTTTCCTTGGATTTACATTTGGAAGAAAATAATATTGAGAATAGAATAGAAAGGGTGATATAGACTGAGTGGGGAATTGGACCTTGTTCTGCTGTACCATGTTGGATACAGTGCAGAGGCACTGGAACAGAAGAACTACCATGGTGCAAGAAACTCAGGCTCTGTTTACACCCTGATCCTGCCATCCTTACTCATGTGAGAGTAACCACTGCTTTGATTTTCCAGCTCCTGGACCTCGAGACAGAGCCTCTAGGGAGCCTTATTAAAAGGACCATAAGACACAGGACCCCAGAACCCTTTGTCCTCATTTCCCATCAAGACTGGTGTTAGGAGTGGGAACAGAAAGGACTAGAAATCCCTGATGGGGCCAATCAGCAGGCTTCGTCATAAGGTGAGCTGAGTAAGCAGTCCACTGGACCAGTGACAAGCCAGGGTTGCAGGAGGACAACAAGGGAACATCTGTGGTTGCTCTGCCCCTTTATTATCTATTCATAGTTTGATACATGTCACTGAAGCAGTGGTTTCTGGGAGATTTAGAAAATTCTTCTCGGTGCACAAGGGAATTCTCTGAGAAGAGGCCAAATTCCCATAAGTTGCTAGGAGCTGGCATAATTTCCAAGTTCTTGTCTCAGAAAAGAGTCTAAGGTGAATGCTCATTTCTGGCCTGTATCAGCAGAGAAAAAATACTGAGACAAGAATTTCATGGAATTATTGCTGCAATGATCGCAGTGGGTTCACACATTCAGAGGGACGAGGGAGACTTTTCTGTGCCTATGTGGTGAGCTAGGTGCATGCAGCGGTGAAAGTAACTTAAAATTTCTTACTGTCCTATTGCAACTTGGGTCCCTGCCAGCTATTTAAATAGCTCCCTGCTGGGTTTTGCTGAAGCTCAGCCAGCTTGTACCGGAGCTGCTCATCGGGGTGCACCCGCTTACTTTCACCTCTGGCTGCACGCCAATCAGATCCTCACGAATTAAAAACAACTCACCAAAGAGAAGATTGCCCTGTCTCTTCTAGGTTTACATGCAATAGATCTGGGTTCTAGTCCCAAATCAGAAACTCGCCTGCCTTGTGATCTTGGAGAAGTCATTTCACCACTTTTTTATGCCCTTGTTTCTCCTCCCACGTTTTGTCTGTCTTCATTTAAATTATAGGATTACTGTGGAAAGGATTGCTCATTATTATTTATTTGTACAGTAACCACCACAGCAGAGAACAGATGAAATAAAGAATAACAATAATTTGTTGTCTGTCAGCAGATTGCAAGAACATGTAAATTATTCCCCAACTCCCATAGCCTGTGTTACTGTACATTACATTGTTATCGGAATGTGCCAACCAAGGATTTTCATGTATTAAATGGAAGCCAGAATGAAATTGTGATTGGAGGTAGACGAAAGCATGTTGCTAATGATGGTGCAATGAAGAGACTGACAGGGTGGAATGTACATCTGTAGCCGTAATGCCCAATATGTCATTTCTTATTTTTATATCTGATATGTTACTGGCTACCTATAAAAACGTTTTCTCCTCCTTTGTCTACCATTTTGAGTCTGGCCATCTGGCATGGTTCAGTTAACTTCTGCACACACTGAGATGGGCAACTTTCACAGTTGCTGGGAAGAATGAACAGACCATGCAGCTGATTTTGGAGCTTGGGTTGCAGAGAGGTATGCCAAATCTGGGGAATTAGGGAATAGAGGAAGAAACCAGGTATCTAGGGAGGGTCTCAACAGCTTGTGTGTGCAGAAGGAAGAGGGGAACTGGTAGAGCTGAGGGAGAGAGGGATGCATGTACACTTTGAATGGTGCTAATGGTGGTATATCTTAGAACCTAAGAAATTGTTCCCTGATGCCCCTCACCTGCAAAATCAGCCCCACTGGTACATCTTACAGACACAGTCATAGAGTCATGAAGTTTAGAGCTGCATATGTGGTACAGAGGGTGCTTCATCCCTGGATTCCTCTTCCTGATGTGGTTATGGTCTCAGCTGCTATGTCAGTCACTCCCTGAGCCTTATCCTCCTGATCCAGGCAATGATGTCCTCTTGCTGCTCCTAAGCCTATAGTACTTTGAAATCTCTTGTCTGTCCAGTAGCACATCTGACTACAAATAAGGGAATTACATTGACTTTGATCCAGCTTTTCAAATAATGAACATGTTTTCCTTTGTGCACGTGTTAGTATTGTCCTGGCCCCTTATTGTATTGGCTCTCAAGTCCTCAATTATTTCAGGCCTATGCTTTATAACTTTTAAAAAGTCTGCTGATCATACATTTCTACAGGCTAGATACTGAACTTATTCAATATTAATTCAGACCTAAGGAGTGTAAATTCCCAGTGGAGCCAGTGAAAATTTGCCTAGAGTAGTGTGTGTCAACTTTTCCAGGCTACTGTACCCTTCTCAAGAGTCTGATTTTACTTGTGTATCCCTACGTTTCACCTCACTTAAACTACTTGCTTACAAAATCAGACATAAAAATACAAAAGTGTCACAGCACTCTGTTACTGAACCATTGATAACTTTCTCATTTTTACAATATAATTATAAATAAATCAAATGGAATATAAATATTGTACTTACATTTCACTTACAGTCATATAAACAAGCTGTTGTCTGTTTGACATATTAGTTTATGCTGATTTAGCTAGTATTTTTAATGGGCCCTGTTGTAAAACTAGGCAAATATTTAGATGAATTCGTATATCCCTCGGTATACCTCTGTGTACCCCTAGCGTTGAGAACTATTGGCCTAGAGTAATGACTGGATAAATATGGATGAGACCAGATTCTGTTTGTCTTATTAATATTATTTTGTTATTATAATAAGTTAGCCTATAGTAGGGCTATGTCTACACTACAAAGAAAAATTGGAAAAAGATATGCAAATTGCGGTTTTGCTTTTCTTCCAAAAGAGACTTTTCTGACATTTGGCCCATCTGTATGGGGCCAAATGTTGGAAAAAAACCCTCTTTCAGAACATCCTTCTTCCTCATAAAACAAGGTTTACAGGGATGCCAGAAAAACACATCTGTTTTTCTGAAATTTTTTTCAGAAAAGCAGACGTGTTCCTCAGATGTGGCAGAGCTTTTCCGGGATACCACTGTATGCAGTACTTTGATAGCTATGGCATTCCAAGGCGATTAGGGATTTCTAACAATAATTTTTAAATATAACTATTGATTTGTTTTCTATTTAAAAGATGTATATCAATGCTTTTTATCTCCTAGTAGGAGAGAGAGAGATGGGTCTCAGTCAGGGATGAACTTTCATTTTGAGCCTGAGTGAGGAAGTCTGTCATAAAGAGTCCCATAAAGTGGATTTTAACTAAGCCATGTGAATAATACTAATACTTAGTTCTTATATAGGCTTTGGATAGGCTTCTTAGGATATAAAAATATATAGGAACTCAAAAGTCCACTGGAGTAAAAATGCCTCTGCCCTCTTTCAGTTATCCCAATTTGAATCTCCTGCTCCTTCACCTTATCTCCTACTTTGCGTGTTTTCAGAAACAAATCTGTGTATACCTGGAACTCCATTTGCATTCTTCAAAAGAGATTCCATAACTTTTCACAGTTTGCAAATATGGGGCCATGTTACCTGATCTGAGAGAAATCATCTGTGACAATGGTTTTCAACCAGGGATATTCAGGGGGAAGTTCAACTATTCTAGATACTTGCCTAGGTTTACAACAGGCTACATAAAGAGCACTAGCAAAGGCAGTACAAACTAAAATGTCATACAATCACTTTTTATACTGCTCTCTATATTATACACTGAAATGTAAATACAGGTTGAATCTCTTGCGAACAGGAATTGCTAACAGGGAGTTTGGAGAGGGAGTTCTCCAGGTGAAAGAGGAGTAAAAACGGGACCCTTGTGGTAAGTGGCTGTCTGGAGTGTGTGTTTGTGTGTGGGGGAGTTATTTGCTGTGTGCAGAGCTTGTGTTTATCTGGTTGGTTGGTTGGTTTGATTGTTTGATTGCTTGAAGGAGCTTCTAAAAGGTTTGAAATCTAGAAGCCTCTGTTAATTGGCTAAGCCTCAGTCAGGGGGAGGGGCTACCAGAGCTATATAAGCCTGTGACTCAGCAACCAGGGAGCTTGCGAACAGGAATTGCTAACAGGGAGTTTGGAGAGGGAGTTTAGAGGAGGAGGTTAGAGGGCACTAGTGACTTCTGGCCTTCTTTAAAACATAACTCTTATCGTAATCTATATTCCAGAGGTTTAAAAAGAATCCCAGTTTATACTTAAACTTGTTCATTAGAAAAATGGAGACAGAAGCCCAGCAGCAGAGTGGGGGCTATCCTGTTTATTGCGTCGAGTGTAACATGTATGATTACCTGCCCTGTGGGCGGGTGGCGTATGTGTGCACCCGTTGCAAGGAGCTCCTGACCCTCAGAGACCGAGTTTGGGCTTTGGAGGCCAGGGTGGCTGAACTGGAGGAGCTAAGGGAGGTAGAGAGATTTGTGGATGAGACTTTCTGGGACACTGTAGTACTGTCCCACCTCCAGTCTGAGAGCCCCAGTGCTCTTAAGGAGGATGAAAGTCTCAAGGGAACAGAGCATTCAATGGGAGCAGAGGGAAACCATCCCGTAGTTGGGACCCTCCTCCCAGAGGATGTTGCAGTATCCTCTCGCACTGAGGATACCTCTGAGGGGGAGGGAAAGCCAGTTCGGAAGAGGCAGGTGTTAGTAGTGGGTGATTCGATCGTTAGAAACATAGATAGTTGGGTTTGTGATGACCGGGAGAACCGTATGGTCACTTGCCTGCCTGGTGCGAAGGTTGCGGATCTCTCGAGGCATCTAGATAGACTTATGTGTAGTGCTGGGGAGGAACCGGTGGTCGTGGTACATGTAGGTACCAATGACGTAGGGAAGGGTAGGAGAGATGTCCTGGAGGCCAAATTTAGGCTGCTAGGAAAGAGACTGAAATCCAGGACCTCTATGGTGGCGTTCTCGGAAATGCTTCCGGTTCCACGCGCAGGGCCGGGTAGGCAGGCAGAGATTCAGAATCTCAATGCGTGGATGAGACGATGGTGTAGGGAAGAGGGGTTTGGATTTATTAGGAACTGGGGACACTTTTGGGAGAGGGGGAGCCTATACAGGAAGGATGGGCTCCACCTAAACCAGGGTGGAACCAGACTGCTGGCACTAAACATTAAAAAGGCCGTAGAGCAGTTTTTAAACTGAGAGATGGGGGAAAGCCGATTGGTGTGGAGATGCACGTAAATCGGAGGGAGACTACTCTTAGAGGAGAATCCATTGATAGAGATTCTCTAAGCTGTAGTCAGAAAGAGAGGAGGGGAGAGGGCAAACCATGGGCCAGAGCAGACAAACAACCGTGTACAAAGGAATCCAATGCATCAGGGAAGGGCAGACAAATAAGCAGTGGCAAATTTTTAAAGTGCTTCTACACAAATGCTAGGAGTCTGACTAATAAGATGGGTGAACTAGAGTACCTAGTATTAAATGAGGAGGTTGACATAATAGGCATCACTGAAACCTGGTGGAATGAGGAAAATCTGTGGGACACAATCATACCGGGATATAAAATATATCGAAAGGATAGAGCAGGCCGGGTGGGTGGCGGAGTGGCACTGTATGTGAAAGATAATGTAGAATCAAATGAAATAAAAATATTAAATGAATCAACATGTTCAATAGAATCGCTATGGATAGTAATTCCATGCTCCAAAAATAAGAAATTAGCAGTAGGGATATATTACCGACCACCTGACCAGGACAGGGATACTGACATTGAAATGCTGAGGGAGATTAGAGAGGCTACCAAAACAAAGAACTCTATAATAATGGGGGATTTTAATTACCCCCATATTGACTGGATACATGTCACCTCAGGAAGAGAAGCGGAGATAAAATTTCTCAATGGCTTAAATGACTGCTTCTTGGAGCAGCTAGTGCAGGAACCCACAAGGGGAGAGGCAATTCTCGATTTAGTCCTGAGTGGAGCGCAGGAACAGGTCCAGGAAATAACCGTTACAGGACCGCTTGGGAATAGTGACCATAATATAATAACATTCAACATTCCTGTGGTGGGAAGAACACCTCAGCAGACCAGCACCCTGGCATTTAATTTCAAAAAGGGGAATTACACAAAAATGAGGAGGTTAGTTAAACAGAAATTAAAAGGCACAGTGACTAGAGCCAAATCCCTGCAAGCTGCATGGAAACTTCTTAAAGACACCATAATAGAGGCCCAACTTAAATGTATACCCCAAATTAAAAAACATAGCAAGAGACCTAAAAAAGAGTCACCGTGGCTTAACCACCATGTAAAAGAAGCAGTGAGGGACAAAAAGGCATCTTTTAAGAAGTGGAAGTCCAATCCTAGTGAGATAAATAGAAAGGAACATAAACACTGTCAAATCAAGTGTAAAAATGTAATAAGAAAAGCAAAAAAAGATTTTGAGGAACAGCTAGCCAAAAACTCAAAAAGAAATAACAAAATGTTTTTTAAGTACATTAGAAGCAGGAAGCCTGCTAAAAAACCTGTGGGTCCCCTAGACGATCGAACTATAAAAGGCGCAATCAAGGACGATAAAGCCATTGCGGAGAAACTAAATGATTTCTTTGCTTCAGTCTTCACGGCTGAGGACGTTGGGGAGATTCCCAAATCTGCACCGTCCTTTGTGGGTAATGAATCTGAGGAACTGTCCCGGATTGAAGTGTCATTAGAGGAGGTTTTGGAACAAATAGAAAAACTTAATGTTAACAAATCACCGGGACCGGATGGCATTCATCCAAGGGTTCTAAAAGAACTCAAATGGGAAATTGCTGAACTATTATCTGTGGTTTGTAACCTATCCCTTAAATCGGCTTCCGTACCTAATGACTGGAAGGTAGCCAACGTGACACCAATATTTAAAAAGGGCTCTAGAGGCGATCCGGGCAATTACAGACCGGTAAGTCTAACTTCAGTACCGGGCAAATTAGTCGAAACAATAGTAAAGAATAAAATTGTGAAGCATGTAGAAGAACATAATTTGTTGGACAAAAGTCAACATGGGTTTTGTAAAGGGAAATCCTGTCTTACTAATCTATTAGAGTTCTTTGAAGGGGTTAACAAACATGCGGACAAGGGGGATCCAGTAGATATAGTATACTTAGATTTCCAGAAAGCCTTTGACAAGGTCCCTCACCAAAGGCTCTTGTGTAAATTACATGGCCATGGGATAAGAGGGAAGGTCCTTTCTTGGATTGAGAACTGGTTAAAAGACAGGAAACAAAGGGTAGGAATAAATGGTAAATTTTCAGAGTGGAGAGGGGTAACTAGTGGTGTCCCCCAAGGGTCAGTCCTAGGACCAATCCTGTTCAACTTATTCATAAATGATCTGGAGAAAGGGGTAAGCAGTGAGGTGGTAAAGTTTGCGGATGATACCAAACTGTTTAGGATAGTCAAGACAGAAGCAGACTGTAAGGGACTCCAAGAAGATCTCACCAAACTGAGTGATTGGGCAACAAAATGGCAAATGAAATTTAATGTGGATAAGTGTAAAGTAATGCACATTGGGAAAAATAACCCCAACTATACGTACAGTATGATGGGGGCTAATTTGGCTACGACAAATCAGGAAAGAGATCTTGGAGTTATCGTGGACAGTTCTCTGAAAACTTCCACACAGTGTGCAGCGGCGGTCAAAAAGGCAAATGGGATGCTAGGTATTATTAAGAAAGGGATAGAAAATAAGACCCGGAATATCTTACTGCCCCTGTATAAAACTATGGTACGCCCACATCTTGAATACTGTGTACAGATGTGGTCTCCTCACCTCAAAAAAGATATTTTGGCCTTGGAAAGGGTTCAGAAAAGGGCAACTAAATTGATTAGGGGTTTGGAACGGGTCCCATATGAGGAGAGGTTAAAGCGACTGGGACTTTTCAGTTTAGAAAAGAGGAGATTGAGGGGGGATATGATAGAGGTGTATAAAATCATGAGTGGTATGGAGAGGGCCGATAAAGAAAAGTTATTTATTAGTTCCCTAAATAGAAGAACTAGAGGACACCAAATGAAATTAATGGGTAGCAGGTTTAAAACTAATAAAAGAAAGTTCTTCTTCACACAGCGTGTAGTCAGCATGTGGAACTCCTTGCCAGAGGAGGCTGTGAAGGCTAGGACTATAACAGAGTTTAAAGAGAAGCTAGATAATTTCATGGAGGTTAGGTCCATAAAAGGCTATTAGCCAGGGGATAAAATGGTGTCCTTGGCCTCTGTTTGACAGAGGCTGGAGAGGGATGGCAGGAGACAAAGCGCTTGATCATTGTCTTCGGTCCACCCCCTCTGGGGCACCTGGTGCTGGCCATTGTCGGCAGACAGGATACTGGGCTAGATGGACCTTTGGTCTTACCCGGTACGGCCGTTCTTATGTTCTTATGTTCTCTGTAATCTGGCACTCTCTGGTCCAGCAACATCCATGGTCTGGCATGATTTTAGTTAGCCAAATGTCCACTTATCATGGATATGGAGAAGTTTCTCACTGTCCCATAAAGTTTGTTTATAGTCACCAGTCCTGGTTCTCAGTGTTCTGTGCTGTTATTTAGCTCTAATTTACTTCTTCTGAGAGCCCAGTAATCAGTGGAAGTCTTGGTAATGCTGTTAGACAATATTGACCTCTCATGGTCTGGCAAATTTTCTGGTTTGGCACCAATCAGGTCCCAAGGGTGCAGAATTAGAGAAGTTCAACCTGTACAATATTTATATTACAATTGATTTATTTTATAATTGTATGGTAAAAATGAGAGAGAGAAATTTTTCAGTTGTAGTGTGCTGGGACATTTTTGTATTTTTATGTCTGATTTTGTAAGTAAGTAGTTTTTAAATGAGATGAAACTTGGGGTACTCAAAGCAAATCAGACTCCTGAAAAGGGAACAGTAGTGTGGAAAAGTTGAGAGCCAATAATCTATGAGATGGGACCAAGAGGGGCACCTCATCAATAGGAGGAGAATAGAGGTAATGGAATTGGCAAAGGGAATTGGCCTACAACACCATGTATTTTAGAAATCCTGTAGCCCTCCTCCATCAGCAGAGGCAAGAACCATTTGCCTAGAGTAGACCGGGGCAAAACATCTTCTGCGGGCTGAATCTAGCCCTCCAAGCCACCACATCCAGCCCGCGGACGCAGCAAGGAGCCTCAGGAAGAGTCTCCCCTGCTTGTCCTGTCCCCCACACACTGCTCAGAAAAGTGGTTGCTGGCCATTTGTGTGTCACAAACTGTGAGCAGGGGGAAAGTGGGAGTGGTGCTTCACGAGCTGCTTCTGTCCTTAGCACAATTCCATTGGCTGTTTCTGGCCAATGGGAGCTGCCTGTTTCAAGACCAGGCAGCATGCGAAGCATCACTCCGCCCTTTCCTCAGGCTCTTATTCACAGAGCACATGGCCACTGCAGCCTGTGCTGGGGTAGGGCAGCCTCCTGCCTGAGAATGAGTGGGGCTGCCGGCCAGGAGTCTCACTGGTAAGTCTCCAGGCCAGAGTCTGACTCTTGTGCTCCATTCCCTCCCTTTCCCCCTAGCCTTCTACACCCCCCTTCTGCCTCCCTATCCCACATAAGCCAAACCCGCTGCAGCCTCCTGCACCCATATGCCTCCCCAGACCCTGCACCCCTGTCCTCTGCCCCAGATCACAACCCCCTCCTGCCCTAGGTCACAACCCCCTCCTTGCCCTGGGTCATAACCCAAACCCCTGCACCTCAGTTCTGTGCCTCAGGTCACAACTGTCTCCTTTACCCAAACTCCCTCCCAGACTGCACAGGCACTCCTGCACCTCAATCCCTTACTCCAAGCTCCCATGTGCACCCAACCTCCATCCCAGACCCCACACCTCCTTCATTAATATTATGGAAGTGTGTGTCCCTCAACCACTTTCCATAATCTTGGAGTACCCCCCCATCAAAAATTATTGCCCACCTCTGGCCTTGAGGGCCACCTTTTCACATTGCTTTGCTGTAATGCTTTGCCAGAGGCAGCACATAGTAAAGGTAAATGAGTAACAATAAAAAGAAGGGGCAATTTCTTACCCACTTCCTGGGGCTGTGAGGCAATAAGGCCTGCTACCATTCACATCTGTGCAACCCTGACTGAGCTGAGTTCTTACTTTTTGCTAGGAGAGTGGAGGAAATGTTTTAAAATACTGATTTGAATTTGTGAACATTTGTTCAAATTCATCCATCCCCTCTGACCGTATTTGTGAGCTGCTGCATTTTTTTCAAATGTGATTTTTTTGTTTGTTTGTTTGCTTGAATTTTCAAGAAATGCTTCTCTCCTGTGTGACTATTTGTAGTTATATGAGAACATCTGGTATTTTTGCTCCTCCTCGCTTATAAAGTTTCAGTCATCCACTTCAAGAGCAGAAATAATACCAGGCAACTTAAATGACCAATCACAAACCATGATTAATGAATAGCTGAAGAAACAGTTGGTGAGCCACCCATGTCTATCTCTCTAGTTTTATGTATTTCTTCTGACTCCATAGCTTGTACCAGGAATGCTTACAAAGTATACACAGTCAGAGGTATTTCGCTTTCTCTTCCTTCCAGTCACAGTCATGGACTTTGTTTATTTTGTTTTAACCTGTTACAAAAGAAGGAGAGAACATATATGTTCAGGTAATCTGCTCATTGAACTATTAGGAATTATGAATACAAATTGGAACCTGTTCATGGATAATTCATGAACAAGGAAAAAAGAGCTAAATTCATTGAGTAAATATTCAGAAGAAATAACAGCTGAATGCAATGACTAAAAGATGCTGTAAGAGAGTCAAGTCTTGAGCATAGAGAAGTCAGTGATAAAATTGTTACTGACTTCTGTGGGACAAGAATTTAGTTGACAGTATGATTATATTCTTCTTCTTTAATAATTCTGTATGAAATTCAAATTTCAGGCAATTTAAAACAGTTGTTTAACTTTGCTCATCTAAGAAGACTAGAATAAAGTCTTCTAAGTGCCAGGGACCAGATGGTGTAAATTGTAGCTGAAATTTAAATTAATAGAGATTTACACCAGGATCCAGTCCCAGGAGAATAGGTTTGAACTACCATTCTAATTTCATTGTGGTGGTCTCTAGGGGTGAGCATATTGCATGCCTCTTTTACATTCATACTGTTCAACAAAACCCATCCTGTGCTAAATTCAGCCTGAATTATTAAGACCTGGTCCAAATATTCCACAAGCCCTGGCTGGCTGTACAGATGGTTACATCAATTGGTTGCCCCCATGCCATCTTATATGTGGTGCCGCATGTCCTTTTGCGGCATATGTGTTGCATTTTGTTTGCTTACATAACAAGGTACTCAGCAAAGATAACAAGGACAATGCAAAACATAGCAATAATTGTCAGCAAAAAACCCCCCACAAGCCAACAGTGTGGATGGATAGGCTTGTCTGTTGAGGCATTTAATACCGTGCTTGTCATAATAATGGTATCTAAACCTTCAGTGTGGCATCCGCATGTATGTAAGTACAAAATATTGGGTGGAAGAGAGGAAATAGCAGCATTATGAAATAGAAAAGAGAGAGGTTTTGAAATGGATTTCAGAATGACACACAGAGCCAGAAAACTGAGGAGTGTTTTTACTATGCAGTACATGCAGTGATATAAAATGATGCTGTATGTAGCGTGTTCAGCGCTCTGGAATTAAATGTGCTAGGTGTGGTGTTAGTACGGATTATTGTTATCAGTCTTGGGGCAGTGCAGAGCTGCACTGGGAGAGCCGAACCTGAATTGCAGCATTGGAAATGCCATAGCAGAATCTGTAAACAGCATACACTGTTTTCACCCAAAATAAACCATGCACTGCCCACATGCTAGTGAACAGCAGCAGCACAAAATGGGTTAAGTTATATAAGCCCTTTTAGGGAGGGGTGAGGAGTACACTCTATTGGTGTTGCTGTTGCAGCTCAGGTTGATTTAGAATGGATGACAGTGGCCTGGCGCAGGCCCATGACTGAGGAAAGCTGCTTATCCCTCTCTGGGTTGCCATGGAGATGAGCAGGAGGCAGCAGTAGCAGAGAGGCTGTCAGTGAGGGAAATCAGTATCAGGCATCTGTGGGGGTCTGCAGGAGGGGAAGGAGGCAGGATCAGGGACACGGCAGGCAGCAGACATGGACTTGCATTGTGATTGTGCTGAGACTCCGGCAGTTGAACCACCATCCGGGAAGATTAATAAAACTGCTTTCAAATTATTTAAGAGGAGGAAATCTGGGGGCACCCTGCCTAGTATATTCGGGGTGAAAAACAAAGGTGGAGATGGGAAAGGCTCGAGTAAAGCTGGGATGGTGAGGAGCAAGACTCACGATGGATTAGCTGATGTTGTGCTGGAAAGCAGCAAGAAGGAAGAATCAAGCGGTGGAGGTGCTGATCAACTGAACAGGGATATAAACACCAGGGCTGTAGCCAGCCTTAATGTTTCATCAAGCAGTTCTGTGGCTAAGTCACACAGTTTCTTCTCTCTGTTGAAGAAGAATGGGAAATCAGAAAATGGCAAGGGAGAGAATGCAGATCAGAGGGCGGGCAGCAGACAAAAGAAAGGACTGAAAGGGATCTTCAGCGGTATGCGGTGGCATAAAAAGGATAAAAATGGCAAGGAAGAAAGGGGGGAAACATCAGAAATTCAATCCAGCCTTATTATGCCTGGTTCTCTGACTGCCAGCTTGGAATGCATCAAAGAAGAGACACCAAAACCTTTTTCTGAGCCTCAGTATAGCACAGAAGAAATTAATATTGAATTGTCTTGTGATACACATAGTGGAGATGTGCACGCCACCGCAGATGAGCCTGAAGTTCGAGATGCTGGGGAACTGCAGAACCACAAAAGCATACAAGAAGAGGATCCTGCTGCCGCTGGAAACCAACATGAGGAGAATCGCCCTGAGCTGCCAGATCCGGGTGTGGAAGAGGTTGGGACTGCGAAGGATACGGCCATAACAGGTGACATTCCAATAAAGACTATTCCCCTTGTTGAATCTGAATGTCTTAGTGGTCAAGAGATGGCAGCAGCCCCTGACCCTTCCTCTATTGATCCACCCTCAGAGCAATCAATAGATCGTATTTGTTTGATGTTTGCTGACGTGACTTCACTGAAAAGCTTTGACTCTCTTACAGGCTGTGGAGATATTATTGCAGACCAGGAGGATGAAGTGGGCAGCAGCAGTGGCGGCTGTGACAAGAGCACCCTAGGGGCCAGCAAGCCAGGAACTTCTAAAAAGAACGCAAACATGGTGGCCTATCAGGGAGGAGGCGAGGAGATGGCAAGCCCAGACCAAGTGGATGACACCTACCTTCAGGAGTTCTGGGATATGTTATCACAAACAGAGGAGCAAGTCCAAGAGATACAGGGAGGGACAAAACAACCTGTGATCAAAAAAGAGAGCAAGTGTGTTGAGGGGACGCAGGATGGTTTAAAGGGGAAACGCACTGGTTTCAACCAGATTCCAGTTCATCTCACCCACAAAGAGGATCAGAAGAACAGGGAAAATGAGCAGCCAGAGGGCATCCCAAACAGTGACGAGGGCTACTGGGATTCCACTACTCCTGGTCCTGAGGAAGATAGCAGCAATAGTGTCCAGAAAGAGAGCATCCCCAGGGACAGCTACAGTGGTGATGCCCTCTATGATCTTTATGCTGATACAGATGAAAACACCACAGGGGTGCCTTCTGATGAAGAAGTCACCTGTGTTTCACGCTCCAAACCTGTCTCTCCAATAACAACCACATGCTCACTTAAAACACCTGCAAGTTCAGTCAAGGACTCCAAGATACCTATCAGCATTAAACATCTTACATCGCTTCCCGCCAGCCATGGAACAGATGCCAGTAACAGCCATCACATTGCACACCATCACCCAACCAAAAGTGAGATTCCCAGAACAAAAATCCCTGTTTCTAAAGTACTTGTACGGCGGGTCAGTAACAGGGGTTTAGTGGGAACGATGGTTAAAGCCACCACATTCCAGGACAGTGCTAAAAAATAGTTAAACAAGATCTGGTGACAAAGATGGACAGTGAGTTAGAGGCGGGAAAGTCTTTATAGGAAAACACATAAAAATGTTTGCATCACCTACAGAAAGGCACCTAAAAGGGCCCCGTAAGTGTATTCTTGGGGCTAGCACTTCTAAATCTTGTCTTGATATACAGCATATATAAATACAAAAATGTCGAATTCTTTTCAAGCACTTTTTAAAATTTGTATCTTTTTTTCTGAAGCACTAAACACTTAGGAGGTCACTTTTACATGCCTTTGTGGAAGCTGGGACTTTGATTATAAACATAAAACGAGCATCTCCTCTAATGCAAATTAGTGCCATGAGTTTTTCAAGGGGACAGAAATACAGAAAGAGATGAACAAGAGGAATTCTCCAATACACTTAGCTTTTATTGTTTTTTATTGTTGTTGTTTTTGCTTACATTGAAAAATGTCTGCTCTACAATTATGTAGGAAAATGCCAAGAAAAAACAACCAAACAGGTAATTATTTACCTGATGTACATACAGCAGTGCTGGTCAGCAGCAGACTCAACTTATTTGTGTCCGGTAGCTAATTAATGAGTTAAGTGGATTTCTATAACTAGAAGAGATATTTTTGTTTGTCTGTTTTGTTTTGGATCTGTTACAATCTAAATGGATAACAGAGACATCTGGCAAAGTTCAGATGTTTACTTCAATATTTGTCTGATGCATAAAAACCAGGTTCAGGGAATCATTTTACTAAAAGCCAATATATACACAACTTTCACATTTATACAATAAATTACTCTTCATGTGTAGATACATATTTTAACAGTTTTATTCAATGCTATAAATATTTTATATAAAAATGTTTGTCTGTATTATCTAGAGTTTAAGCAAAATTTAGTTTTTATAGATAGATGATTTTACAATTCTAAAATTATGGAACTTCCTTTAAGTACCTTAAACTAGAGCAAAACTCTCTTTTATATGGGCTTTTGCTTCCCCAGATAAACAAGTTTATTATGCTGATTTTATTAGAGTGATGTATTCATCCTGCCAGAGCCAATGTTCTGCCAGCATTGCCATTGCAGACCTCTAATTTACTTTGTGCTCAAACCTGGCTGAGAAGAAACCCAGGATAGAAATACATTTTTAAATTATCATTTTAAAAATATATAAAATTAGTTTTGACTGTTTAAAGAAAGTTTTGGGTTTTCAGTTTCAGTCTTAATAATTTCCAAATGATTTTACTTTTAGCAAGAAAAGTGATGTAGTAGGCTAGTGATCCAGGAAATAGCCAGACAACCTGGGTACTAGGAAAAAATTATGAATGGCCGAGATGTTTTTTGAAAAGTGGCTACTGTACACGGGCATTGATAACATTTCAAAGAAATTTCATAGAGATTTTATAATGTGCCTAACGACATATTTTCATGATATTCTGAAACAGCTTCACTGGTCATTAAAGTCTGATGGGTAAATACTATGTATTTACAAAATATTTTAAAATCTGTATTTAGTCAACAGACTGCAAGTGATGTGAAGGTGATGTTTCAATGAATCTGGAAATACACATTTAAAAAAAATTATAAAAACATTATGTAGAGAATCCTAAATTTATGTAAGTGAATCTTACATGACAGTTTGCTTAATCTCCTTTTAATAAAAGAGAAAATGATATACAAAATATAAATTTTAAAGAATATTAAGGTTGTAACTTGAACTGTGAAAAGCTAGGAAATACAATATTAAGAGTCCAATTGTTCCTTCATTTACATGAGTGCAGCTACTATTGGTATCACTGGGTTTTGCCCATGTAGCTAATAAGGGTAAAATTGAGATGTAGCTTTGAAATAGTCTCTTGACCTAATACTGATTTGCATAACTCCATTGGTGGAAAAGTTATCCTTTTCATTCAGTTTCCTGGCTTTATTGGTTTGTGTCACAACCTCAATATATTTGAAAGAAGTTTATTTTTAATGTAATTTCTTCATAATGTATATGTGGATGGTTGTAGCCATATCCACTCACACATACAAGTTGTATATATGCATGAATAGGCATACATGTACTGTACATGCGCACAAATTAACATGCACGTTCGTGCATACACACACTCGTGCAAACAATACCAGGCATGTACATTCCTATGCACAGACTGAGGGGACAGACAGTAAATCTGTCTCAAAATGTGTTGGCAATTCTTTTCTTTGCCTGAGAAAGCGATTTGCATTTGACCTGACTGTACTTGTATTTTTAGAAGCTAAAGTTCTCAAAAGGATGGATGGAATTTCAATGCTAGTCATAAAACTAACAGTCCTTCTGTTTTCCCCCTCCCCCCATCTGATTGTAATGACCATGTTGTTCTTTGCATGATGATTATACAGAAAATTCATGTTGCCCTTTTTGTTTTAAGGACAAATTGTACAGAAGGAATTTATAAGGATCTGAAAGTTGAGATGGAGAGAGGATGTTGTGCATTAATGACATACTTTAAAGAGGGAAGAGTGGATAGTAGCAGATGTATGTCATATAAAACACTAAGAGAAACAACTTACCACCTATACAGTACTTGTTTGTGGCAATTTTTCTTCATATACATTTTGTTTGCATTGTGGCCTGTTTGTAGCAAGAAACAGTAGAATACTTTTAATTAGTCCCCTCATACTTATAACTAACAACCACCACCGTTAAAATATTTTGCCTTTCCTTCATTTTCTCTCTCTATTTCATTTCTATCCTTTTTTACTCCTCTTGCTGCATGCTAGCTGGCAAATACAATCTAAACAGCTACTCTCTGGCAAGGAGATCTGAAGCTTTCATATGGGAAGAGCGCTCAGGGTGGGAGGGGTACCTGCATAGCCTCTATTTTCCTACAGAGACTAGGTACTAATCACTTTCTCAAGCTTTATGCCCATACCTAATGTAAGTAGGTTTTGCAAATCTGTTAATGATTAATTTGACTGCTTGCAATTAACAAAGGACAATCATATCTTTAAAAGGAAAATGGGAAAGTAACTTTTAGAGGGTGTCAGTATTTTGTACCATAACAACCCAGTGGCATTGATTCAGGAGTAAGAGCAGTGGCTGTGTGGGAGTGAAGAAACTGAAACACAAGTTAATACTTAAATTAGCTCTAATTTTTTATTCACAAAATTCAGAGTAGTTTTTAAGCCAGTTATGTTTTTTTAATGTCAAAAGTTAACAATCTGAAATTTAATAGTTACCAGGATTTGTTTTTATTATAATAGAAATATATTTGTATGTTATAACTTCACACATGGCCTAAAACAAAGCACTAAAAGGCAGTTCAAAAAGCTTTTTAAAAATGTACATTTAATTCCTTTAAGTCACATGTAAAGGACACTGATATGCTTAATGACTGAAAAATGGATGACTTGCTGGATTTAATGGGTTGAAACATAAAGAAGTAATAGTCTTGGAGCCATTCTGTAGTGATTTTTGCCTTCTAATTTGTGATGTTATTGTATTTAAAGCAAACGCTTTTATGGCCTTGGTGGTTATCAAGGTAAAAATGATCTTCCAGTTTCCAAAGATACTAATCTTCTTCAATGTCATGGTTTTTATTTCTTAAAGAACACTTTGTTTAGAATTTTTCTTGGGATGAGCTGTATAGTTATCACCTTGTACCTAACACATAAAACATTTTATAGAACAGGTCTTGGCATTTAGTATATATACTCTTTGCACTTTCAGGTCATTACTGGTAAATTTTATATGTCCCTAGGATATTTCTATATATTGCATAACATTTTATAGTTTCCTATGGTATCTTTCAGTGATCTGTGTTTCTTTGCTAATTATCAGCACAGAAAATCTTTGTTTAGTAGCATGATATGCTGTCTTTTGTGGACTTATTTTATCACAAGAGAAGTAAAGTTTGCTGCGCTATAGGTGTGGTCTGCAACTGAAACAAAGGGATTTATTTTCTTCTTCATATACGTGTATCACTCCCATCGACAGTAATAGTATTTGAACATATGCAGCAGATTTCAGAGGAGACGACCACACCTACTAAGGTGAATCCATATTCACTGTTACTTCATCGATCATCTTTCTCATTCACTATGAACATCCCTGCTACCATTTAGGATTATTGATGACCAAATTTGAAGACTTCTGTGTGTAAACTTATCCTATAGAAATGAATTCTCTGATTATTTTTTAATGAATTATGCTAAATTATTTATCTAGGCTAAAATAATATTGCACCAAAGTTTTCAAAATGTCAGATTCAGATGGCATTTTCAGGAAAGTGCTTATGTACAGATGAGCCAAATTACCAAGCTTTTGCTTAGCAAAGCAAAACTCTAGTTGGTTTTTAAATGTATGGCACTGCCAGAGCTTGCATCTCAATGGGAGCCATTGATTTGCTATATGGCCCCTCTCTGAAGCTTTTTTGCCTGCTGTAATAGACTGCTTTTGAAAAGGCTTTTTATTGTGTTAATGGCATGAAGGAGACAGTTCTCTGCAACAATAACCATTTATAAGACAAATAGTATAGGATCTAACAGCAAATATACTGGATTTTGAGCAAGGTGGCCTAGAAATTTATTTTCATGGCCATTGATATGAAATGCTACTTCTTTTCAACTCTTGGAAAAACACAGTAATACCAGCTGAAGGATGCTACAGAACTAAGTCCCTGGCAGAGATTATACATAACAGTTGCTGCAGTTTTTCTCCCATTTATTCATTCAGCTGACATAACCCATTTGCCCATGCAGAACTGCACAACAGTTAACAGTAAGTGCTCCCTAAATGGGCACTTCCTTTCTGTTCAAAGGTGAACATTTCAAGATTATACAAATAGCTGCAATCCTTTATATTGGTGTGTTAATATTTCCCTTGATCTTAACGCAAAACACATTTTTTATTATTTTTCCATCTTGGAAAACAGACACCTCAGGGCTTGACCTCAATGCTCAGCATGTGCAAATTGCAGCTAATACAATGATTGCTATACTTAATGATGGCAGACATAAGACCAGATCCAGGCAAGTGCAGTAAATCCTGTGTGCTGTCTGTCATGTCACTGCCCGTGTTTTGTGATTTGTTAACCCAGTATGTTTTCCCTTTTAACATTAATTGCAATTTCAACAGTAAAATCTGTTTTTAGCAAGGACAAGATGTTGGTTTTAGATTATAAGGACCAAACAGGTGTTTATTACTTTGGGCTATGCTTCATTAAAATGATCACCATTTCAGCACCAAACCATTTCAACTGGGTTTTCTATGCTGATGCACCATGTCTTTGACTATATTTATGAGAGGCCATGAACATCTGCACAGATGCCCTGTGAATCAGCTCTGGCCCCATGGATGGCGCCCTTGTTTCCACAATAACTCAGCTTTTCCTCCCTTAGCTGCTTTTGGGACTCACAAATGGTTTTTTTTTTTTTGGTTTTTGTTTAATTTCTGTGGGAGAAAAGGCGGATGATGTGCATCTCTCATGCACCTGTCCTGCCCACTCCTCCATCGCCTACTCTACTACTTCCCAGTATGGTCTGGAGCTGAGAGGGAAGGGTGTCTGAACTTCTCTTCTTTGTGAAAGAAAAGAGTGTCTGGTGTGAAGGTTTTTCTCCATATGTGAACTGAGGGAGCATGAGCTGGCTCATTGCACTAGCACTACCGTTAATGATTCACTCAAACTATGAGCCAAATCCAGCTGACTTCCTTGCTCATGAAAGTACAACAGATCTAGTGAAGCCTTAGCTGATGTTAATTGTAGTATATTTTTAGCTGTCTTGTGAAGGGAATGGAACTGCTTGGGCTAGTAAGATAAGCAGTACCATTCTCTTTACAAGACAAAATGTAGCTTTAACATGTTTATTTCCACAGACCTAGTGTTGCTCAAAGACATTCTCCTGCATTTCAACCCTCTTTAAAAAAAATTATAAAAACAATAGGGCTATAGATCAGTGACTATGGTGGAGTGTTCTACTTAAAAATGGATTGAACAATATGGGTTGAGAGTAGAAGTTGCTATGTAAATACATGTAAAAGGTCAGAGATACATCAAATCAAAATTAAACCGCAGCTGACAAACTCAGGAATATGACATTGTTCTGGCATTGCAGTATAAACAGTGTGTCTCTATTTTTCAAGAGTAATAGTGAAGATAAGTGCTTAGTTATACCAACATAAAATCAGACACACTCCAGTGGTCTGGCCCCGACTATAATACCCAGGCACCCGGTATAATACGTCATCCCTCACTGCAGTCAGAGAAATAGTTTGTATGGTGCTACTCAGTATGAGTAAAGGTATCAGAATCTGGTGAGCTAGATTTGTGCCATTGTATCCTTCAGCAGAATTTTACTCCAAAGTTCTGCTAGTTTTGAAGCTTGCAGCTTTCATAAACTATGGAATGTGCTGGCTCCTAAAAGTTACACTACAGAGAACATATATTAATACAATGCCAGGAAAAATATTTTTGATTATAAATTAAAAAGAAAACCAACAGATTGGCGGGAAGAAAAATAAATCTAATAAAATTGTAGTAATATGCAATGGTGTTAATCTTTCATCACAGCCAGTCTCAATTTATATATCAGTAGCATGACTGGGGGGGCAAAAGTGGGTGAGAGTATTCAGCACTATAGCTGACAAAAATAATGCTGAAAAGTGGTTTCTTACATGCTAAATTGCACAGATTCAACTGTTGTAAAACATTCATTTTTTAAATGAGAGATGTTACACCTGGCACCATTTTAACTGCAGGTTTTCCCATTAGTATTTGTGTTGAGCCATCTCCAGTGAAATAACATATGGCCTATTCAATATGATAAGAAAGAAAAACCAAAACTCCACACTTCATGTAATTCACCAGTTTTCTGAGAATCTAGTAAACTCACATTCACCAGCTTGTCTGAGCAGAGAAAGTAAAAGCTTAGAAGGTCTTTAGGTAGCATTTTTATAGACTGTTACAAGATCCACTTCCACTTAAACTTTGAAAAATACATCCCTCCAACTGTTAAAGAACTTGTTTAAAATATAACAAATAGCAATAGATGTTTTTCCCCCAAAAGTTAAATGGGATAGATTAATCAATGTTTATATTTTTAATCTTGTAAATATTTATTTTGGGTACTCTGTATCTGTATTGGCACTGACTCTGGTGTTTGCTTATGTACCATTGTGAATGTTGGTGGTTTTGGTAGTCACCCTTCTAACGAATGTAAGGAACTCTGATGAACTGCACTTTTCTTCTTTCATTAAAAACCTTAATGTGTAAAAAATCCACTGTCATGTTAGATGTCATGATTAATGCAATTAATAAATTAAGTTGTTACTTTTCATTATTGTTGTCTCAATTCCTGATAGCAGTGACATATTCAGTGAATTGGAAAATACTATGCTTTTGAAAACAAGACACGGCAAGTAATGTCCCCAAGATAACTGAAAATGACACACTCATGATAAAAATATTTGTTTTTAATATATAAATACCTTCACATACAATAATAGACAAACCTTAGATTGATGAAACTAACTTTTCAAAAAATTGCTAAAAACTTGAAAATGTTTTTAAAAAACAAATTAATTTTGGGCCCACCTGTTTTGTTGGTTAAGCTTTTTTTCCTTTTATACTACTGGGATGATGAAAGTAGATTAGCCAGTTTCATTTTTATTTCAAGTCAATTTTACTTCCTGGTTCTCTATTGTTAGCACTATGATAACCCCATGTGAATTGCAAAGGGTGTGTGGAAACACAGGTCAAAAACCATTCCTATTGATATCATTTAAAAAACTCTCAGAAATATTGTTAATAATAAAAACTAATGATAATTAATATTTGCTGTAGGCAGAGCTGGGCAGAATTTTTTCAGTTAATTGTTTTTTTTAACCAAAAAATGCATATTTTTGGGACTGAAAACTATTTGTCAGTTTGGGTTGAATTAGTTGATTTTGGTTGAATTTTTTTCTAAAGAGTCAAAATGTTTCAGTTTGACGTTTTCATTTTGAAAATTTTATTCTGAAAGTGACACAATTTTGTTTTAAATTTTCTATTTGAGATAGTATTTTTATTTCAAATTTGGACAATTAAAAAAAGGGTGAAAACCACCAGCGACATCCAAATCAAAATGAAAAACATGAAAAAAATCATTTCAAGTCAGCTTGGAAAGTTTGGTTAATTCAAAACTAATTTATGTAGAGCTTTTCTATTTGGTGAAAATATTTTTAAAAAGGTTTCATTCAAATTTGAACCAGATCTTTTAAAATTTTTATATATTTGTTTGGTCTCCATTATTCATTCAGCTCTTGCTGTAGGCTTCTTTCAAACTTAAATTCCAGACTGACCTAGTGCTTCTTTAAAGTGACACCTTTATCTTCATTTACTCAGCAAATGAGTAGTCTCTGTTTTAGAAAGAGCTACTTATTACTCAATGGCAGCAATTTATATTTGCATCAGTAATGTAAACTGATTTTTAATAGTCACATTTATCCTCTTTACTGGATTAAACAGCACTTTCCTTCCATACCTCAAGCAATCACTGCACTTGCTTGTTCAGGTTTTGAAATATTGATCTGATTAGAATAAGAACCTGAACACTCTTTTCTGAAGTTTCCAGTAAGGTGTATTAACAAGTCACTGTATAATTAGAAAAGAATAAAACCCATCAAGACAAATAGCCTGCTATGATACATAGATTCATAGACTCTAAGGCCAGAAGGGAACATTATGATTGTCTAGTCAAAGCTCCTGTAGAATACAAGCTATAGAACTTCCAGCACATAATTCCAAAAGCAGATCTTTTGGAAAAATATCCAGTCTTGATTTAAGAATGGTAAGCTGACCCTTGGTAATTACTCTCATTGTTTAAAATGTATGCCCCTTTCCATTTGGAAATCGATCAAGCTCCTTGAGTCTGTCATTGTAAGGCAGGTTGTCTAATCTTTTAATAATTCTCATAGCTCTTCTCTGAACTTTCTCCAATTTATAAAATGTCCTTCTTGAATTATGAACACTAGGACTGGACACAGTATTCTAGCAGCAGCCACACCAGGGCCAAGAACAGAGGTAAAACAACTTCTCTTCTCCTACTCAAGATTCCACTGTTTATGCATCCAAGGATAGCTTAAGCCCCTTTGGCCACATTGCTGCATAGGATGTTCATGTTCACCTGTTTATCCATCACATGATTTTCAGTTCATATGAAGAGCTGCTTCTTGCATAACAAGAGTTGTGTATAAAAAGGTCAGTGTAAAAATGATGAGCAGAACAGGAAGTGCAAGTTAACTTGATCTTGCATTCATGAGAGTGCTGCTCCCCTACTGTGGACAGTGGTATAATAAAACCTAGGAGGTCAATATGTAGCTAAGCTCCTCATCTGTAAAATAAGGCACACATTCATGTCCATGCTGCCTCACCTGCCCATTTCTCAAATCCACCACATCCTTCCTTTTTTTTGTCATGTGCACTTGGAAAAAAAAAAGAATGGGCAAATAGATTACCTGAGACTTAAAGCTGCTCAGTGCAGATGATTGCCTAGTGGCTACCTTATTTGTGCCTATATGTAGCTGTCACTCTCTTTTGTGCTGGAGTAGAGCAACCTTGCTTCACAGACTTCAGCTGAGTGACTCTCAGATGCACTATTAATGGAGCAGTATGTTCAACAAAACCAGATTAAATAGCCAGAGGAGTGGGGCTGCCAGCCACCTCAGGCTCTGGGGCAAGGCTTGTGGGGGTCCCATCTCTGTGCCCCCAGAAGGGATGGGGTCTCGGGCAGAAGGGGTAGGACAGTGAGTCTCCCTTCAGCCCTCAGTACCCTGTGCAGTGCCCAGCATGGTGCTCTGACACTCTGGTGGCACTTCAAAGGGGCCTGGTGCTCTGGCTGCCGCCGCTGCCACAGTAACTCTCGGCATTGGCGAAGAGCTCCAGCCCCATTTGAATTGCTGGGCCCAAGGCAACTGCTCCTTTTGCCCCTCCCCCTCTTGTCGGCAGGCCCGAGCCAGAGGGAGTAGTTGTGAATAAATCTGTGCAGAAGAAGTAGCAATAGAACCAAAAGGCCTGGATGGAGACTAAATTCCAATGTAATAAGACTGAATGTTTATCATTGAGCTAATAGAATCATAGACTACTAGAACTGGAAGGAACCTCAAGAGATCATCAAGTCCATTCCCCTGCCCTCACAGCAGGACCAAATACCAGATCATCCCTGACAACTATGTGTCTAACCTGCTCTTAAAAATCTCCAATGGTGGAGATTCCACAACCTCCCAAGGCAATTTATTCTCGTGCTTAACCACCCTGACAGTTAGGAAGTTTTTCCTAATATCCAGCCTAGACTTCGCTTGCTGCAGTTTAAGTCCATTGCTTCTTGCCCTATCTTCAGAGGTTAAGGAGAATATTTTTTCATTCTCCTTGTAACACCCTTTTAGGAGTCCCCTTCCCCTGTGAAATAAATGAAGAAATCCCTAATCCAGTGCATCTCCAAAGTTTTGGTGGATTGTGCTCCTGCAAAATGGAACCCAAAGTACTTACTAGTAGGGAAGATGGCCTGAAAGTGCAGGGGCGACCCTTTTTGAAGTATCCACTCTGCAAACATGGCTAATAAATTAAAGAAAACATTCTCAGCCCTAATAAACCCTTGCTGGGTCTCAGATCCTGGGCTCCAGCCCAAGCAAGAACAATCCACACTGCTATTTTTAGCCACACAGGTTGAATTAGTTGACCTACACTCTGAGACTCTCTGCTGGGGTTTTTATTTCTATTGCGTAGCTGCACTCCGGAGAGCAAGGTGGAAGTGCATGTGGCTTAGGAGGAGTGGATGATTCTTTTGTTCTGTGGTGGTTAGACTAGAGTGTGGTATTTGACGGGGCCGCACTGTGAGAAGGCAGGCCTGGTGCAGAAGTATTGCTGGGGGAGGGGATCAGAGGCTGAGCCATTGCTGTGAAGGTTGCCAGATACCCAGTTTTCAACTGGAACATATGGTTGAAAAGAGACCCTGGTGGTTTCACTCAGACAGGGTGAGGTCACAGGAGACCCCTTGGGGCGGCTTCCCGCAGTGCTGAGAAGGCCACTGCCACTCACCTTCTTGTTCTCTGGGGCTGCTCACCACCCAGTCCTGCTGGGCCAGCTCCCTGGTCTCCCCCAGCCAAGGCCCCAAGCTGAGATCACTATCTCCCCGAGAAGCAGTGCAGACACTGAACCTCTTCAGGTCCAAGGAGAGGACAATTTAGGGCCCAGGTTCCCAGGAAACCACTCTCCAAATGGGATCAGAACCCCAAAGGAATTATTTAGGTAAGCCCCCTTTAGCAATGAAAGGGGGAATGTACACACTGATTTGCCCCCCCCCCCAGGTAATAATTATTTACACTGGGCTTGATAGCAAACAAAAGTGATTTTATTGAGTACAAGCAGTAGGATTTAAGTGATAACAAGTGAAAACAGGCAGAGCAAAGTAGATTACAAACTCAAAATAACAGAAAACACTTAGCTAATTCTACACTGAAACCGCAGTACAAACATGTTACAGATTCATTATAAACTCACCCTAAACTGTTTCTTTTCCAGCTCAGCCTTCAAACCAGGGAAGACTCCTTTTCCCTGGGGCCTTTGGTTCGTTCCCCTGGGTGTGCCCATTAGAGATCCACATTCCTACTTTCCTATTGTTTTTAAAGATTCCCTTTTTGCATGGGAATCACCTGGCCAGTTGGGATGGACATGTGACTTCCCCAGACCAACCACTGCTAAGATTTAAAGGACAAAAATTATTGTTTAACAGTTGGTCATCAAGACATTGAGGGAAAATGAAATGGGGTGTTTCGATTATTACAGAAAATAGACACCACAGAACGCAATTTTTATTAGTGTGAGTCTATGATAGGAATATATTGCATCTAACTGTATCTTTTCCATTCCATGCCACTACACTGGTAGATTTTGTTTGCTGACATGTAACAAACCTTATGAGAATGTAGCATTTAAAGTGAAGAAATCAGTCCTGCAATCTTTTGGCAGGGGTATCTGTATTTTTTCTGATTAATAAACTGAGCTTTTGAGCCTTCCAATTAGACCATATTAAGCCATTAACTTGCCATTTTCAGGGTCTGATTATGCAGCTACTGCATATGAACAGCTTCTATTGAAATCAGCAGGAATTGCTTTTATTAAGGGGCTGAATAAATTGGGACCTAAGTCTTTCAGGCAGCTGTCTGTTGCAGCTTTCTCAGACGTTTTAGACCTGTGTTTGTATGAACACTAGGTTAGGTGAAATGGGTTCATCGTTTTACATGCTCTTCTAGATTTTGCCTCAGAATTCTGAAAGTTTGAGGAAAAATGACAGGACCAGATTACATGGTTAACTTCAGTTTGTCTGCCCTGGATCCTAACTCCTTGGTATATAACATACTCAGACTTAAATGACTATATAGGAAAATAAAGAGAAAACAGGATAAATCCATAAAGGCAAATGTCAACTCCTAGTAGAGAGAGAACGGAGATTTCAAACTGAGCTATGAAACCTTACATTTCTGCATCAGTTCAGATGAACACTCTGGGCTATTTATAGCACTGTTCTTTATTACAGTTCTATTAGCATATCCTTCATCTGAAGATCTACATGACTAACCAAAACCAATAGGCTTTTGTATTTTGTTTCCAAAAGGGAAAGCCAGTATGAAGCTAGTGTTCTTTGGGATAAATTATAGACCCGCTGCTAGTAGAAAACCAACTACTTATTTAGTAATATTTGTTAGCATTGCACAAGTCCATTTAGTTAAAGCCACATCCCTGCACACAGAGATTCAGCTACCAAGTTCAGATTTCAGAAGATCCAGAAAGAGCATTCTTGCTATTGTTTTTAACTACACAAGCAGTAAGTTTAACTAGCAACAGCAATTCCGAACGTGTTAATCATAACTGAGAAATAAAGGATAGTATCTAGGGGTATGTCTACACAGCAACATATTTCAAAATAACTTAGTCTGCGTCTACACAGCAGGCAGTTATTTCGAAATAATGTTGAAATACTGTCAAGCTGGAGGACTTCTTACTCTAACTCCTGTAACCCTCATTGTATGAGGAGTAAGGGAAGTAGGAGGAATAGTGCTCTATTTCGAAATAAGTGATGTGTAGACACTTCCAATTTCAAAATAAACTATTTTGAACAAGGTAAGCAACTGATGTAGCTCAAGTTGCGTAGCTTATTTCGAATTAAACCCTGCAGTGTAGACTTACCCTAGGAGATGACCCGGAAGTGAGAAGTGGTTCTTAGACTCCTGTTAACAGAGAAAGATCTGAATTGTGTGTTCATTTACCTTCTTGTTTGTCCAGTGAAGTTATTTGACCTGCTAAGTTAATGTTCACTAGGGGGCTGTGCCCCTGTTCGCTACACTTGCTAAGCCCCCTGTCTCTGGCAATAGGCAGGCCTGGCTCGCCCCCCGGCCACTGGAGAAGGCTGCGGCCACAGTCAGCCCTGGCCTCTCTTCCTCCCCACCCCTCACCCAGCTGCAGCCAGCCCTTGCTTCTAGGTTCCCCCGAACCGCAGCCAGACCTAGCGACTTGCCCCTCTCATCGCAGTCAGCCCTGGCCTCTCCACAATCCCCCATGGCTGCAGACTGCCCCAGCCTTTCGGCCCCACCCCAGCCACAGTGAACCCCAGCATCTCAGCCTCGCACCACTCCCCCACCGCTGCCCCAGTCTCTCGGACCCTTTCCGGATGCTGGAGGAGGGCCGGGGCCAAGCCAGCCACAGCAGCTGGGGCTCTCCCCCAGCCACTGGAGAGGGAAGAGGAGGACCTGCCAGGCCAGGGCCGCAGTGCCCATGCTGGGAGTGGGTGGGACTTGTTCCTGAGAATGCAGAGTGACATAAAGATATCACTCTATCATCCTACAGAACTTTTTTTATATATAGAGAGAGAAAGTAGCCTTTGACATGCATAGGAACCTGATAACATTACAAAGTTTGCAAAGTCATCCTTTTGGAGTATAGTGCATACCATCCAGCCTCATGAACATGAAGACCAACTTTCCATTCTTCATCCTCTTTTAGTCGTTAAGGTCTCTAGCACACAGAGGCATAAATCACGATCCTTTCATTTTGCTCTGTCAGTTGCAAGCACCTTACATTTCTCCCAGATCTATGTCTCCTATCATCTTCCAGATGGTAGCAGGCTTCTTAACAAGCTTCTTAATTTTTCTTTTCCCTTTGGGATTTCATGTCAGTGTCATCTTGTCATGGCTGGTTTTCTCCAGGCTGATGATGTGTATTCAGTCATATGATGCATCTTCAAGAGCTTACCAACCTACAGATATGTAGGCCTATTTCAAACCTTCTGGCTGGGGAACTTCCTCTGTGTAGCAAAGATTGTCAGTGCTTTGAAGTTATTTACTGTGCATCTCTAACATCAGAATAAAAGTAAGTATCATTTTGTTCTGTGCAACTGCTTGTTCAATCCAACTTTTTTCTTGGCTTGATCCATATCATTTAACTGTTTTCTCTCCAACAGAGTCTTTCCTTTCATTGCAGTATCTAAAAGAATTGCTTCCATAGGGAAGAAGAATAGTTAAAGAATCATAGAATCATAGAATTGGAAGGGACCTTGAGAGGTCATCAAGTCCAGTCCCTTCATGGCAGGACCAAGCACCATCTAGATCATCCAACATTGGAGATTCCACAAGCTCCCTAGCTAATTGCTGGGTATCAGGTGACCTCGGATCTATTATTCCTGGCTCTGTCTCCGCATCCTGTGTCACCTTCAGCAACTCACTTAACCTTTTTCAACCTCAGTTCCCCATCTGTGAATGGGGATAGTTGTATTTTCCTAACTGAGAGGAGTTTCATGAGCCTAAATGCATTAACAGTCTGTTCAGTGTCTGAAGAATAGTATTAAATTCTGGGATTGGAAGGCACTAGAGCAATTGTATCTTCTTCATCAGCCCAAAATAATATTGCACAATATACATTTGAATCTGCAGGGGAAATTTTAGACAGAATGCAATTAGCTACCTTTAAATTTGGTCAGTTTCACAGTGGCTGGAAGGCAGGAGAATGGCTCAGTGATGGTGAATGTATGTGTGATGATATGTGAGTATGTTATAAAGGATGGGTTGCTATGAGTTTGTTTGAGATGACTGCATTGCTCAGGAATGAGACAACATATAGTCATTTATGCAGTTTTTCCCCCAATATGTAGTAATAAAAATATCATCACTTATTTTCTCTATGCCACATCAGTCTTCCAAGGCTTTGAATGCGTTGGGCCCTGGCTATATTTGAGACCAATTTATACTGAGGCATTTTTGTCTTCAGAGGCCATTTGCCTTTTAGGGAATCTAATATCATGTCTTAGATCCACAGGTCATTGAGGACAAAATGGGGAACCTGCTCTACTTGGCATCAGTCTTGGTCCATTTTTCCTTCACAGATAGCAGGGGTGGGGAACTGCTGGCCCACGGTCTACATGCGCTTCATCAGGGTTAGCTCCTGGCGGGCTGAGTGTCCGCAGGCACAGAGCCCTGCAGTTCCCAGTTGACGTGGTTCAACATTCCCGGCCAATGGGAGCTGTGGGAAGCGGTCTGGCTTGAAGTTTCCCTATCCCTGACATATGGGGTCTCATCCTGCAGCCCTTATTTACATGAGTAATCTAATTAAGCTTATGCAAGAAATTTGCTCCACCCACGTAAAGCCCAAGTTTTCAGGCTTCAATCGGTTAGGGTGCAGAATGGCTGGGGAAGTGAAATCCACCCCTCAATCCAGGGCCAGGAAGGATTGCTATGCTGGCCCCAGTTGTTGCTACTTGGGCCTATGGGCTGAAATAGAAGCCAGAGCTCTTCTGTATCATTTGCCTAGTTGACAGGGCTCATTAGATTGGTGATGCCTTGTTTGTCCCACCCTGGCCCACTCTCAGACATGACTGTGATTGTAGCCTGTGCAAAATCAGCATGGAAACTTTTTCCATGGTGGGGTAGGCAGCTGGACACCCTGGTGTGGCCACTCAGACGGTAGATTCTCCATGCAATTCCCATGCACAGCTTACCTGGTTCAGAAGATCTTGCACTGATCCTCTATGCCAGGGTGAATTTCACCCTGTGGGACTACAATCAGGCACAGGGCCTGGCTGGGAAATGCTTTTCAGAGTCATCATTTAGCAAAACAGCAGCGGTGATGGTTGAGGCTGTTTTCAATATTGATGGTTGAATAGCTTCATTGTACATTAAAACTGGAAGAGCAAATACTTCATTTCTAGGTTTGTGAGTCTGAATACAGAAGGGATCTCCAGGCTTTTGGACAACATGTACAGATCTGAGATCATACTGTCCACCTCTGAACAACCTCCACCGAATGCCCCCTTTCTCTCTGGGGGCCATCACTGTCACGCTGCATGTTTGGTATTCTCCCTTACTTCCTGTTATTGAAACTTGCAGGCAGATGGAGCACTGAGTTATGAAATGAATGTAATGGGAAACCTAATGTATAAGGAATTTATTTTCAAATCATGTGGAACGTCTTGCTCTGCTAGTTTTGGCTGTCTCTCACACTGATTTATTAATCAGACATCTTAAAGGGCCAGCACTTTATGTTTGTCTCCTCATAGTTGAGAGGAAAATGCAAGGATTTATGTGCCCTGTATATTAGATCCAGCAGGAAACAAACTTTTGTGAATTCAACTGGAGTTATTGTTTTGTGGATCTGTTTTTGTATCTCCAGTGGGGTTGTACCAAAGAGTCACATGGCCCTTCTGCTTCCATTTATGAATGAGCTCTGCTCTACGCATAAACTCTGAGGCTGCGTTTACACTGCAGGCTTCTTGCACAAGAACAGCTGTGTGAACTAAAATGGCCATCAGAGCTTTCTTGTGCAAGAGAGCATCCACACATCTATTGCACAAAAGCACATGGCAGTGTGGATGCGCTCTTGCGCAAGACCTTTTGCACAAGAACTCTTGCGCAAAACAGTTCTTGTGCAAGAAGCCTGCAGTGTAGACGTAGCCTAAGGGTATGTCCACTGGAAGGTATAATTTCCAGCTCGAGGTGACTGACCTGTTTTAGCTGTGATAGGACTAGCATGTTCAAAACAGAAGTGCAATGATAGTACTAGGGGCAAGCTTCTTCAAGTATGATCCCAACTAATATCTTAGGTATATTTGTCCGGGGTCCTGCCAGCAACTTGTGACACATCTGGTTTTAGCATTCTAGCTTAACCCCTTGCCGGGTCCAGAGCTCAAGGTTCAGCTAAAGTCTAAATGTCTACGCAGCAATTTTACAGCCCCATAGCCCAAGCCTTGTGAGCCTGAGTCAGTGGTGGGTGCTTGAGTGCTGTGTAGACTTATTCCCAGGGGTGACATGAGAATGTGAGCTGCCTTAGGCTCTGCAGACCTGGGCTCTAATCCTGTGGATCCCTATGGGTAAATACTGATGGATTAGATTTTCTGATCCTACATAATGTATCCCCAAACATTCTTTGTCAGGGAAGCCTTGGCTCATGGGTGTCTACCCCACAAAAGGCCTGAAGAGGTTAATGTAGCTTGATGGGCTGATTAACTGCCCAGGGTGCCCTGAAAGAGGAGCCTGGGAGTAGACATTAATGAGTGATGAGGCTCAGCTGAACAGGGGGGAAATCTGTAGCAAGCCCAGGAGCTAAGTGTAGCTTGGGGCTGCAGGGAAGTAGTTCATACTATTCCCTGGAAGAAGGGACTTGTAGGCTGATAAACTGAGAGAGGAGAGACATCCAGAAAGGTAGCAAGCAGCTGGATGGAACAGATCTTGGATTAATTAGAGAACCTATGAACAGGAGCCTGGAGTAAAGGGTGGAACTGGGTTGCCCTACCAAACACTGGGGAAGTGGCACAATCCAGGCAGTGGTGGCAAGCAGACGATCTGAGACAGTTTGCCCAAAAGATTCTGTCCCCCTGCAAGGGGAGTGACCTGGCTGGAAAGCCAAGTCACCAAGTGGAAACTGCAGTTTCTAGTCAAAGAGGATAATGGGTGGAGGGAGAGTCTGCAACACCTAGAAGCAGCTCATCAGAGTAGTCAGGAGAAAGTGTCCCTTAAGGTTGAGTGAATCCTGTGATACTTTGTCAACAAAGATAATTTTTTTATACCTTCACCTTATCTCAAGACAGTAGCAAAACTTCACGTGATGCCGTTTTTTAAAAGGTTATTTCTTTTGAACACCCTAGAGTGATATCGGTTCTCAGGGCATTCATGCTACTTCCACGTTTGCTCTTTTTTTAGTTCTGAAGAACTGGGCTCAGACCTTGCACCCCTGACACTCATGTGAGGCTTGCAATTGATTTCAGTGCAGACATGATCAGACCTTTGGCGTAGTGCAGCCCTCGTTCCCTGTTAGAGCTGGAAAGCCAAACTGCATACAGTGTGTGAATTCAGCTTCTGCACAATTTATAATTTCCATTAATTGTCTAAAGTGCTGCACTTTCTATACTGTCTTGAAAGGATCTCTGTTTACATTGATTGCAGAGGATAATATTTCTAACATCAGTAACCATGGCAATGAATAATTCTATTCTCAGACTCTATGCCAGCTGCACTATCGCCTTGATAGTAGCACTTGGGCAGCTTGCTAATGAGAGCCTTCTTTGCTGTAGGAGGACTTGATCACTGCCCATAGATCATTCTGCAGTTTCTTAAAGACACATTCCATTATTAATGGTTGGATGACAAATCTCAACTATCCTGTATAGCTGTTATTGAGTGTAAGACTTATGATTTTAAAGTAAAAAATATGGATAATGTTTTTTGAAGACCTTAAGGTAAAAAGTGTGTCTCTCTCCTACCTCCCCCATCAAATTAAGGGCAAGACTAGGTCACTTCAGAACAGGTGTTTGTTATGCAAAATATTATCACCCAATTCAGCAATGAGCTGATTTTTTGTCCCTGGAAAGATAAAGTCACATATTTTAAAAGGTTAACTTAATACACTTAAAGTAAAGAATCATTTGTAAATATCTTAACTGTAGGGATTGTGTTGCTTCTGAATTTTACTTATCAGATCAAAATATTACTTCTACATCTATATCTGAACATGATTAAAAGACGTGGAAATAATTTTTTGTGGTGATAATTCTTCTGCTTCTCTGATGTCAGGTAAGGAAGGAGTTGTGGTGGGAAAGGTATAGTGGAGCAAGGCACAGGTCCCTATGGGGAGGCCCTGGGAAGAATTACTGGGGTCCTTGAAAGAAACTTTCCCTTGGGCTTCTGGATGTGCACCCCAACTGATGGGCCTGGTGGATGGCTGCTGTGTGCGACTGCTCAAAGGCCCTCTCTTCCCGGCTGGCCTCTGACCCCCCACCCCAGTAGGAAAGCCTCCCCCTTCCTCTCCACAGTGTTGTGAAGGACACAACATGTGGAGACCACCTCAGGGATGTTGTGCTCCCCCACATTGAGGCAGGTCAGGAGGCACCTAAACTGTGCCTTCAAGCACCTGAAGGCATATTCCACCTGCATGCAGGTCCAGCTGAGGTGGGCATTGAATTGGTCCCTGCTGAGTCCAGGTGGCTGGTGTACAGCTTCATCAGCCATGGCATGAGGGGGTAGGCTGTGTCCCCCATGATGCACAGTGGCATATGCACGTCCCCAACTCCAAAGTCACACTGAAGGAAAAATGTTTCAGCTTCCAGCTTCTGGCAGAGGCTGGAGTTTCTAAATACGCTGGCATCGTGTACTCTGCCTGACCACCCAACGAAAATGTCTGTAAACTGTCCATGGTGGTTGACCACGGCCTGCAGCACTATCGAGAAATAGCCCTTCCTGTTGATGTATTGGGCAGCTTGATGATGTGGTGTGTGAATTGGGATGTGGGTTCCATCAATCGCTCTCCTGCAGTTGGGGAGCCCCAGGGTGGCAATCCTGCGATGATTGGGTCCAGGTCTCCCAGACGAATGACCCCGCACAGCAGGACAGAGTTGATGGCCCTCACCACCTGCAGAAGGAGACAAACAAAGACACAAAACAGAGAATGAGAGGGAGTGCCTGAGCCCTTGGTAGGTGTCCACCCTCCTCCCCCCTCTCAAACACCCCAGGAGCCACCCCCTATGAGGCCGCGTGTACAAGGGTGTCCTTCTACCCACCCCTGTGTCAGTCCTTTAGTTCGGTGGCGTCGGCTGCGCACACCGGTTCACCGTCCGCCTCCCTCTAGTCCAACGGGAGAAGGAAAGTCTTAACGGAGGGTTCTCGTTCGCCTCTCAGCCAAGGGGTGCAGGATAGGGGGCCCCGGGCCCACCCTCTCTCACGGGCCCCAGCCCAGGGCCCTAAGGACAGGCTCCCTCAGCATCCTCTCCAGCTGGTGGGGGATGGTCCCAAAACTCACCAGCCCACCAGCAAGTCCTAGGATGCCCTGCCCTGGGCTGCTTCCTACCCTGCTGACCCCAGTGCCCCTCTGCTGCCCTTTGTTACCCCTCCCGGGTTCTCCTCCCTCCTCCGTGACCCCTCTCTCCTTGCCCGCCTCGCTCCTTCTCCCGCCTGCTCTTACTCCACCTTCCCCTGTGTGTTCCTGGCCCCTCCCTTTTATTCCCCTCTCTTCCGTTGCTCCCGCCCTGACGTCACCCACTGAGCTGGGGGGCGGGGTGCCCTGATGTCACAGGCGTGCCCGGCGCGCGGCGTCACGCCGGTGTCCGGCTCCTGCGCCCGTTAGCTGTGCGGCTGCCACGGTGTAGCATGCACAAAGGGCCGGTGCCTCCTGGCTCAACCTGAGGAGCGCAAGCGCTGCCACGGGGTTAGTGCAGGGCAGCTCGGTCCTGGCAGCGCCGGGCAGACTCGCCCCATCACACACCTTCCTCCTTAATTCCCCAGTCCTGTTCGACTCTTCATCTGTCTCTTCCTCTGCGATCCTGGAAAAAAAATCAGCGTTCCCATGAACCTTTCCGGCCCGGTGGCCGACCTCGAACCGGTAGGGCTGTAGGGTTAGGTACCACCTCATTATCCGTGTGTTGGAGTCCTTCATTGTATGGAGCCACCAGAGCGGCATATGGTCTGTCACCACCCTGAAGGGACTACCTAAAAGATAATAGCGTAGGTGTCAATCGCCCATTTTACTGCTAACGCTTCTTTCTCTATGGTGGAATATTTACGCTCTCTGGGGAATAACTTGCAGCCGATATAGTGGATGGGGTGCTCCTCCCCACCCTCTTCTTGCAACAATACAGCACCCAGGCCTACTTCTGATGCAGCTGTTTGTAAAATAAACGGTTTGTTAAAGTTGGGTTGAGTTAGTATGGGTGCTTGGGTTAACCACCGTTTTAACATAGCGAAGGCTTGCTCACGCTCCCGGGTCCACTGTACCCTCTTTGGGGCTGCGTTGCGGGTCAGGTCTGTCAGCGGGGTGGCCAGTGACGCAAAGTCTGGGACAAAATGGCGATAGTAACTTGCCAGCCCCAGGAATTGGCGTACCTGCCTTTTTTGTTGTGGGAGCTGAATAGTCTCGTAGGGCCCCAATCTTATCTACTAAGGGTCGGAGCTTACCTCCCCCAACCATATACCCCAAGTAGGACATCTCCTGTTTCCCGAAGTGGTATTTACCGGGGTTGACCGTCAGCCCTGCCTCTCGTATCGCTGCTAGGACTGCTTCTACTCGTTGTAGGTGCTGAGGCCACAACGTACTATAGATTACAA
The DNA here is from genome assembly GCA_032595735.1 of Pelochelys cantorii. Lineage (NCBI taxonomy): Eukaryota > Metazoa > Chordata > Testudines > Trionychidae > Pelochelys > Pelochelys cantorii. The sequence continues at coordinate 45,974,052 of CM064326.1, read as the reverse complement.
TATCATCTATATATGCAGCCGTGTAGTGCTCATGCTGGTGAAGGAATTTATCCATCAGCCTCTGGAAGCTGGCTGCGGCTCCATGTAATCCGAAAGGCATTCGCACAAACTGGTACAATCTGAATGGCGTTGAAAACGCAGTCTTCTCCTTTGAGGCCGGGGTCAGAGGGATTTGCCAATACCCTTTGACAGGTCTAGGGTGGAAATGTACCGTGTCGCCCCCAGTCGTTCCAGCAGCTCGTTGATGCGAGGCATGGGGTGAGCGTCGAACCTGGACTCCGCATTAACCTTTCAGAAGTTGATACAGAACCTCGTTGACCCATCGGCCTTTGGAACTAGGACTATGGGGCTCCTCCATTCACTGCGAGATTCCTCTACTACACCCCATCGCAGCATCTTGTCCACTTCCTCCCGCACAGTGTCCCACATATTTCTTGGTAATGGCCTGACAGGGTTGCGGACTTTCTTACCGGGCTCCGTCGTGATGTGATGGTGGGTTAGCGCCGTCCGTCTGGGCTGGGTGGTTAGCACATGTGGGAACTTATGCAATACAGTCAGTGGCTCCTCCTGTTGTTCTGGCGTGAGGTCGGGACCCAGCTGTAAGGGTGTAGTTAGCTCACCCCTTTCTCCTCCTGGCTCCAATTCCGTTTCCTCGCTTTCTGGGCTAATAAGGAGGCCTTCCTGTTCCCTCCACGCCTTTAGGAGGTTAACGTGATAGATGTTTGTCGCTTTTCTTCTCCCCGGCATCCGGATTTCATAATCTACCTCTCCCACTCGACGTATTACCTCAAAAGGCCCTTGCCATCGGGCCAGCAATTTAGAGTGCTGCTTGGGCAACAACAGTAGTATCCTGTCTCCGGGCTGGAAAACTCTTACTCGGGCTCCCCGGTTATAATATTGAGCCTGTCTTTCTTGGGCCCTTAGCAGGTTCTGCCTTGCAAACTCGCCCAGGGGGTATAATCGTTCTCTTAATTTGAGGATGTACTGAACTGACCCCTGTACCCGGGTGGATTGCTCCTCCCACGACTCCTTGATGATATCTAAAATACCCCTTGGCTGCCACCCGTACAGTAATTCAAAGGGTGAGAACCCTGTTGATGCTTGGGGTACCTCGCAGACTGCGAAGAATAGGTTGGGCAAGGCTCGGTCCCACTCTTTGGTGTCCTCTTCCATGAATTTTCTTAACATACCCTTTAAGGTTCGATTAAACCCGTGTACCATCCACAGACTGATGGATTGGTCAAGAGAAGTCCTTAGCTTCTTTATTTGTAATAACTGGCATAGTTCCTTCATCAGTGCCGATGTCACGTTAGTCCCCTGGTCGGTCAAGATCTCATGGGGTATGCCTACTCTTGAGAAGATTTTTACCAACTCCGCCGCCAGTGTAGGGGCCGTCGTATTCCAGAGGGGAATAGCCTCAGGGTAGCAGGTCGTGTAATCAATCACCACCAGGATGTATTGATACCTGTTGCGTGTCTTCTCCAGGGGTCCCACCAGGTCTAGCGTGCCTTGTTGGAAGGGGATATCTACCACTGGCAAGGGCACCATGGAAGCCTTCAGCACTCCCTTGGTGCCCGTTTTTTGACATTCGGGGCACGAACTGCAAAAGTCCTTGACTGCCCGGTAAATGCCGGGCCAATAAAATCTTTGTAGCAACCGGCGTACTGTCTTTTCATACCCTAGGTGCCCTGCCCAAGGGTTGGCATGGGCCAGCTCCAAGAGTCGGTGATGGTATTTCCCCGGCACTAACACCTGCCACATCACCTCGCCCCCATCCATCCCTTCTGTGACCCGGTACAACCGATCACCTTGTACTTCAAAGTGTGGATACCCCAAACCAGGATGCACCGTAGCTTCCAGGTCCATACTCTGCGTTGCGGCCTCCCAGGCTTGTTGCAACAGCAGGTCCTCTCTTTGTTCCCGTATAAAATCACTGCTCCACTCATTGGGTGCCAAGGCCAGTACTGGTTCTTCCTGGATTGTGGGGCCTGCTGGCGGGGTCTGGGCACTGTCGGGAATCTGCGTCGTCTGGGGTGGTCCTGGTGTCACCTGGGTCCTCTCCCCTACAAGGACCTCCTTCCCCCTGTCATCCTCCTGGCCCAGCCATTCCCTGATGGCCCACTCGAATCCTTGCCAGTCCCTCCCCAGCAGGACGGGATAGGCTAACTGTGGGGCGAGAGCCATGTAACACCACCCCTCCTCCTTCCCTTCGTGGATCCTTACCCAAGTTGTGGGGTAGGATTCTACGTGGCCATGCACACACTGGACTAAGACAGGCGGGCCCCTGGGGCCCTCGGCCTCTACCAGCTCTGCCCTTACCAGTGTCTGGCTGCATCCCGAGTCTGTGAGGGAGGTTACTGACTTCCCCTCAACCTCCACCACCCTCAGGATTCTTCCCCCCTCCGGGTGAGCCAATGTCCTGCAAGTACCTGCCCATAAGTGCAGTCCACGTAGGGGCAATCTTTACGGAAGTGTCCCTCCTGGCCGCAGTGATAACAGGCTCCCGGTGTCGGTCGGAGCCTGGGTGGGCCCAACTCCTGGCTTTCTGTCAGTGACCCACGTGGGGCGCCCAGCTCCCGGGAAGGCCGGGTCCATACTGGAGCTAGTTGTCTCTCGGTCCCCCTCCCGGTGGTCTGTGAGCTCCCAGTGCCCCCACTCTCCCTGTGGCGGGGGAGCCTTTCAGGTCTGGTCTCCCCGGGGATGTTTTCCTTTGTACTTCTCCCTTCCCGGTGGTCTGTGAGCTCCCCGTGCCCCCACTCTCCCTGTGGCGGGGGAGCCTTTCAGGTCTGGTCTCCCCGGGGATGTTTTCCTTTGCACTTCTCCCTTCCCCTTCTATGGCCTCCGCCGTCATGTAGTCCTCCATCAAAGTTACTGCCTCACTCAGGGTGGACGGATGGTGGCGGCGAACCCAGCGCTGGCCTTCCCCGGGCAGAATACGGATAAACTGCTCCAAAATCACCTTTTCAGCCACCTGCGCCCCTGTCCATTGGTCTGGCTTTAGCCAACGCTACCTGGCTTCCTTTAGCCTTTGTGCTACGATCCGCGGCCGTGCCCCCAGGGGCTATCGTTCCTGGCTGAACCACTACCTATATGTGTTGGGTGTGATTCCCAATTGGTCAAGGATTGCTTCCTTAAACTTGTAATAATGTAGGGTGTCGCGTGGATCTAGACTCCGATAGGCCAGCTGTGCCGGGCCAGTTAGATACGGAGCTAGGAGCATTGCCCAGTGTTGATCTGGCCACGGTGGCCACCCTTTCGAAAGTCATAAGGAATGCTTCGGGGTCGTCAGAGGGACCCATCTATTTTAGCCAGGCATATGGGCAGCTGGGCTAGGGACCCCTCTTCTTGCTCCTCCGCACCTAAGGTGGGGGACCGCCCCTGCCCCAGGGCCCTGTACTGCTGTACCCACTGCTCCGTTATGCCTCTTGGAATGAGGTTTACCGGGGCGGTTGACAAGGGCTTCCCTTGTCGACCGCGGAGCGTCCAGACTACCGCGCTGTGCCGCCAAACAGCTGATCGGCACAACGCGGCAGCCATTTTGATGTAAATGATTATTTAAATCGCCGTTTCATTTCCCTATGTCTAGAAACCTCATCTACATGGCTCCCTCGACGGAGCCCTGTAGTCTAGACATACCCACTGTGTTGTCCAATGAGCATTCCTTAGGGAAGGATTTCTGGAGCAGATTGTTACACTAATCACAGGGGTTCAGAAATGCTCTGCCATTTGGGCTTATAGCAGAGGGCCTTTGAGTGCAAAGCTTTGTGCCCTGGCTCAGAGGGAAAGATGTTTTGACTGACAAAGCAATGGGCTTAAACTGCAGCAAGGAGGGTTTAGGTTAGACATTAGGAAAAACTTCCTAACGTCAGAGTGGTTAAACACTGGAATAAGTTGCCTAGGGAGGTTGTGGAATCTCCATCTCTGGAGATATTTAAGAGCAGGTTAGATAGACATCTATCAGGGATGGTCTAGATAGTACTGGGTCCTGCCGTGAGGGTAGGGGACTGGACTCAAGGACCTCTCGAGGACCCTTCCAGTTCTAGTGTTCAATGACATTACAATGCAAGTACTTAATTTTTAAAGCACTCAAGTGAAAGAAGGGTGGCCTCCCTTATTATAAGAGCTTTGGTGCTCTAATTAACATGCCCTGAAGCTGGTAGGGCTGAATTCTCCCTGTCCCTGCCTTGAATGGAGATCACAGACTGGATATGGGCCATAGTCACTGGTGCCACAAGGAGCTGGTTGCACAGAAGCAATTCTAACTCACTAGCAGCTCAGGAGTAGTGGAGCTCTGCTTTTCCATGTTGCAGTCCACAAAATGTCCCCCATGCACCCTCCCAGCCCTGACACCAGGGGTAGCAAGGGTGGCACTGGAATTGGCCATGTAGCTTGCATTAGCTTGAGACTGGTAAATGGCTCTGTACACAGGGGAAATTAAGCTAGCCTGAATGCATATGTGACCTTAAAAATCCAGAGAATCTACCTGGGCACGGGGGGAAGGGAAGAATATTGTTTTGCTAAGAGCAGATGGAAGCTTTGACATTTAAATTGTGTAATTGCTTTATGCTGCTGGTCATAGGAGGCTGAGTCCCATCTCTTCAAGGTGCCAGAGCCCTGGCTGAACACCCCCACCCTCCTGGGAACAGAACTTGATGCTGCAGGTAGAACAAATCCTCGGTTGCTGGTTAAGCTTTCTCTTTTAGGCCTGGGGAGGAACAAGGATGACAGTAATCAGTGTGAAACAAAAGAAAGGACTATGCAGCACTTTAAAAACTAACAAGATGATTTATTAGGTGATGAGCTTTCGTGGGCCAGACCCACTTCCTCAGATCAAATTCTGGAAGAGAATTGTCATGACCATATATTCCAAAGGAATACAATGAAAAAAAAAGCGAACACATTATAAAACTGACAAATCAGATTTTAGTCACTATCACTCTCCTGGGAGGCATACGTCAGCAAATCTTAGAACAGGAGGTTGGTGTTGGAATAACTTTTCATTCATTTATGCCCATTAGGAAGCAGCCCAGCCTGATAGATCCTTCTCAGAGGTCTTGGATAACAAGTATGCAAAGACCTGTGAACAGGGGCAGCCCATGGCTATAGGTGGACTCAGCTGCCACCTAGGGTGCCCAATGATGACTTCACGGGGGTGCCGGGGGCGCCCAACGATGACGTTAGTCCATTGACGGCCCTGCAGGTGGGGGCACCGATTGCGTGTTCCGCCTGGGGCACCAACTGCCGCAGCCGGCCTTGGGCCGCTCCTGCCTGTGAAGAACCCAGCCCTTGGGATAAGGAGCTGGATTTTCAAGAAAGCACAAAGAGCAGTTTGCTCTGCATTGCCAAGTGTGACACCTTGGATTGAATCCCCTACTTGGTGCCTCACTCCTTAAACAAGCAAGGACTGACACTAAGGCTGGATGAACTGGTGAAGGAAAAACAGGAACTTCTTTGTGAACCTGAGCTCCAGTCCCCTTGAAGCTCACTCTGACCCCGCAGAAACTCTGAGACAAATCCTGCCTTGACTTTTGCTTCAGGCAACCACAAATCAGCATGTGGATATAATATTAACTTGGGGGCGGAGGGCAGGGGAAGAGAGAGAAGGTGCTAACCTTCCAGATAGAGGAGGTTCAATTTCTGCTTTCACTTCCATTGGTATATATCTAGGCTATGTATAGACGACAGGCTTCTTTCGGACAAAGCTTTTTTCGGAAGAGATCTTCCAAGAAAACTTCTTTCGAAAGAGAGTGTCCACACTGCAAAGTGCATTGGAAAAGCGATCTGCTTTTTTGAAAGAGAGTGTCCAGACTGAATGGATGCTCTCTCACATGTAATCTGTGATTGCTATGGATAGAATGGCCACCAGGGCACCTGTGCTTTTTCCTCTTTCCTTTTCTTCCAAAAGAACTCCCTCTTCCACATCCACACACATCTTTTTCTAAAAGAGCTCTTTTGCAAAAAGGCTTCTTCCTCATAGAATGAGGATTATCAATGCCGGAAAACCCCCACTATTCTTTCAATTTTCTTGAGGAAAAACGCGATTGAAGTGTGGATGTTCCTCAAGTTTTGTTGGAAAAACGGCTGTTTTTCCAACACAACTCTGTAGTGTACACATACCCCTAGAATAAATCCCTGATATATGCTGCCAGGACGGCAGTACTTGGTCTAGTAAGTAGTTGTAGTAATGCGGGACAAGTGTACAGGGAGATTACATGAAAAGAAAAAAGACTTCATGAAAAGTGCAGGTTTTTAACCAAATGTCTGCTGGGCCTTGGATCCTGCAATGAGGCTGGTTTCTCTACAATTATCTAGCTTGGACTTTAGTTTGATTCCTTTAAGCATCCAGGACTCAGTTTTAGCTGATCGATTGCAATAGAAACATTCTCTGTCCCTGTGTGTATTCTCCTCTCTGGCCCACTGGACTTCTAGTGAAGGAAGCCCAACCCAAAAGGGTTGAAGTGTTTGGCATTTCAGGGACAATCCCAGAGTCTGCTCTTTTTTTAAAAAAAAGGCTGTAGTGCTGTTCATTAGAAACAATTACTCTCTAGTGCTCTCCTCTGTTGTCAGTTCACTCCACTGTCATGGGCCTAGTCAGCTGTGAAGAGGCAGCCAGGCATCACAGACTGACCATCTTCTATTCAAATGGTTCACTTCATTTTCTCTCCTCACAGGTCCTTGAATACACAAGTGCCCAAACACAGTATATTTGACACTCCCATCTAGATGTAATAAAACACTACTTTGAACACTGTTTTCACAAGATAAAAGGCATTTGGGCACCTTCTGCTGCTTTTGAAAATGTAATCTTGTGATCTAATTAGTATTGGGCTTTCAAGTGAGGGGAAAATCATATTCACGGGGGTCTGAGTGCTTCAAAAGCATCAGCTCTGCTAGGGAGGATTAGGAGGGGTCAGAGCCCTGCTTTAGTAGACTTTTTTTCCAATAGGTGTTTTTGTTGTCAGTACAGCAACTTGTAAACAAAGATTTTTTTTAAATAGGGCTGTCAAGTGGCTAAAAGAATTGATTACTCACATGATCATACTGCTAATCAATCACAGAAGATCACTTTTATTTAAATATTTTGGATATTTTCTACATTTTCAAATACTGCATATTTATTTCTATTACAACATAGAATACAAAATATACAGTGCTCACTTTATATTTTTATTACAAATATTTATATTTAATTCATCAGATACAAGTAGTGTAGTCTCTTTATCATGAAAGTTGAACTTACAAATGTAGAATTAGGTACAAAAGCTAACTGCACTCAAAAACACAACAATGTGAAGCTTTAGAGCCTACAAGTCCACTCAGTCCTACATTTCTGTTCAGCCAATTGCTCAGACAAACAAGTTTATTTACAATTTTGCAGGAGATAATGCTGCCTGTTTCTTGTTCAGTGTTACCTGAAAGTGAGAACAGGTATTAACATGGCACTGTTGTAGCCAATGTTGCAAGTTATTTATTTGCCAGATGAACTAAAGATTCATGTGTCCCTTCATGCTCCAACCACTATTCCAGAGCACCTGCATTCATACTGATGATGGGTTCTGCTTGATAATGATACAAAGCAGAGCATGTTAATTTTCATTTGCTGGTGGCATCTGACTCAGATAAAGGTTGACTTTTCTTTTTTGGTGTTTTGGATTCTGTAGTTTCTGCAGTGAGGTGTTGGTCTTTTAAGACTTCTGAAATCATGCCCCATACCTCTTCCCTCTCAGATTTTGGACAGAACTTCCGATTTTTAAACTTTGGGTCAAGTGCCGTAGCTACTTTTGTAGAGATCTCATATTGGTACCGTCTTTGTGTTTTGTCACGTCTGCAGTGAAAGTGTTCTTAAAATGAATATGTGTTAGATCCTCATTCAAGACTGCTATAACATGAAATATACAGCAGAATGCAGGTAAAACAGAGCAGCAGACATACCGTTCTCCCCCAAGGTGTTAAATCACAAATTTAATCAGTTTTTAAATGAGCACCATCATCATGGAAGCATGTTCTCTGGAATGGTGGCCAAAGCATGAAGGGGGCATACAAATTATTAGCATTAGTACACGAAAAGCTTGCAGTGCCAACTACAAATGTGCCATGCAAACACCTGTTGTCACTTTCTGGTGACATTGTAAATAAGGCTCTGTCTACAATACACAGCTTTTAGCAACAAGACCGTGTAAATGTTTGTCAGTTCTTTGTCAAAAAAATGCTTCTGCATCCTATAAACAGGTTCACATTGTGGGCAAGAGCGCTCTCCTGTCAAAAACAAACTATTTATACTGCCACTTATGGCAGCAAAATTTTTTTCTTTCAAGGGGAGGGTTCAAGCAGCTGTGAATGACAAGTTTTTGGCAGTCTAGACAGGGCCTGGAAGCAGACAGCATTATCTCCTGTAAATGTAAACAAGCTTGTTTGTCTTGGTGATTGGCTGAACAAGAAGTAGACTCAAAGTTTTATGTTGCATTAAAAACCAAAACAGTTATGTAACAAACTACATCGGTAAATTGCAATTTTAACAATAGATTGCACTACAATACCTGTAGGAAGTAAATTGGAAAAATGCTTTTTCTCATTTTTACAATGCAAATATTTAATCAAAAACAGTGAGAACTGTACACTTTATATTTTGTGTAACAAATCAATATTTGAAAATGTAGATAAACATGCAAAAATATTTAAATTTCAGTTGCTGGGGTTTTTTAACAGTGCAACTAAGTGCAATTTTTTTTTGAGTTAACCACTTGAGATAACCGTGATTAAGCAACAGCCCTAATTTTAAAACATTGCCACATTCTCTTTGGTTGCCATTCCTTGCATAACTGCTTCTAACCAGTGGGATTGCTGAAATGCATTGGGGAGCAACAGGGCCTCACTCAACCAGCTCAGGTTCTATTTCTTAGTACCCTTCAGCCATACTCACTATATGAACATTTGTAAAAACCTGTTTTGCCTATCTGAGATCTGGATTGAGGATTTCATCAATAGGTTTACTAGGTGCACATTTGCAAATGCTCTGTGTATTTCAGTGGTTTCAAACCTGAGGGCTGAGCCCCACAAGGGAATTGCTAGCAGATGTCTGGGATGGGTAAGCTCGTTCAAATTCCCTGTCTCCCATCCTCATTAAATGGATTTGCTCAATCATTTGTAACCAGGTTCCCACTTTGACAGACTATTCTGTCAATACTTGGTAGTAATCTTTGTACAAAGAATGCCTTATATGGTGTCATTTTTGAAAACACATAATTTGCTGGTCAGTAGTGTGTTAGTAAAATGAGTGTGGCAACATTCTCTGTGAAATTAAGATTCCCCTATATGCTGTTTGCACATGTTCAAATACCACAGCCCTTCCCAGGCAGAAGCTAGGTCTGTCCTAAGCAAAGGAAGGAATGCATTCTTGTATTTAAGCAGTAAACAATCACCAAGCATGAAGGGAAAACAAAGGAAGTTCAAAGAGATGGAAGAAAGCAGCAGGGATTGTCCTTTCATGTAGACTTCCTCTCTTGGGTCTCAGCTGGAAATCTTTTTTTCAAGAAGGGGACTGAAACTATAAAAAGGAGGGACAAACGCCGCAGGCATCCCCTCTCTTTCTCTCCCTGATGATTGCATTCACTGAACCGAGAGTACAAAAGGAAACAGCTGTTGGACTGGTTGGCCGGGCAGGCCTAGAGGGGGGTGGTTAAGGCAGGCAGGGCAGGGCAGGGCAGGGCAGGGCAGATCCGATCCTGACCTGAAAGCTTGGTCAATAATCTGCTAGGGCAGGTGGTTAGAGTTTTTAGGTAGATGCTATAAGCATTTTATTTCTTTTGATTTAACATTTAACTACTTCTGACACTTATGTCTTATTACTCATACTCAAAATCTCTTTATAGTTAATAAATTTGTTTTATTGCTTTATCTAATCCAATATGTCTAAATTGAAGTGCCAGGGCACTCATTAAAATAATGAGCTGTCATATGATTCCTTTAAAGGAATTAGACTTAATGTACTTTGTACTGTCTAGGAGAGGATTGGGCAGCATATGGCCTGCATTTCTGGGGGAAGACATGGGACTGGAGTCACTCAGCAGCAGCAGCATATTTAAGGTTGGGTCACTCAGCAGCATATTTAAGGTTGGTAAGAGCTAAAATGTGAGTTGCTGGAGCACACCCAGGCATAGCTGGGAGTGACTTGCATGCTGGAGGCTGTTTGAGCAGTCCAGATTGGAGCAGCCACGCAGTATAAAGAGAACCCTAGGTAACAGGACATAGTTCCCCATTAGTCTGGATTGTGCCCCCACTCAGAGGTCATTAGTGTCTCCCAAGACATTACACTGGTTCCTGCAACAACTTCCATAAAAAGCTGCAGGGACCGACTCCTCCTTTCAATCACAAATGAACTAGCACAAAGTATTTTAAGGGAGCACCTGGAGCGGACTAGCTAGGAGAAGCTGAATCCATATTGCCTGACTGGGGAAAAAAGCTGAGAGTAACTAATATGTTAAGATGCCTCTGTAAAGCTTCATGTTGCATGCCTGGTCAGAGATCCAGCAAAGCAGAGGTAAATGTGACTGCCACTGTGCTGCTCTTGTCTGTTGAAACTGTATGTCACTGCCTTAGTCTTTCCCTTGGGATTTCCCAGTGCTCCCTATTGTCTTTCTGCTAGTCTCTCTTTCATACCGTCAGTTCTTCAGGGCAGGGCCTGTGCTGTGTGCTCAAGGTTAGTGGTAGTTTAAAAACAGCTGCGTATAGAAACCCCCGGAAGAAACAGAGCAGGATTCTCTCATCTGCTAAAATCACCCAGCAGAGTGGCCTTCCAGGGACTGGAGGTGGCCAGAGGAGAATCACGGTCTGTGCAATGGAACAGTCTGCCTGAAGAGAGCTCCTCAGGAGGCAGCTCTTCAAACTTCTGTGACAGCCACTCCGCAGGCTCCTGGCACACAGGGAGAAAGGGGGCATGTTGGGGTGTCCTGGGGTAGTGCGTGGACAAAACAAGGAGAAGAGAAGGCCCAATGGAGTAGAGCCTTAATCTACATGCTCTCCACTAGAGAAATGTCCCTTAGGAACATTAATCTAGTGGCATAGACTCGAGCAGCTCTTGTGTAACTACTTGTGTGGCTAAAGATCAGGGATAATCTAGGTTTTTTTTTTTTTTTTTTTTAATAGGGTCTTCAACATTAACCCTATTTTTCTCATCTTTAACTCCATCACTTTTGTGACGTCCTTTCTTCTGGTAGAAACAGAGAGAATTTTGCTTTGAAGCACATTGACACCTTCCCACAACTCCTTCACTGCTGCTTCTTGATGCAGCTTCTGTCTGTGGGTCAGACATGGCACTATCCTTTGAAGAGACAGTAATCCAATTTCAGGAGTTGGCAAGAGTAGATGGACTGGTACGCAGGAGGGGTGGCTTCTATTCCTGGCTCTGCCACTGGGTAGCTGGCCGACCTTGGACAAGTCACTTCACTTACATGTGCCTCAGTATTTTGGTCTATAAAACGAAGTGTTTTTTGGTTGAACACTTCTAGGTTTATGGTTGAAAAATGCTATGCGATCTAGTATTATTACTTTTGCTCAGTATACCAAGTCTGGCACTGACATGATTAGTTAACTAGAGGAGTTTGTAAAATGTTTTCTAACTGCAGGTGCTGCATGAGTTTCTTCTGTAGCAGTTCCTTCTGCCACTGGCATCCCCTGAGACTAGGGATTAAACCTGAGCTGCTAGAACAGCAGGGAGACAAAAAGGGTAAGTAAATCTCTATATAGTTCCTCTGACCCCAGCATCATGTTGGTGTGTTCTCCTGATGAATGCTCGTGCTGCCAAAACCACAGCAGTAATATCTTCTTCCCCTGCATCAAATGAGCTGAGACAACCCAATGTGGGGTTGTGCATGGGGAATGGAGCAGATCTCCAATGGACTCTGCTCTGCAGAAAAACCTTATGAGAACACACAAAAGAGTGCAGACTTGTCAAATAGAGGCTGCAAGTATGGGATTGGATGGAATTAATAACAAATTCCAGAGGGGAGGGACCCTAATTAAAACCACTCTGATTTACTTTTTGGAGTATTTTAGCCAGCAAGCCAAACCAATACCCAGTACAGTAGTTAATATAAAAATAGCAGGAACACGACCGCACTTCGATGTCTTTTGTGTTCAGGACTGAAAATTAATATGCTGTCCCAATTGCACAATATTTAACTGTGATCTGATAGAGTCATGGGTGAAACCATCTGGATGATAGAAGACTCTACCGGAATCTTCACTCAGAACTTGATCAAAACTGAGCAGTTTTGAAGTTATCCTACTTGCTTTTTGTTTTTAATTTCTGTTGAAGGGTGACGTGCAGTGATTCATGATGCTCCCCAAAAGTCTGTCTGTCATTCAGGATAGGAGGGACAAACTCAATGGTGTGATGCTTCAGGAACTTTGCTGCTTCTGGACTCAGTTGCTTACTGACCCAATAGGCTCAGCTGGTGCCAATAAACTCACAATGGTGCGCTCAGTGATTGGCCAGAAGAGCTAAAGTAGCACTGTGGCTGCTCAATATGTCCCATGCCCACAGCTGTGCCAATCTGCTTCTTGTCAGATATTGCTCCCTCATTGCCTTCTCTGCTGCAGCCCTGGTTCCTGCCTACTTCTCAATTGATTCTTAGCCACACCTCTCATCCTGTCCTCTGATTTTTCTCTGACTACTAGGTCAGACTCCTGCTCTGATCTCTAGGTTGCCTCTATCTAGGTGTGACATCAAATACCTGCTTCCTGTCTGTCACGCAGGGTCGTCTTGGCACAACTGGTAGGTAGCATAAGGGGCTCATTGGGATTTTACAGGGATCCCTTGTGCATAATTCACCAAAGGGTGACCCGTGAAATCTCTGCCAAGAGTCAGGAACTTACTGGTCATCATCGTAACTGTGGAATGAATGTACTGATAATTTTTAAGGAACTGTATCCATATACTAGAAATTACAGTTTTGAAGTTAAAAGCAGATCCCCAGGAGGTGACAGGCCTTGGACGGATTCTGTTTGGCCGAGGGATAAGAGATGCACCTCTCTCTCTCTCTCTCTTTGTCTGGTCAGGTGTGTATTATGCACTTCATCTCACATTGGAAATCTATTTTGCAACACAGAACCACCAACAAATCAAGACTGTGAAATCTCCAGAAAGGAAAACATGACAGGAGGGGTCTGATTTGTGAATACAGATCAGAAGACTGTGTTGATATATCATGGGTTGCAAGGAGAGTGACAATATTTGGTCTTATGAAAGGAGAGGTCACAGTGACTCTCAGCCCACCACAGTGACTCTCAGCCCACTCTGCAAAGCTAAATTTCATTAGACAGTAAAGTATCTGGATTAAGTGTAGGCTGTAGAATGCATGTTATGATTTGTTTGACTAACCAATTGTTTCCAATATTTCTACTTGCTACCATCTGGAATCTCTACTTCCCTTTTGTTAAATAATGTTGTTGTCGCTATATAAAAATCTAAGTGCAGCATGTGTAATGGAGCAGTGATCCAAAGGGAATCTGGTGTACGCTGCCTCTTTGGGAGCAGCTAGTGGACCAGGGGCTGGACACTCTGGGGTGGATCAGATGACTTGGAGGTTGGAGAATGCCTATTGCTAACCTGCTGAGGGACAGCAAGAGCTGCATAGGCTCTCAGAGGGCATGTTTGTGTGGCTTGTGAGCATTGGAGTCAGGGAACTGACTCATGGCAGGCACATGCAAGGCTTTCTCACAGTAAGAGCTGGTGGTAGCAAGGTATCTCACAACGCTAGGTGCCCCAGGGAAGCATCACACTGCTGAAGAGCCAGAATCTGCTTCATCATCCATGTTAACTATTCAATCCACAAACAATCCCATTGAAATCATGGGGTTATAGTCGGAGTATGCCAATACTTAAGTGGCAGATCTGATGCACTTGAGTGCCACAATGGATATTTGGCTGAACTGTCTCAGGTCCCCAGTGCGATAGCATTTCCCACATATTCCCAGACTTCATCCACATATGGGTCCCTGACACTGCGTCAAATTCTCTGCTACATAGAAATCTGGATTCACTGCTGATTTCCATTATGAGTGACTGGCCGACTATTTTGCAGTCTGTTATTTCAGTGGAGTGTCTCTAGGTTCTTATTGCTTTAAGTGAGAACAGAACTTGACCCTGTTTCCTGACCCAGGAGAACAGTGTGAAAATAAGATGACCCATTTTTCAAAAACAGGAAGACCTGCAACAGTGTCACTGCCTTAACTGAGATCAGAGACAAGTGTAAAGGTTCCTGTGAGAACACGAAAGCTAACTATTTTGATTGTTTATGGGTATAACTCTTATAGTTAAGTTGCATTAATGTCATTTTTATATTGAATTCTGTAACTTCCTCGGGTGTCTCTTTCTTTTGTGCTTTCTGCATCTGAGCTTTTGTTGTCATTTGCTATCCAGGGAGTTTTACAATGTTTTTCTTACATCGAGGCCCTTTCAGCTGTCATGCTTTGTGGTAATCCCATTCATTGTAGATGTATAGTACATCTATTGTTTGGGGTGTTTTTTTTTTTTTTAAATGCATGTTTCACTTGAGATTCAGTCTCATTTGCCACTTGTCAGCAAGCTCAATGATGTGTTGAATTTAACTTGCAATAGCCTCTGTTCACAGGTCACTGCTGTCCAGGTTTTTTTATCAGTAGCTATAACCAGGCTGCAGAACCATCTGTGTCAATCATTTATAAAGACTATATATGGCACTGCTCTAGGTATTCTGGGAATTCTTCTTTCTTGCTACTTATCTGGCAATGATCCGTTTATTCTCATCACCAGTAAATGCCTAAAGCTCTATTTAATTGTGATGTATAAAGAGAAGACAGTTAAGTTTTTTTCTTTTTTTTTTTCTTTTTCTTTTTTTTTTTTTTAATTTATGGAATGAATTAAGAAGAATGTTTTCCTTTTTATGTTAAAAATCAGGAGCGTGTCCATAGATTCTTCTAGAACAACTGGAGTATTGTCATATCAGAGATATCACTTGATTTATTAAGAATGTGACACGTACGTGTGTGTGTGTGTGTGTGTGTGTGTGTGTGTGTGTGTGTGTAAAAATTACACCCAATTAATTCTAACACCCAAGAAATATTTGGGAGAAAAGATATCACGGTTTAAAAGTTCACTCTTCCTCTGTTTACAGTCAAGGATTAGGAAATTACAACAGCTCTGACCTCCAGTGAAGTGGAAAAAGTAAGCAGTAAGAAAATTTTGCAACCAAGCAAAATTCTTTCAAACCTTGTTACTAGGTTATGCTTATAAGAAGCACATGGGATCTTTTCGGGAGAAAAGGCAATACGCCACATGTATGGAAATACAATGGGAAAGCCGTTAGCATATGCTGACATAGACAGACAGACAGACAGACATGCACACACTGTCCCATGAATCAATGTTATATTTACCAGTCCATGGTCTGTGGCCATCCAGATTGATCATGGACAGAGGAGCGGAGGTCTATCGGTCTGGACTGATGTTCTAGTCTTTTGAAGGACGTCCCCTCTCTAAAGGCAAAATAGTTCCTCTTTTATAATAGTTTTTTCTCATCAGGATCAGTGGGGTTTGCATTGTCATGTAGTTTTTCTGACGGATGTTTATTATCTCCAGTTGTTTCTCTTGCTCCTTTTCTTCTTTGTTCTGCCATGCTAAGCTGGTTTCAATCACAAATATTTTGTCCCAGTTGATAAATGCTTACCTTCTTTCAGAGATGTCAATTTGCCCACAGCTTATATCTCAATGGGGATATACAGCAGTCTTTGGTGTCTTTACGTCTGTTCTCAGCTTCTTCCTAGAACGTTTGGTCTGGTGGCCTTCGCATTTATCTTTCATACGTTCCTCACTTTTTCACACACAAAAAGGTTAATTTCTTTGTTTCAGAGAAGCAATATGTACACTTAAACAAGAAGTTGAATTACAATTTAATAACCCAATCATCGTACCCTTTTACTTATTTCATAATACTAATTTTAAAACTTAAAACAAAATTATCTCTGCCTTGGAATTAACTTTAGATACAATATTCTGGCTGGTGCACCTTTACCAATGGTAAGGTAAGGTCCTTTTTGCTTTCAGAAAGGGTGGCTGGCAAAGTACACTAAGGCACATTACTTAGCATAAAGCTACATTTTAGCTACTTGGTTACAACTATAAACTGAAAGAGAACAACTGTTTGCCTATCAGGTCGCCTTTAACAATGTTTATTGGAATTTCAGAAAGGATTTTTTCTGTTCCATTTATTCTTGGCCTGGTTTGTAGCCTTCTTGCTGATTGCCTTTCACTAATTTATCTTTATTTGGTTTGCTGGTGGGAAAGCAAAAGCAATGGCCAAAAGCTCTTAACAGAACTAGCAGCAACAATTCTAAAATACTCCAATATTCAGCTGCAATGGCCTCAAATGTTACCGCCTGCCTAGAAGTGCCTTTGTAGTGTTTTGGCTTTGATAGGGTTTTTTTTTTTTTTTTTTTTCATGTGATTACCTGGGGACACTAAAACATGCGTTTTCATTTTCTTATTCCTCCTCCGCTCTTCTTTTATTGATCCACTTACTTCCAATGCTTGTGTGTATTTGTAATGCATCCACATCGCTGTGGTATGGTGTCTGAGCACAGTTCCCTTCCTGCTTATTATTTAAAATAGGATTTGCATTTATAACAAGTGCCGTTATTCTGCTACACTTCTAACAGCTGCTGTTAATTTGCCTTCTTCCTCCCACACTATAAGTCTACATCTACACTGCAGGCTTCTTGCACATGCAGCCTTTTGTGCAAGAGTTTTTGCACAGAAACTTCTTGTGCAAGAGCACATCCACACCTCAAAGCACATTGCAAAAGTGATGTGCTTTTGTGCAAGAGAGCGTTCACACTGCATGGATGCTCTTGCGCAAGAAAGCTCTGATTGTCATTCACAGAATGGCCATCAGAGCACCTGTGCTTTTTCCCATAGGGGTTTTTGGCACAAGAAACCCCTCTGGAGCGTCCACACTTGCCTTCTTGCACAATAGCTGTAGTGCTAAAAGCAGTTATGCCTCAGAAAAAGAAGTTTACCTACGGTGGAAAAAGCCCTCTGTTCTGCCGTTTAACTGCCCATTTAATTGCGCAAGGGCTCATTTGAGGTGTGGACACTCCACAGGTTTTTGTGCAACAACAGCTGTTTTTGCACAAAAACCTTGTAGTGTAGACTTAGCCTAAGAGGGCTTAAAGAGGTACCATCAGCAGTAGCACCCCTTTCCACTCCTTCTGGCAGGGCTGATGATGCTAGGGAGAAAATGGAGGACAGGGTAGGTGGGACCAATGATCTTTAAACAAAAATTCAAAGGCAAAAATAAAATTTCTGTAACAAACTTAGTGATAGCTCTGTATTCAAGTGTCCATAGCAAGAAGAACACCAAGACAGAGCTGTTCCTAGCCTAAAGAGTTTACAATCTAAAAACAAGGCCAAGGCACAGTTAGTGAGAGCAACAAATGGTGTAGGGACGGGAAAAGGGGTGAAGGTTACAATGATAGAGCCATGTGGCCACTTAAGTAGCATCAAACAAACAAGCTCAGCACACAGTGTTTTTCAGGCAAGCAGCAAGTAAAAAGACACATCCCAGACAACGACTTACCCCAAGGGTCATGTAATCACTCCTTTTCCAGGAGAACACCTTCTGCCCGTTAGATGCTCCTGTTTACTAAGCTCAATCGGTTGAGCAATATAGGTCCGTACTCTTGTCTGTACCCTACTTCTATCGAAAAATAGTGAAGGCATTTTTTTCTACAGCCCTGGAACACTGTCTGGTTTTATTGTTGGACCAACTCTTAATGATGGGTTTATTATAACCTTTATTAATTATTTTATTAGTGTGATTAACTATCAGAAGAAGTACCTCTTTGCTCAGGTCCCTTTCCCTGTCCTAGTCCCAAGCTGCAGGAGGCAACAAGGCTGAAATGCTGCAGAATCCTTAGGATCTTTAGCATTTTTACCTCATCATGCCAAGCGTGTGTGGGCCTAAAACAGGTGAGAAAGGGGGACCTTCTGGTTTTGGCTCAAAGCACGAAATCGGGAGAGCAGAAATCTATTCCCAATATAGATCTGCTTGTCTGAGCAAGACATTTAGTTTCTATATTCCTCAGGTGTAAAGTGGGGGTATTAATGTCTATCAATCATTAGATTAATCTAAACATTTCTGTTAAGGCTGGTAAAATGAGCTTTTGAGTTCTGTTCAAGGTAGGTGCAATAGAATTTCTTCTACAATGTGAAATAAGGGGCAGCCCCCCCACCCCCGAAGAGGGAACAGCTTAGAGCTAACGTAATGGATATAGTGAAGTGGGAAATGGGCACTGGCACGCTACACAGCAGAGGTAGAGTAGGGTGAACCAACAGAGGGTGTGCACGTGTATTACTAGTAGATGAAAGCTTGTACTGTCACCTGGGTGTGATTTGTAAAGTTGTGTATAAAAAAGCCTAAAATGGCCAGCTGAGACTATATCTAAACTTAAACCTCTTCAGCCACAGAGCTGCAGCTGCTCTGCTGTAGCACTTCTCTGCTAGCCACTCAGTAGAGGGACAGAAGGGGTTCTTCCATTGCTACAGTTAATCCACCTCCCTGAAAGGCAGTCAATAGTATGATAGTGCAAGGTTCAAGGAAGAATTCTTCTATCTACATTGGAGGTTAGGTTAGATTAGGTTGGGTTAACTGCATTGCTCAAGGGCATGAATTTGTCAAACCCCTGAGTGACATACCTGGGTCAACTTGAGAGTAGACCTTGCCTCACAACTTAAAAATTGGTAACAGACTGAATCCTAGTGATGACTTAACCTGTGATCATAGAATCATAGGGCTGGAAGAGACGTCAGGAGGTCATTGAGTCCAGCCCCCTGCCCAAAGCAGGACCAATCCCAACTAAATCATCCCAGCAGGACTTTGTCAAGACAAGACTTAAAAACCTCTAGGGATGGTGATTCCACCACCTCCCTGTAACCCATTCCAGTGCTTCACCACCCTCCTAGTGAAATAGTTTTTCCTAATATCCAACCTAGACCTCCCCCACTGTAACTTGAGAGTGATGGTCTAAACAAGAAGAGCTGTCTGATATGCTTGTTCCCATTAATTCACACTTACTCAGTGGACAATCTCTGCTTCAGAGTGACACACAGAACAAGTGAAACTCCTGAAATCTTATTTAGTGTGTTTTTTTTTTTTTTTTTTTTTTTAAAGTGTGTTCACTGGTAGGACCTGATTCAGGAAAGCATCTTTGTTCAAGAAAGGCATGTAACCATGTCCTGTGGTTATGTACCAATGACTTCAATCATGCTGAAAGTTAAATATGTGCTGTGCTTTCCTAGGTAAGGAGAGACTTAAGTATGTGCTTAAGTGATTTCCTATATCAAGGCTATAATGACTGCACTGGAGAGAAATTAAGGGAAGTAAGAAGCAGAGGCAAAAGTATGTGAACAGTTTTTCTAAATGTCATAAAATGTCCATGCAGTGTTATAACTGTGTTGGTCCCAGGATATTAGAGAGAGAAGATGCATGAGGTAAATTGATGAGAGAGACGAGCTTAAATGGAGCTCTTCTGAGAACACTTCCTGAAAAGCATTGCAGCTAAATACAAGGTGGAACAATATAATACACTATAATCTGTTCTATCTTGTGCCTGTGATCCTCTGAGAACACTTCCCAGACTTGAAGGGGAGCTCTGTGTGAACTTGAAAGCTTATCTCTCTCACCACCAGAAGCTGGTTCAACAGAAGAGATTACCTCACACACCTTGTCCCTGTAAAGCATCCAATATCTGAACAATAGTTCAGTGTCCCAGAAAGGCAGTTGGTTCTCATTTTAAATAACTGAAACAATTATATGATAACCGTAGATGTATGTCGTCTTTTAGTATGTCTGTCTTGGTGTAACTGGCATTATTTTCCAGTCTAAATTGAAAAGTGAGCAGTCCTGTGCTGTTTTTGTGTACATTTTTGAAGTCTCACAATCTGAAGTCCTGCTTGCTACGTTTTTCATTATGATTGTCACTGGCCTATTAATCTAAAAGCTCTAAGGCAAACTCTATCTGCTCTCCCCATAGAGCTGCTGCATTTGAGTTGTCATTTACATAATCTATCTGCTTCTGATCTGAAAGCTCTCTATGGTCCTGGGTGTCAGACAGCATGTGCTCAGTGTACTATACTGTAATCCAGGAAGGAAGTATAGACTAACTATGCACAACACTTTGTCTCAGTGTTGGGAGAATCAGTGTGATTTGTGTTACAGGGCTGGGGACGTCCTTCACATTTGTAATGTGAACATGTTTAATTTATTGATTCTCTTGAAGCCTGTTCTGATAAATGAACATTCACACTCTGATTGCAATCTGAGCTGCAGTTGCTTAATTAGGCCTCTATTAGACCATCAAAGCACTATTGCTATGCAATAACTACAGGCACATGCAGAATTCACACAACTCTGCCCTTCCTAGAGCACAAGGTCTCAATCCTGCAAGGCAGCATGTCTTCAATGTCCACTGGCTCTCCTGGGAGAGTTGGGCACTCAGTACATCACAGATGGGACATGGGAGCCTGTAGACACAACACTGATGGCTGCAAGTTTCACTGCTTTTCTTCTCTCTGTTGGACTCAGAACAATAATGGACATAAAATAATATTTCACAGTTCTTTAGTGTTTGCCATCCACTTTTTAATATTCATGAGTAAGCCTGACATTTGCAGGGCAGGAGGGAAGGAAGTTATTGTTATCATTTGTAACCATGCACAGGACTTGGGGTGCACATTCCAGTGAATCTAGGATGACCCTTCAGACCGCAAACTGGGTGCTGATATTGAAGGGCGCATGACTCAGAGTGAGCATGTGACTTAGAGGAAGCCAGATATAAGCCTTCCTGTCAATTAGGGCAGGAGACAGGGAATTGAGGGTCAGGGAAGTTGAGGGCCTCTCTCCAGATGATACAGGAAGAGCTAAGAAAAGGAGAATGTCCTTTCTCTTCCCTTCAGCTGGTGGGAGCTGGAAAAGCCTCCTGTAGTTTATGCCCAGTATCTTGAATTTAGTTGCTCTTGTTTTGTGACCTTGCATTGCCACTGGAGTGAACGCTGAAGAAAAACTTGAGGTGCCTTGCAGTTGGGATTGTATTTTTCCCTTCCTTGGCTAGTGAATTTGTCTATACAGTTTACTGATTCACAGATGGAGAAACTGGGGTATAGGAAGATGTAGTGACTTTCCCAAGGTTGCCTGGAGATTAAAGTAGAGCTCTCGGAACTCCTAATTCTCATTTCGATGCTCCTCGTATTCAGCACTTGAGATGGCTGCTATGCAGGTGTCATCCCATTTATATGCCATTTATGTCCTGTCTTTCTCTCATGAATACACTTGACTATTAAGCTTTCCCTGCTTGTAAATGTTACAGTGCAGCCTGTTAGACTGTGGAATGTTTTCCCAAGGGAAAAGCTAAAAGCCCATTGCTTAACTGTTTGAAACTAGATTGGACATCGCACGCAAATGTATTGTAAGAAACAATGCAGCTCTGGCAAAGAGATGAACTACATGACCTATTTTAGCTCTTACATTTCTGATTGGATGATTCCAGGTTTGCTGACAACAGGAGCTGTGCCATGCTGTGCACAGAGTGCAATTGACAGTTTTGGAAATAACTTTATAGAGTGTTCCATTTTTACTGTGTTTGACTCCAAGTAGAACTATATTATCTCTTCGCTGAAATGTCCTGCTTTATGCAAATAATGCAACCCTGTGTGTTTTTTCTGGCAACCAAACATACAGAAGACATCTGCTGCCATGATAAGATAAAGAAATTGTATTACTATTGCTGTTACTAATATTTAATTATATATATGAATGACACTCTGAGGCCCTACCTTCAGTTGGATTGGGGTGATTGGGTCTTCATATATCTTTGTATAGCACCTAAGAGTTTACAATCTAGAAAGACCTGGTTCATCTTGAGTTATGAGTGGGGGGAGGGGATACAATCAAATATAGATAAGTCACAAACTCTAGTTTTAAAGATAACATTATTGCAAATGTATGTACCCACTCTTCCCATCTTCCTCTGATAGAGTCTTGCTTTCATAGAATACTAGAACTGCAAGGGACCTTGAGAGGTCATCAATTCCAGTTACCTGGACCCACAGAAAGAACAAGCACCATCTAGATCAGGGGTGGGCAATAATTTTCCCTCGGGGGGCCACTTAAAATTTTTTGAAGTAGCCCCGGGCCACCCCTGAAAGGGCAGAGCCTAAACAGGAAGGGGCAGGGCTATCCCCACCCCCCAGACCATAATTGGTCGGGGGTGGAGGAGCCCCTTTGCCCCCCCCTTCCCACTAGGCACCCATGCCATGGAAGAGGCTTGGCATGCTCCCCCACTCCCAGGCCAGTCAGGGCTTGGGGGCGGGGGAGCGTGGGAAGCCTCCTCCCACCCTGCAAGGAGCACGTGGCACTATGATGTGCCGTGGGCTACTCGCTGGGCCGGGGCAGGGCGAAGGAAGCTTCACACAGCTCCCCCACCCCCAGTCCCTGATTGGTCTGGGGGCGGGGGAGCGCACAAGGCCTTCTCCACTCTCCCCCCCACCCTGTGAGCAGCACGCGGTGCTCCACGTGCTCCTGGCAGGGCGGGAGGAGGCTTTGTGTGCTCTCCTGGCCCCAGTCAATTAAGGCCTGGGGGTGGGGGAGCATCTGAAGCCTTCTCTGCTCTGCCCCCGCCCTTTGAGCAGCGCACGGTGCTTGGTAGGGCCGTGCCCTGCCCTGCGACCAGGATGAGGGCAGAGCAGAGAAGGCTTTGGGTGCTCCCTCGCCTGCAGGCCCTAATTGGCTTGGGGGCGGGGGCGCAGCAGGGCCTCCGCAGGCCAGATTCACCTGCTTGGTGAGCCGGATTTGGCCCGTGGAGGCCCTTTTGCCCACCCCGATCTAGATCATCCCTGACAGGTGTCTATATAACCTGCTCTTAAACATCTCCAGTGACGGAGATTCCACAACCTCCCTTGGCAATTTATTCCAGTGCTTAAGCACCCTGAGAATTAGGACGTTTTTCCTAATGTCCAGCTTAAACTTCCCTTGCTGCGTTTAAGCACATTTTTCTCCCTCTTCCGTGAACACCCTTTTAGGTACTTTCATTAAATGGCTGATTTCTTATAGGCTTCCTGGCAGGGATAGGCCTTAACAAGAGGGGAAATATGGATATTTATAAGGGGACCAAAGTTTCCTTTTGGATCCTGTTCCCTTTATCAGTGGTGGTTTTTGCCTTGAAATTCTCCTAGGATTTTGCAAGGAATAAGGGCAAAATATTTTTCCATAAATTGTTCCTTTAGTCCATTGTCTTTGAGCTTTAGCAGCAGTGGAATCTGGTGGCTTGAACAAAAGACTGAGAATCAATAGACCAAGTTTGTGTTACAGAACTGGGGACACCTTAGTTGTGTGGCCCTGAGTAAATTTCTCCTCTGCCTCTTAATTTTCTCCAGCTGCGAAATGGCAATCATGATGCTTCCCACCAAATACTATGAAATCTGCAGCCCAGCAGCAACCTATGAGTGCAAAGTACCATTAATGCAATTTTTTTAAATTAAAAGGTTCCTTCCAATCTTTCTCCAGTTCTAGAATAGCTATTGATTCAGCATATGCAAATCTGAGAGAGCAGTTTCCAGTAAGGCTGGAGCTATATGGTAGCCTCACTTCCCTTCACTAGAAGCTTTAAAATTGTTGGAAAATAGGGAGTGCTTAAGGAATGAACAAAAGACACACACATACAAAGCAAATACTGGTATTTGAAAACTAGGCTCCTGCAAAGTAGAAGGAATGTAAAAGGATCAGAAGGGAAATAGAGGTAGAACTGTTAATACTGAACAGTAACAGGAAACACAGCTGAACATTAATAAGATCTAAAGTGATCTTGCATTAATAGGCAGGGGGGCTTTTCCTGTATCAGAGGCAGCAGTGTCGGGGGGGGGGGTGGTGGAGCCGGTGCTTGTGAGGAATCCCTTTTGCATGCACTGGCTCCTGCAGAGCTGCCTGCCCCCTCCCCGTGCAACTGCTGAATGGTAATGGTTACACATTTACTTGAATAAACACATTTTAACATTCCTATTTTCCATATAGAGGAAAAACAAGGCACACAGGTGAAGTGATTGTAACACACAGCAGGTGAATGCCAGAGCCAGAAATAGAAGCCTTTCCAGCAGTACTCTCACTGGATCGTGCTCTTGCCAGTACTTAACACAGACAGCAGAGGATGAGTTTCCATATACTCATGATGTCATTGGCCCCATTAATATAATGGGGGGCCAGGTGGAATTTTTACCTTCCTCCAGAGCATTAGGTTGGCATAACCCCGATGATGACTTGTCAAAGGAAGAAAAGCTGGCTGCTGCTCTCTCTGTGTCTAACCACATCTGTCTTGTATCCAAAGGGATAACTCTAATGCCTGAGAGACACTCCCTCCATATTCCTAACCAAGACTCTGGAATAGCCAAGAAGCTAACTGCCTCTGGAGAAACCATCCCAGATATTTTGCTGTGCCCAGTACATGTTGGGACAGGACTCGGGGAGCTGAATTACTGCTGGGTGAACGCTCAGTTCAACATGGTTAATGTCCCTATTGAGTGTTGGTGCCCTGATTTAAAGAGCTCCCAGTAAGGAGGGTTATAACAGGTGTTTCCTGCCCAAACAGTAGGGCTGGGAGGAGCCCACTGAAAAGGCAGTATGTGGAAGGCTGCAGAGCTGTGGTGCTGTCGAAAGCCTTCTCCAGGGGCTGTCAGTCTGACCCCTTTCATGAGATGTACATTTAAAAACTGCAGCGTGATTAAAATTCCAAAGGCTGGGTTACATTTTGTGGGTCACTGTGGGGTTCGCTGCACTAAAGGGTGTTGGTCATGCTTAGCTATGCCTCAGTGCCTTGGGCCTGGTTATATGTGGAGCTATCGCTGGGCTCAGGCATCACTCTGAAGGAAGTGAAGCCCAGCACTTCATGGACACTTTCAAATGCAGGTGTCATACCGACACTTGGAGAGCCAACCACAAACTCTGGATAGCAAGTTGTGTGCCTTTTGCAGAGCTAAGGGGTCAGCCAAGGTCACGGTGAGCAAGGAATTAGGCTACGGCACATATTAAAAATGACAGACACATTATCCACATTCTTCATAGTATCTGCCATTAGACATTGT
The DNA here is from genome assembly GCA_032595735.1 of Pelochelys cantorii. Taxonomy (NCBI): domain Eukaryota; kingdom Metazoa; phylum Chordata; order Testudines; family Trionychidae; genus Pelochelys; species Pelochelys cantorii. The sequence continues at coordinate 45,948,890 of CM064326.1, read as the reverse complement.
TCTCAGGAGCATTGCTCTGAAATCCATGTGTAGCTGAGTAGGACATGGTGTCCTGGTCCTGGTCCACAACATTGCCTATAGGCAACTACTGGTTAAATATCAGATTTCATAAAAGGTGTTTCAACTGTATTCAGAGTTGGCTTCTGTAGCTTCTTCTAGCTTTTTTTTTTAATCGTATTAAAGTTCTAGCCTTCACCGCATCCTCTGGCAAGGAGTTCCACAAGTTGACTGTGAGCTGAATGAAGAAAAACTTCCTTTTGTTTGTTTTAAACCTGCTGCCTATTAATTTAATTTGGTGACCCCTAGTCCTTATATTGTGGGAATAAGTAAATAATTTTTCCTTATTCACTTTTTCCATGCCAGTCATGATTTTATAGACCTCTATCATATCTTCCCTTAGTCTCCTCTTTTCTAAGCTGAAAAGTCCATGTCTTTTTAATCTCTCTTCATATGAGACCCATTCCAAACCCCTAATGATTTTTGTTGCCCTTTTCTGAACCTTTTCCAATGCCAATATATCTTTTTTGAAATGGGGTGACCACATCTGTACTCAGTATTCAAGATGGGGGCGTACCATGGTTTTATATAGAGGCAATAAGATATTTTCTGTCTTGTTCTCTATCCCTTTTTTTAATGACTCCTAACATTCTATTTGCTTTTTTGACTGCTGCTGCACACTGACGCTATGTCTACACTACATGTTTTTGAGGCAGAAAATATGTGAATGAGGGGCTCATTAGCATAAGTTGTGACATCATTAGCATATTTTCTGTAGCCACTTCCATTTTTGCACAAAACCCCCGTTTTGCACAAGATCCTTATGCCTCTCTGGGATTTCTGTGCAAAAACGGGAGAGGCATAAGGATCTTGTGCAAAACGGGGGTTTTGTACAAAAATGGAAGCGGCTAAACTGTTTCTTTTTGTGCAAAAGCCCCTTGCGCAAAAAGAAATGGCAGAAAATATGCTAATGATGTCACAACTTATGCTAACGAGTCCATCATTAGCATATATTCTGCCGCAAAAACGTGTAGTATAGACAAAGCCTGAGTGGATATTTTCAGAGAACTATCCACAATGACTCCAAGATCTCTCTCTTGAGTAGGTATAGCCAAATTAGTCCCCATTGTATTGAATATATAGTTGGGATTATTTTTTCCAATGTGCATTACTTCAAATTTATCAACATTAAATTTCATTTGCCATTTTATTGCCCAATCACTTAGTTTGGTGAGATCTTTTTGAAATTCTTCACAGTCTGCTTTGGTCTTAACTATCTTGAGCAGTTTGGTATCATCTGCAAATTTTGTCACCTCACTGTTTACCCCTTTCTGTAGATCATTTATAAATAAGTTGAATAGGATGGGTCACAGGACAGACCCCTGGGGAACCCCACTAGTTACCTCTCTCCACTCGGAAAACTTACCATTTATTCCTATCCTTTGTCTCCTTTCTTTTAACAGTTATCAATCCACGAAAGGACCTTCCCTCTTATCCCATGACAACTTACTTTACTTAAGAGCCTTTGGTGAGGCCTTTTCAAACCAAAGAGTCAAACTACATCAAAATTCAGAACAAGTGGTCAACAAAGAGCTGTATATGAATGCTCGTTTGCATGAATGAAAATATACAACTTCATATTATTGATAATTGACATAATGATGAATAATAACATAAATAAAACATTGTACTCACAGACTTTATTTAATGGGACTTCTGCTGCTGCATCTTTCTGCACATTTCTTTGAAGTTTTACATCATAATAGGTCAAATCCAGCTTCATGCACACTTTCAGGCTGTCTTTCGTCAATTTTATGGCAGGGTGCTGGGGATGTGGGAGTCTGGGTTAGGGTGTATGAGGGGCTCAGAGCAGCGGGTTCAGGGTGTATGATGGGCTCAGGGCTGGGGTGGGGTGGTGGTGGTGGTGCAGAAGTGTTATGACACTGCAGCCAGATGGGGGCTAGGCCTCAATTGCGGGCTTGTTAGCCAGACTTCATTTTTAAATAAAGTAAAATATTCTGTCCAAGGCTTCAACATTGTATTTCTTTATGGCAGGAGCAGGGAACCTTTTTTGGGTTGGGGGCCACTGACCCACAGAAAATCAGTTGGGGACCACAGAAATGAGAAGCAAAAAAAGCCCCTCCAAACCCCCCCAACCGCCACTGATGTGGCCCCCAACTGAAATAAACACCTCACTCCCCTGATGCTCCAGCCCCATGGTGTGGGGAGGGGCAGGGAGGACTGAGTTTCAAGGCCTCAGGCCAGATTAACTCTCCTGGGGTTCCAGGGTTAGTGGATTTTGTGGGCTGCCCTATCCTCTGGGGTGGGGGCCAAAAATGAGGGGTTAAGTGTGTGGGACAGGACTGCCAGTGAGTGGAATAGGGATGGGGGTGCAGGATGTGGGTGGGGGGTGATGGTGTGAGTCTGTGTGGGAGGTAGGGTGCGGGAGCAGGCTGGGAATAGGGTGTCTGGCCAAGGCGGATGTGCAGGAGGGGGTTGGGGGTGCGGGGTCTTGGCAGGGTTGTGTGTGAGCGGGGTGAGGGTGCAGGGTATTGGTGGAAGCTGTGTGTGAGGGGGTGGGGGAGCAGGGTCTCAGCAGGGCAGTGAGTGAGGAGGCTGAGGGTGCAGGGTTTCAGCTTGGGGAGTGCGGGGACTATTTACTTGCTTTCATGCCACTGGTGTCCTAGGCATGGCATTCTGCTGCTCCCATTGGCCAGATTCTGGTCAATGGGAGCGAAGGGGAAAGCCTCCAGGAAGTGCATCCCTGCATTGCTGTTCCCCCAGCCAGGGGAAGGGAAGCGGCAGTGCACAGAAGCCATTTCTGACTCCACTTCTTCCCCACTAGCCAGATCCAGCGAGGAATCTTGGGGCTTTATCCCTCGCCCCTCCCCCCGCAGGAAGCTGGCGCTGGCATTTCAATCTTGCAGAGATCTGCAAGGCTGGAGCGTCAGTGCAGGCTGCCTGCTGTGGGGGCAGCTAGTGGGGTGGTGAACTTGAGCAGCAAAATTGCTATGTCTGGCTCCCTGTTGAACCACATTTGCCATAGGTTACCGACCCCCTGCTCTATGAGAATGAAAAACTTTTTCAAAGAGCAAGGTTTCACAGTGTCTCTTAATGGTAGTCAGACTTCAGATTTTCCTGGGTTTTTTTCTCTGGAGGTTTGTTCCACAGCATGACCCATTTACCAAGAAGGTTATGTCCTATCTTGATTTGAATAAAAGTCCATGAACAATGACACAAATTGCTACTTTTTCCCTTTTATTTGTGCACCTCTTAGAAATGGGTCTGGGTCACAAAGTTCAGAGCCAAATTTAGATCTCAGCCTTCCCATCTCTGGGGCCTCTAAGTGTGCTTCAAGCAGCCATGTAAACACTTCCTACAATGCAAAGAGGTGCTGGAAGGGGTTTTCGACTCCTAAAGGGAGTCCAGACACTGGCTACCTGTGATGAGCTAATTTAAGGGGAATGCATACTAGTTTAATTGAATGATATGCACTTGGGCCTGATAAAAGGCTGTCAGGAATCAGAGCATCTCTTGGGCAGCTCCCTCTAAAGAAGAAGAGCTCTGAGAAACCACAGGCCTCAAGGAGGAGGGCTTTCAGCACTGAACTCAAGTCTATGTCTACACTTGCAGCTTCTTGCGCGAGAAATATGCAAATGAGCCTGAGCATGGAATATCACTGTGCCTAATTTGCATACCTAATGAGCCGCCATTTTTGCATAAGAGGCTCTTGCGCCAGAAGGAGCTGTCTACACTGCCCCTTCTTGTGCAAGAAAAACCCTCTTGCGCAATGCTGTTATTTCTGAAAATAATCGGCGTAATGGCATTGCGCAAGAGGGTTTTTCTTGCGGAAGAAGGGGCAGTGTAGACAGCTCCTTCTGGCGCAAGAGCCTCTTCTGCAAAAATGGTGGCTCATTAGGTATGCAAATAAGGCTCGGTGATATTCCATGCTTAGCCTCATTTGCATATTTCTCACACAAGAAGCCATGAGTGTAGACATAGCCCAAGTGTATTTGTATTGAAGTAGATGCCCCGGAGTTGATTTTTGTCTCTAGGACTTCGCGGGGACTTCCATGGGACCCTAAAGAAGAGAAACTGAGGCAGGGTGAGCTTGCAGCACCACACAATAACAGAAGGGGATGCTACATGGCAGGGACGCTCTGTAACAGAAATACAATCCTTTTGCATTTCATCTATTTAAAGATAAATAGGACTGACTCTCCCTGTACTTCGCAGGGTGGTTTCAAACGTTCAAATCTGCAATTTTCCTCACTGCCAGTAGATGGCAGCAGTAAAGCATCATTCATGTCTGATTTGTCTGCAGGGGCTGAGTTGCAAAACATGATTTGTTTTGAAAAAATTGAAGTTCTTTTTCTTTTCTTTTAAAAGGAATTTCAACAATGGCATTCAAATATTATGGGTCTGTTCTTTAGTCATTGTGCATGACTTGCTTCCATCATAATGGCCTTTATGTAAGTATCAAGAACAGAACACATTTTGCATGCATGCATTTAAAAATCATGTGGTGTTTGTATTAGCAGGAGACCAGTGTACTATCCCAGTTGTCCCATTACTCTATTATTCAGTGTATGCAGTTAAAACAAGCAGGTGAAAGGTAACTGAATTTCAGGGATTTTCCAGCCCAAATTCTTTTTTGATTTATAAAACAGAGCAGAACAAATACTACAGTTTCTGGTGTCCTAGGCAAGACTAAATTAGAAAATCCCACAAAGTCTGAGAGAGTAGATTATTATTCCCAAAATAATTCCCGGAGTCTGAGTACCTACATGGGAACAAATATTTAATTAATGGGCTCTTCAGTCCAGAAGAGAAAGGTATAATGTGATTTAGTGGCTGGAAACTGAAATGAGACATATTCAGACTGAAAATAGTGTAAATTTGTAAGAGTGAGAGTAATTAACCATGGGGCCAGTTTCCCAAGGGATGTGGTGGATTTTCCATCACTGACAAGTTTTAAACCAAAATGGGATTTTTTCTGAAAGATCTGCTTCGGGAATTATTGGAGAAGTTCTATGGCCTGGTTTGAGGGAAGGTCACACTAGATATGGAGTGGGCAAAAGGGCCTCTGCGAACCAGATCCGGCCCACCAAGTAGGTGGATCTGGCCCATGGAGGCCCTGCTGCTCCCTCGCCCCCAGGCCAATTAGGGCCTGGGATGGGGGAGCACGCGAAGTCTCCTCCCGCCCTGCCAGGAGCACATGGCACTCTGAAGCGCTGCATGCTGCTCGCAGGGTGGAGGGGGAGTGGAGGAGGCTTCGCGCACTCCCCCATCTCCAGGACAATTATGGCCTGGGGGCGGGGGAGCAGTGTGAAGCTTCCTTCGCCCTCTCCCAGCCCTGCGAGGAGCTTGAGGCACTTCAAAGTGCCACATGCTCCTCGCAGGGCGGGAGGAGGCTTCCCATGCTCCCCTGCTCCCACGCCCTGATTGGCTTGGGGCTGGGGGAGCATGCCAAGCCTCTTCCAGGGCATGGGTGCTTAGTGGGAAGGGGGGACAAAGGGGCTTCCCCACCCCCAGGCTAATCATGGTCTGGGGGTGGGGTAGCCCTGCCCCTTCCCATTTAGGCCCCAGCCCTTCAAAAAATTTTTGAAGTGGCCCCCAGGCAAAATTTATTGCCCACCCCGCACTAGATCCTCACAACAGCCCCTTCTGGCCTTGGAATCTGAATGCTCATGTGTGACACCCAGCTGTGAATACCCTTTGGATTAGAAGTAAAACCAAAGCTCTGACCACTTGTCATCCGTGACGCCATGGCCCCAGTTCCCATCTCTCCCGCCCCCTCATTTTAGGTTTCTCCCCATACCAGGGTCCCCCATTGTGCCCTCTACCAGGCATTCTGGGTAACCTGTCCCCTCCATTCCCTCCCCTCCAATGCTTTCTGTAAACTCTGTAGGGCAAGGTCTATCTTTTAGTTGTTTTCATACAGCACTTACAGACCAGGACTGTACTGTGCTGATTGGGGCCCATAGGTACTACCACAATACAAAGAATAACTAATCATAGGTTTTAATAAGAAATCTGGTAATAAAGGTGACAATTTTAGGCATATGTTTCAGGCTTAACTGTCTGTCAGACCCACTGATAGTAGAGATGAAAGAAGTGGGAAGCTGATATCACCCATTCAGGAGAAAATTGGAAAGAAACATGGCAAAGTCAATGTATCTATGTTCATTTGTTCTAAGAACAAAATCTGAAACAGTGAGACATTGTTCTGCGGAAACCTCTCTTTCTGGATTTTTTTTTCCCACAGAAGGGAACAACTTAGCAGCTAAATCCTGGAAGCCATTAATGATCTGTAATCAAACTCTTTGAAGATCCCGGAGAAAAGCATTCATGACAGATGCTTAAATCTGTATCAGTCAGCATCCTCATAACCTAGCTGTTACTATTATAGATAACCCCCAATATTCAAAGCTTGGATCTGAGCTTCCCCAGAAATAGGGAAGGTTTGGATCTAGGGTTTTGTTTGTCCATCACTAGCAACAACCTTTTGAACTGATTTTGTTTCGTCCTTCCCCCGCCCCCAACACACATGCATAATGTCTGAGCAAAATAACCTGAATATAACTCTCAATCTGTAATCCTTTATTTTATTGTTCTGTGGGACAGTGGCTATACATGCAAGATAAACGATTATTGATGATGACTGGTTAGGTTTATTCATGCCAAGGGAGAGAATAATCCTATTGGTGGTAGGTCAGACTACCTTTCTCATCAAGCAGATACTGGTTTATTGGATTTCTCATGTTTCTCTTGATTGGCTGGTTTGATTGTGAGAATAGGATGTGACATCTGGCTGGGCTTTTGTGTGCAAAGTAGCAGTTACTTGAGATGTGATAGGCAATAATTGGCCTCCCACAGAGGAGGAAAACACCCACCTAAGTGAGGTTCCTCTCTTCTAAAACATGTTAGGACAGGAAACCTTTTGATAAGAATTAGGCATCCTATCAGGAACGAGAGTCCAATCTCATTACATCATTGTGTCTCATTAAATTGGGAAATACAACTCAACCATTCATTCGTTCTGATGGTGCATCATCCTTCAGTCATTCAAGAAGAAACAATCTGCTGAAAATGTCAATAACACACACAGAATTACCAGTCTTACAAAAGCTATTTCAGTACTTAAACTAAACTTGTAAATACGTATATTTGAGCCCCTCTGATTTCTGGAACACACACTTTCTTAACCTGTTTATTTGTTAGTCATGATTTTGGAGATGAATGTGACTTGCAGGCTTTTTACTTTTTTCCATAATCACACACCACAATTTACTTTTTGTAAAGAAACTTTATTCTTTTCAGAGCAGATGAAAATAAAATTCATTGCTCCATTTCAAATGACATTGGCGCACCATAATGAGTTTTTGAGTAGCTGACACAAGACCACACATTTAGCATTCAGCAATTCCACTAATTCCACATACTGGTTGTTTTAAAGAAACAGATAAGTGTCTGATTAGTGATTTCAGTGGGATTTTCCCATAAGGGAAGGCTGCAGAGTTGAGCCCCAAACTACTAAACAAACTTGTAACTAGGAAACCTCTGTGAAGTTGTGTCTAAACAAACATGTAATAGTTGAATCAGTAATGCTTTTCATAGGGAAAGAATAGTGGTGGCATTATTAGATGTTGGAAAAGTGATTAAATATCCTTATAGATTTGAAGATATGGCGGTAATATGGGGCTGTTTTTTTTCTTTATTGTCTCTTAATAAAGAGGCAGATTTCAGAATGAGTATAAGGTATGTATTTTGAGTTCCTGAAATGTTGTAATTGATGAAATTTGGAAGGCTGAAACAAAGTGAAACAGAAGAGTAGTTTCAGTATCTCGAAAATTGACATGCCTGCTACAATACTGTCTTTTGCAGACTTTTTTTAGTAAAGTGGATTCTCATGTGGGGCTGAGAACTGTTTACAAGCAGCAACATTTCCTGACAATTGTATAAGATTTTTTTTAAAGTCACTCCTGCTGTAATACCTACAACACACTCAATAATGGTTAGGCAGCCAACCTGCTGTGCCCACTGCTTATCACACTGTTTAGAATCAACCAAGATCTTGTGTTTTCCCTGGCACTCTGTTGCATCCACCTTTCATATAATTAAGTTGTAAACTATTTAATGGTGGGAATCAGCCTTTTATTATGTTTGCATAGTACCTAGCACAATGGGGTTCAGATCTCTGGCTGGGGCTTTAGGCACTGCTGCAATATAAATATTGTTATGCTGAAAGGTGTCAATGACTGCCATAAAGCAAAGTCATAGATCTACCTAAAAATCAGATCGTTAAAGCTGATGGGTGTACTACCCATTCTTCTTTCAGATTCAATAGAAGGAGCAGTTAAGCTTCTTTATGGAGTAAAATAGCTTGAAACAATAGTAGCTGTTGCTCAAGACAATTGGCCACATGGAGAAGCCTTAGCATGGTTAAGCCCTCTGGACTGAGGGGTTTCTGATTGCAAATGTAGGGGCTGAGGGATTTATTTGGGGGGCAAGCTGTGTGTGAGAGCATGGAGAGCAGACACAGAGCCCTTGGGTCACAGGACTTGCTAGAGAGACAGGCTTGGAAACTCTGACCAAGGGAACTGTCTGCTCCTGTTACTTTTTCCCTCTGAGAGTGTCTACACTGCAGAGTTTTTCCGGAAAAACGTGTTTTTCCGGAAAAACTACACTTACGTCCACACTGCGATTGTGTTCTTTCGACAGAAAGACAGAAGAACAGGGGTTTTTCTGACAGCAGTAAACCTCTTTCTACAGGGAGGAAGAAGCCTTTTTCCAAAAAAGCTTTTTCAGAAAAAGGCGTGTGTGGACACGGATGAGTGTGTTTTTTTTGAAAGAAGAGGCCTCCAGGAAAAAGCACAGGTGCCCTGATGGCCACTCCGTCCACAGTAATCACAACTGAAACGCGAGATAGCATCCAATCAATGTGAACACTATCTTTCGAAAAAACATATCGCCTTTTTGATGCGCTTTTGCTGTGTTGATGCTCTCTTTCGAAAAAAGTTTTTCCAGAAGATCTCTTCTGGAAAAGCTTCTTCCAAAAGAAGCTTGCAGTCTAGATGTAGCCTCGGTGTCTAGAGAATGGGCGTTTTGGCACTTTAAAAAAAGAAACAGGATTGCACCAAAGAAATACCTGACACTTATCAATTTATCCTCTTAATTGGAAGAACTTGAGCATGTCAAAGTCCCAAATACTGGATGATCTTTTGGGACCAAAAGAAGGCAAGAGTAATAATAATTTTGCTTTTCATACCTGGGCATCAGCAGGAAGCTTTTAACAGAAAAGGTATCTTAGAACTTTGGAAAAAAAACCCAATCCTCTTCTCTGAAATGGAGACAGAGTTGTTAATGATTCCTAACATTTTGTTTGCTTTTTTAACTGCTGCTGCCATTGAATGGATGTTTTCAGAGAACTATCCACAATGACTCCAAGATCCCAAGCTCATGATATGATCTACATGTTTTGTTAGTCTCTATGGTGCTGCAGGACCATTCAAAGTTATTTTTTGAGTGGTAATAGCTAATTTAGTCCCCATCATTTTGTATGTATAGTTGGGATTATGTTTTCCAATATGCATTATTTTGCATTTATCAGCATTCAGATTCATCTGATATTTTGTTGCCCAATCACCTAGTTTTGTGAGATCCTTTTGAAGCTTTTCACAGTCTGCCTTTGGCAGATGCAGCAGGGAAAGCACAGAGTAAACTGATAAAGATACAACTTTCACCCTTCCAGACAGGTCAAAGGTATGTGGCCAGGCCATGCAGGGCTGGCTTGCAGTGAGTGCTTGTGTTGCCCTTGATCTGTGTATGTAAGATGCACTACCAACCCTGCACCTTTCGCTGGCACCATGTTAACTTTTAGAAATAATAAAAGTAAATAAAACCAGCCTTGTTTCTGTGCAAATTAACGATCTGACTACAGAACACATAGGTAATGTACCTTCCATTTGATAAAAAAGATGTAGGCCAATCTTATACAAGGACAGTACAGAATGCTGATACATCTCATGATTCCAATCAATTAGTTAGATGACTTTAGACGAAAATTTCTGTGTAAAGGTGGAACAACCAAACCCAGACCAGAATTGATGGCATTGTATGATATTACATGGTGTTGTCTAGTTCTGGGCTATTCACATCAGAGCAGTATTCATTAAGTAGTCATAATACCACAGTCCAAAATGCATGCAGACTAGCATAGAGAATTAGGGCATGAAAGCCAACTTATGTGGGAAGTCACAGACAATGAAAAGACGGTATTGTGCTTGGGGCAATTCTCATCCATCAGTCTTGTCAGTCTGGTTAGAGCCTGAAGAATAAATGTGTCTAATTACATTTTGTTTAACCAGACTAGAAAACAAAGGTTACAAGGGCATCCTTTCATTTTTTTCCATACAGCAAGTGGAGATGGGTACATATGGGCTTCTTCTCTCTTATTCTTTCTTTACGGCCGCTCTGTGTTTTATGTATTACACTGTGTTGCACCGGATATTATAAACATTATGGAAATCAATCAGCTTAAACATATGGGGCTAGATTCTCAGCTGGTGTAAATCAGTGCAGTTCCATTGAAGTCATTAGAGTTATGCTGATTTAGAAGAGTTTAGGGTCTGTCCCAATTCTTAGCCTGCTGCCAGGTGCCTCCTACTGGACAAGTGTTGAAAAATCTTTCTGGTGCTCCTGTTTGCCTAAGTAGGGGTTTTATGATGCCAATTTCCTCAGATGGTCCTTTTGGGTAGATGGGGGTAGGGCTCTTGCCTGCCACTCCCCTCATCTGTTTTCTGTCCTTAGATTGCTGATCCCCCCCCCCCAAAGGAGTAGAAGGAAGTCTACTTGCCTTGGAGCTTGCGAAGCCTCCTTACCTGGCCAGTGCACTAGTGTCACTGTATCCACACAGGCTCGTAAATGGCCCTCTTGAGGGCAGTTCTCCTGAAAGCTTTCAAGAGTCCCCTTTGGGAGCTGCGAGCTGCCATTTGCTAACTCTCAGAGCTGCCAAGCAACTGATGGGAACTCTTCTGTTTTTAAGGCCTTGTTCATCTCCTGACATGACTCACAGAAATGAAGGGGCGGGACCAGCCTTGTCCATGGCTGCTCATTAATGCCTTCATCGCTGATGTGGGGACTATACACCCTTTCAGAGTCTGGCACATCATCTGTAGCCATCATGTTCTGTCATTCTTCAAGTTCTTACAAGTTGGATTGGGCTAGGTTTTGATTTTGACAGATGACTACTATACAAAACCTTATGCCACAGGAACTGGTGCTAATTCAGTAGATGAAGTCCTTCCCTCTGAGTCAGTAGTCAAGCAAAGCCCCAGCCTGGGGCTAGTGTATGCTGCACTGCTACAGGTGCTGTCTGTGAGGTCAGACATAAAACTGAGGTCCTGTCACTTAGAGTGTCCATTCCATGAACCTTGTGAAAAGATTGGGTTAATTTTCCCTGATGTCCTAGCTACATTCCAAATCAAGAAATTCCATTCTCCCAATCAGCGCTCCCTCTAAAATTTTCCATCCATGAGCAGAGTGAGTTTTGTCTGGTACACCAATATTGAGGTCATGTGTGCTTGTCTGGATGTGTGCCACCTTGGCACGCACCAGTTACTAACATATCTTAGATCTATATATTTTTAAAATGTCGTGGAAGAAAATACTACAACAAGGGGAAATTAACAAGGTGCATGATTTTAAATGTTTATTTAATGTGAAATCAAATAAAAAGAAAATGAATACTCCTCTGTAACCGAGAAAGGCACGATCCAGTGAATCACAGCTAGAATCCAAAATAGTTCCAGTTAGATATGCAAGTTTTTCCCCTCCTTTTGCCAACTTTCCAAAATAAAAAAAACAATTCATATACAGTTTACAGTAGTAATAATGTTAACCAAGTTAACCCGTGCAGCCCTCCCTGGGAGCAGCTGGGCAGCCACCACTCCCAGCTCCTCTGTATCAGACTTGTTTTATCTCCCTTTGCCTCTCCAGACAGGTAGCTCTAGCTCCTTAGCAGGTGTGAATCACATTAGCTCCACTGATTTCAACTTCTACAAGCAGAGAATCTGTCCCTTAATTCCCAGCTCTGGCCACTAACCAAAGCATTAAGCCACCTTACACATAAGGCCATTCTCTCATTCTGTTCCCTCCTCTCACAAACTACATTGACTTCAGAGGAAGTTCACAACACTCTGTTAGTCTATTGTGGTATGACATGTGTCTGCCATTGAAATGTTTACGATACAAACAATATTTCTGTTTCAGATTTAGTATATTACAGATTAATGTGTCTCCTTTGTGAATCCTTCTGGAAGTTTAACTTTTAACTGGTAGGTTGCTATTATTTTCAGGATTGCAATACTTTCTTTTTAGAACAAGCAATTGTTAGAACTGAGAAGTACACTTTATTGTTTAAATTTGATTTCAGAAAAATATTTAATGATATACTTAAAATTAAATCTGATGTTTCCAGCCCTACACAGCCAAACACCCAAGTACATGATCAGCATTAAACACATGATTAAATTGCATTGATTTCAAAGGTATTTAAGTATACAGTTAAGTGCATCTCTGAATCAGGGTCTTAATTTCAACATTTAAATTCTTATATAGTTTAAATGTGTACTTATCAAAGGAATTCTTTCTTATCTTCTTTACACTGTTATTGAACCCAAAGGTGTAACAAATACAATTGTAAAAAAAAAAAAAAAAAAAAGAAGAAGAAGAAAAGAAAAAGTGGATCAGATTCACAATTCTGCACTTAAGACCGCTGGTAAAGTCACAGTATAATTAAATTAGTTTATCTACTGATATAAGTGAGATTTAATGGTCTAGGCAAATAAACAAGATGTTTAACTGAATCCTTTGAATATTTCATCTATGAAACTTAATCCCAGCTCTGTTGTACAGATTAATGCTAACTTTGCACATAACTGAATACATTTTTTTAATATCATAGATAATTGTAATGGGGTAGGAAATGCCACATTGAGTATGACAGAAGAGGGAGGAGAGCCTTACCTAATTACAAGTAATCACAGCCCCAGTTCCAGTCCTGGCCCACGCGGCTCCAGCAGGGACAGCCTCACTGCAACCATGGCTCCAGCCGCCCGCCAAAGCCTCGCTGTGTGCGGCTCCAGCCGGGGTAGCCCCCCGCCATGTGGCCCCGCCAGCTGAGCCGCATGGCTGCTGGAGCTGGAACCAGGGTCTCAGTGAGGCCGCCATGACCAGGGACAGCCTCACCGCGGCCCTGGCTCCAGTCGGAGCACACGGGAGCAGCTGCCCACCAGCCGGGCCATGTGGCTGCTGCTGGAGCTGGAACCAGGGTTGCGGTGAGCCTGCCCCAGCTGCCTGCCAAAGCCTCAGAGTGCCCCAGCTCCCGCAGCCCCACCAGCCACGCTGTGTGGCATCCACCAACAGGAACCCACCAAACTTCATATTGGGTTTGGAATGGGTCACATATGAAGAAAGGTTAAAGTGACTGGGACTTTTCAGTTTAGAAAAGAGGAGACTGAGGGGGGATATGATAGAGGTATATAAAATCATGAGTGGTGTGGAGAGGGTGAATAAAGAAAAGTTATTTATTAGTTCCCATAATAGAAGAACTAGAGGACACCAAATGAAGTTAATGGGTAGCAGGTTTAAAACTAATAAAAGAAAGTTCTTCTTCACACAGCGCGTAGTCAATCTGTGGAACTCCTTGCCAGAGGAGGCTGTGAAGGCTAGGACTATAACAGAGTTTAAAGAGAAGCTAGATAATTTCATGGAGGTTAGGTCCATAAAAGGCTATTAGCCAGGGGATAGAAATGGTGTCCCTGGCCTCTGTTTGTCAGAGGCTGGAGAGGGATGGCAGGAGACAAATTGCTTGATCATTGTCTTCGGTCCACCCTCTCTGGGGCACCTGGTGCTGGCCACTGTTGGCAGACAGGCTACTGGGCTAGATGGACCTTTGGTCTGACCCAGTACGGCCATTCTTATGTTCTTATTCACATTCCAGCAGGAATGCTAGTGGTGAGCGCTGCTGCACGGCTCTGCAAAGGAGGTGGGCGGGCCTAGAACTTTTTGTGCGCACCTTAGAGGCAACTATGCTCCCTGCTCCCTGACTGCATACAGTTAAGCTCTTCACTGTGAGCTCTAAGCAGCTGCATAGCAGTGTTGTTGGCCATGGTTAAACAACTGCCCTATTTCCTCCCAGAGGTGGTTGTATTAGCAGCAGATACCTGCCAGAATGCAAACTTCAAAAAGCTAGTCAAGATGCATGTGGTTTTTTTTCAGAGCATGCTTTGCAGAACAACGTTGTTAAAAAGTTGGGGGAAATAATCAGTAGTGACTATTTTCAAAGGCAATCAGAGGAAATTCTTCAGAATGCCTCTTTTCAATGTGTAGTTTAAAAGTACTACTAATGATGCAAGAATAAGAACTTTAAAGTACTTCATCAGTTTCCACGGGCAGAGATGAATGGCAGTTGGCATTATGAAGAGAAGTGGCAAACTTCAAAGTGGTCAGTCAACAGATTTACCCCCAGCTTTTGAAATTCCTATGCCATACCTAGTCTGTGGATAGAGAGGAATTCTGTCTCTAGGGCTGTCAATACATTTCTTTCATAATCATTAAAATGATTCTAAAACAGGAAACAAGAACTAACAAGCTGTATTTGTGAGTCAAATTTTCTGATCTTTTTTAGTCTATTTAATTTCTCTGCTGGAAACCGATAGATAGCTTATTCTCCATAATAGCTTTCTTGTCTACCTGAAGTAATGGGGCTGCTCAGTGGGATTATCAGGCATTGGCATTGATTTCTAAAACCAAATGTCTTGAATTTAAATGATGGTGACCTACTGTAAGCACTCATGTACTTTTTGATACCCTTATGTGTGTACAAGGGCAGACCTACATCATTATAGAGTGGCACATCCGAGTATAGACTGTACGGCACAAGGTCCTTCTTTCTCTCTTCATTCCAGCAATATCCTGCTGCAATTTACCCAAGTATAAATCTAGAGCAGTCTCAGTGAGTTTAGAGTAGCCCTGATTGGCAGTGCCCCTGGGCACATTGCTTAAGCCTCTGGGGAAAGTCTGTGCAACTAGGTGGATCTTTAGTTGTTTCCTGTGAGAGACCCTCCTGCTTTGCTTCGCTTCTGGCTTGGACGACTTGGTTCTGGTCCTGGCCCCTGGCTCCACCCAATAGGCCTGCCTGTCCATGCCTCGGCTGTGTCCCACAGCTCCCACAGAAGCCAATGTCCTTGAGACCACAATGGCTCTTTATGAATAACCACCCTTCTGTAGGACAGGACCAAATGCCCTTCCCCATTAGATTCAATGATGCACCCGAGCACCCCAGGGCAGGAGAGTTATCTCAGGGAGGTGCTGCATCCCATGGTGCCTTCAAAAAGACAGGGTAAGTAAAACTTGTTTGTTGCTGTCCTTTTCCTCTGGCTTGAAACTGTGCCAATGCATGGCTCCTTGATGGGGTGACCTTTCTGCTGATCCTAGTGTGGCTTTTGCTCTCCCCAGTGATGTGGGAGATCAGTGAATGGTGTAGCCAACTATCTAGTACAATAGTGTACAGTTTGTGTGCAGGACCTGAGGGAGCAGTATAAAGGCTGGATGTGTGAGATAGGACACACTGTTTTGACCCTAGAGTGCTCAGGCTGCTGGAGTGGAGGCAGGGAGGAGAAGAACTGTTCAGTTTTCTACTGTAGGCAGAGGGATTTCACATCGTCTTGGGATTACCCCCTTCCTCTCCCTCACCAGGACTTCAGAACAGCCAAAGAGGAGACTAATGATGAATAATCCACCCTAGGTTTTACCCTGGACCCAGTGGATGCTAGGGAAGGACAGTGCTTTTTAGAACTCTGAGCATGACCAGAGTCATCCCAGTGCTGATGAAGGGAGATAACTTGCCTAGTCAGTGGATGCCAGGGTCTAATTAGGTCCTAGCAGAGACTAGAAAAGCCCTGAATGCTGCTCTGACTTGCATCCTGACTGGAATGGTTTGTATGGACCATGGGAGCCTTATCTTCTGCACAGATCTTCCTGCAGGGAACTGTGGAGCTGGCAGAGGTAGTTCTGTGGCTCCTGTAGAGGGTTTCCAGTGCTAGGGTATTCTCCTGTGGGGATCTGACTGACCAGTGTGGCCTCTTGGCACTAACTTAGTCAGTCCAAAAGGGCCACAAGCATGGGATAAATTCCTCTCTCGTGGCTATACCCAGTATAACTACTGAATACCGAATCTTCTTCCTGCATCCATTCCAGATGGCCAGCAACCTGAGACGCTGACGGCACCACTCAGGAGACTCGTTTCGGGAAACTGCAGAAGTGTGGTTCCCACAGAGGATTTATGGGTATTACAAGAGCTATACTTATCAGTTGACTTGCTGCTCCCACGTCAAGTCAGGTGTTTGGGGATAACTGTATGAAACAATGTTTAGATTCATAGGACTTTAAGGTCAGAAGAGACTATCATGATCATCTAAACTGACCCACTACAGGCCAAAGAACCTTGTCCAGCCACTCCTGGAACAGTCCCATAATCTCTGGCTGAGTGACTAGTCCTCAAATTCTGATTTAACAACTTCATGCTTCAGAAAACCAATCATTTACACTAGTTTAAACCTGCATGTGATCCATGCCCCATGCTGCAAACGAAGGCAAAAAAAAAAAAAAAAAAAAAGCCCAGGATCTCTACTAGGGATGTTAAAATTAGATTAATCAACTAATTGAATAGTTTATGGGATTTCCATCAACTATTTGATTAGTCGATAAGGGCACTTCCGCTTTGAAATGTAGCAAGAGCCACCCAGCTATGAAAGTGCTTTGTGGCATTCTGCCTTTGAAATATACAAGAGCCCCAGCAGGGACTATTGTACATTTCAAAGATTGAACCGCCAGGTGGAGCTGGGTCCAGCAGGAAGCCCCCTGCTAACCCAGGGCTCCATGCAGCATTTCAGTAAGCAGAAGTGCCACATGGAGCCTGGGGCCATCGGGGACTCTTGTACATTTCAAAGGTGAAAAGCTGCTGCTGCACCCCTGCCCCCTCCCACGGAGCTGGAGCAGGGTGGGGGGAAAGTTATTGAGCAAAAATAAAGGTCACCTGCTCCCTTAAGGGCAGCCATTTTGAACTCTGTTGTTCACCGTGGCACACCTCCAACTGCCTCGCAGCACACCAGTGTGCCCCGGAACACAATTTAAGAAACACTGCAATAAGCTTTTGCTTATTGGAAAGTTAACTAGTCGATTAGTTGCTTACATCCCTAATCTCTACCAATTTGACCCCAGTGAAAAATTCCTTCTTGACCCCCAATATGGCAATCACTTTGATCCTGAGCATGTGGGCAACACCCACCAGCCAGACATCTGGGAAAAAATTCTCTGAAGTAACTCAGGGCCTTCTCCATTTAGTGTCCCATGACCAGCTGTTGGAGATATTTGCTGCTAGCAGTTGTAGGTTAGCTACATGCCATTGCAGACAGCCCCGTCATCATGTTCCCTCTAATTATTGCCATCTATATGCAAAATAAATGTATGTGCACTGAGGCATGTGCAAACGTGCATCACTAGTAGAAACAAAAAACCTAGCTGTGGACGCTCTGCTAATCTTCTGGATGGCATTGGATTCTGTCCTGATTGGCCACACAAGTGCACAGCTTACTGGGAACACCGCCCATCCTATCATCTCCTCCATAAACTTATCAGGTTCAGTCCTGAAGCCAGTTAGGGTTTTTACTCCAGTTACTCCCTGTGGGAGGCTCTTCCAGAACTTCACTCCTCTAATGGTTAGAAAACTTCATCTAATTTCAAGCCTAATCTTGTTGATGCCCAGTTTATATTCATTTGTTCTTAACTTAAATAACTCCTCTCCCTCCCTGGTATTTGTTCCTCTATGTCTTTATAGAAAGCCATCATGTCTCCCCTCAGCCTTTGTTTTATTATGCTAAACAATCCTGCTCCTCTCATAAGTTCAATTCTCCATTCTCGGATCATCCTAGAAGCCTTTCTCAGCACGTGTTCCAGTTCTAATTCATCTTTCTTAAATAGAGGAGATTATTACTGAACACGGTATTCCTGATGAGGTCTCACCGGTACCTTGTATAGTACTAACACTTCCCTCTTTCTACTGGAAATA
Source organism: Pelochelys cantorii (assembly GCA_032595735.1). Taxonomy (NCBI): domain Eukaryota; kingdom Metazoa; phylum Chordata; order Testudines; family Trionychidae; genus Pelochelys; species Pelochelys cantorii. The sequence goes on along the minus strand of CM064326.1, from coordinate 45,930,760 downwards.
CCTCACCGGATATGTCTGTAACCCCCAAGGAGATTACCTAGATTCCTGGGGTTCTGTCTGCTGGCAGCTCAGGGAGAGACGCACTGTCCCTGGTAGGGAGGGGGACCCAAGGCAAACTCAGAGTCTGCCGGGCAACAAATAGGGAGTGAGATGCCCCTCCCAGGGAGTTCAGGAAAGGGCAGAGGCCATTGTTTTTTATGAGTCAGTCTGGAGCCGGCAAGGGCAGGACTGGTTGTGTGGGGAGCTGGTAAGCCCCAGGCCTGCATGCAGGGGCCCCCCTGAGAACTGGCCTCTAGGGACCTGAAAGCAAGATCCCTCAGCTGGGTTTTCCTTCTCCACTAATGATTCCCGTTGTAGAGTTTGCTGGGAAACTTCTCCAGCCAGGCTGAGTTAGCCCTCCAGCTCCCTAGGTGAGACCAGTCACCACATGGTCAGCTCTGCTCTGTCTGCCTGCTAGTTCAGGGCTGCTGCCTGCTCTGCGTGTGTCTGGGAGCTGGGCTAGGAGACTACAGTTTGGATTTTAGTACAGTTGCGTAATCTGCACCTTGAGCCCTGCACCCCGTTGTGGTGAGGGGAAATCCTGGGATGGAAGCAGCCTGATTCCTGCCTGAATAGGATCCCTGCTAGCTGAGATCAGCCCCTCTGCAGTGACTGTGGAGTCCAGAGTCATCTCTGAGCCGGAGGATCATTCATGGAGTTTGTGAGTGCACCATCTTTTAGTTAGTCAGCCAGGGAATTTGTTTGGGGACCCCCTACTCTCTGAACTGTGTCCTCAAGCCAGGGAGTAAGGGTTTGGGGATTTTATAACCTGCTGCATATTAAACCTGTGGAGGGATTTACCATCTTCTCCCGCTTGTGAGTCCTTTGGGCTGTACTGAACCCAGGCAGCCACACTGCTAAACCACTGCAGAGAAGAATTTTGTGGTCATAGGCAGGGCTCACCAAGCGGCGGCGAGCCCTGCTCGCCAGCTGTGCGGTTCTGCGCTCTGCGCATGCGCAGATCGCTCTGTGCCAGCTCTTCCAGGTTGTAATCTACTCACCCCGGGCGAGTAGATTACATTATTTGTGGAGCCCTCGTCATAGGTCATCAAGGGCCCCAACAAAGTATGCGTACCAACGGGACACTTACATTTGCTACATCAAGTCATGTGACTGGGGAAAGTCACAGGTATCAGCAGCGTGGCCACCAGTGAACCTAAAAATAGTGTTTTACCCTGTTATGTTATAATTGTTTCCTGTTTAATATAATTATTGTGTTGAATATATTGTATGTGTTTGTGTTATTTTTTGAAGTCTCCAACTATCTGGCAAGTAAGTGGGGATTACTCTGTGGTTAGAATTTTCCTCCCAAACTGCCCTGGTGACCCTGCCAGGAAGGAGTGAGGAGGGTGGAGGCACCGCCAAATAAATTCATAGGAAAAAATAAAGAAGATACACCCTGCTGCGTGGGTGGCGGGATCCAGAAGGACCCAGACCTGTCCACCGAAACCTGTAGGCAGATTGACATTAAAGAAGGTAATCGGGTGGAGAGGGGCGCTACATGTCATTAGCCTTTTTTCTAGCTGCATTACATTGGCAGTTCATAGTCATGCTGTGATCAGCTAATACATCCATATCTTTCTTATACTCTGTTAGTTTCAACTCAGATGTCCCCAGCTGACTGCAAAAATTCTTGTAGTTAGTTCCAAATGCACACACTTGTATTTTGCACGATTACATTTCACCCTATTTCTGCTACTCCAATTTTCAAGGTCATCCAGCTCTTTTTGTGTATATTTTGGTCCTTCTCTGTGTTGGCAATACTTTCCAACTTGATAACATCTGCAAACCTCAGTAGCACACACCCACTTTTTGTGCTAAGGTCATTTATAAAAATGTTGAATAAAACTGTCCCAAGACCTCTCCCTGAGAAACTAGCAACCTTCCTCAACCTCACAGTTCACCTTTCCTTATGACCGACTTTAGTCTCCCCTTTAACAAGCTCCTTATCCATCTTTCCATTCTCATATTAATCCTTATCTACAATTTTAAGTAATTTCTTCTTAGAACTGGACTTGTTATGAATTTGGTTCTCAAGGCACTACTGCAAAGTATTCTGTATTAATAGCTCTGGAAAGAGTAGGCTATGTCGTCTGAAACTGCAATGTATCCTGCTCCATGAATTTCTGCCAACCCTGGCCTGCAGTAACACCTCTGTAGTAATCCAGGTCTGCGATGGGATGGATATTCACACACCACACCTGTAGGAAACTCACCAGCTGGAGGAGGAGTTAAAGGCAGGGGAGCAGCCCCTTTGGTGGCAGACTGGAGAAGACCTTCAACTTGCAGCTCCAGCAGAGGGGAGTTGAGGGAAAGGCAGAATCTTTCTTCATGAAAACTTTCCAAAGGTCCATTTCTGAGGGAAGGGAGGACAGCCTGAGAGGGAAGCATTCCTCTCTCCCTCTCATACAAACTCTGAACTCCGTTAATCCCCTTTATTTTATTTGGACTACTCCAGGAGCATGGGCCACCCTATTGAAGACAGCAGTTGCTGCCTGAGAGAGAGGAACCTACCATGCTATGTGCAGCTGCCGGAAGGAGCCCTGTGATGAGTAGACATGCTGCCTTAACCCAGACAGTGACTTTAGGATAGTTGCAGTGGGGGGTTATAAAAAGTGGCCCAGGGAGGGTAGCCTTAAGCACCCGATAGCACTCAAAGGGCCCTGGATCAGAGCCTGGTAGAATAGGAGAGCCTGGGCTCCCCTACCAACTGTCCAGGAAGGAGTACTGTAGAAAGGGATCTAGGGGTTGTAGTGGACAACAAGCTAAATATGAATCAACAGTGAGACACTGTTGCAAAAAAACCCCCCATGATTCTGGGACGCATTAAAAGGAGTGTTGTGAGCAAGACACAAGAAGTCATTCTTCCGCTCTACCCTGTGCTGATTAGGCCTCAATTGGAGTGCTGTGTCCAGTTCTGGGCACCACATTTCAGGAAAGATTTGGAAAGGATCCAGAGAAGAGCAACAAACAGGTCTAGAAAACATGACCTATGAGGGAAGACTGAAAGAACTGGGTTTGTTTAGTTTGGAAAAGAGAAGATAGAGAGGGGACGCAATAGCAGTTTTCAAGTATCGAAAACAATGTTACAAGGAGGATGGAGAAAATTGTTTTTCTTAATGTCTAATGATAAGACATGAAGCAATGTGCTTAAATTGCAGCAAGAGAGGTTGGACATTAGGAAAAACTTCCTTACTGTCAGGGTGGTTAAATACTGGAATAAAATGCCTAGTGAAGTTGTGAAATCTCCATCTCTGGAAATATTTAAGAGCAGGTTAGATAGACATCTATCGGGGATAATCTAGATCAGAGGTGGGCAATAATTTTTAATGGGTGGTCACTCCAAGGTTTTGGCAAGTGGTCAAGTGCCACACTTTTATGGAATGGTGCAGGGTCTGGGCTGAAGATTGGGTGCAGAAGGGAGTTTGGGGTAGCCGACTGGAGTGCAGGACGGGGTAAGGGGTCTGAGGGAATTTGGGTGAAGGAGGGTTGTGATCTGGGGTCAGGGCTTGGGGTGCAGGTATAACCCACACACCTAGTGTGGTTACCATGCAGTGGCACCTAGACCACAGCAGCAGTTAAGACCAAGAGACCTCTACAGCATGGGCTGGGAGCCAGCTAGCTTTTCGCTCAGAGGGTAAAGGTTCCTATACTCCGCTTCAGTGGTCCCAGGTTCAAATCCACCTGGTGGTGGTTACACAGGGCCAGGGAGGGTGTAGGAGAGGGTGCAGGGTCTGGGAGAGAATTGTGACCTAGGAGCAGGGAGGAAAGGGATACAGAGTGTTTGGGTGGTGGCATGGGGCAGGTAGCTGGAGGGAGGGGGTGGTATGCCAGAGGCAGGCTCTGGCTGGTAGGCGCTTACCTAGGTAGCTCCTAACCAGCAGCCCTGCAGGAACCTGAGACAGGCTGTCTGCTGCAGTCCCAGGTTGTGAGCTGGCTGTACCACATGACTCTGCTCTGAGCATGGGGAAGGGAGAGGAAGGAGGTTTCACATGCTGCACCTGCCCCCAGCAAAATTTCTCAGATCCTATTGGCTGGAAAGTGGCCAAGGAGAGCTGAGAAGTTTTGCTGGGGGCAGAGCAGTGCATGCAGCTTCTCTCCTCCCTCTCCAGCATCCAGAGAATGACCTGCTCTCTGCCTAAGGGCTCCAGGGAGGCTGCCACAGGCTGGATCTGGTGGCTTGCACTGACTGCCTCTTGCCCACCTCTGATCTAGATGTGCTTGGTCCTGCCATGACAGCAGGGAACTAGAATTGATAACTTCTAGAGGTCCCTTCAAGTTCTAATAGTCTATGATTGTATAACCCCCTGCAAGTCACTAGCCTGAGGACTGACCAGTAGGCAATGCTACACTATCAAGGTCTTGAAAAGAGTCTGCCAGTCATTCAGAAATTTGCCAGATTTTACTTGTGGTTATATTCAGCAACCGAAGATCAATTAAATATTGGGATGGGGCTATCAAAATCTTTTTACTTCTGACCTAAACAACTCCCTAAATTCTATTGTGGACATACTCATAGGTAATATCCACCCAGGAGCTATTAGGTCTTACCCACCTACTAGCACCATACCTTGTTTAATGTTGAATAAAATATAAACCATGGAAATGTTTGGACTGAGAAAACTGCAAATAAATATAGAATATGATTAACTATAGATTACTTGAACAATTCGGTTATTCCTTTTGATCACACAGATTCTAAGAAAAGTTTATTAGTAATTTATAAGATCATGAGGCTTTTGTCTGGTTTTTTTTAGCTTTTCCTTTTCTAACCATATGTACTGCATCCTTACGTTTTTAGGAGTCTGCTCTGGGCAATTGCATATGAGGTATCACATAGAATACTTTTTTCACTGAGACCTTACTTTGGTTCTTTCTTCTCTTGTCCCTTATTCCAAAGCTAAAGACCATTAAGGTGGCAATATGTGGTTAATATTAGTGCATGGGAAAACATACTCCATATAGTACCATACCGAAGAGCATAGGTTGTAAGCTCTCTAGGTTGTCATGTGCTGTCATGTGTCAAAGATTGGGGAGTGTTTTATATGCTTGGCACAACAAAGCCCTGATCTGTGACTCGGGCCTCTAGATTCAATGACCACAAAAATCAATGATAAAATGGTGAGAAACTGGATTAGAACTCTGACATTTTCCACAGACTGCCAGCCCCATGATTAAGAAGAGCACAGTCTCTCCAGTTCAATCAGTCTATACGTAGCGCTAGATAGAGCAGCATATAAATGAGCCCTGATGCACCCCAGCAAAGGAGCTGGTGGTCAGTAACTGTAAGTTAAACTGGTGTCTGTTGCAACAACCCATTTTCTCATCTGCTTTTTTTATTTTTCAAAGCAGCATGGACTTTCCAGTTTACGGGTCAATGGGGGTTGCCTGCTTTTGTACCCCTCTCAGGAATCAAACAGCAGTCTTAATGCTTTGGCTACTTAAGAATGCTTGACCTGCCCTCTGAGGGATTGTGTAGAAAAGGTTTCTCTACAAGAACACACAATCAGAATCAGAATAGAACTGAGAGAGTAAGGACAATAAGCAAAGCTGCTAGGACTCAATAAGAGTGAATTTAGTGAGGAGAGCTCAAACAAATCCGATGAATTTCTCTCCCACCCCTGCTTTCTAGTAATTCAGTAGTTCTGGTGTGGGTAGATATCTGCGTAGGGTGACTGATGTACAGTGCAAGCAGCGAACAGTGAGCCAACTTGATGTAGCTGCTCAAGAACATTTTCAGGATCTGTCAGGCTTGTTTTCTTGTTTCTCCCATCCCATCTGTGTGCAGGCTGCCAGTGATGGTGAGAGCTGTGCAACTTTTGTTAAAGTCTAAATCCCTGCACATCTCTTGGGAAAGATTGAATGCATGGGTTTGACCCAGAGATAGGGTCAGAAGACAGACGTTTTGATTGGGCCATCATCAGTTTTCCTCTTTACAAACTCCAAGTCCTACAGTCAAGTAGACTTTCCTGTGGTTGCAGGTGGTTCCTCTTGTGGACCCTTACCTCTGCAAATGCAACTGGCTTAGACTTTTCCAGGTATTTGTATAGCCTTCTGGACATTTAATGGGACAAATTCACATGGGAGGAGGACCGGGTAGGGTACCAGTATCATTCTTCCCCACGCATTGTCTCTGAGGAGGAGAGAACTCTATGTTCTGTCCATGGTTCCACAAAAGACATGCTGGTGGAGGCCTCCTGGGAGTTCTGCTGAATCAGTGCATCTCCCAGTCAATGTGCTTTCAGGCCAGTCACATCACATCCTGGGTTGCACTGCATATAGCTCTTGGGCCTCCTAGCAGACCTGGTGTTATAGCTGGCTTGAACTGCTATGCCCTGCTCTAGACTAGCTTTCCAATTCTGGGGACCCAACGCTGGGTTCCCATGTCTCATCAGATGGATGAATCCCATCTTGGCGGTGACATTGCGAACCATATTCCCAAAAGAATATGCCAAGAATATGAAGTATTCTAAAATTTTCAGTTCATTCTAGAGATGTCCCAACTCTACCTGTAGATGAGGTGTTAGATCCTTGTCAGCTTGTGGGTATTTGCCCTGATAATTCTTGCTGTATGTTCATTAACTGAAAAAAGAAGGGGGAGGCTGTGACGGATTATTTCGAATTCTTGCCAAAGCATAAAAAAAGATCCCAGATTCATTGCCCTCCCTCATCTCCCACAGGATGGAAAATCAGAGAACACACTTAAATGGAAGCAATGTAGGGATGAGAGCTGTCTGAAATCTGGCGCTCTGATTGTACAGATACAAACATTCTGAATTTTCTATGCCCTTTGTTCCAAGTGTGTTTAATGAACAGTTTGATTTCTAGTACTGTGGTATGGCCAGACAGAAACAAGCCTTTCATTCATTCAAACCTCTTGGAAAATAGTGGACATTTTGGGTTATTTGGGAGGTAAAGAAAACCTCATTTCATCAAGTCCTAAAATTGTATGTGCTTGGGTTGGGTGAACTAGCTCAGAAAAACAGAGCAAGCTCAAGCCTTAGCAGTTTCTTCAAACCAAAATGAACATGTAACATGAGATGAGCTGACCCCTGGTTCCTACCATCCTGCACACTCTCTCTTCCTGCCCGCTATTAAATTGTTGCTCTCTATGGAACCCCCCAAAAGCTTACTCTTCTTGACCCCATGGATCCACAGATCCTCTTGATCCTAATTCCTCTGCTTTGACAACATAATCTCCCATGCCTGTGTCTTTCCAGACAAAGGAATACTACATATCCTGGGACATCTCTGGCAAGAGGAGCTCTGGGTTCCATGAGATTTGAAAAAAGGAGTTGAAGTAACTCGGCAGATCTTGCTGGAAATGGAAATGTTCACAGTGGACCATGACGGGCAAGGCAGGGGTCCTTTGAGGTGCTGGTGGAAAAATCCTATGAACTGAAGTTGCAAAGTGGAGAGGAAACTCCACTTTGGTTGAGGAAAGAAAATTGGGTTCAGGGAGCAGGGACCACAGATGAGGGAAGAAAAAGGATCTAGGTATGTTGGGAAGACAAGAAGAAGGGACAGGGATGGGAAATGGAGAAAGGGAGAGAAGCAAGACCTTCTTCAGGTGAACTGACTTCCTTAGACTCCCTTTGTGACCTGAGCAAGACACTTAACTTCTCTGTGGAATGGGGATGAAAATATTTCCCTCCGTCATTGGGATCCTTGTGATGAGGAACGTTAATTCCTCAGAGCTTGTAGACCCTGGAGGAAAGCTGCTGTATAAATTGTATGTTTGGCAGGGCAGTGACCATATCTTTCTGCTTATTTGCAAAACACCTAGCACACTCTTCAGCATTTTATAAATAGTAGCTATTTCTGGGCCCTATCAGTTTGGCCAGACCATGCCAGCAAAATAGCAACATGATCCTCATTCTGCACAATGCTCAGTATAGACCATTCCCACAGAAAGCAGTCTGCAGGAGTGGGGCCTTCAGCATTTAGAAACAGGTGGAAAGGAGCTTTGATGAAACCACAGAGTCTATAATTTAGTTATTTTGGTGTATCCTGGGTGTCTGTGAAAGCCTAAATCCTGTAGAATTGTGTACAAATCTGGGAAGCTGCATGCAAGACTTTGTAACTGTGACTATGTAAAGGGGGAACCCAAATAAATGTGATTTCCCTTCCCCCTACAAAACCCCTGGAAAAATTCTGCAGTTCCTTAGCTAGCTAGAGTTTATATGAACTGGGAGCAGCTGGCTCAAAACCTGAATAATTTTTTTCTTTGACTAAGGGACACAAGAAGAAATGCTTTCTCTTCTAATGAAATTTTTTAAAACATAAACATGGATTCTCTCCCTCAAAAGGCTCTCTGCATCATTTCCAATTCAGAACCATTCTCAGATTTCTTATCCTTGGGGGATTAAAAGGGGATGAAGATTGGCTCCACCTTTTGATGCATATGTATCAGCCCAGGGAGTAAGGAGGGGATAAGAGATCAGAATTTCAACCTATCTCTGAATAAGCCTTAGTGGTTCCCTTTAATTAGGGGCACGTGAGGCTGGAAAGACTACTTATTGTGGTGTTCCCTGGGAGTTTTCACTCTCCTGTGAAAATCAGATATCTGGACACACCCTCCAGAGCCTTGTTTGGATTCAGGGGCTATGAAGGTGACAGATCAAAGGGAGTCGCATCTCCTAACTTCTTTACTTTTGTTCACGCCAGTGCGCAAAGTGTGGTGACGCTAGTGGTTGGTGGGGACAGCAAGGAGCTGATCTCTGAACTGTTTTGTGGCTGAGCAAGATTTTACCTTTGTTTATTTCTTTTCTTTTCTTTTTGTGAACTGCTTGTCTAATAGCTAAACTGCACCAAGGACCAGCCCTGTAGCGTGTATCAGGAATGCTGGGAAAGGTAAGTTTGGAATGGGAGGGAAAAATGGGAAATTGTTAACTTGGTGATGGCCAAACTTTGGCAGCTGCGGTTGGGGGGAGGGGTGCGTGCGCCTGCACGGGTCAGCGAAAGACGGTTGTCTGATAAAGGTGAAGGGCTGCCTAGACATAAGCAGGTGCACAAAGGGCTGAAAGCAGCTCTGGGAAAGCTGCTAGTCCTGCCTGTCAGGCACTCACAGCAACAGCACAAAGCGCTCCCTATCAGGAGCCCAGGAAAGCTGGTGACCATGGAAACAGGGTTTTGAAATGACTACAAGCAAGAAACTTTACCTCATTGCTGTGGAAATGTAACTGGTTACTGGGGTTACTAACGGGCCCAGTTGGGGGTGGCATGCCTCAGAAGCCTTTGGGAAAGTTTCCGATTTACAGGGCTAGTTTCTCAAATATCGCAATTGCTCCTAGTGAGCGAAGCAGCCCAAAGGGGCTTTTTTGTTTTGTCAGTTAACCGTCGGTCCTTTTGACCTTCAGCTCAGAACAAAACAACCTACTTTTCAATTTGCTAATTAGGGGACATTCAGTGATTTATTGAGCAGGATTTTCCTTCTGTCTCCTGCCACTCGAGATGATAACAAGCAGGCCCCCTCAAGAATGAAAAGTAATGAAAAAGGTGGCAACAGACTCCTTGGTATTTTAATATTCCGTCTGCTTACAGTGCCTCTGTTAAACTGCTTTAGAATAACTTAAGCTTGACACTCCGGAACGAATTGCCCTTCATCTTCCAACTCATATGCCCCAAATCCTTGCAAATCAGAACACTTTTTAAAGCCAGTGATGTTTGGGGTTTGGAGCAGAGTGTATATCTGGCTTTTAGTGACAAGGGTATAATTCAAAGCCCCAGTGATAACTCTGTTTGCACATCAAGAGATGTCAAGATGTCTGCTAGAAAATGAGAAGGAAGATGCTCTATTCACAGTCACTCAGGGCACTCACTTTCTTGCGACTCACTCTCCTGTGTGTAGACAAGCTTTTAGAAACTTTTTTGGCATCTTATTTTGCTTTGAGGTTGCTCAAAGAATTTAAAATAAACCCCAGGTTTCTTTCTGATCAAACACTATCTCTCAGTACCAGCACTTCCCACTTTTCTCCTGTTTTTTTATTTTATTTTTTTTCAGACGAAGAGGAGACATTTTATTTAAATGATGCTAGAGGTTAATCTTCTTGATTTCTTGTTTAAGTCTGGGCTGGTAGTAGTCTGTTATTGTTTACAAACAGTGTTTTTCTGCAGGGAGTTAACCACTGAATTGCATATGTGAGGCATGCTCTTTAAGCCAGTCTCAGCCACCCCTTCTAACAGCTCTGCTGAGGTCAGAGTTGTCACTGCCAGCCTCCAACAGAAGCAGGAGGCCATTTACTCTGCACATGGTTGTCACTGCGAGATCTTAATGTTTTTTTAACAATTCAAAAAATCCTGCAGGAGAGTCATTGCAATCTTTTACTAGCCAACAAGATTTCCCTTGAAAGTAACTAATCTCTCTTATCAGGTTCCCACATCTGGACACAAACTTTTCTGGACACAACTTTGATATTTTTAATGGACAGTTACTAATGCCAGATATCTGATGAATTCTGTAGTGCATTCCTAGGCCCTATAGTGTTATTTATTTGTATCCAGAGGCCCCAAATGAGCTTGGACTGTGCTATTCTCCCATTGTGCTTGGTGCTGTAATAACACGAGAGACTGTCCCTTTTCCAGGGAAGCTGACCAATTTCAGGCAAGACAGGCAATGGGTAGGAGATGAAACAGGCACTGAGAGATCAAATGACTTGCCCAAGTCACACAGCAGGCCAGTTGTAGACCCACAAATAAAAGCCAGATCTCTTGGTTTTTTACTTATTTACAGGACCATACTGCCGTGTGTTTATTACTATTAGTTTATGTTCTAGCTCTTGCTCAGTTTGTTCACTCTTGACAGTCCTAGAGAACTGCAATTCACTTGGAGGACATTTGGCACTGTGCTGTTCCATGGCATACTTGTGTGATTTTAGACCCACAGCATAGGCTCTGGTGCATTGTACATGATTTCTTCAGTGCACAGTAGCACAACTGTATATATCGTTCTGTCAAGACTATTTGATTTTCCCTGACAAAGGCCTTTTTTCCCTGTCAATGAAAAATTATTTAGACTACAAAATTATTTTCCGTGGGATGAGACCGGGGGACTGATCCTGCTCCCATTGAAAGAAATGGGTGGTTTTTTTCCCTAAAGATGGCAATACAGCAATTGTGCAGTATTGCAAAGTAAAAATATCACAGAGGGGTTAGTGCTATCTCAGTGTGCAGATGGAATAGCAGAAAATACAGGACACGTGAATGCACTGCGCGCGCACACACACACACACACACACAGATTTATAATCAGATACAAGCTCATTGGAGATCCATTATGGTGATAAAAATGGCTTCAGTATCCCCTTGTGGTGAGGACAGGGGCAAAACTTTGGGAAGCACAGGCTGAGGCCTGGCTATGGATGTGCTGATTCAGCATAATCTTGAGCAGCCTTCCTAAGAGCTCAATTGTAATATAAAGTTTTTCTTCCCCATCCAAAACCCTGGCGTAGGGAAAAGTAGCTGCAAAACTGCCAGTCTTCCTTCTTGTTGGACCTCCCCCAGAGCACAGAAGGCGAGGCTGGCAAAGGCATTGCAGCATTTACATCTCCCTGTGCTAGCCAGGGTCAGCTGTTGGGTGTTTTGTCAGGTGGCAGAAACATCAAGGCTACTTGTGCAGAACTGGAGGTTTGATAAGAAGTTAAATTGGGGCTCCTTGTGCACCGAGATGCATGAGCTACTCCAGAAATCAATGGCTGTGAGCTAAGGTGAGCTGCCATTTATACAAAAGATGCTAGAAAAGCTTGGTGCAAAATGTTCATAACAGAGGGCGGAACACATGTAAGTCTTTAGGAAAGAAATCTCCACAAGTTTATTCAAAGATTAATGAACCCTCCTGCTTGGCCTAATAGGCTTTGAATTGAAGAAGCCATGAGGCTGCAAAATTATCATTGTGGGTTCTCTGTTTAAACACTTGATTATCTCCCTCTGGGCTCCTCAGCACACTTCTTGCTGTCTTTAGCATGGTTGAGTGGTGCCCAGAACAAGCTCTCTTGGAAGACCCTTTGCCAGGACCGTTTAAAATTTACATAGCCTTCCAGCTATTTATGTATGTATTTACCAATCTACTACTAAGATGCCCATCACCACAGTATCTGGGCTCCTTTCCATAAATGTATAAGCCATACTTCATATTAAGCTTCTGTTAATGGATGTTACAAATCCAGGTACTATTTATTACATATGGTTATAAACTCGTCAGTAAAAAGTGCTAGAAATTATTGTAAAACCTTACTTATAAAAATATGTTGAACTCTGTTATAGCCTGTAACAACCAATTAACCATTAAATATCTACTAATTGCTTATAAATCCTTCATAATGAAACTTTAATATCAAGGGTGATCAATGTATCAGTATATTAATTCCTTTGAGAGAAAGAACAAAAATCTCCTCCACCAATTAAAGCTTAAAGGTAGCTGGTTAGGGGAGTTCAGAAACAAGCATCAATGCAGTGTGGCTATTGTCTCGATCAAAGAGAGAGTCAGTTTTCTGGAGTGACAAATACTTAATTAGGATGCGATGGAGGCCGGAGTCAGTAGTTTTAAAAATAAACATGAAAGCACACCCAGGAATTCCTTGAGGTAGACTGGTGTTTTCCATTGCAGCTCACTGTAGATGGATTTACTTGGCTGGCCTGTTGTGGGGCCTATAGTAGCTGACATGGCTGATGTGCCATTCCAACTGTCACTTTTTGGATGTTTTGCTTGTGCCTAATGCTAACTCACCTCAGTGAATGTGTTGTTCCCATCTATGGCATTAAAAAGAATTCAAAATCAATTCAAAGTCTTCTCAAATAAAGCTGAGTCTCACAGTTCATTTTTGTTGCCTGTTTATTAGGCTGTAAACTCCATGCACTAGGGTCAGTGTCATGAACAATGACTGGTGCTTATCAATTAATCATCATCATCCTTTCCACAGTGATTATGTGGGGTAATTCTGCAGACCTGTACATGTATCAATGTGTGCTTAAATGACACTAGCTAGGCGGGATAATTAGCTACAAAGTTATGTACAAAGATCTAAATTGTGCAGTTACAGAAACTCTGTGCATGCAATTTGGCAAACAGGTATTAACTTACATAAGCACTCTGGTCATTCAGAATTTGGCATATGATTGCATGCACATTTTTGATCCTGAAAATGTGTGGCCACAGGTCAAAAGTTATGATTGTAAAATGATCTCTAGATCTGGTCAGGGAACTTTTCAACAGAAAGTTTCTTCTTGGAAAATACAGATTTTTTTCTAAGCCTTTCACTGTGAAAAGTTTCAGTTGGTTTTGACACACTTTTTTTTTTCTAGAAAATTTGGCTGGAAAAAAGGAATTGAAATATTTTGTTTGGATATTTTCTAAATGAAAAAAATCTAGTTCTTTTGTTTGAAAAGACTTATTGGTTTATTTTTAAATTTAATTTATTTTTAAAAGGCTAGTTTGAAAAGAAAATCCCTTGATGTTTTTTACCTGAGTTTCAGGTTGAATAACTGCTGGGATGGGAAACAATTTTTTTCTGTATTTATTAGGTCTCACTTGTAAGTCATATTACAAGAGAAACAGTCTAAGTGATGCTAACTCTGGTTGACAGATACCACAGGGATGAGCGTCACATAAAAGCCTAGATAAAACCAGAGCTTATTAATTCATAAGCTTTTTTACAGTGTTCAGTGCTGTAATATCTGAGGACCCAACATTAATAAATTCCTCTTCACAGCACCCTTGTGAGGTACTGAAGTTTTATTCCCATTTTACCCAGGGATAAACTGGAGCACAGAGAGATTAAGTGATTAGTCTAAAATCTCACAAGAAATTGACACTAGAATGTAGGTCTTTGGATTCTTCCTCCAGGGCTTGCAGCACCATCCTCTCACACAATTATGCGGATTTCAGTGGAGTTTCATCAGCTGATACTGCTGGTGAATTTGGCCTGTGAGTTTTGGGAAATGGATCAACTCTAAATCAGAACACACCCCATATTTGTTACTCCGTATTCAGTTTATTTAGACTTGCATCATGTGACTTGTATGACTGTGATCATCTGGTGTGAAAGGTAGGGGAGGAATTAGGAGGCTGTAACTACCACTTACTCCCATGGGCTTTATATTGGATAATGGCAATTAATTTTACCAAATAACATAAGTATCAGGCATATCCAGCCATCCAAAAATCTGTGTTTTAATATTTGTGCTATTGAATATTCAGTTGTCCTTCTCTTAGTTAGTGCTCATAGCTCTGACCCATCTAGCCCATAACCAGGTAGTGTTTCAACTACCCCAAGGGCACTCCCAATCCCATAGTCTCTTGTGTGCAGGAAAGAAAGAGAATCTTTCCCTTTAGTTCTTCCCTTTGGCCTCAGAGACAGAATTAAAGGGTGAGTCCTCACATTCCTCCTCCTCATTCCTCTGAGTCTTGAGAGGTGGGAAGTAAATGTTTAAGAAACTGCAAATTGAGCCAGGAAAGCAAATTTGCATGGCTGCCACTCGGATCTCCCCTTTTCACTGCACCAGGGGCCTCAGCACTCAAGCCTCTACTTTCAGCCATTTTATGGCGTGTGTGACTTTTTACCCCCCTTTATCCCACTATAAGGCATAAAGTTGGGGGAGTGACCATCTGGCTTCTTTCCCTCTCCATGACATTTTGAAGATCAGCTGGTTACACCTACTACCCCCCTTCCCACTCCAATCACCCATTGAAAAGATGGCATCAAATCACAGTGACATATGGAAGTGAAGAGAATGCCATGGTCTCACAAAGTGAAAAGACCTCCATGTGTAGCTTTTGCAATGATTGTGGATGAAGCAGGAAAAGTAATGGCCTCTTTCCTTCCCCCAGCTGTGGTTTGCAGGGCTCAGCTCCTGCAAAAGTTTTCCCTGAAAACTATTTTCATTAATTATTACAGTACAAGTGCTGGAAAATTGCCCAGTCCCCTTATTTTCTTAGTCCCGCACGCATTCAATGAGAGTGGGAGGGAGAGAGCAAGTGAGTCACATTGTGTTAATATAGAATCAGTTAAGTGCTGCCTATTTGGAATTGAAGAGCATCTACATTAAATAATTCTCTATTACTAGGGAAATGCCCTTTTTTATTTTAAAGAAACATTTTAATGTTTGAAAAGGGAAATCATTCTAAACAACAGATGTAAAAGGTGGCAGTGTGTTCATATTGACATCAAACATCACTGAGATTGTACAGAGGGAAGCTGTAGGTAATTAGTAAACTAAATATAGTGAGTACAACTGCTCCCTGGAATTGGCATTTTCCCTTTGAGGGTAACTCACTGTAGCCCTGAGAAGTCAGCAAGGTGAAGTGATTACAAGAGGGGAGGGAGAGGAACAGGAAGTGAGCTCTAATCTTATCTCTGCCAGTGAATCAATGAAAGAGTCTTATGGTATTCCGGACTCACACAGAACTCTTGCTTAGGGCCACATTGCGCTTGATTCTTCACTCATTGCAATGATCTAAGGACCTGAGTCAAGTCTCATTCAAGTCAATGGGAATGCAAGCAAGGCCTAGAAAAGAGATGTAGAGAGGACAGACAAACTGGGAAATGCTCAGGAGGGAATAACTTGGAATAGCCCCTGCCCACAAATCCACAGATGTCAAAAGTCATGGGATACGTCTAAACTACATCCCTCTTTCGACCGAGGGATGTAAATTAGACACTTTGAAATTGCAAGTGAAGCCGGGATTTGAATTTCCCACACTTCATTTGCATAATCACGTCATGGCGCTCTTTCAAAAAAGTGCTATTTTGAAAGTAAAACCGCAGTCTAGACGTGGTTCTTTCGAAAATAGAAGCCTTTTTCAAAATATCCTGTAAACCTTTTTAAAGAGACTTCCGGCTTCCGGAAAAGCTTCCGAAAGAAGCTTGCACTGTAGATGTACCCTTAATCTTGGGACTGCTTGCCTTCCTTCTGCGGCCTTTACAGCCGCACGTCTATGTATGGCATTAATGTAAGGGGTGTATGTTTCTGCTGACTCTTCACTATTTGCCCATAAGAGCCCATTGGCTAAATCCACTATTGGTTTCTCCTGACTAAGGTAAGGCATTCCCAATATTCCACCCTTCTTGTTCCCATTCATAGTGTGAGCCTGTTTCTGATCACAATATTTGATCCATGACTCTTGATTCCCTACACAGGTCAGGATTGGTCTCATGACAGAGGCTTTTGTTATTTGCATAATGGGGCATGTCTGTTCCCCCACTCTCCCCATCATTGTCCCTACAGTGGGATGCCCCCATTTGTCATACTGAAGTTGAGCCACAACCTTAAGGGGAGTCTGGGGAGTCGGGCACCCCTATTGAGGCAATGCTGATGGTTTGGGGTCTGTTATGGGATTAACAGGAGCCCCATCAGTCAATTCCTCTTGCCCCTCTAACTGGGCAGCCCTCTGTAGTAACTCACTTGTGGGCTTCCCATCCCGTCTCTCTTTTGGTTCCCCAGCCATCATGAGTTTCTTCCATACCTCTGCTCTCAATGCCTCTCTTACTCCCTCAGCCAAATGGCCTCTATTCTGCATCCATTTCTTCCTCTTGCTCCTTTGCTGCTCATTGCACCTCTGCATCTCTTCCTTTTATCATGCCACTGTGCACCAGACCCCTTTTTCCCTGGTTCCCCTTGGAGATCTAGGGGCCCATTGTTGGCCAAAGTTACTGCCTATACAGGCTCCATTCTCCTATCCTTATTTCCTTTTCCTGCCTATGTCTGTGTGTCTCGAAAAACTGTTGCTGCTCGAAAAATATCCTGCTTTAACTCCGGGTATCCCCTACCTGGATCTATGGGTCCAAAAATCACTTTCATTTTTGAATTCAAACCATCTAGCAATGTCGTCTTAAAAGCCAATATATCAAAATCAGGTGCAGTTCCTGGTACCACTGGCACAACCCCAGAGGCCCTGGCCAATATCTCCTTCTTAACCACATACAATTCTGGGGAGTCACCAGGACCCCGTTCTGTTACATGGAGCAATTTCCCCAGTTGTCTGGCTGACATCACTACCTTCATGACTTCCTTCACCCAATCCCATCCAGTGACAGCAACACCATTTCCACCTAACCACCCCTCAGCACTGCTTATCACTGCTCAATTAGAAGCACTAGCACAGGCTTAGGCCAGAACCTCATAATCTGCTGGCCTCCACCCAGTCCAGGACACCTTCATCATACACGTACCATCATATATACACAATCCAGACACGTGTCCTTCTCTAGGGGTCCCAATAACTGAGAAGATGCCTGGACCTGATCTGGGGTAAAATCAGAAACCTCAGTAATGATTTGCCTGGTTTGCCTTTGTTGTTGTGCATCATTTGGGTCAGGTTCTGTTCTTGTTACTACTCTTGTGATCACTGGAACCATAGGATTGAGCTCTTGTGTCTCTAATTTCAAATCCTGCAATTCCCTTTGTGCAGGGGCATAGGGCCCCTCAGGAAGAGCATCTGGGAGGTATGGGCCTCCAGGATCCATCCAACTATTCCTATTCCAAGTGTCCTCCCAGATGTCTGTGTCCTTAGTGCCCACACTCACACCTCCTCTTACTGCTGCTACTATGCTCCTCTGGGTTCCCAACATGCTTTCCAGCTTCTCTATTCGCTGCCTGCAGACTGTGTGATCACTGCCTGTCTGGGCCCGATCCTTATTTTCCTGTAACACTGCTCTGACAGCTGCCTGTGCATCCCCCAGCTTCATTTGCAATGCAGAGAGCTCCCTATTCAGGCTTTCCATTGTCAGTTTCAGCTGTTCACACTCTCCTGTTTTTGTTTGCAGGGCTGTTGCATTCTGTAAGGCTGAAGCTGCACTGGCACATTCAGATGCCTTATAGTGAGCCAGAGTGTCCTTGACTATAGCCAAATTGAATTTGTAATCCTCCAGTTGCCTTTCCTGGAATGTGATCAGGCTGGAGAGACTGGTGCCCGTTTTCCACAATGCCCAGGCTGCTGCTGCTTTGACGGCCTTTTTTGTTGATTTTGGTTTCATGCACTAACAGAATGCTTCAAACCCCTTACAAGCAGAATCCAGGGCATCCCTTCCCTGGAAAGAATCTTGTCCCCATGGGTATAGACCCTGTTCTGCTACCCATTTAGCAAGGAGAGGGGGCTCCTCAGCTAACACCCAGCCCTCCTGGTCCCTTTGCTTGGTTTCCTTTTCCTCCTATTGCTTCAGGGTGAACATTCTGCCAAGCAGGTGGTGACCCTTTTTGACACAATGCCACAAGTATTCTGCTATTACTGTGTTCGGCTAGATCAATTTGGTCCAAATGACCTTAGGCTGCTGCCCGCATTCTCTCCACCAAATTTGTTACTCACACAAATGTCTATATCCGTGCCACACTTAAGGAACACACACCTTTACCCAATTCCTAGGGCTCAAGGTGCAGCCCTTTTAATTTAAACACCCACCCTTACCCAATTCCTAGGGCTCAGGGCATAACTTTCTGCAGATTTGCAGGATCTTCTGCCACTGAAAGAGCCTCACGCAGTAATATTCTTACTCTCTATTTATTGACAATTCCCAAGCAAGCAGAATACACATGCTAAGCGCACAGTGTCATGCTCACCAATTCTGATAGAGGCAGGCAGACTTCCCCTGTTGACCAGGCAGGGTCAGTCTCTCTGGATCTTAGCTGCTGCACATCATAGTCATGCAGAGGAGGCTGTGTCTTAGAGATGAGTTCTTTCAGGTCTTCCCTCCTTTTTCTTGGTGTTCCTTTCTTTCTTTTTTTTCCTTTTTCCTTTTCTTTCTCCTTCTTCTTCCCCTTTTCCTTCTATTACTTTTGCTTCTTGTCTCCTTCTTGGACCTCAGTTTATATAGTGAAACTTGAGTCCTGCTTAGCTATACTTTAACCAATTATTTTAGTATAATTTTACTAACCAATCATAACATACTGTAACAGAATTACCTAACCAATCATACTCCACCGCCTTAGTTGATTTACACTTAGCAAAATTAATTATACAGCAGACAGAAACAGTTACAAACCAAACGGAGATCATGCAGACAAACAATAGGAAAGTGAGGACAATAATCATAGAATGCAGATTCCACAACCTCAGCTATTGGTAAACAATTTCTTGCCAGATGAATGCTGTTAATTAAGTTTTCTTTGTGCATCTTGATATATGTTTCTTTATCTGGTGACAGTGGGTGCCATTAGGATAGGATCCCCTTCTCACAGCCTAGTGTGACACTATTTTAATGCTTCAGAGGGGTAGCCGAGTTAGTCTGTAACAGGAAAAACTTAAAAAACAAATAGTCTGGTAGCACTTTATAGACTAACAAAATGTGTAGATGGTATCATGAGCTTTTGTGGGCACAGCCCACTTCTTCTGATGACCAGAGTGTTGGATGTCCAGAACCAAAATAAATGAGGGAAGAAGGGGGGGGAGGGGAAGAAGGGAAAAAAATGGGAGGGGGGGGACAGAAAGAGGCAGAGGATAGATAAGTATCATAGAGAAAGCTGAGTATGTATGTAACTGGAAAACAACAGATAGTCTATTAGCACCTAAAAACTAGATAGTTATAAGAGGCAGATAACCATCAGTTAGCAATTAGAGAGGAAGAGAACTAAAACCAGATTCTACACAGACATAAAAAACCATTGGCACCTTCATTGTTTGGTTGGTTGATAATGTCCCAGCCATCCAGTATGTCGATTTAAACCATTAGCATGAGAATTAAGTTTGTGAATGAATTGTAGTTCCAATCCTTCTCTGTGTATTTGTCTTGTGGAGTTGGTCTGTAACAAAACAGCAACTTGGAGATCCCTTAATGTGTGTCCAGGTAAGTTAAAGTGTTCACCAACAGTTTTCTGTATGTTTCCTTTAAGAATATCTGATTTGTGTCCATTAATTCTTTCCAACACTCCGGTCATCTGAAGAAGTGGGCTGTGCCCATGAAAGCTCATGATACCATCTACATATTTTGTTAGTTTTTAAAGTGCTACCAGACTATTTTAATGCAATTTAGATAGAATGTGAGTCTGTGACTCCAGACTTTACAGCTAATGGCTGCTGCTCTTCAGTCTGGCTGCAGAAGAAGGCTTTAGTTTAGGCCTTCCAATATTGCTACAGGCCTTTCAATATGGCTCCAGAAAAAACATATTGTTACACAGGAAGCCCAATCAATTATTTCACTTTGGGACTCAGATTTGCTTGAAACTGCCCTGCACAGAAACCTTGACTCCTGTGCCAAAATTAGTCTGTATGGTTGCACATGTACTTGCTAAGTAACCTGGTGTGTGACTCTGTACATAAACTTTTAAAAATATATTTTTTAATTTGATTAACAGAGGATAAAATGAATGTTAGGGATGCCATATTCAGTGCTGATTACACTAAAATCATGTGTACCCATTCAAACAGAATGAAACCATCTCTTGATAGATAGATAGATAACTGGTTAAAAGACAGGAAATAAAGGGTAGGAATAAATGGTCAGTTTTCAGAATGGAGAGAGGTAACTAGTGGTGTCCCGCACAGGCCTGGCCTTAGAACAAGGTGAGCAAGGCGGTTGCCTTGGGCCCACACCCTCAGGGCTCTGTGCTGCCTGGTGCCCAGCCCCTTGTTTGCTGCCCTGGCTGGGAGCCGCCAGGCTGCATGGCACAGCCAACTGCCTTGGCCCCCACAAACTCTTTAGCTGGGCCCACAGAAGCCCATACTGGGACCAAATCATAAATGATCTGAAGAAAGGGATAAACAGTGAGGTGGCAAAATTTGCAGATGATACCAAACTGCTCAAGATAGTTAAATCCAAAGCAGATTGTGAAGAGCTTCAAACAATTCTCATAAAATTAGGTGTCTGGGAAACAAAATGTCAGATGAATTTTAACATTGATAAATGTAAATAATGCGTATCGGAAAACATAATTCCAACTATATGTACTCTATGATGATGATTAAATAAGCTGTTACCACCCAAGAGAGATCTTGGAGCCATTGTGGATAGTTCTTTGAAAACATCCATTCAATGTGCAACAGCAGTCAAAAAAGCAAACAGAATATTAAGAATAATTTTAAAAGGGATAGAGAAAAAAGCAGAGAATATCTTATTACCTCTATATAAATCCATGATACACCCACATCTTGAATACAACAACATGCAAAAAAAGACATCTTGACACTGGAAAAAGTTCAGAAAAGGGCAACAAAAATGATTAGGGTTTGGAACAGCTGCCATTTGAGGAAAGATTAATAAGACTAGGACTTTTTAGCTTTGAAAAGAAGAAACTAAAGGGGGATATGATAGAGATCTATAAAATCATGACTGGTGTGGAGACTGTGAATAAGGAAAAGTTATTTACTTGTTCCCACAATACAAGAACTAAGGGTCACCAAATGACATTAATAGGTAGCTGGTTGAAAACAAACAAAAGGAAGTATTTCTTCACACATTGCACAGTCAACCAGTAGAACTCCTTGCCAGGGAATATTGTGAAGACCAGGACTTGAACAGGGTTCAAAAAGGAACTAAATAAGTTAAAGGAGGATAGATCCATCAATGGCTGTTAGCCAGAATGGGAAAAAGTGGGGTCCCTGGCCTGTGTGTCTAAGAAGCGTGGGCATGGGGGTGGATCACTTCATGATTCTCTCTTCTCTTCATTCCCTCTGGGACATCTGGGATTGGCCACTGTTGGTAGACAGGATATTGGGCTAGATGGATCTTTGGTCTCATCTAGTATGGCCGTTCTTATGTTCAAGCATGCACTTTCAATTAATAATCATACAAGGATTGTCCTGTAGTCTAGATTTTTGTACTGGGTTCATCACCACAGTATTTGAATGTGGTGTTTGCAATGCTTTTTTAAACAACCTGTCCACAGAAACTCCCCTGGACCTCTTATCTAGTCACTCACTGAAACACTGGCTTTTGTTTCGAATCCTCAAAGCCACTGTGTGCTACACTACACTAGGGCTCTGGAGTCCTGCTGTGAAGTAAGAGCTTTGTTTCAGTATGGTAGAACCTGTATTTCAATACTAACTGCCAAATTCTGGCTCTGTGAGGGCTTTGTAGAGGGTGTATCGTCTGCAAAGTTTTCTATCAGGCTGCTATTTGGCTTGCCTGTATTGGTAGAACCTGTATTTCAATACTAACTGCCAAATTCTGGCTCTGTGAGGGCTTTGTAGAGGGTGTATCGTCTGCAAAGTTTTCTATCAGGCTGCTATTTGGCTTGCCTGTATTGGTAGAACCTGTATTTCAATACTAACTGCCAAATTCTGGCTCTGTGAGGGCTTTGTAGAGGGTGTATCGTCTGCAAAGTTTTCTATCAGGCTGCTATTTGGCTTGCTCAAAATAGATCACTCTTTTCATAGAGAAAGATCTTAACTAAAGTCCTAGATCTGTGAACCCTTTTTAAATTGTGCAGAAAGTCAGCTCCAAATCGGCTCTAGATTTTACAAGGTAGGCCTTTCTCTATATTGTACATAAAGCCAGGTCTTACCTTGAAACACACAAAAATCTTCTTCCATTTGATGGTATTTGAATGTAAAATTTGACCCTTAATTTTTTTTCTTCTACTTGCTTGATTTTCTGAATTTGGATGTACAAGTGTGTGATCTGTAGGACTGCTAGCCCTGGTCTACACTAGGGAGTTGTTTTGAAATAACCCCCTTATTTCAAATTAATAAGTGAAGCATCCGCACTAGCAAGTCCATTATTGTGAAACAACGGGCTGGTTATTTCAAAATAATAACTCCAGCTTTCCTTGGGGAATAAACTTATTTTGAAATATTTTGGGAGTTGTTATTTCAAAATAATTTCCTAGTGTAGACATGCCCTTAGATACAAAACTCAGCTGTTGGGTCCCTCAAGGATTGTTTCTTGTTCCAATGATATTTAGTATTTTTGTCAACAGTCTATGTACTGATCCCAAATCCTTGCTGCTAAACTCTTCTGTTGACACAAAGAGTGGTGGGATAGTAAATAAGAGGAGGAAAGGTTTTTGTAACAGAGTGATCTGAATTGCCTAGGTAGATGTTCACAAACTGCATCAACAAAATGCATTTTAATGTAGCCAAGTGAAAGGCAATACACCTGGGAACAAAGCACACAGGTTATTCCTATAAGAAGGGAGACTATTTTAGAAAGCAGTGACTAAGAAAAGGATTTAGGGGTAATTGTAGATAACCCCCTGAGCATGGGCTCTCAGTTAAATTCTATGACAAAAAGAGCTAATGAAATCCTTAGATGTATAGAAAGGAGAATACCTCATAGAACTAGGGAACGATCTTGACTTGTACTAGGCATTGGTCAAATCGCTATTAGACTACTGTGTGTAGATCTGGTATCTGTGCTTCAAACAGAATGTTGTAATGGTTTTAAAGAGTTCAAAGAAGGGCCACAAACATGATCTAGGCCAGGGACTGGAAAACAAGCCTTAGGACGTGAGATTTGAGAAACTCAGTCTAGTCAGCTTATCAGAGAAGACCAAGGCCTTGTCTGCAATACAAAAGTTTTCTCAGCAAAAGGCAGCTTTTGGTGGCAAGACAGTGGAGGTGTCAGTTTCAGTGACAAAATAAAACCACCTCAATGAGAGGCCTACTGGGGTTTCACCTGCGACCTGTGCACTCCCTTTCTTTCCCCTTTCCCTGTACCTCTTGTGAACTGGGGCCCCTCCCCCTCCTCCCAGCACTTTCGGAGCACAGTGAATCCACTGAGTCATGCTCCATCCTGCCTCCTCTCCCCCCCCCCAGCTCGAATGCCATGAATCAGCTGATGCGTAGCATTCAAGCTCTGGGAGAGAGAGGAGTGGGGATGGAGCACGAATCAGTGACTTCATGGTCCTCCGAAAGTGCTGAATAGGAGGGGGAGGAGTAGGTAAGTGCAGAGCTCCAGTGCACAAGAGGGTTGGGGGAAGGGGGCAGGGAGAGGGGGAACAGGCCATAAGTGGAATCCTAAGGGATCACAGGCTGAAGGTTGCCCACCATTGGATTTCAATCTTTTGGCCCACTGAAACAAAGGAGGTCCACTCATGCGACCTGCTCACCAATCTTGGTTGCTCATTGGTGGTGTAGATGCTGCCGTTTGTTACGTTGCCAGAACTGGCCTCCCCCAGTATCCCACAATGCCTGCCATGACTGCTCTGCTCACTGTTTTGAACTCAGCTGTCCTTCAGGCAGATGGCCATCCCCTTTCAGAGCTCCATGAAGGCTCTGACAGAGCAGTGTGCTGGTCTGCTGCTCAACTCTGGCTGGCAGCAAAGAGCAAATCATTAACATGGAATACTGCTGTCTCCTGAACACAGAGTGAGAAAGAGAAAGGCTGCATCTAGAAATGAAGGAAATCGACAATGAAAATGAAGCACAGATTTACAAATCTTGCGCTTCATTTGCATAATCGTGTCCGATCGCTTTTTCAAAAAAGGGTTTTTTTTAAAAAAAGCAGTTTAGATGTGGTTCTTTCGGAAAAAAACCCCTTTTTCGAAAGAACCTTTAATCCTGAAAAAATGAGGTTTATAGGGTTCTTTCGAAAAAGGGTTTTTTTTCCAAAAGACCCTCATCTAGACTTTTTTTTTTCAAAAAACCTTTTTCGAAAAAGCGATCAGATGCGATTACGCAAATGAAGTATGAGATTTGTAAATCTGCACTTCAGTTGCATTTTTGATTTCCTTCATTTTCAGTCCTCTTTCGAAAGAGGAATGTGGTCTAGATGCACCCAGAGAGCCTGTTGGGTTGTGCAGAGCCAGTGTGGGAGATGGGGGACGTGATGGGAGCTGGCATGCCGAGACACACACACTCTCACATATACACCATCTCCCCGCATACACTCCTCCTCACACATACTCTTTCCTTCCCCCACACACTTCAGCAGAGAAGTGGCTGGCAATCTAGTAGGATTCCCATGGAACAATGAGATTGAGGAAACTGCCTCACATGACACTGTACTTGCCCCAGAAAGCATTGCAAATCCTTCCCTAAGCACCCTGTGGCCAGTGGCACAGTGAGAGAGCTATCAACAGTCCATGGCTCTCTGAGATGAAGTAGAGCTGCAAATGTGAACACACACTGACACCAGGAGCATAGTGTAGACCAGTGGTCTTCAACCTTTTTACACCCAAGATCACTTTTTAAATGACAGACCAAGCCAAGATCTACCGCCCCACCCCTTCCTTGAAACCCCGCCCCTTCCTTGAAGCCCCAGCCTCTCTATTCTCCTCCTCTCCATCACTTGCTATCCCCAATCCTTATACTGCTGCTTTTTGTAAAAAAAATTCTTCTGTAGGAAGAGGTTTTTCCAACATTTGGCCTGTGTAGACTGGACCAAATGTCAGGGAAAAAAACCCTTATTTTGGAAGCCCCCTTATTCCTTGTGGAAAGAGGAATATAGGGGTGACCGAAAGAGCATGTTTGCTCTTCCACTAAAAAAAGCAGAAGAACAAATGCAACTCTGGATGCAGAAGAGTTTTTCTGGGATATCTCCAGAATCCTGAAAAACTCCTACAGTCTAGCCGGACCCTCACTGGGTTGAGACAGGATGTGTAGTCTCTGGGGTGGGAATGAGGGATTTGGGTGTGGGAAGGGGTGAGAGGTGCAAGCTCTGGGAGGAAATCTGGATGCAGGAGGAGGTGGAGAAGGGGACACTGACTCGGAGAGGGGGCTCCATGTGGGCAGTGCTGGGGTACTAAGCAAGCCACAGGCTTGTGGATGTGAGGGTGCAGGAATTTGGGTTGGGGTATGTGAGGAGCTCAGGGCAGGGGGTTCCAGTGTATGATAGGCTCAGATCTAGGGTCTGGGGTAGGGGGAATGCAGGAGTGGTTATGGCCAGATGGGGGCTTGGCCCCAATTGGGGGTTTGTTGGCCAGGCTTCATTTTTAAATAAAATACTATGTCAAACACAAAAAGTTTCTGCATTGTCTTTATTTATGAGAATGGCAGGGAACCTGCCTTGAGTCAGGGGTCACTGACCTATAGAAAAGTCAGTCGGGAGCAGGGGACACAGTATTGGGGAGGGGTGCTAGTGGGTTCTGGGGCAGGGAACAGGTTGCCAGTGGGGGCAGGGGAGAGGGGCCAGGGTGCCAGTGGGGGACAGGTTTCTGTAGTGGGGAAGGCAGGGGGACAGGTTTCTGCAGTAGGGGACAAGGTGCGGTGGGGACTGGTTTCTGCAGAGGGGAGCAGGGGGACAGGTTTCTGCAGTAGGGGACAGAGTGCCAGAGGGAACTGGTTTCTGCAGGGGGGGCAGGGTGCCGGGGAGGCAGGTTTCTGCAGGGGGGGGGCAGGTTTCCGCAGCGGGGGGGGCAGGGGAGAGGGAATGGGGGGCAGGAGGGCGGGGGACAGGCTTGGGGCAGGGGAGAGGGAACAAGGTTTGGGGGCAGGGAGTCCCCTACACCAGCCACGGAGGGAAGCCTCCATCCCGCGCTCCCTCCGGGGCCGACTCTCCCCCCCCCCCCCCGCGAAGGAAGGAAGCCCCGTTGCACGCCTTTGCCGAGCCTGACCTCCATCGAGCAGGGAAGCCTACTCAGGCGACCCCTCGGGGGTGACACCCCCCCCCAACGCACGCCTGCCCCGGGGCCGAAACCCCCATGCGTGCCTGCCCTGGGGCCAACATCCACGGCCCCCCCCTCCTGTGGCACAGGAAAACCCCCGCGCATGCCTGCCCCGGGGCCAGCACCCCCCCGCGGCGCAGGGAAACCCTGCGTGTGCCTGCCCCGGGGCTGAAACACACCCCCCCGCGGCGCAGGGAAACCCCCGCATGTGCCTGCCCTGGGGACAACTCATGCCTCCTGCGCCGGTGCAGTGAAGTCACTATGCTCCTCTTCCGGAGCCAGGGCCCCCTCCCGCAGCGTGCCTGGCAAAGCAGCCAGCGCACTTCCGGAACTCCCGGAAGTGGCGCTAAGCTGCGGGACTTCCGTCCACCCACGGGAAGCTGGCACTACCTCCATTTTCGCTGGAGGTAAGTACTGGGGCTTCTTGGGGGTGGGTGGAAAATGGGGGATGGGGGGCCGGACGCCTCGTGATCGACTGGTCAAGGCCTTTCGATCGACCAGTCGATCGCGATTGACCGGTTGGTGACCACAGGTGTAGACATACAACTGCGATTTAATTAAAGAACTAATAAAAATGGCATAACTTCTGATGCCAAATCTCTGCAGTGTAAACATAGCCTATTGCATATAGGTATTTACCCATGGGAGAGATGTCCAGTTGCATAGGGGAGGGTTCAACTTTGCAGACAAAGGCCTAACAAAACCCAGTGACTGGAAGATGGTTCAATTTAACCTTGAAATAAGACATAGTTTCCTAGCAGCGAAGGTAGTTAAACATTGGAGCAACTGACCAGGGGAAGCGGTGACTTGTCTTTACTTGGTGTCTCTAAAGCAAAGCTAGATATTTTTCTAAAGTTAAATTTTAATCCAGCCTCTGGGGGAAATTTCCCAGACCAGAGGTCCTGGGATTGGGCTGGGTGGTCAAGAGAAGGTCCCTTCTGACCTTGGAATCTGTGAATCCTCCTATTCATTCCCTTTGTGGACCATGGGGAGAACAGGACACTGTATTGTCCTCAATGTGTTTATAACACTTGCAGTTCTATAATCAAATTGGTTGTTTCAGGGACACAGCTGGTTTCCTGTAGGGGTCAGGAGGGTTTTGTCCCCTGATGCACTACTCGCCAGATTTATCCCAGATTCTTTTTTCAGCTTCTTCTGAAGCATCAGGGATTGGCTACAGCAGGAGTCAGAAGGCTGTCTCACATCGGTGCGTAAAGTAGTACAGAGAATCCCCTTTCTCAGATGTTGGCTGTTGTGTCTTGCTTGTATGCTTGGAGTTCAGTGATCACTGCATGTGGGGTCAGGAAAGAATTTCTACCAGGTCAGTTTGGCAGGGGGCTGTAGGGATTTTTTTTTTGTTTTTTTGGCCTTCCTCTGCAGCATACAGCCTGGATCTTTTGCTAGGACCAGCAGAGTTTGCCACCTAATCATTTCCCTACCATTGAGGGCCTTGGGCATTGATAGCCCCTCAGTCTCTCTTGTTTTCTGCCTGTGGCACACAGCACATTGGGTTAGTGAGCACTGAAATGCTTTAGTTTAACCCAAGCAATGGACTCCACGTAGGGGCATGTAGGTGTAAGTCAGTGGCCTGTCATACACTGGAGGTCAGGCAGGATGATTTAAGGGCCTTTTCTGGTCTTAAACTTTATCAAACTATTGGATGCTGTGATCTGAGAGGTGTTCATACTAATCCCTAGCTGGACCAGACATCTGTATATTCTTCAATGATATGCCCCTATGGGTGCTCCACCATAGGAGGCATGCGTGCCTCTGTACTCTTGACAGGAGAACACCGAGCAGTGGGGGTGGATCCATGCCTGCGCCAAGCAGCACCTCTGCCTTGAAATGAGGGCACATGGGGTGGCCCAGGCCTGATGCCTCTTGGTTCCTTCTCAATGGCCTATGGCACAAGATGGAGCAATTCTGTCTGCTGCTTCTGCAGCTTCTTTCCTATACAGTTTATTCTTAATTTTGTTTTTTAACTTTTTCTTAGTTGTTTTATTTCTTTGGCTATAGAGCTGTTTTTAGCAGATGTGTTACTACCCCTTTATTCTTTCCTTTCATATCTGGGTCATCTTCAAGCTGGTTATGCCAAATCCTCCTGCTCCCCCGCCCAGGGTTTAAACCCAACTTACACCTGTTACAGGACTTTTCCCCATAATGACAGGCAGTCAAGTTGCCCCAGTGAAATAAAGTAATGGCAAATTTAGGCTGAATAACAGTAAAATTTTCTGAAAGGTTTCCTTTAGATCAACACCATTAGGCTAAAATTTCCTCTAGTTCAGCACCACTAGATTCATTTGAATGCAGGATAGAGAAAACAAAAGAAAATGCTCTGTGGGGAGAAATTCTGCCTTGATTGATGGAGTTAAAGGGGTGAACTAAGTGTCTTTCATTTCTAGTTTTATCATTGGTTTACAGACATTCTAATGCAAAGTATTTCCACCTCAGTTCTGGCTTTGTATTTATTTTTCTTAAGGTGTCTGTAATTCTAAGCCATTCCCACAGAGATCTTTTAATCCTTAGTCTCTGCTGTCATCAACCCTTCCTTAATTCTTATCCTTTCTGCAATATTCTTACAGTGAACTGTGAATGTTTCAACATTACAGGAAGTCCTAAATGAAAAATACAGACAAGTTAGCTTGCGTAGCCCTGGATCCACCAGGTAGTTTAGGGTCTTCCTATATCTGTATTGGAGCCAAGATACGTTCTTGGAATGAAGAATAACAGCTTCCCTTGGTGTTGATCTGGTTCTCAGGTTGTAGTCCAGTTTAATTCTGGCTTCTGCCAAGATCAGAGTTCAGTTACTCTTTGAGTCTCCTATCAGCTGCTAGCCAAGGATTCTAGTCTGGGGGTTTTAATTAAAGCCTATTTAACTGGCAAATTATAGAAATAACAAATAAACCATAAAATGCAAGATTGGGTACAAAATGCACTTTCCAGATAATATGGAAAGGTTCAGCTGTTTGAAACCTTACACACGGCTAGATTCCTATAGCCTTGCTCATGTTGAGTGGCACTTTATTGCATGGCTGGACCCACTGACTTCAGTGGGTCTAGTCATGAAGTAATCTTACTATTCTACTTGAATAAGGGTAACAGAATCAGGCCTACTGAAGAGCCCTTCATGTGAAGTTGTCTCCTCTATCTCCCAGCTTAATGGTCAGGTCACATGGTCAGCAAGGTGCATCTCTCTTAGCCAGACCTCTTTCTCATGCGCTAGAGCTCTGTTCTGTCAAAGAGCAGCCCTGCATCTAAGGAGGTAGACTGCTCACTAGAAGAGATGGTTCAGCTGAGAACACGCTATGGTGGTGACAAATGGGCCACGTGACACCTTTCAGAGCCTCCAGGGCTGCAGGTGTAAGTGTACAGGAGCCATTTCCTTCCATTGTCCCTCCTTCCCATTAAAAGGATGACACGTCTAATTGCTGTATACTCAGCATGCTTGCTATGGTCAGTGAGAGTGCAAAGCAGGGTTAGTGATCCACATTTGGTATCATTTGATCTAGGAGTTCCAGAGATTTATGGCCTGGAAAAAAAAAAGTGTTTTTCCAAAGTTTCTAGTTGGGTTTTGTTTGCATAGAATTAGAAATTAAATTATTGCGGTGATGCCAGTCAAAATAGTCTCAGTTCATATTTACTCCAGTTAGCTTATGGCACACACTAGGTCTTAGGAGAACCCTCATTGTGAAGAGTATTTTAAGTGTTTAAGAACACATTGACTTTGCTAGCCTCACTGTGCAATCTGGAAGGATTACAGTGAGCACATACAAATACGGCAGGGAGAGGGGACATGTTTTTTATTTTATAGGGAGGTTTACTCTGAACACAGCAGAATAGTCAGCAGCTGGTCTAACACATTTTTGTCACCTGGCTACAGGTGACTAATAAACAGTTACCTGGTTTTTGAAAAGTTTGCCTGTGTCACTGTGAACATTCACTGAGAGTGGTGCACCCTGAAGGGCTACAGTACCAGACTCCTGCAGGATCCTGGCTTGGCTGGATCTGCTGCAGGAGCCATGGCAGACAGAAGATTAGCTCGTGCTGCAGGCCCAGCCTTGGTATGTCGAAGTCCACAAGCCTGCCCATGTGGACCTGAGCAGTCCTTGTGGCCTGGCACACTGAAGGGGTCACTGCTAGGAGACTGGCTGCAGGCTGGGGAGTAGAGCAGAACTCGTGATGAGCTACCATGCTACATGTTAAGTGACCTTACACTTGGGGAAATCATATTATTCAGGATTTGCAGCTTCCCAATTATCTGTGATAAAACAATCTGGTGTCTTACATCATTGAAGCTGCTCTAGTCTTACATGCATGTTGTTGACACTTGGCTACCTGTACACTGCAATGCTATTTCGAGATACTGGAGTATCCCAAAATAGCTATCTCGCATCTTCACAGCAAGCCCGTTATTTCGGGCTCGCTATTCCAACATCTCTGTAAACCTCATTCTACGAGGAGTAAGGGACATTTTGGAATAGTGCTTTATTTTGAAATTTGGCGCTTTATAGACAGCGCCAAATGATGAAATAAGCAATTTTGAAATAACATTGAAATAAGATACGTAATTTGCATAGCTCAAATTGTGTATCTTATTTCGAGTTAGCGTGCAGTGTAAACGCACCCAAAGACTGCTAAACTCTAATTGTGGGTGCCCCCTATTCATTATTACACTACTGAACTGTAGTCCTTTTGTATTGACTCTACTGCTCTACTCAAACAGCAGGGGCAGAGCTGGTTGGGAATTTTCTATAGACTTTTTTAAAGGAAATATCAAAACTTAGACAAAAAGTCTAAGTTTCTCCTCTCTCTCTTTTTGTGCCATGAGAATGGTTTACTTCATATATGATGTTTTAGTATTCTGTCTGGTGTTTCTTCCCAAACTTTCCTGCACCAGAGAATAAAAAGAATGAATGTACTTTGAGCCATACCTCTTCCTCAAGTGAATGAAGAATTCTGCATTATCCACATGAAAGTATGATCTGATCCATTCCTAGACAGTGCCAAGCACTAGGAAATTCAGTTGAATAACAGAACTGCTAATATTTGGCAACTCAATGCATCAAGCTCATGACATGGAAGTTTGACATCCAGAGCTTTGGGTACCATATATATAACAGAGAAGATGAGAGAGCTGGATTGATTGAGTCAGATTTCAGAGGTATCTGGGCTATACAAATTTACCATACATTACTTTTCTTACCTGTATAATAATTCATATGTTTTGTAGAAATATTCAAGCATTGCCCTTACCTGCCAAAAAAAATTGCAAATCTGAAGTATAAGGTGAAAACACAAAAAATGTGAAATTCAGCATTACAGAACTGAAAGAGTGAATGCTTTTATTTCTGGTCTGTAACAGCAACAATGAATAAGAGGTAGATAATCTTTGTTTCCCTCAAAATTTAGGGTCCAGTCCTGCCACTAGGCCCACTGAGGAGGAGGGGGGAAGGAACAATTGCCCTGGGCTCTTTAAATCGCTGCTGGAGTGCAGCACTGCACACACTATGCAGCGCTAAGGGCCAGGGGAGGGGAGGGTGCACCATGCTTCTGGCAGCACTGAGGGCTGGCTTCCCTTGGCCCCGCCCCTTCTGCCTTCAAAGGGGCCCTGCCCCTTTTCCCTTCTGGGAAAGCAGAGCTGCCCACCCTCCTTGTCAGGGGGTCCGCGGAAGCTGATGGCTCCACTGCCTGCCACTTTTATTTGAATAACCCTACTCAACTATTCATCTGATAAATTGGGATTTACGCACAAAAGCTTATGCCCTAATACATCTGTTGGTCTCTAAGGCTATGTCCAGACAACGGAGTTTTTCCGGGTTACCAGAGGTATCCCAGAAAAACTCTGCCGCGTCCAGGGAACGCGTCTTCTCTTCTGACATTTTTTGCAGAGGAGCAGATGCGCTCTTTCGGAAGCCCTGTCTTCCTCGTGCCACGAGGAAGAAGGGCTATTCCAAAAGAGGAGGTTTTTCCAAAATCTGACCCAGTGTAGACAGGCCAAATTTTGGAAAAGCTTCTTCTGACAAAACTATTGGAAAAATGTATACAAATTGTGGAGCGCAATTTGCGTACCTTTTTCCGATTAAAAAGTGTTAGTGTAGACATAGCCTAAGGTGCCACAGGACTCCTCATTGTTCCTACTCAACCATGTAAATGTCTGTATTATTGGGCCTTTAGATTGTAATGAATTCCTTCCTA
Organism: Pelochelys cantorii; assembly: GCA_032595735.1. Classification (NCBI taxonomy): domain Eukaryota; kingdom Metazoa; phylum Chordata; order Testudines; family Trionychidae; genus Pelochelys; species Pelochelys cantorii. The sequence continues at coordinate 45,898,057 of CM064326.1, read as the reverse complement.
AGTAAAATCATAGAATCATAGAACACTAGAACTTGAAGGGACTTCAAGAGGTCATCAAGTCCAGTCACCTGACCTGGGGCAGGACCAAGCACTTTAGATCATCCCTGATAGATGCCTATCCAGCCTGCTCCTAAATACCTTCAGTGATGGAGATTCCACAATCTCCCTAGGCAATTTATTCCACTGTTTAACCACCCTGACAATTAGGAAGTCTTTACTAATGTCCAGCCTAAACCTCCCTTCCTGCAATTTAACCCCTCTATAAACAGACTCAATAACTGTATCTCAGGTTTCTTGTTATATTTTAAAATCAATTAACATCATAACAAAAATTATTTGTGTCATGAAATTTAATTACAAAGATCAGGTACAGAAAATTTTCTAATCACAGTTATTGATATTCAAGAACAATCTTGGAAACAAGAGTGCTCAAATACTTCTTTGACTTAGTAACTCTGAATTGAGTGTCATGTTACCCTGCAGAAAGCATGAAAAATACATAGCACAGCAGATAACAAAAGAAAAAAAATCTGTATAAAAATATCCCAATTACAAAAGGAATGGTATTGTACTAGATTTTATTAACAAAGAAAACTGAATTACTATAGCAATCATACCTCTTTTCTCAGCAAGCCCTATGCAAGAGCTAACTGGCTAAACACATGAGATCAGATTGTGGTTTCATAGCATAGGGTCAGTGTTCTGTATATAATAATAAAAACAACTCTATGTTTCATGGTCATGGAGCCAAATAAGTAACTAGAGAGAAAATAATAAAACTTCTATTCGTGATGACTGCTATCATTCATTTCTTGTCCCATCATTCCAAAAGCGAACACCAAGAGAACGCTTCTGATCACTTACCACCTACATCAGAGGTATTTTATTAAATTATCTGCCAAATGATTGCTTAAGGGGATTTACCTTCATCGATACAGTTGCCAAAGTGCTTAACTGGTACCTCCATCTGCGTTATACTTCATTGCAACATGGCAGAGGTCTAAGTTGGAATGGTCATGGAGACTGAGCTATCTTCTGACCTGTAATGACGGTCCCATCAGGACTAAGGAAGCTTGACAGGGCAGCATGAGATGTTTGCACCACTGCTCATGCTACAGCTCTTCCTTGGACAAAGGGAGGATTTTGTATTCCTGGGCTGTCAATTCAACCATTTTCATGAGCTCTAAAACATCTCAGT